>JAYEVE010000210.1:0-600000 GCA_036346375.1 Guadua angustifolia
CTTAGAAGGCGTCCACCTCGGCAAGTACGATTCTTTTTTCTTCCGGTAGCAGAATTGCTCCACATGTCCGTTCTTGTTGCAGTAGGTGCAGTGAAGTCCTCCGCAGTAGCCGACACTAGAGTAGGCGCCACTAGTGGAGGAGTAGCACGAGGCACTGCCAGAACTGAAGGAGATACTAGCAGGCCCGCACCATGAAGGCAAGTCTCCTCAGTGCGAATAGCTGCAAGGGCCTCCAACAAGATCACACAAGGATGGCAAGCAAGCAACTGAGCACGGATCTGCTCAAATTCAGCTCAAAGACGTGTCAGGAAGTCGTAGATGTGACGAAACTCCAAGTGAGAGTGTTGACGCTGGAAACACTGACAAGTACGACAAACCTTTGGTCCAAGAGAATCAAGCTGACGCTATACCGAGGACAGTTGTGCATAGAACTCATCTACGGTAGAATCACCCTGCTGTAGCAACTGCTCCTGTCGCACAACAGCAAGGTACAAAGAATCGCCAGCAGGCTCATAGCGGTCGCGAAAATGCGTCCACATTAACTGTGTCGAAGATAAAGCGACAATATCACTAGTGAGATGCACCTCCGTGCTAGCAACCAAAATAGCAGAGGCACGAGCATCTTCATCAATCCATATTTTGTAGGCAGTAAACTGTGTGAAAAGACTCCATAGCATCAGCATCATCATTGACCTCCTTGGGAATAATAGGCGTGGCAGGGGGAGTAGGACGAGGCAGGCAAGATAGCTCGCCGGTAAGAAACTCCCAAAGACACTGGCTGTGCATATGGAGGCGCATATGAAGAACCTAGTCTCGATAGTTGAGACCATCGAAGATAACCGGGTAGCGAGGAACAGAAAAAGTTCTCGAAGAACTAGAAGATGATGACATTTTTTTTACTGCACTTAACCTTTACTGACTTAAATTCGGTTTGAAGTCCGATCGGTGACCAGCCAACCTGAGCAGAGCCAAGCGGAGGGATTGGATGAAGGCCAGGCACAGAGGCGCAGGCAGAAGACGGAGGGCGCGTGGGCCGACGCAGCCGATTTAAGGCAGCGGTTGGATGCAGCCAAAGTAGCAGAGCGAAGCGGTAGGAATAGCCAAGGTTCTCGGCTAGTGATGAAGAGGACGACGTTGGCTGGTTGGAGGAGCTTCGGGCCAAGGTGGCCGACTAGGCGGCGGACGGGTCGGCGGAGGAATTGGACGACTGAAAGCTCGGGCGAGACGTCGGCGGTGCCTGGGAGGAGTGTCGAATGGAGCGAAGGCCGGCCTCGAGCTCGGGCGGCCGGCGTCGGTCTGCCACGAGAGGGCATGGAGGGAGCAGTACCAACGAGTGCACGTCTGGACGGAGGACTGCGACCAGCGACCAACGGCCAACAATGGAGAGGATGAGCAGGCCGACAAGATGCGCGAGTGAGGTCGACAAAGAAGAGCTGACTGGCGTCAGAAGAAGCCTCGGAGGAGGAACGAATGGCGCAAGTGCAACGCCAAAGGTAAACCTAATCTGGCTCTGATACCATGTTATGAATAGCACTTATATTCAACATGAGGCCAAGGGGCCAGTATATATACATATACAATAGGTTATAGAAGGAAAGCCTATATAAGGCAATAGCTATACAAGGCAAACAATCTCTATACAAAGCAACAAGCAATCTCGTATATAAGGTAACAAGGATACTGTCTAACAGTACAAGCCAGTCCAGTGCATATAAACATTTATTCAAATCACTATTAGATTTCTGAATATCTTCCCATGGACATTTTCTGTGACCTCTCAGTAGTGTGCTTCACCTGCAAGTATCTCCCACTGCCAATACAGACCAGACACAAGGGAATGGGATTATTAGTCTGAATCGTTCTTGCTTGACATTTCCACATTTAGTAGCTTAGTTTATTCTAATAATATTTTTTTGTTGAACCATTGGTGAGGAGGCCGTTGAGGGTTTTCGCTGCAGCTCCCAGCTCCCTGCAGTCCATTCTTATAGTGAATTTTGTTTGCCTTGTTAGGTTTCAATATTGCTGATCCAGAGTTTGACAAATTTCTTAGTTCCGCTAATAATATAGTCCGTGTCTAGTATATTCAGCATATACAATTTATTTTTTATGATAACAAAGAATGGCGCATTCTAAAATTCTATATTTTTCCTGTTGACTTTGAAATCTTTAAATTATTTTTTTGCTTCTGTAGTTATAGTTTCTGCTTTGACTGAGATGAAAAAAATGTCCAAATGATCTCTTACCAAAATTTTCACTTCGTAAGGCCATCAAACATTTTCTTGAGACACTGCCAGCTGGTTTTGTTAGCTTTGATGGTCCAGGACCTATGTATGCGCCTGGTATGTTGAAAATCACTACTTTTTCTCAGAAGATTTCTTTTTTTCTGAACTACTGCTGAATGCACATTTCTTATCTGTAATCTCAGATGTAGAATCAGGTATGGAAGCAAAAGGGGCATCATGTGCCCTGTCGGTTCACCAACAAGAACAAAAGTTGCCCTGTTCTCCATCCGCCACAGGAAAAGATTCCAATCAGATCATTCCAAATCCTGCAAAGGAGATTAAAAGAAGCTCCAGTATTATGGTCTGTCTGGATGGAAATAAACCAACTGAAACAACTTCAGCACTCAGTAGAAATGTCCCCCAGAAGAATCCATGAATGCTGATTTTCAAGGAAGTGCAAGTTCCTCAAAGGTGTACCAAATTATTGCACAAGAGAATGGTACGATCTTGCTCGATACTTCAATTGATGTTGACGGTTAGTAATTGTGGCTTAGTTTTCCTTTGCATTTCCCAAATAATTTGCCCACCCTGGAAGCCAAAGCACTCAGGAACTCTTGGGGTATTCACTATTTCCTTTAGCTCTGTGTTTGTCATTCATTTGTCCACAGTTCCACTTAGTTACAGTTTGTTTCCTTTACAGATGGAAGTGGGTTTGCAGCACCGTCGATAAGAGTGAGAAAGGTGCATTATCTTTTTCCCCCCAGAGGAGAGTGCATTACTTCACTTCATTGAGTTAGAGGGACATACCTGTTGACAAACAGTAGTTTGTTTGGATGGAAATGAAAACATGTTTCAGGAATGCTGTGGGCTTATTAGTTTGGTCTATGAGAACCATTAGTGTACAGAACCACACTTCTCTGAAGTATAGTGACATCATAAGGTGGTTGCACATAGAAGCCTTAATAGGTTCCAAAGCGGCGGTGTGGCTTTTCTATTTTGCTTAACAAAATTGCTATAATTTCTACTATGATTCCTACTTCATGTTTCTTTTTGGATAAGCAGGGTGGGCAACTTGTTACAGGTGTGGTTCTCCAAACCACCTGATCAGAGATTGTCCAGTTGCATCAAATGTATATACAGGTATTGAGTTCAGTTGAGCATATCATAATTCATACCTTTCTATCTTGCACCCTGGTTTTAAATTTTAATTTCCCTTTACGTGTCCTTCAATGTTCCTCACATGAAGAAGATAGTGCATTCCATGGAGATGCATACGGTCCACCTAATTGGCAGGGATCTATGTTTCATCCTCATCAGCCTTATGGAAATATCTATGGCACACCTGGGATTATTCCATTTGATCCAGGAGTTATACCAGTTTCACCTTTTGGAGTGCCTTCATATATGCCATCACTTTACGGAGGCATGAAGAATCCATAGTAAGCAACTTTTTTCCGTTCTATTGGTATTCCTCTGAGCTTCTGCTGGTAATAGCAGCAATTTAACCAATCATACCCACCTCAAAGTGTGTTTATCTTGACCCCTAAATGACGCTTTCAGTGCTTTTATGGGGACGGGAGGCATGCCATCTCCAGTGCTACCTGGAGTACAACAACCCTTATCACATACAGGATTCATGGGTATTCATGATATTGTTAAGAGTCATAAAGCTCCAAATGGAAGGGAATAAGGTAACAATGAATTTATTGATTCTTATAGACAACCTTTATGTAAAATTAGGCGTGGTTGCTTACAGGTTTTATATGTAACATATGACATTCCTAACTCCCATGTGTCAGCATATATTTTAAATTCATCATGTATCATCTTTTCTTCATTGGAAAATTCAATTTTGACCGGTGATGTGCTTACCATAGGAGTTATATATTAAACACTATCAAGCTTGTCCTTTGCACTCTACCTCTTTTCTTTTCTTTTTGTCAGTCTAATGTTGTAGATTATGATAGTATCTGCAGTATATACATGGTTTGATTTTAGTCTCAAACATGTTAGCTTTAGGCCTTTGTCTTTATATTTGAACTGCTTTAAAGTTTGAAGCATTTATCTTGGGCCATTTGATATTGGTAGCTTAGTGGTACTATATAAAATATTGATTGCTGAGTTCGGGCCTATTTGGTAGAGCTCCAGATCCCAGCTTCACCTGAGATATGAAACTTGTAGGCTAAAATAAAGTGAATTAAGTTTATATTTTTGTCTAAAATGTAAACAAGATGATCCATCTAAACACTCTTAATGTACTCACAGCTTCAGCTCTACGGATCTGGTGGAGCTAGGAATACCCAGTGTTAGCGAATCCTGATTGATCTATTTAGATAGCTTATCTTCCTTAGCTGGCAACCCCTTGATGGTTCATATTAGTTTCCTTGTATATAGGATTTCTGTTATTTGTTTCTATCTTTAGAGATAGACTATCATGTTTGTTGTATAAATATGAGGGAAGCACAGGTTCTTTTCATCAGGCCGGTTTCCACCCCTTTTTGTCTTACATGGTAGACATCCTCTTCAAAGCCCTCCTTGGTCGCCATGGCTTGCTGCACCACATCGACGGCTCCGCCCCTGCTCGGCCACACGATGCGGTCTGGATCTCCGATGACTACGCCGTCCGCTCTGTCATGTATGGCTCCATGACTCAAGAAGTGCTGGACATCATCCTCAACAAGGACCAAGATGCCCGGCATCTCTGGCTCGCCGCCGAGTGTCTCTTCTGCGGCAACAAGGAAAGCCGTGCCATCAGTCTTCTTGCCGCCTTCCACGGTCTCCAACAGGGCGATCTATCCATCACCGCCTACTGCAAAGAGCAAAAGCGCCTTGCCGATGCTCTCTGTGATGCTGATTCACCCATTGATGATCGTACCTTGGTTCTCAATGTTCTTCGTGGTCTAAACAAAGCTATGTCCAGTGCCGCTACGGTCCTCGCCATGTCTTCACCGCTTCCTAACTTCGTCAACACCCATGCTGCTCTTTTGAAGGAAGAGATGCACCTTGGTCTTGCCGCTAAGACTGAGGCGGCGACTGCCCTCCTCAGAAATTCCTCGTCATCCTGCTCTGGTGGTTCCTGCCAGGCCGCTTCTGCTTCCTTCACCAAGCCAAAACCCAAGTGGAAGAAGAAAGGCGGCAAGGGTACCCCTTCCCAGGGCGGTGGCAACTTCTCCTCCAACGTCGCATGACGCGTGCCGTCGTCCGTGGTATTGCTTCATTTCGCCTAAGGGTCAGGGCTCACGCCACTTCCTTCTCCGCAGCAGTCCGGACGTGGTGGTCCTGGCATTCTTGGAGCTCGTCCTCAGGCTTACCTCTCCACCCCGGCGCCCTTCTACCCGGCCCCGCCTCCACAGTAGAGTACTTCTTCCTCTTGGGACAGCACCAGCCTCATCTCTGCTATGAACAATCTTCAACTCGGTAATGACGGCTGGGTGGTTGATTCGGGCACCTCTGCTCACATGACTCCTGATGACGGTTGTCGAGGTTTGTTACCGATAATAATTTATATAGGGCTAGGCGCTGGATCGGGAACTCGATGGTAGTACAAGACACGAGAAATTATACAAGTTCGGGCTCTCACGGTGGAGATAATATCCTAGTCCTGTGCTCTGGAATTATGAGTGGCTAACTTATTTGCTGATGATGTTCTATGATGATGATTCCCCGCCCCTCCCTTTATATAGCAGAGAAGGGCGGTTACAATAAGGAATCCCACTCGGATACGAGATGGAAACCGTACTTTCATATCTATCCCGGGTCTATATTAGTTTGGATTACAATCATCTCTTGCTTAATATGACTCGGTTTCCTTAGCTGGGATTTATCCTGACTCTTCACACCTCGCCATTCAAGATACCTCCGCCTTCCGTAGTCGGCCCGCCTAGTTGCGCTGGTTGGGCCTTGCAGTGTCCGCTTGTGGACCCCGGTATATATTCCCACAAGAGTCCCCGAGTGCTTCTTGTCCGAGTGCCTTCCTGCGGTCAAGTCTTCCCGAGTGCTTCTAGCCGAGTGCTTGTCGCTTGGCAAAGAGGTCATGAAGAACTCGATGAAATTCTTTGTATTATTATTCTGAGCTGTCTCCGACCCAATTTATCAGGCCGACTCGTTACTTAGTATGTTTTCTACAAGATCCATACTCACCAAGTGGTATTGGCGCCGTCGAAAGATACCCTCGGCTTTTTTACAGAGCGATTTCTCTCCGCCTATTTGGTATCCGCTGCTTGCCTTTTTTAAGGTCACACGAGCCTCATACCTTGTGGGCCTCTGTTTTTCTTTTTAAAAATCATCTTTATGGTATCTGACTTCGTTCTCTGAACGTTATCAGCTTATGACCTAGCATGAGGCATACCATAAGAGGATGTTTTGCCTTGGGTGGTACCCATGATCCCGTGTGTTAGGGGTTTCTGGCTTTTGGCCCATCTTGGAGCGTACCATTTCCCAATTTATTTTGCCGGGCCACTAGCGACAGGCGCGACTTGTGTTCGCGTGCCCACCCCTCGAAGCGCTCCCTAGGGTGGCCTCAGGGCATAGGAAGGGTGATGCGGTTTCCCGCTCGAGGCGAAAGTCGGCACCGTTCCCCTATCGATATAGAGTGAAACGAAGTGTCTTTGCACTGTTCCTTTTTGCCCCTTTGTTCTCCAATCTCTTCCCTCGCGACCTCCGCCGCTAGGGTTAACCCCTAATCTCACGCGATTGCGAGGCTTCTTCTTTCGAAAATGTCGTCTCCTTCTCCCGCAACTGTTCAACCGTCCGCCTCAACCAAGGATTGGACTACCTCGGTAACGATGGAGGGGCGGTTGAAGGATTTAGTAGGCATCGGCGTCTTTCCGCCATTGGTGATGCTCGCCGCCCGCCCTACCGCAGGTGAATTCTGCCCTACCCCCCGTGCCGATGAGGTGGTCGTCTTCGAATCCTTTTTTATGCGCGGGCTTGGTCTTCCGGCATCCCCTTTTCTTCGCGGCATTCTTGAATTTTATGGGATCGAACTAACTCACCTCAACCCCAATTCCATTCTCCAAATCATCGCGCCACAACCTTTTATAGGCTTTCCTTCAAGCGCCCGCCCCACTTCAATCTTTTTCGCCACCTTTTCCTTCTTAAACCTTTCCCTAGTAAGAACTCCCCCAAAGTGGTTGGAGGTGCCGGATTTCAGCTGAGGGATGGTATGAAAAAACCTTACTTCACTATTCCTTTGAAGACCTCGAATAAGGGCGGCACCAAGAGTGGTTCTATCGCGCCATTCCGAGCCTCCATTGCCTCGCTTTCCGGAGGCCACCAAGCCATCTCCGACCGACATCGCTCCCCAAAGATGATGGGATGGACCAAGTAATTGATCTCATGGGGCCGATTGTCGAGTTGAAGGAGAATGGGCTCACCAGATGGCCATCGCCGCTAATTTTGTAATTCACGGATTCAAACCTCTCAAGGACCGAAGTTCATCCGGGTATGAGTATGAGGGCCATAATGATCCTACGCTGAAGTTTCGAGAAATTACTTGGCGGCATTTTTAGCCGTGCCTCGATTTCTTTGCCCTAACGAGAAGATCTCTATTCCCAGAAGCCCAAGACCTTTTACGAAGCTGAATCCAGCGCCTCCGGTAAGGGATCTTCATTGCCTTCTGATACTGATTCTTCTAGCTTTTATCTAAATCTTGATTGTGCTTTCTCTTTCACATTTGCAGGACGTGATACCTTCTTTCCGATGCGCCATTACCCGAGTTCCCGTACATAAGAGTGATAAGCGTAACTTCCCGCCGTTCATTCGCCGCCCCAAGCGCGGGTTTAAGTAAGACGAGCGCTACCGATGATGATTCAACAGAAGGAAAAGCTCCGATTGTTCGCAAGGCCAAGCGGAAGCAGTCGGATAAAGGTGTACCCCCGACTGGGGGTCCGAAGATTCGGGACCCCGCGACCGTACGACCCCCTTCCTCGACTTCTTCTTCTTCGAGCCAGTCAGTGGGACCCGAGGTGTTCAAGCCCTCGGCCCCGCCTTCGATGGAAAGTGTGCCTTCTACCACAAGCGCAACCTGAAGCTCCCTTGCCCGCCCAAGCAGAGCGTGCCTCTGAGGGGGCCTCTACCGTAGTCCTTCCACTCGGAGGGGTTTAAAGTGCAAGATAACAAGATCCAATAGGTGGGATTTTCTTGTTAGTCTTTCCTCATTCCCCTGGATCGTGTCTTGATCGTCTTCGTCTCGCAGGGATCCTGTTGATGAAGTTCTACATGAAACGTCGCCTCCGGAGCCTCCAACGGTTGTTGGCGAGGGCAGTGCTGACATGGCAGAGGCTGAGGCGCCGACTGATGCTATGCCTCCTGTGCCCAGCGTTACCTCGGAACCAGTCGGGACGGCTCTCCCAATAGCCCCCGAGGCCACGAGCAACGAGTGCCGCCTGGAGCCGAGTGGCTCCCTACCACCTTTCCTTCCTGGGCCAACTGCCCGCACCACATCCCCCGTCGATGCTACTGCTCCTTTGTCACCAGAAGATCCTCCCTCCTCCCCTCGCCAGTCACCACCGTGCGTCGAAATCCCTCCGCCTCCCGGTCCGAAATCTCCGGTGCGGGCTGCGTTTACTGATGACGATGGTGACGTGGTCCTTTTGGATGGCGAGGTCGAAGGCAAGGATTGGGAGTCGTTCTTCGATGCTGCTCGCGAGTGTTGGCGCCTTGACAATGTGAGTTGTCTGCGCCGTACTTTCTTTGAGAGTCTTCTTTTTTCCCTGAAGCCTAACATTGCTTTGCCATCTCCAGCGCTTGTCATCTTTCGCCAAGGACCGGAACTTTCTTCTTCAAAAATTATTTCCAAGGATGAAAATGAGGAAAGATTACGCTGAGGAAGTCGAGCAGATTCGCACTGACTTTGAGGCGGAGCTCACACGCACCCGCGTGGAGAATCGAGAGGAGCTGGAAGGGCTTCGAAGTCGCATCCAGTCCCTCGAGGCAGAGAAATTGAACTTGACCAGTCTTTCTGATGGTAATCTTTTTGTCCGAGTGCCTTGGGCCCCGACTTTATCCTTCGTCTTCTGATGCCCCGGTCTTCATCTTTTGTCAGATTTCCGGGAGAAGCTCGAATCCTCTCTTTCCCGGAACGAAGAACTGAAGAAGGCTGAAGAGGACGCCAAAGAACAAGTGGCCAAGCTGACAAGAGAATTGGAAGGTGCTCTTTCGGTCTTGTCTTCTGTTCTGTCATCCTTATTTTCAGCAGCTTTGGACTTACCCGACTGGTACCCTGCAGTGCATCGGGTCAACTCGCAAGCTCAGTACCGGGCTCTTGATGATAAGATCAAAAGTACTGAAGCGAGGGTCGACCGTCTCCAATTGGGCTCAAAGGATGTGTTAATCTGGGTCCCGATGAAGCGGCACCGATGGTGTCCCCTATGATCTTGATATCACAATCGGAGGTGGAAGAAGCCCCCAAGAAGCTGACTGCGCACTTGGAGGACATTGCAAACACGAGCGCCTGCCAGGTGTTGGCGATCACCAAGTCCTTGTATCCGCGGGTGGAGCTTGAGGCAGTCAAGGAGGATTTGTTCAAGATCGTTGATGACGATCGAGCCGCCTTATGGATGAAGTCAAGGATACTGCTTCTGTTTTGGTTAAGAACCTGGACCTGGGTCCCGTGTAGTCTTCTGTTTGTACTAAACTTATCCTGCGTTTTTGCTGCTTCCTCGGGATAATTGTTCTAATATTGAAAAGAGTTTCCCCTGGGCCTGAATTTGTTTTGCGGGAATGCCTGGCTGCTGCCTTAATGTACTTCGCTGATTCTCGGCCCATTGGGGGGCATATCTGGCGTCTCGGCCCGTTTCTGAAGTCTTTGATTATCATGGTACCTGACACACCTCGAGACATGCGCGACAAGACGCTCGGCGCACCCGGAAGGTGAATCGCTCCGCCTCCATGCCAGCGCCGCCGAGTCGAGCAAGCCTCTCTCGAGTGCGACGTTGTCTCGTATAAAAGTGTATTTAGCCTCGATCTGGCGATTTGCAACAGATACCGTTTTCCACCGGCTCGTTCTTCTTCATTCTTCAAGAATTTCTTCTTGTTTCTTTGGAACACTAAATCATGGGCCTTCTCTTTGCTTGATTTCTTCGTTTTTGTGGTTCTATGGAATTGTGACCGCCGGTTGATCGCTCGCTCTTTTGCGTGTTCTCTTCTTCTTCCTCATGGATTCTTCTTCTTCCGAGGACCTCTCCCCACCGCTCTCCCTCCGAAGTCTCCGGGTCACGGCATGGCGTCGTGGATCGAGAACTCGTTCCTGCCTTTGGGGACGATGCCTCATGAGCTCGAGGACTAACTCGCCGATCTCGGGCCGAGTTTGACTCGCCATGGCGGAGGTCATTGAAAGCAAGCAGCCGTCGCCAGATGCCGCCGCCGCCGACGCCTTGATCGAGGTTGTCCTCTACCATCGGAGCTAGGATGCCTCATCGCGGACCGCCCGCCACAAGACGCCGAGTAGTTTTTTATCTCTTCAAAGGAAGTAGCACTTTTGTTTTCTGCAAGAAACGTTTAGATAGTACTTTTGTTGTATATATCTTCTATGATCTCTGGACAATGCTGGACTTTTGTAAGACTGTTTTAGCTGCAACTTGTCATTTCCTTTTCCTTGCTTAGATCTTTTCGGCTTTTCCCGAGTGGTTTTCATCCTCCCTTATGTTTAAGCACCCCGTGCGATTAGTATAGCCCCCGAGCATCGCGAGTTGGCGCTTTGGCCTTTTCCCTCGAGCATGCCTTTCATTAGGTAACTAGACTTTTTTCGTCCGGGGTTTCACAATCGAGGGTATAGAGCACTCGGATTTAGTCGTGACCGTAGGGAAAAGAAAAAGGATAGGAGCTGATATGCAAGCGGGGTTGCACATGTGCAACACTATTAGGTGTAGCCCCCGACTTACTGCTTAATTGAGAAGCAATTGAGTAGCAAGTCAATTGAATAAAGATTCTGACATATGACATCTCTTTAAACAAATAATTCTTACGCCGAGTTAGCATGCGCAACACTATTAGGTAGCCCCGACTTCATCGCTAATTGAGTAACAATTGAGTAGCAAGTCTAGGAAAAGATTCAACGCCTACGTAACATTTTAAGAGTAAAAACGACGAGTCGCTCTATGTTCCATGAGTTCTTGATGATGGCGCCGTCTTCTCGCTTAAGCCTATAAGTTTCCGGACGCCACTTAAATCGACGATGTAGGGTCCTTCCCAATTCGGAGATAACTTGTGCTCGTGGCTTCGGCTCTTTATTAGGACCAAATCGCTCGAGAACGCCGATTTGGACGTTTGGTCATGATAGCGGCGTAGGGCTGGAGGTATTTGGTCGATCGACATGGCGACTTCCTTGCCTCCTCCAATCGATCGATGTCTTCCATTCGCTTTCTCGACTCGCCTCCTTGAAATTCCGACCGAGGGATCCAAGGTCAATCGGTGGGTAGAACCGCTCGAGCAGAGACCGGAAAAAGATGATCGCCTTGTTGTTCTGGTGGTGGTTCTCGGCGTGAGTATCAAGGCAATTCTTTTACCCATCGGGTGGCGACGGTTTGAGCGGCCAAGATGCGTGGTTTTAAGCCCTCAGAGCACCATGCCGTTTGTTCTTTCTACCGACCATTGCTCTTTGATGAGCCATGGAGGCGAAGCAAACTTTGATGCCTAGTTCGCCACACCAGTCTTGAAATTCTTCTCCTCGGAACTGGGTTCCATTGTCCGTGATAATCCTGTTTGGTACGCTGAATCTTACGACTATCTCCTAAAAAATTCTTTGGCCTTGGCCGCTGTGATTGTAGCTACTGGTTTTGCTTCTATCCACTTGGTGAATTTATCGACGGCGACAAAGAGATGAGTGAAGCCGCCTTGAGCTTTCTTCAATGGGCGACCATGTCGAGCCCCAGATCGCGAACGCCAAGTGATCGGAATTGTTGCAGCTTCCGAGCGCGCGTGTATTTGGCGGGCAAAAACGGCATCCTTCACGAGTTCGAACGATGTCTTCCGTGATCGATTCTGCGATCGGCCGTAAGAAGCCTTGTCGATATGCCTTGCCCACCAGAGTGCTTGACGCCGCGTGATGCCCACAGATTTCGAGTGGATTTCTTTGAGTAGGTTTCTTCCTTCTTGCTCGATATGCATCGCCTTAGAACTCCGGAGGCACTTTTTCTAACAATTCTTCACCTACTATCATGTAATTCTTCTTTGCGCCATGAGATGCGTTCTGCCTCTGTCCGGTCTTACCGAAGTTCGTCCTTCAACAGGTAATTGAGAAAAGGAGCTGTCCAATCTGCGTTGATGACCAAGACCTCTTCTTCAATGGGTGTTTCTTCCGACTTGCCTTGTTCCTGCTTTGGACTTATTGAAGGTTTATGAAGCTCTTCGACAAACACACCACTGCATCAAGTTTCGAGTGGATCCTAGCCTTGCCAATTCGTCTGCTGCTTCGTTGTCACGTCGGAGCACGTGAATGAGCTCCAGCCCGTCGAACTTGCCTTCTAGCTTCGTACCTCCTGGCAATAGGCTGCCATGTTGTCTTCGACGCACGACCACTCCTTTTGTACTTGATTAATTACCAGCATGGAGTCGCCCCGAATAGTTAGCCGCCGGACACCGAGGGATATCGCAATGCGAAGCCCGTGGATGAGTGCCTCGTACTCGGCGGCATTGTTTGACGCCGGGAAATGGATCTGAAGGACGTATTTCAGGCGCTCACCTGTTGGAGAGATGAGGACCACGCCGGCTCCTGCGCCATTGAGCATGAGGGAGCCGTCGAAATACATTGTCGAAGATTCCGGCTCTTCAAGAGTCGCTGGAGTTTGTAATTGGCCCACTCGGCGGTGAAGTCGGCAAGTATGTGAGATTTTATTGCCGTTCAGTGGCTCAAGGAGACTTCAAGGCCCCGAGCTCGACCGCCCATTTTGCGATCCGCCGGTGGCCTCCGACAGGAGTATGTCCCCAAGCGGAAAGTGGTGACCACCGCGATTGAATGTTCTTGGAAGTAATGCTTGAGTTTGCGTGAGGCGAGCAACACGGCGTACAATAGTTTTTGTACTGTGGGTAGCGACCTTGGATTCTCCCAACACCTCGGATTTAAATAGGCGGCCGCTGGATTTTACGGAGGTGCCCTCTTCCTTTCGCTCTGAACGATTGCGTACCGACTACATGAGTCGTCATGCGATGTAGAGCAAAAGGGCTCTTCGAGCATTGGAGGGACCAAGACAGGTGGGGATGTTAAGAATGTCTTCAGTTCTTCAAAAGCCTGTTGTGCTTCGGAGGTCCATTGAAAGTTCAACAGGCGTATCTTTTTATGCATGACCCTCGTGAGGCTCATCTTGCTCTGGTTAAGCGGATTCTGCGGTATATTAATGGCACACTTGATTTTGGACTGCACCTCTCAGCCTCCTCCCCGTTCACTCTCACGGCATACTCTGATGCTGATTGGGCTGGTTGTCCGGATTCTAGATGTTCCACTTCTGGATACTGTGTCTATCTTGGTGACAACCTCATTTCATGGTCTTCCAAAAGGCAGCCAACCGTTTCCCGTTCGAGCGCCGAAGCTGAATACCGTGCAGTTGCCAATGCTGTGGCTGAATGCTGTTGGATCCGTCAGCTTCTATGCGAACTTCATTCTCCTCTCTAGCGTGCTACGGTCGTATTCTGCGACAACATCAGCACTGTCTACATGGCTGCCAATCCTGTTCAGCACAAACGCACGAAACATATTGAAATTGATATCCATTTCATACGGGAGAAAGTTTCTCTTGGCCAGGTTCAAGTCTTGCATGTACCATCAAGCTCTCAATTCGCTGACATTATGACCAAAGGGCTACCGTCCAAGTTGTTTTTTGAGTTCCGGTCCAGTCTTGGCGTTCGAAAGCCTCCCACGCGGCTGAGGTGTTAGCGAATCTGATTGATCTGTTTAGATAGCTTATCTTCCTTAGCTGGCAACCCCTTGATGGTTCATATTAGTTTCCTTGTATATAGGATTCTGTTATTTGTTTCTATCTTTAGAGATAGACTATCATGTTTGTTGTATAAATATGAGGGAAGCACAGGCCCTTTTCACTGTGCTGGTTTCCACCCTTCGCACCTGTCTTACACCCAGCTCCACCAGATCCACAGATCTGGTGGAGATAGAGCTCTACCAAACACACCCGAAATATCATCATATAAAAATTGTCAGGATTCGATAATGCTGAAGAAAGCTACTTTACTATCAGTATGAAATGCTTCATACAATCTTGCGACATTTTAATTTCCATGGTTTTCATTTAGATTTCCACAGCGGATGAACTCATTGAACTTGCTATAGGATTGGCTTTTGTACCCATTACGCCTTTTTGGTTCAGTTAATGTGAAAGAATATGGATTAATATGTAGTGAATATTTGTTTCTTTAGGGAGTAATGTGACTATGATAGTAGTTCGGAGGATTATCATGATGAGGATTGTAGGATCGATATATATTAAACTAGCAATCAGAGGGGGGTGAATGATTGCGTGGAAGTTAAAATCAAATTTTTGCTAATTTTTGAAACACCCCAATTCGGACTCAAATTGCCTGATTCGGATTCGACAAAAACAGAGAAATACACGTCTACTAAAATAGTAATTACTGAAGATCCAACCGTTGGATTAATGTGAAGTTTTAACTGTAGAAACTAGATTCAATTTTAAAGCTAACCCAATAAAAATCAGCTCAATCTAATCTATGGATCTAAAGTTATTACCTTCGCAATTTTACTGAATCAGACGTCGGACTAAATAAAAAACAGACTGACACACGTTCACTAAAATAGTAATTTCCGAAGATCTCACCGTTAGATCGATGTGAAATTTTAACTATAGAAACTTAACTCAATTCCAAAACTAACGCAATAAAGATCAACTCGATCGGATCTATGCATCTCGAGATATTACCTTTGCAAGATGACTGCAGTACCTTCTAGTCACCAGACTCCCAAGCATGCACGGCCGACGGACTTCTAGTCGCCATGCATACGCGGGTCTTCAGGTCGCCAGCAAGAAGACCTTCGCAAAAACTTCTAGTCGACAAGAAACATTCCGGCCGCAAGAGAATCAAAGCACTGGTTCAAGTTCTCTAGTCGCCTTTGCTTGCATGCATGCAGACACAATGAAGCCGCCAGGGAGTCTCCAAAACGCAAACATATTATCTAGTCATGCATAGCCATAAGAATTGTGCATGCATGCTTCCACAACTATGGAATCAAGCCAGCGCCAGAAGCAAGAACGGTTGTCGCATCAAAACGGCCGAGCGTCACGCCGCCAGAGAAAAGCAATCAACTCGTTGATTCTATTTTCAGCCGCCGGCCAATGCAACTCCCCAGCCGCCAGCCACAAACTATTTCATTGATTAGGTTTTCAAGTCCCTTTATACAACTCAAAACCCTAAAATAAATATATGCATATCAATCTGATCCAATAACACATGGCCCAATATATGCCTACAATCCAAAACATGCACGCGTACGACCCACCTGCCTCACTCACGTGACTAACCAGCCTCCGTGTGCACCGTTCTCTAGCCTGAACGTCCCGCATGACATCCTCGACCACCAGGACCTCGATTCCTCCTTGAACCTAGTCCCGAACCTCAGGTCCTCCATGAGCCTAGTTCCGGTCCCGTTATCGACCACGTTCGCCCTCGAGCAACACCTGCACACGAATAAACAACAAACGAATCCGAGCACAAGTCCACGACTTGACTCAAAGTCAATCCATGCAACCACTTACACGAGCGCATTGCATCAAGCAAAATCATTAACATGCTATCCCAGCATATCAATTAATCAACTAAAACAACACATGCACGAACACCACACATGCCATGATCGCAACCACTTTGCAATGCCAATTTCATCATTCAGCCAATTTTTCAGCACATGATTTCACAAGGATGATAGAAGAATATCACATTGGCAATATCAAATAGAAAAGAGATCTGAAAGGTACTATGATGAAAGTATCACAAGGGTTCAAAACAGGCACCTCAAGGATAAATTTTGTAGCCCTACCCGTGAGAAGCCTTGTTATTCATCAGGTGAAGAATTAGTATATCACAATCAACGAAAGCAATTTGATTCATATGGAAAAGAAAGGAGGAACCATTACTCTGAACAGTATGCTTCTGAACTGCATGACATGTCTGACAACTCCATCCAGGATGCTAAACAGACTAAGCAGCATTATAGAAGTGCCTCAGGAAAAAGAGATGAAAGTAGGGCAAAGTGCAAAAGTGATTGCAGTGAAAAGATCCATCGTCAAAGTCATAAAGAAACGTCTCACACAGATAGGGATGATGATGGGCACAAGTCCAGTAAGGGCAGTTCCAACCCATGGTTTTCCATGAGCAGCGTCTAGAAGAGAGAGAAAGCAATAAACCAATGCATAGTTTCCCAACCTATGGTTTCTATGAGTAGTATCTAGAGGAGAGAGAGCAATAAACCAATGCATGCACCACAAACACAGCTTAGTAAGCGTGCAGAAACGTCCAACCCCGATTTTGCTCGTTTCTTGCGTCTTGGTACCCGCGCCGACCCAGTTTCTTGTATGAGACACGGTTTCTTTGTTTTTCCTTTTCTCCCTTCCTTAATTCCTATGCCACATCAGATTTTTGCTTAGTTGTCAGCGTAATTAATTTTATAGACATCAGCTGAGGTGAAGGATTAGGACTGCCCTAAGAACACATGTAGACATAAACATCGGGACCATGAAGCTGATCACTCAATTGACTGCAAACGTGACATCAAGGTAAAAGTATCCAGCCAGAGTTTAAGACGTGCCAAGACAAATGTCGGTTCTTCAGATGGCCACCTGGAAAGTGACGGTTGGGAGATGGTCGATGGCCGGCCGGGCCGGCCGCGCGCCCACTAAAAATGGACACATTGCACTTGTAGTAAATCGAGCATAGAGCCGATCGCCCACTAAAAATGGCCGTCTGTTTCTTTTCTCGTTAGGTATATACCTTCCCAATTAATTAAGCTTCGATCGTTAACACAGTTTGAGGGCTGAGAAAGCAACTAGGTATGTATCAGATGTTGTAAACTATGGTAAGTTGATTACGATCTAATTTTTGGAATTAGCCAAGACATGTATGGGACAACAAAGGTAAACAATCGAAGCCACAAAACCACACCCACAAGCCTATAAGTACGGGTAATTAGGTACTGCTTAGTTACATAAAAACCACAAACACCCAGTTCTTTTTTGCCTATACCGATCCACACCATTTCCTTCAAAACAGTAAGCACTCCGAAAAATATGGAGGCGATTGTATCCATATTAGTTAGCGACCTTGTTACTCGGCTGATCTCCCGCTTGATCGACACATACAAAGAGCAGACAAGTGTTGAGCAGAAGCTACGAAGGCTCCAACAAGTACTGCTCAAGGTCCAGGCAACTATTGAAGAAGCTGAGGTACGCCACATCACAAGCCAGTCGATGCTACTACTACTAGAGAAGCTCCTCGATGGCATGTACCAAGGCTGCTATGAACTCGACAACTTCCAGTGTCAGAACATAAAGGAGGATATGTCTGATGAGGTGCAACAAACCTTCACATACTCCCTAGTTAATCCAGCAAAACGCTTACGCTTGATTGCAAATAAGACCAAAGTACTAGTATTTGGTGATAGTGATGTAAATAGGTTACTAGCTGTGCTAGAAAACTTAGAAGCCATTGTTGCAGATTTGCACGTGTTCAACACATTTTTTGGGCACTGCCCACGTAGGTTTCGGCAACCTTTTAGTGCATACCTTTGTATAGACAACTGTATGTTTGGTCGACAATTAGAAAAACAACAAATTATCAACTTCTTGCTCCAACCAAAACTCACGTACAGTACCACAAAAGTGGACATTCTACCAATCATCGGTGAACCTCTGGTAGGAAAGAGAACTCTTGTGGGGAACGTTTGTAGTGATGAGAGGGTGAAGAATCACTTCTCTTTTATTGTCACTTTAGATGGTAATGATTTAGAAAGTGGAGAGTTAATCACAGAAGGAGCCACTTTGCTGATGGAAAAGCAAAATTTTATGTCATGTAAATCTTTGGTGGTAATTGAAATTACTTCTGAGGTCGATAAGGATACATGGAGAAGGTTCTACTTATATGCATGCAACTGTATGGCAGAAGGGAGTAAGATCATACTGATCAGTGCAATTGAGGAGGTAGCACAGTTAGGAACGGCAGGTTCTTTGAGGCTTAAGCGTATTTCTGAGGAGTCGTACTGGTACTTTTTTAAAATACTGTCCTTTGGAAGCACAAATGCAGAAGAGCATCCTAAATTGGTAACCATAGCAATGGAGATAGCAAAGAAGTTCATGGGATGTTTCATCACTGCTCATACATTTGGTCGTGAACTTAGAGCTAATATGAACTTCCAGTTCTGGTCTCATGCACTGAGGTGTGCTTCGGGGCATACTCAAAGGAACTGTAATACTCTCTGGAAGCACCCAACATCTTCACCCAAGAAAAATATAGCTAAAAACATTTGGGTGATAACATTTTGTCCAAGCCTGAATCGTGGCATTTCAGGGAAACGCAAAAGACATGTTATCGATGGGAAGCTGCCAGAATTAACCACTTATGATATGTTAAGATCAGGTTATATGGCAATTCCTCCAAGAATGAAGTTCGAGCTCACATGGAGATCTCCGTTACCACCGTATGATTACTTAGTAACTACAGGTGTGAGAACGAAATTAAGCCCCTCCATGTCTAACAATTGTGACGTAGATGCGGTTTAGCATTTGCCAAGTTCATCAATCATTTTTACATTATCTATTTCCTTGTAATGCCTATGAGAGTTATTTGGTTCTCTTCTAGATTCTAACGATGACTTGACATTCATGGCTATCATTTGTGATGTTGCGATGAAATTGAATGAATATTGGCAATATGGTGAGATGGATATATGTTGAATAATGTGACTACCATTTCCTAGCTAGATAAAATGTCACCATGCATAGAAAACTTTAGTGAAGCATCTAGTTCAAGAATTCATACTGCATTGTCGAGATCCGAATATATAAACAGATCCTCTGTGTATATCACATTAGTTCAGGATTACGCTAGTGTAACACTCCGATTTTCAACAACTGGTTGATGATTTAATTGGCATCAGTAAATTAAAGGCATGCATTGTATTTAGTTTTGGGTATAAAATTTCGCGTCAGAATCCGGTAGAACAAAAACCTGTCCCACTATAGCTGGACTGTCACCCCGCTACAGCGCTATTTAATTAATCCCTGCCAACAGCACAAAAATGACAGTAAAAACGCGACAGCAAGCGAACAAAAGAGAAAAGACAGCAGCGAAATGTCAGCGAGAAAAAAAAGACGAAACGAGAGAGAGAGAGAGAGAGAGAGAGAGAGAGAGAGAGAGAGAGAGAGAGAGGCAACATCATAAAACTTCCCGTTCTCCCTCATCCATCCTGACGCCCATCCCCCCATTTTATTTTCTTCCTTCCTTTCTCCCGTGTTGCTTCTTCCTTCTAGCGAGTAGCGACAGCACAGACCCAAGAAAACAAAAACAATCAAATCCCTCTCACCTTCTCTACTCCAAAACCACATCAAAAATCAAGAATTAAGCCCTGCATGTTATGCCATTGGATTCCCCATCACCCAAGCTTTTCATTTTTACGATCACATTTTGCATGCAAGTAGGTTTGAGTAATTTAGAGAGGAAGGAGAGGTCAGCACAGCAGCATACAAGCAGCAGCTTAGCCAGGGGCGATGGCAGGAAATGGTCAGGAAGAAAAAGAAGGACACATAGGAAGAGGGGAGGTGCCTAAAGTGAAAGAGGCAACAACAATCCAACAATACAGACCAATATGTTTGTTAAATGTGAGCTTTAAAATATTCACTAAGGTGGCTACAAATAGACTTATGGGTGTGGCTAACAAGGTGGTTAGTCCATCACAAACAGCTTTCATGCCAGGTCGGAATATTATGGAGGGTGCTGTGATATTGCACGAGACCATTCACGAATTGAATTCTAAGAAACTTAATGGAGTGATTCTCAAAATTGACTTTGAGAAAGCCTATGATAAGGTTAAATGGTCTTTCCTTCGGCAAACTCTTCGCATGAAGGGTTTTGGCCAAAAATGGTGCTCGTGGGTCGCTAACTTTGTTGTTGGAGGTAGTGTGGGCATCAAAGTTAATGATGACATTGGACACTATTTCCAAACCAAAAAGGGACTCAGGCAAGGTGATCCTATGTCACCTATTCTTTCCAATCTTGTGGCAGACATGCTCTCTATAATGATTAAGAGATCAAAAGAAGATGGCCAGATTAGAGGGGTGATCCCTCATCTGATTGAGGATGGTTTATCCATTCTGCAGTATGCAGATGATACGATTTTATTTATGGATCATGATATTGAGCAAGCTAAAAATATGAAGTTATTGCTCAGTGTTTTTGAACAATTATCAGGCCTGAAGATTAATTTTCATAAAAGTGAAATTTTTTGCTTTGGTGAAGCCAAGCGTTATGAACATTCTTATACTAATTTGTTTGGATGCGGGTTAGGATCTTATCCGTTCAGGTACTTAGGTATCCCGATGCATTTCCATAAGCTTTGCAATGCAGATTGGAATGTAATCGAGGATAGATTCAGACGCAAACTAAGTACATGGAAGTCCAAACATCTCTCTTACGGGGGCAGGCTTATTCTCTTAAATTCAGTGCTAAGTAGCCTACCTATATTCATGATGTCCTTTTTTTAACTTCCTAAGGGTGTCCGTCAAAGATTGGACTTCTACCGTTCCAGGTTTTTTTGGCAGGGTACTAAGGACAAGCGTAAACATCGGCTTGCAAAATGGAATATTCTCTGTCGTCCCAAAGATCAAGGAGGTTTAGGAATAATTGATCTGGAAATCAAAAATAAATGTCTCCTGAGTAAGTGGTTATTTAAACTACTAAATGAGGAGGGGACCTGGCAAACTTTGCTCAGGAATAAATATCTGAGTTCAAATTGTTTATCTCAGGTGCATATTAAACCTCGGGATTCATATTTTTGGAAAGGTCTTCTCAAGGTCAGGGATAATTTCCTAAGTTGTGGAACATTTCACATTCAGGATGGTTCACAAACTAGGTTTTGGGAAGACAAGTAGGTGGGATCTAAACCACTCAAAGCGTAATTTCCTAGTCTTTTTAACATTGTCAATTCACCGCATAGCACGGTGGCAAGTGTCATGACGCAAATGCCACCGAATATTACCTTTCGTCGTGCGTTAGTGGGGGATAAATTGACTTCGTGGTATAACCTAGTAGCAAAAGTAGCTAATATTCAGCTCACAAATAGAAGGGATACTTTTACCTGGGATTTACATAGCCATGGTCAATTCTCCATTCGGTCTATGTATGTTTATCTAATGAACCAGGGGACTCCGTTCAATACGAAGTTCATTTGGAAATTAAAGGTTCCTTTGAAAATAAAGATTTTCCTTTGGTATGTGCAGAAAGGCGTGATATTAACAAAAGATAATTTAGCCAAAAGGAATTGGAATGGGAGTTCTAAATGTTGTTTTTGTAATAACAATGAAACAATAAAGCATTTGTTCATTGATTGCCAGCATGCCAAAAATATTTGGAGAATTATTTACATAGCTACTGGGATGACTCCACCACGATCTATTATGCACATGTTTGGAAATTGGCTTTCAGGCTTTGAAAAGATGGAAAAAGACTGATCTTTGCGGGGGTTGCAGCTCTTTTGTGGGCTATTTGGTGTACTCGCAATGATGTACTCTTTGAGAACAAAACATACATGTCTTGTTTGCAGGCTATCTTCAGGGGAACATATTGGTTGCGATTCTGGGCACAGTTGCAGCATGAGAACTCAAGGGAGAACATCCGGTTGATCAGTAGAGCACTGGAAGTCGTCGCATTAGAAATATTTGCCAAAAATGGTTGGCGAAATAATAATAGATTGTGTCTTTGATATTTTTTTGTGACCTTTTTCCCCTTTGTTGGAGATCATCTTGTAAGATGGAAACTTTGTAACTTTGTCGTATGCATTCTGCAGAGACCGGATTTTATTCTTTTATCTAAAAAAAAGGAAGAGGGGAGGCAGCGTCATAAAAGCCCCCTACCACTTTCTTCCCCAACAGCCAATAACACAAAACTCCTCAAAACTTCTCCAGTTTTTTCTCCTTCAATTCCCCTCCAAAAACCGAGAATCATCCTATGCATGTCATACCATTACACTCTTCATCATACAAGCATCCCATTCCCGTAAAAATCTTTGGCATGCAAGATCATTTCAGTGATTATCAGAGAGTGAGAGGAGTAGCGGTGCTCTCGACTGGCACGAGGGTAGAGGTGGGCACTCGGGCTAGGCTCTTTTTGGCCGGCCCGAGACATGGCAGACACAGCACGTTCCAAAGCCCAGTCCGACACGAAGTGGGCTATGCTGGGCCGGCACGATACTGTAGAACGGGCTGTACAGGGCTTGAGAACTGGGCACGATGGGTGGCACGGCCCGGCATGACACTGTAGCACGGGCCATGTCGGGCCCGATGACCGAGGGTATGAGGAAGAAACTCAGTATGAAGGTCACCGAACTGCAAAGCATGAACATTACAGACGTACCCAGCAGCATGAAAGCCACCCCTGCCGCTGACACCTGAGAGAGACGGGTCAATTCTCTCTCACCCGTCTCTCTCAATCTCTCCCTCTCTCATCCGTCGCTCTCAATCTCGATTGCCTTTCTTCCTCACTCTCTCGTTGCTCTCTCTCTCGCTTGTGTTCAAAGACGTCTCCTCGTTCTAAAAATAAATAAATTTTAGTTCTTTTTCCATAATATTTGTGTCAACTGCCTTAACTCCATATATCTCTGGTTCCTTTCTAAAGTACCTGACTACAGCAACTAGCGGTTGCAACGTACTTAGTCTTAGCGGTAGACTGTGCAACTTTAGACTACTTCCTAGAGGACCAAGAAATAAGAGAAGTGACAATGAATTGGTAAGAGCCAGAAGTGCTTTTTCTATCTATCCTATAGCCAGCAAAGTCTGTATCTAAAAAGGCTCTAAGACACAGACAAGAAAAGAAAGAGTACCAAATGCCATAGTCAATGGTAGCTCGAAGATACCTAAAGATGCGCTTCACCGCTTGGTGGCGAGAAGCATAATGAGAGGCCTAAAATCGAGTGCATAGATATACAACAAAGTGTATGTCTAGCCTAGAAGCAGTGAGGTACAAGAGAGAGCCGATCATGCTTCTAAACTCCTAATCAATTAGCTCACCTCAAAACTATCATCGGTGAGCTTTAGCGATGACTCGACTAGAAGAAGCATCTCCAAAAGTGATTAGCTCGTCACCAGGGGCACGAGCTAGAGAAGAGAACCAATGGGAATCTTCAATCATGTGACGAGAATAGCTGGAGTCTACAAGCAAAACGTCTCTCTTCTCAACCCAGCGATCCTGAATCAATGAAAGCGAGAGGTCAATGACACATTATTGAGATAGATAAGTACAGATCTAGGAACCCAATATTGAATCATATGAAGGATAGAAGTACCAATCACAGAAACAGAAGATTGAACTCTAACATCTCTCTAAGGCTCAACTCTCACAAATCCACAAACAACACCTACAAAGGGTTTAGGAGCTGGAGCTAGGTTGGTCCACTGATGTGCAAAGGCCAGACTATCTCAATAATGCTACTCAAATCTCCTACTAGTATAAATAACATTACAATGCTGATATCTACCTCGATAGGAAGAATGAGAATATCAAGAAGACGACAGAAACCCTAACCATGAATAGCTTCAGGACCAAAACCAGAATGAACAGCCTAAAAACCAAGTCCTAGATGCCGTCTAACAGTAGAAGACTCTCTAGTCTGTCTAGGAGCCCTGGGTGCCTTAGCGGCACTCAAAGTAAGGCTCTTCTTCCCTTTCCGATTCCATCTTTATAGAGGATGTGAATGATGAAGATGATAGTGTTCCACTTGATCCTGCCCCCACTGCACCTAAGGTGCCTCCTGATTCTATCTTTGCACCTCAAAGAGATCAACCTTTACTCTTAGACTCTCCTATAGCTAGTGGCCCTACTTCTACCTCTTTTGTTTATGAGATAGATACTACTTCTGCGTCTAGACCTCCTCACCACATTTCGCAACATTATCCACCTGATCAGATGATAGGCGATCTGCTGAGCGTGTCATGTGCTCAACATCAAGCTTATCTCTTTTCTATCTTTACTTTGCCTTTGTTGCCTCCTTTGAGTCAAAAGATATATCTCATGCATTGTTAGATGAATCTTAGATCAATACCATGCATGAAAAACTTGAGAACTTTGAGAGGAACAAGGTTTGATAGCTTGTTGAGTCCACATCTGGTCATAATGTTATTGGGACCAAGTGGGTGTTCAAGAACAAGAAAAGTAAAGATGGTG
The DNA here is from genome assembly GCA_036346375.1 of Guadua angustifolia. Lineage (NCBI taxonomy): Eukaryota > Viridiplantae > Streptophyta > Magnoliopsida > Poales > Poaceae > Guadua > Guadua angustifolia. The sequence goes on from JAYEVE010000210.1 coordinate 24,612, forward strand.
TGGTCATTAAGAACAAGGCTAGGCTAGTCGCTCAGGGATTCATTCAGGTTGAGGATCTTGACTTTGAGGAGACATTTGCCCCTATAGCTAGACTAGAGGCTATTAGGATCCTACTTGTATTTTTTGGCATCCAAGAGTTTCAAGTTGTATTAGATGGATGTCAAGAGTGTATTCCTCAATGGATATATTAAGGAAGAGATTTATGTGAGGCAGCCTCCAGGATTCGAGAATCCTAAGTACCCAAACCATGTCTATAAGCTTTCCAAACCTTTATATGGACTTAAGAAGGCCCCTAGAGCTTGGTATGAGAGGCTTAAGTTCTATCTTCTTAGTCAAGGATTTGAGATGGGTAAAGTAGATAAGACTCTATTCATCAGATATCAGAATTCTCATTTTCCATTAGTTCAGATTTATATGGACAATATTATCTTTGATAACTCTTTACACTCTCTTATGTCTCAGTTTTCAGATGTGATGAGCACAGAAGTCGAGGTGAGTATGATAGGTGAGTTGAGCTACTTTCTTAACTTCCATATCAAGAAGACTTGGGAAGGTATTTTCTTGCATCAAGACAAGTACACTTGAGACCGCATAAGACACTTCGATATGTTGGACAAGAAGCTAGTGTCCTTGAGCCTGATGAGGATGGTGAGCCAGTTGATCAAAAGGAGTTCAAGAGCATTGTAATACTGCAAGTATCTTCTATCCCGATCCTCCGGTGTGAAAGCTATGGTGTGATTGTGTGAAGTGTTGTCTTGTGATTTGTGAGCAGTATTGTGTTTCAAGCAGGTTGTGTTTTTTTGTAATAACCACCCTGTCTATTATAAATAAAAGGGAAGGTATCATGATAGGTGTTTCAAGTGTGAATTTTGGTCGTGTGTGATCTGTGGTGGTCTCCATTTGTGAGTGCAGAAATTAGTTCATGTGGGGGCCTCCTGTCATTGCAACTTGCTTTATTTTCCCCCAAGCCACCGACTCCCCTGTCACTCTCCACTTTTTCCCAACCAAGCAATGCTTTTCTTCTTCACTCCACCTGTGCTCCTCCTCCCCAACCTCGCTGGCGCCACCTCTCCTCCCCTCTGGCTCGGCAAGAGTAGCAGCAATGGCGCCCTTCTGGCTTTCTCCCCTCGGCTCTGCAGTAGCAACAACCGAAGGCAGCCAGCAGCTCCGGCGTCCTCCCCCAACTCCGGCGGCTTCCCTCCGGCGAGCCTCCTCTCCGGCGGCATCAGCTAGCAGCAGCACCACCAGCAACCTCTCCCTCACCTCCCTTTTCCCTCCATGTAGAGGATTGAGGTAAAACCCTAGAAAATTTGGGGAGTTAGTTGCTTGCATGCAAGGTGTTTGTGCTATTGTCTAGCTAGGATTCATGATTTTGAGATGTTGGAGGTTGGGGAAATGGAGAGACTAGAGTGAATGAGAATGTTCTGTTCGGACAGATTTTTGTCCTTGGTTAGAGCTGCTAATGGAAAATTCTACAAGCGTTTCCTGGGGGTTTGGCTATAACGAATGTTGTAGATAATTGAATTACCTTTCAATAGAGACCAAAATCTCTAGATTCCGTTCAGCGGTTTGGAAGTTATGACTATTTTTAGCGGGTGCTGTCCAATTCTTGCCGCGATTGGTATAGTCTGTGTTCATCTTCGATCTGGGAGCTGCGGGTGCGTTGGCTGAGTGCTTGGTTATATTATTCGTGTAGTTCATTCCCTTGCGGTCGTTTCGAGTATAAGAACGCTAAAATCCGTTGAGCCAATAAATAGTTACGCTATTTGGAAGTTTTGTCCCGAAGTTGGGATTTTGCAGCGAGCTCAGTTTTTCGGTTGAATTTTAGGGTATGATTTTGGGGGCCTTCATGGCATCTCTCGCGTGTGTAGCTGCGAGGTAGTTGTAGGTTGGCCTCTTATAGTTATTAAGGTTAAAGAACCCCATTTTTTTGGTTGGACCAATTAGGAGTTAAGCTAGTTATAGCGCTTGCTGTCCGGAATTTCCACCCGGCAGATTTTGGGGGGCTGTTTTGCACTAATGGGTAGCAGTGTTGCATGTGTTATTGTTGTAACCATCTAGAATGAGAAAGTTGAGGTTGCCCATGTTATTTCAGGAGGAGTAGCTTCGAGGGAGGCGCCAACTTCTCGATATTCCCATTCTTCCCGCGGTTAAAGGCAAGTGCAACCCGTATATCCCTTATAGGGTGTTTAGTTCTTTGCTTGTGTTATGTATATGCTTACCCTATGATTGTATTCGTGTTTATAAGCATGTCTAGTAAGCTAATTATCTTTTGATAAAAAGGGTAAGTAATCTGATACAAGTGTATCGTTGTTTGAACGTGTTATGATTTGTTTGATGAATCAGATATGCCTTGTCGTCATGAAATTTTTCGCATCCTGGATTGAATGCTATGAGCTGCTTAATGAATTCGTCTAGATGCCGTGATGACGTCTTGCTAAAGCTTACTTTCATATTTACGTTCACTAGTTCGATAGGCTAGTGGGAATATTGAAAGTATGGAATTGGATTGCGAAAATGGATTGATTTTTGATCAAGATAGATGGAATTAGTAATTACTCGAGTAATGGTGATGAGAGTGTGAATATGAATGTTGAGGAGGTGATTACGAGTATGGAGAATGCGGTTATTGAGTGTTGCAAATGCGATTATGAGTGTTGATGATGTGAATGGTAATTTATGGATGTGAGGAGTGGCTGATGTTCATGTATTTAGCTATGGCTATGCAAATGTGAGAAATGAATGTAGTTTGCAAATTAGCTTATGTTATTTGCATTTGTGCATTCATGATGGAAGAGGCGACCCATGCTGACACGGGCCTCTGTGTTCACACGAGTGAACACGAAAGTCCTACCTCGTAGTCCCATTCATCGAGGTGAATGGGAGCGAGAGAAGAAGAGTAGGCACCTTCCATCTACGGGATGGAAGGGGCGTGAGGGTGCACACCGACGGGTGGGCACTTTCAAAGATCTACGTGCGTGCATGGAAATGAGCATTCATGTGCATTGCATCTTTAATAATGAGTGTTATGGTAAAAGGTGTGTCATATGGACGGTGATTATGGTAATTGATGGTCGAGTCGTGGGCTCAACCCAAATAGGGGAAAATTGATTTGAATTGATGAATTAGTGCATTTCTTTTCTTTGCTTTGCTAGTTATATTGTATGAATATCGTGGAGTGAAATTTGAGTTTTGAACTCGAATAAAGTCGATGAAAATGGTTTGAGTGCATTACATGATTGTAGGAGTGTGATGTCTTATGCAGATTTTGTATTTTTATGTCTGTGTGATGTATTATTCAGATTCTGTACTTTCCTATCTGTGTGATGTCTTATGCAGATTTTGTATTTTTATGTTTGTGTGATGTATATTTCAGCTTTGTACATAACTTAATGGCTCTTGTGGTGAATGGTAAGGTGTGGAGGTAACTCCCCCAAAAATTGTGTAAATAAGTCGTGTGCCAAATTCCTCGTATATGTTTTGTTGGATGCATTGCATGGTAAACTGATGGTGAATGGCAGCGGATGACCTTTGGGTTGAGGGTAAATTACAGGGTTAAGAATGGATCGGGTCGTGGATTCGTTCCATGTGGTCTATTGAGGTATGTGAAATCCGTGAACCAGAAAGTTGATGAGGTAACCGATAAAGATTGCTTCTTTTGTTATACTTGTTAATTTAGGATTCCACAGTATGGACATGTTTATGATTTACATATGTTAATTGTTATTGATATTGCTACTTTGTTGTACTTCTTGAGTCTTCGACTCACACTTGTTTGCTTTTCGTTCTAGGTACCTTGAAGCTGATTCGATGGGTTGGGAGTAGTAGCACGAACAACTACCGCAATCACCGTTATTTGAATTAAATCGCGTAGTGTCAAGTCTCAATTGTAATTGTAATTAAGGTGATTGTAATTTATTGTTCATCGTGATGAAACTTATTAATTTCTGTTGGGTGTGTGATTGATTAACTAAGGACCTGCTAGAATGATATTATAACTACTGCTATTCTTTTGTCTGCTGAGTGGATGTCCATAGTTTTAGAGGAGGTGCTGCCGAAATTTTCGGTAAATTTGGGTGTTAGTAGCATTTCGGACTCCGTGGGGAGTCGGGGTGTTACAAGCATGATCGGTTCTCTCTTGTACCTCACTACTTCGAGGCTAGACATACACTTTGGTGCATATTTGCGCGCTCGATTTTAGGCTTCTCCTTGTGCCTCTCACTTCCAGGTGATGAAGCACATCTTCAAGTACGTTTGAGCTAATATCGACTATGGTTTTTGGTTCTCTTCCTCTTTTTGTTTGTCCCTTAGAGCCTTTTTAGATGTGACTTTGCTGGCTATAGGATAGATATAAACAGCACTTCTGGCACTTGCCAATTTATTAGTACTTCTTTTGTTACTTGGTCATCTAGGAAGCAATCTAGAGTTGCACAGTCCACCGCTAAGACCGAATATGTTGCAACCACTAGTTGATGTAGTTAGGTGCTTTAGATGAGGTCGACTTTACGGGACTTTGGGTCAGACATAAATAGTGCTTCATTCTTTTGTGATAACACTTCTGCCATTCATATTGCCAAGAACCCGGTGCAGCATTTTAGAACCAAGCATAGAGATATCAGATACCACTTCCTTGATTTTGCTTTAATAGAGAAATCCTTTTTAATATAAACTCAAATAATGGATAGAGAGAAGAGTAAAAAGATTATAACAATAAAATAAATAAAAAATTTTATTTAAGCAAGAAACCTCTAGTGACTTGTTTATAAATTTAAAAGGTCATATCAAAGCATTTAAACATGAAATGAAAGCTATTTAATGATTATTGACTAACAACATAAACTTTTCAGATTTAAATAAAAATAATCCAGTCTTATCTAGAGCTAAAAATTTTATCTTATCTTCTGTCTAGGTAGACATGTAAACTGTAAAAATATCAAGAAATAATAAATGAATTTGGTAATTACAAAAATTCAAAAACCAAAAAGCTAAAAATTTGGAAATACTAATGTCAGAATTTTAGTAAATAAAATATAAAGAATATGAAGTTGAAAATTTTACAGGAGACTAATATGGTCATAAGGAACCTTTAAAAAAGTCTCAAAAAGTTTGAATAAAATATAGATACTTAAATAAATTAGAATCGCAAAGCACAAAATTGAGTACATTGCATTGTCATAATTTTTGTAAATTCTACAAAAGTCATTTAGGTCTGAAATTTTAGGAGTGTGATCTACCTTATCTCAATTACACGCATTAAAATATTAATTAATTTACTGACTTGATAGCTAACAAATTCTCTGAATCTAATCCAGATCAGTTTCTAGTCCCATCCTGAATTCACTCCTTCACCTCTCCCTCGCTAACAAATGGGCCACACTCCTTAAGCAGACCAACCAAGCTAGCTAACTCCCGTTCTCTAGTTGGTGGTCACTGGACCCACGCACCAGTGCCCAGCTTTCATCTTCCTCCCAGTCTCTTCCTCTGTTCCTTTTCCCTACCAAGCACAAGAGCAGCAAAGGAGGCCTATCCAAATGCTACCACGCCACACCTCGGGCAACACATTGATGACGCAGGTACAATAGCAAGTAGCCACCTCTGCCACGACCGTTATGCTCTACGCTTGAGCTCTGCCACGGCTGCGAAGGTACTCCCCTTGTGCAGCGTCGCAAGCCTTCTCACCTAGTTTGCAACCAGAGCCGGCCTCATCTCCATCCAACCCTGCCTGCCCTTAACAAAACTTAAGAATCGTTATCTGGAACCTTGCCGCCACGCCATTCTTCTTCGTCATGGCCGACAGTCGTTGGCACAGCTCCTCAGCCTATCCTCACTTCAATTGATAGGTAAAATGGTACCCCCTTTGCTCATAGATGCTCACTCACCTAATAATGAGGTTCAATTCTTACCAATTCATCTACCCCACCGATTCGCCATTACTGTCGCCGCAGGTCCTCGATAGCAGCCCACTATGGCTCACCATTTCTTTAGCCAATACCATCCCCGGGTGCACCACCACTCCCTTGAGATCCTCTGATCACCGGTCAGCCAGCTCCGCCACTATTTCTTCACCGAAGGTAAGCCCTAGCCCTGTCCTCTGTTTCAAGTGACTGGCGATTGAGGCCCACACGACAGTCTCTGCTAGCCTCACATGCACACTCCCATTTGGTTGTTGACATCGGGGTACATACGTCAGTGACCAGAGGCAGATTTAAAGAAAACCCCGCGAAAATGGAAAGGCACTTTCAAAGCATGAAAGCGTATTTTCGATTTCCACTGGATTTTCTTGACCGAGCCAACTTCATTTGGTTATAACTTCTACATATTTAATCCAAATAAGATGAAATAAATTTATAAATTCATATAAAATCAATTTCTTCTAGAATATAGAAAAATATTTTAAAAAATAGCACTGGATGAATTTGAAATTCAAATTTAAATAAAAGGCCTAGATATATGCTATACACAAAAATTTTGCAAACAAACTCAGAATTAAATGAAACCAATTTTGATGGAATCCTTATGCTTCCAGAAACTCAAATATGCAAAAATATTTGAATTCCATTTATGTTTGAATAATTTTCTAATAAAGGTTAATTGCAATACTATAAATATTCAAAAAGAGATAATTTGTGCAAAAGAAATCCAAAATGAGTAGAATCAATTTCTAAATGCTATTTTGACAAGTAGATTACCTGTGTATGCTAAAATACTTAAGAACTAATCTTGACTTGAATTGTTTCAGGAATAAGGATGAGACCCTAGTGTAAAAGATAGATATATGTATATGTATATTAAGTAACTAGTAGTAATGTTCATACACATGTACATAAGTAGAATGGATCATAAAACTAAGTTATTTTTACAGCAACAAATGATTAGGAACTTGATTTGGAATAAGCCTTATAAATGGAATATGACCCAAATGTGAACATATGTGCATATGTATAATAACTAGAATAGTATAGATAAATGTATACATTCCAGAATGACCATGAAGCTAATTCATTACTGTTGAAATAATTTGAATACAGCATCAGTAGTTTGCATGTGCATAAACTTAATTAGCATGAAGACAATAAGCTTTATCTCTGTTAAAAGAATATATATGCATGAAGATATATATATTGAAAAGTAAAGTCATGATCCACGAAAACTCGACCCTGGATAAATCAGTACAAATGATGCAGTAGAGTCATTAAAAATAGGTTATAGATTATGCTTAAATCCTTTAGATGAAATATGCCATCCTATGATGTATATATAGTTGAGAATCAAAAACATATGCATAACACCTCATAAATTAAGTGTTAGATTAGACAAAGCTAATCTTAGTATATTCTTTGAGACAAGATCATGATAATTGGCAAAAAGAACTAATCTGGATTGCTTTTATAATAGACTTCATCTTTCATGTGCATATAAAACACCTCGGCTAAAATCAAAATAAAGAAAAACTAGTTTTAAAACACTTCTAGAATCATCCCCTGCTAATGCTAAAAAAAATGAGTAAGTAATCTTATTTAGTGTAGTTGCAAAATTAAAATGAAATCTGATTCCCGATAATGTCAATTCTGTGACCATTTAAGCCTTTTTGGAAACCCGTAAAACTTCTCGTCTAAATACCATTATTAGAGAAATTAGTTCAGAAACACTCTCCATCATATATACTACCATAATCTAGAAAAATACTCTATTTAGAACTTGCTATGTATATAAATTCCGCTACTACAAACACCCTTCGTGAATTAGTCATGTAGGAAACTAAACCACCTAAGCCTTTTCGGCAGCTTATAGAATAACTCGTCTAAATGTAAATCTTGGTAGGACCAGCTTAGAAACACTATTTGGTATATGGACTACCATATTCTAGAAAAAAAATCTTATTTACAACTTACTTTGCATATAAATCCTATCAGCCAAATAGCCTAGTATTATGGTATCTAAAATTAAGTAATATGAGTAAACAAACTTACTAATAAAAGAGAAATCAATAATTAAGATATTGGCATCACCAGAACCTTCTTAAAAACCTCAAATATATAACTAGTAACCTAATGTAATAGGTTCAACATAATCAAAACTAATTCTTATGCAATGTTAATTAAGGAATAAGTACTATTCACAAATATATATCATACAACAAATTGACGAATGTTTACTTCTATTAATCCAAATAATTTTTGCATCTTGAATTCAATATTATAAATATAAGAATACATAATTTTAGCTTCTTGAATTCGTAAAACAAAAATAGATAATCCATAAAAGAAATCGTGTGTCGCTTGACTGAAAAGCTGTTAACGGTATGAACATGTATAAATATATATAATCAACTGAAATGTACGTAAAAATGTGAAGTCCTTTATCCCAAACCCTAAATCACACATGTTTTCTATAGCAAGTTCTTATTTGCTTTACTGTCTGTCTTCTTTTTTCCCTTATTAAAGTTTGTTATTTGTTATATTTCTGCTAAACGACGTGTAGAACTCAACATTACTAACTCCATCGTTGACAACGCCAGCTGCAACTACAATTTCGTCGTAAATGACAAATAAGCAAGGTAAGCACCCCTTTGATCATATTGATCATAGTATTTAATTTTTATTTTGTTTACTAAAATGTTTCATGCATGCGCTTATTTTTTGTAAATTCGCTATTTTGTGGTATTGGTAGATATACCTGTTAATTCATGGAACTTCCTTGATAAGTATGGACACGTGAACCTTGATATCCATAGAATAAGGCTAGACAATACATAATGTCAACATAGGTATAAGTAATTACATATTATCCATGCTTAGCCATGCTTTAGAACCAACGTTGTATATGATCAAATCAAAATTGTTTCTTGCGAAATTAAAAATGTTGGTTATGACATGATATCGGTTGATGGTATTTTGGCTAAAAACTCAAAATAAAACTATGATTTTGATGCGGGCAATTATTGACAATAGCCAGTTGTACAAGGGATGAACTTCTACGTAGTGTAGGGAGAAGTATTGCCTGTGTCGAATTAAGGACCGAGCTATGGATTGCTTACAAGCCAAAATATCCGTACAACCACGAGTGTTGTTATGGGGCAGCCTTAACCTATTAAGTTACTTAGATCTGGCTTTGTGCATTGGTAGGCGGCATTTAGTAGGAGCATTCTGGTTAGGTTTGCTTGTGAGAGGCTTCTACACCTCGGTGTGGGTAAATGCATGTCGGTACAACGATGTACGCTTTGTTATGGGAAAGAACCATTATTGCAGGGATTTACTGCTCATGTTACCATTTCAACTGATAGGGAATTTCTGCCATTCTTGTTTCTTCTCCATAGCGAGGGTTATCGTCACTGGGCTGGTGCAAAGTTAGGTCTAGGTAATGTAACGGTTATGTTATGATCTCTCTGCGGCATACCAAAGGAAGTGTGTCAATTACGCTACACAAAGAGTTGATCATTTCTTGTGGGTAAAGTTGTACACCTCTACAGAGTGTAAATCTAATTAATTAGCCACACTTATGGTCAAAGGCACTTGGCAATGTCATCACATAACTAGATATTTTATTATTTTCAAAATGGGATGATTTTTACTTGATGTGTCTTGTTTTGGCAAAGATTACAGTTATGCAACGAGTTGGCAGGAAATTGGACATCTCAACGCTCACGTCATGGAGGACTGTGAGTTGTTACTAATGCTCTATTATTACTTTTATATCAGCCAAATATGCTTTTACAAATTCCATTTCTAAATTGTAACTTGTCTTACAAATTAAATGTTACTTTATGCAAAGTAACCATAGAAGCTTATTTTGACATGGCTTGCATTTATGCATTTGCAAATACCACCTTAAGTCTTGTTGAGTACGAAAGTACTCAACCTTGCTTATTATGTTGTTTTAGGTGGATAAGACAACGAAGCTCCGAAGAATATCTTTTCATCACAGGTTGCAGGAATTTTAACTCAAGCGATCTTTCTAGGGATTTATGCCTTGTCAGTTGCCTGAGGGATGGATGGGTACACTACAAGACTTTGCTTTTTCTGTGCTACATATACATATTGTCGACGTTTGGGAAACAGGTCCCCGTCAAGCTTACTTGTTGAATGAGGGATCAACACGACCCCTTTTTGGTGAAGGGTTTGCGTTGAGAACTGCTTCGGGGCTTACTAAAAGGAACTATATTACTCTCTGCAAGCTAACATCCTCACCCAAGAAAAATATAGCTAAAAACATTTGGGTGACAATATTTTGTTCATGCCTGAATCGCAGCATATCAAGGAAATGCAAAAGACATGTTATCCATGTGAAGCTGCCAGAATTAACTATTCATGATATATTAAGTTCAGGTTATATGGCGATTCCTCCAAAAATGAAGTTCGAGGTTGTAACATTCCAAAAATTTGAGCTTTTGAGTGTTTAAGTTTGAAAAATAAACCATTTGCATTTTCCTCGAATTAATTAAAGCTTAATTTGAATTTCCAATAATAAAAAGATTTAATTTGACTAATCTACCCATCAAACCAAAGATGTTGGGTTCCTTGTACTTCATGGAATTTTTATGTATTTTTGGAGATTTTTCTGAATTTATTTGCTATTTATTTGAATTTATTTGCTTTTATTTGAATTTCTGGAATTTCTAAAATCAGAAAACCTTTTCTTTTTCTCTCTCCTCTGTGCGGGCCGTTTCCCGTCGTCGGGCCACTCCTATTCCCGCCGCTGCCCAGCCCATTCCTATTCTGCCGGCCCATCTCCTCAGCCCAGTCCGCATTCGCCCGACCCAGTCAGCCGAAACCCTAGCAGCCGGGCGTTGGATCCCGATCCAACGGCCGTCGCTTGCCCGCGTAGCCCTTCGGTGTGGGCTATCGGATCAGCACCGCGTGTGCGGTTCGGATGCTACCACGTTGTCGCTGCCGCCGCCGCCAGCGCCGTGCAAACCCTAGCCGTAGTGATCCTCGATTTCCGCGTGGACCCGCCTCCCAAGGCTATAAAAGCCGCCGCCGCACCCCGTGCCGTGCTCTCCGTTCCGCGCCACACCCGCCGACCTTCTTCGTGCTGCCCGAGACCCTTCCATCACTGAGAACGCGCTCGTCGGAGTTGCGCAGCCACCCTAGCCATTCCTCACCGCCGATCTCCGCCGTGGGTGAGCCTTCGTCACTGGTTCTTGCGCCGTTGTGCTCCTCGCGTCGCCTTCTTCCCTATACGTGTAGAGCCGTGCCCGATTCGCCGCTCGCCGCGTCATCTTTTTCAAGTCCAGTGAGTAGCGCCGTCGCCCTCGCCGTCGAGCTGCCTCGCCGATCGCTAGCCGTCCAATCGCCCGCTAGCGCTCCAGATTGTGCCATGTTGCAACCGCCCGTGGCTTGCTTGGCCACCGTCCAATCCAGAGCCGCCGTCGGATGGGTGCCGCATGGCCACCCCGTGCCCATGTCGGTCGGTGCAAGGTTGCTTGTTGGCGCCCACATCGAGCCACATCCGCTTGCGTCAACATCTCTGCCGCGTAGCCGCCGGTGGCCGCCACGTCACCTCATGCCTGAGCCCGATCAGTGCCGCCTTGACTCCCGTTCCCTCGCCACCTCACTGCCTCATCAGTGCGCAATCAGCGCCACCTCAGCCCTAACCACTGCGTGGCGTCCACGTCACCCCATGAGCCCCTCGGTGATCCTGGTCCACCATGGATTGAGCCACTAACATGTGGGCCCCACATGTTAGTCGGCATTCCTTTTCCTTTTTCTAATTTTCCCGAAAATCCGAAATTCCAGCCAATCAAGTTCTGACACATGTCACCCCCCTTGATTTTTCTCTGATTTTCTGACCCGAGAGACTTCCAGGAGCCCGTTCTCCTTCGTCCGAGCTCAGATTCTAGTGATTCAAATTTCTAAATTCATGATCTATCTTCCAGTACCATTCTTTTCAATTTTTGAATTTTGTTTGAATTTTTTTATTTATTTGTTCTCGTTTCACGTGTAGACGATGCAGTTGAAACTCAGGCGAATCAACAGACAGAGGTAGAACCAGCAGGAGCCAACGAAGGCAAGTCTTCCTTGAACATGTTGATCCCAAATTTTTATGAAAATATTATGTTGTCTTAAATTATGCATGCTTATTATTTTGCACAATGTACTTTAAGTGTAGCGTAAGGTTTAGCTAAATTCCAGTTGTGGTATACCCTCATTGACATTAATCATAACAACCTTTGACACCCTAGATGATACTAGCTACTTTATCTGGTAATAACCAATAGTGTAGCATGGGACAGTAGAATTGCATAGTCTAGCTTAATCGTTTCGGTATTATGATATTATGGAAAACTTTGCAACCATTGTTTAAACTTATTTGTTGAGTTGTGGCAATTGGTATTGCTGCTGTTATTTAAATGAAATAAAGTGGAAATGGCTTAGATCGGGGTGAATAGATGTTTGGTGGGTGCTGGATGCACAAGACCTTGTAAAGTGATTGTTCCGCCCTAGTCAATTAAGGACCGAACATGTGTTACCATGGACCGAGCACTACCGTACAACCTAAGTCTATATGGGTACGACCTGGCTAATTAATTTTTGTGTCTCGTTATTGGCTTCACCATTTGTTAGATGTGAGTGCCAGATGTAGGCACTCGCAAGGCGCAAGAGGGGACTTCTGTACTGAGTGGCTATAACCCTAACAGTGGTGAAACCTTAGCAGGTGAAGTTAGTAGCGGGGTCGTGCATTGTAAAGGCCTTGTCATGATCTCTCTGTCGACATACTAAAGGAAGTGTGTTAATTGCATGGCGACAAGAGTTGATCATGTCTTGTGGGTAAAGTTGTACACACTCTGTAGAGTTAAAATTACTTAAGTAGTCGTGCCTACAGTCAAGGGCAGGTAAGGTACGCTAGCACATTGTAGATCTTATGGTTTTGGTTTAAATGAAAATGGTGGTTTGGGAATCCGTGAGTGGATGGAACTCTCGGGTTTTGGTTTGACGGTTGGAGCCAGTCAGGTGGTTGGAACCTGTGTAGTTGTTACATCAAATTCAATTATTATTTACTTACATTTTGTTAAATGATGCTTTACGAGATTACTATTGGTATTTAAAGTCAAAATTCTGCTTTATGCTAAAAGAACCATATTATGCCTTCAATTGTTCAACCATGCATATAGTTATCATGCATTATGTTTCCAAGACTTGCGGAGTACATTTTGTGCTCACCCTTGCAACTTCCCAACTTTCCACAGAGGAGTGCACTGAAGCTGAAGGTGACTACGAGTTCTATGCTTGTGGTTATGATGAAGGCGATCCGGACTATTAAGACGCGTACCCCAGTCGATTGCATGTTGGGCATATGAATTGGCTCATTCTGCTACTATTATTTTATTTCCGCTGCTTCTTATTGAACTCAGGCCATGAGGCTGCCTATTTGTAATAATTTGGCCATAAGGCTAATAATTTCTGCTTAATTAATATTATCTGGTTCGTGATATGATTGTATTATCATCATTGTTTCCACTGTGTGTGCTAACTTTTCCTAGACTAGCACGGTTATACACAGATGGTTCGGATTTGAAAATCCGGTCCCGACAGAGGTCACATGGAGATCTCCATTGCCACCGTACGATTACTTTGTAACTTTTTTTTAGATAAAGGATTAAAATCCGGCCTCTGCAATTGCACACAGCCGAGTTCTTACAAATATCACATCCGCATAGCATTATTGAATAATAGAGACAAAGAGAGTGTAAAATTAAAAGCAAATTCTATAATTGCTGCTCCATCCATTCTTGGAAAAAATGTCCAACGCCACAACCTCCAATGCATTGCAAACCAGTCGAATGGTCTCCCTGTTGTTCTCAGACTGCAATAGAGCCCAAAACCGCATCCAGCATGTTCCCTGAACGTAGCCTTTATTACTACCATCCCGGATCGCGAGCACTCCCCTTTTCATTGGATTGCTTAGCGATAACATCATCAGAACCTTATCCGAAGCGTCCGGAAGCTCCTGGGGTTTCCAACACTGGCGCCACCAAAGAAGAACACCGCGACTATTTGAATCGGTCGGCCCCAAAATCTTGAACGCGAGCACGGACTCCATACCGTCCACGACCACGCCCTTGAAATCTTGGGGAACGAAGACCTCCACGGCGGGATGAAGTTGACCACCATAGTGCGACCATGAAATCGATCGCCACCAAAGAATGCCGCAGTGCCCACCACCAACCGGTCCAAGCACCATTCAAATTGAATGAATGACAAAGAACATTCCGGACCGACGAAGCAACAGAACCGCAAAGCGAAGAACACGACTTGATCCATCCATCAAACTTTGAATAAATTCTTAAAGCATCGTTGCCCAATATGCGGCACATCCGGTTGCACTTCACCGAGATTGGACTCAGGAACAAAGGCAGCATTGCTGCAAGAGGACTGGAATTTGCCTCCGGCAACAGCGGTAAAAATCTCCTCCAAATTTGAAGAAGAAAGACGATACCTTGTACTATCTAACTCACCCTGCGAATTGCATCTCTTTTCATCCAAAAAAGATTTCGGAATGAAGGCCATCCGAAAGGAACGAGCACGACCACCATGGCGTCGCCTCATCCAGATCCTTCCCCTCTCCCCCCAATTGGAAGAAACCATCCGATCTTGCCCGATCCGCACGACCCGCCCAACATGGAGCTACCGCCGCCAGAACGGATGGCGCGGCCACCACCGCCAGACGCCCTCAGAGAGAGAGATAGATCCAGCCTGCCGCCGATCGGCTATTGCGATCGGCCGGTCAGATCCATGGGCGAGAAGATTATGCTTTGAGACTTCAAGGAGCTAGAGATAATACCTCGTATCCTTTCCCGGTCCATCTGGGAAATCAGCACCTGGAGTGGCTGGAGACGATGAAGCCGCCCGTGTCTAACAATATATACGATGAGGTGCACTTTGTAACTACAGGTGCGAGAACAAAATTAAGCCCCTCCATGTCTAACAATTGTGATGTAGATGCGGTTTAGCGTTTGCTGAGTTCGTCAATCATTTTTACATCGTCTATATCCTTGTAATTCCTATTTAAGAGTTATTTGGTTCTCTTCTAGATTCTAATGATGACATTCATGGCTATCATTTGTGATGTTGCGATGAAACTGAATGAATATTGGCAATATCGTGAGATGGATATATATTGAATAATGTGACTATCATTTTCTAGATAAAATGTCACCATGTATAGAAAACTTTGGTGAAGCATCTTGCTCAAGAATGCATACTGCATTGTCCCCTGGAGAACATATGGAAGAATATTCCTATGATCCCCAGGGTTTTACATACATCATGAATCCGACTTTTCAAGTAATATAATCGTCAGTGTTTCTATGGTCTTGCAAAAACTAATTTGCAGAAATCTTTGAACAGTAAGTTCAGTAGTAGTAGAGTAGTGGGTGGCTGTAAATTATTTCATCAATTTGGTATAAAAGCGGTATGCCCTACTTTTTTGAAAGAACGTTGAAGAACATACAAACATTCAACAATAATTTGATTTCTGAATAAAAAAAATATTAACTAAATTCGGAGAAATATACCAGCAGTGAAAAATATAAAGCACTAACTAAATTGTCTGCAGTGCCATGCTATTTGTTTTGTCCCCTGTTCCTACCGAACCTTGTGTCTTCAAGCGAAATGAGTTCAGGTTCAGCAAACTTGAGACTCGTGAAGCTGGTTGCACAAAGTAGAACGCGGCAATGGATTAAATGGTTTGTTGAGTTCTCTCAATGAAGATCTGATGATTCTGAAGTCATGGCGAAAAAGTACAGAAGACCTGAGGGTGGAAATGAATTTCAGAATTTACTGTTTAGTACTATTGATGTCACAAACATTGCGGTTTTTTTATTTCGTTTTACTCATCATTTACTGCTATAGCCGGTTTGGTCCATAACAAACTTCGGGCTGGGGAATATATAACCCTAAACCCATGACAGCATGAATCCATAGTCTCTTACTCAGTTGCCACTTCCTAACACCAGCATCTTAACTTCGATTAATTAAGACATGAAATCTAATCCAGGCCCTCAATGCTTCCCTGTCTCGCTGCCATGCATGGAGGTGGGATCATAAGAGGAAGAAGAAGAACGGAGGGGGATAAGGCCCTGCCTCTCGCCGCGGCGCTGGCTTGCTCCCACCTGCGGCCGCTGGCAAGGTGGCCGGGCCATCCCCGGAGACATCCTAGGCCTCGCCAGCCACGCCCTTCTCGCCAACTACCGAACACGGAAGAGGAGGTCGAAGAGCGGCGGCGCGACCGGCCGCCGGCGACGGGATGCCGAGGATTGGAGGGCTTCCTTGTCTTTCTTCCCGTGTAGGTATGGGCATTTTGTTTTAGTACGCCTTTCAGACTTGCTGAAAACTACGGAGGTGCCTGTAACCGAAATGGGCCCACGGGATGGCTGAGTAGTGGGCCTAATAGCCCAATGCATGCAACGAGTGGAAAGAAACATTTCATTCACAAATAAGGAAGGGCCGACGATGGCATGGGCCGTGCCCAGTGACGCAGGTTTGGAGGCCAACGGCCCAGGTGGGGAGGCCCTGGCGGCAGGGGCGGCACGTGGCCGGCCGGCGCGGCGGCTCCGGAGAGGTGACGGCACCATGGAGTGTCATGGAGATTGGAGAGAGAGAGGAGAGTGGATACGGATAAGGAGAGCCTGGTTCGGCCGGCTTGAAGCAAGGAAAAGAAAGGAAATAAAATAAAATAAAATAGAAAAATTAATTAAATTAAATCCTCAAAAATAATAACAACAATTCTGATGCTAAGAAATTAGATAAGAATAGAAAGGAGGAGAATAAATGTAAACCGGTAAATAAATAAAAAAGATCAATAGTAATAGCGATAACTACAATAATTAAAATAAGAAAATAAGACGGCCTGTTAAGTGAAAATGTGATCCAAAATTTTAAGTTCGACGCAAAATAAACTACAATGCATAAATGCATAAAATTTTATATGATTCAGAGCAAAGTTGGACTCCGTAAAACCCGTAATGATTTCATATTCCAAAATTTCAGGAAGCTAGAGATGAAAGCGGAAATAGAATTTTTGACCATTCCAAAGAAAAAAAGAAAACTGTAGCTTTTTTTGGAAATGGAAAATATCATTACAGAAACAAAAAAGGAAATTTTTTGTTGGAAACAGAAACAAAAACGGGAGAGCCATTTCCGACGGAAATAGAAACAGAAATAGAAATTCCATATAAGTGAAATCGGAAATTCCGTCGGAAACTTGACCCACTTGGTCCAAAAAAGGAGAATGGAGAATTTACATTTATTTTCGAATTAAAATAATTTCATAAATACAAATAGCTTTATACAAAATATCGATAGAGTTCAAAAATTCTAAAAAATTCTCAAAAATACTTTGGAACATTTTAACCAAAAAATTATTTCTAACATAATTTTAGTTTTATTTTTATGAATAAATTAATTCTATAAATCTAAAAATCACAAAATGGCATTTATAAACTCCAAAAAATCTAGGATAAATCTCAAAAAATCATAAAGGAACATTGAACAATAATATGCAAATTTTATAGTGTTACACCTTTATAGTTGGAGAAGCAAAAAGATGTTGATGATAATAATACGGAGGAGGATATGATGGTCTGATCTAGAGGATAAATAGCGAGCCTTCAGCCAATAAGTTTGAGAAAAAAAATTTAGTGATACCGATGAATATAACATTTTTCTTGTATTTGCCATAGAGGTGGAATGAGTTACATTGTTTTTGCGGTCATGTCTATTGTGATCATGTACTATGTTTTTGTGAAATTTTTCACTTTTGTTTCTGTATCTGCTCTGTTCCATTCCGTTCCGTTCCATATCCATTTCTGTCACTATCCATTTTCATATCTGCTTTTAGGGTTTTCGATTTTGTTTCTGTTACTAGTAAAAGATGTGAAATTGTGAAAATATAAATTGAATGACCATTTACCGACCGTTTTCATTCAATTTTCATCCCTACTGGAAGCAAGTTAAATCACATAGGAAATCACCTCTGAAATTCAAGTGAGGACAAATAATTTCAATTAAATGTATTCTCTTATACATTTTATCACCCGATGCATTGGAAATTCTTTTCATTGAAAACTATAATTCGGGAATTCATATGGATGGAACTGTTCATAGTTTGAATGGATCTCTATTCATCATGGTATGAATGGATCTCTATGGAAGACCAGTAATAGTCTATGCAATTACGAAAACAGCAGCATATATATAGATGTGGGTAAAGGGTGTCGATGAGATGGTAAGCTAGTGGGGCCCTCTATATAAGATAGAATATAAGGTGAATCCGTTACACTTAGGCAATGAGCCGTATATTTTTGTATCAACCATAGTGTATAAAAATGATCAGAAAATATTATCCTATAAAGATGTCATAATCTTCGCATTATGTATAAGAGATAATAGTGGTAAGCCGGTAAGCCAGACATGCTCCTGTCACGTCAACATAGGGGATGTGTATATGGTCACAAACCTGGAACTAAAGCTCTATGGGCACTTGGTAGGATACAACCAAATTGTATCAGTCGATACTCTGTATATATTTAGAGTTTTTACCATCCTTAATTTTTGTACCTTTTGGTACATTTACCCTGTAAACTTTTGGTGCTTTTCTATACTATTTTAATTTATATTTTGGTATCTCTCTAAGATGATAAAAAGTCTTGTATATATTAACTGAGTTGGAGTATGATACAATTTCCTACTATCTCTAATTCACTAACTCTACCTCTAATATGATTTGTACCTCTATAATTTGATCCTATAGCCTAAGACAAGAGCAAACGCTCCATTGTAAATATCTCTTCACATAGTGATTGCCTTCATGCACTTGTGATTTTTTTCTGTAAGAGTTTTTCCACATAAAAATTCATGTCTCTTACTTTCCCTATTTTGTATGTATTATTCACAACAAATGGTATCAGAGCAAAGAAAATCCAATTTATTTCCAAAGCAAAGATCAGAAGATCCGATCTCACGGTGCAAGAAAATAGCGTGCAGCGCACAGTACACGGGAAGAAAAGGCGACGCAAGATCAAAGCAGCAACTGCGCAGAGAGTCACAAAGAAAAAGGCAATACAATAGCAAAGTCGACTACTGGCTAATAGTAAATTAAAAACTAGCTTGTTCAATAACTATCTATAAAAGTTATCTCTAAATATTATTCTATAACTATCTCTTCTCTTGTACATAAATAATCTATCTAATAAATAAAAACCAGCTTTCTTCTCTCTTCTTTTTTTTTACTTTTTTACATAGATTAAAATTGATATACATAAACTAAAAGTCAGCTAAGATAATTTTATTATACTTACTCTCTAAGAAGACAGCGCTGCAGGAGGAGCCACATCACGTACAGCAGCAGGGAAGGCTTCTGTGGTAGCTGCGCAAGAAGACGACAGGAAGCACAGCGCGTGAAGAAACAGAGAAGAAATCAGAAGAGATACAAAAGCTGGGGCAGATCGAGTAGGTTTGCGTGGTGGGCGGCGTCTCACACGATGACACGACACAACAAAACTGCTGGCACAACAAAGCGACCAGGACAAGCAGCAAAGCAAATTTGCTACAACACCTGCGCAGTATGCTACAGTACTCAAGCTCTGTAGCGGCCAGCAAGGTCTCTACGCACAAGAAAACACAGACAGAGAAACAGTAGAAAGATGATTTATTCCACGTGGTGACTCTGAAGTACAACTTTTTGCTGTTGGATCACGAAACAAGATTTTTTCTATGGTAAATCTAAAGAGAAGTCTTATTTTACTAAGTATTCTTAATATAAACAGTACAAATATTTAAATAGAAGTAGAGTTCTGTAGGTTTTCAAAAGCTCTCTTGCTATGATGAAAGGTTATACGAAGGCTGTCAACCTATATCATCTGCGAGGCACTACAATTTTAGGTAAGCAACTATTGCCTCAAATAAATCATCTGATTTTGATGTTATTAATCTTTGGCATATGCTTTTGGGGCACATGAGTGAAATTAGCATAATGGAGTTATGCAAAAGATGACTTCTTGATGGTTAAAGTATCGACAAGTTTAAATTTTGTGATCACTGTGTCTTCGGCAAGCAAAAGAGGGTGAAATGAAATTCAGCACTGCAACTCACTCTACAAAAGGCATATTGGATTATGTTCACTAAGATTTATAGAGAGAATCCTACGTTTTACCGCTTGGAGGTGCTAGCTACATGTTGACCATCATTGATGATTACTCAAGAAGAGTTTGGATATATTTTATAAAACACAAATCAGATGTATTCCAAACATTTAAGGAATGAAAGATTATGATTGAAAAATAAACTGGCAAGCATGTAAAGAAGCTGCATATTGATAATGGCTCGAAGTTCTATTCCGGACAATTTGCAGCTTTATGCAAATCAGAAAGATGGATGACTGCCATACATAATGAAATGCAATCTCTTGAGAAGAACAACACTTGGGAGCTGGTCAAGTTACAAATTGAGAAGAAGGCTATATGTTGCAAATGGATCTAAGAAAGGAAGGAAAGCGTATCACCAACCAAAGAGGTTAGATACAAAGCAAGAAGCGTTGCTAAAGGATATAGCCAAATTTCAGGTATTGATTTCACAAATGTCTTTTCTCCAGTAGTGAAGTATAGTTCTATTCGCACTTTACTCAGCAACGTGGCTATACATAATTTATGAGCTTGAGCAATTGGACGTGAAAATTATGTTCTTACATGGGGAACTAGAAGAAGGCATTTATATGGAACAACTGGAAGGTTGTATCGTTCTAGGAAACGAGAATTTTGCTTGCAAGTTAAAAAAATCTCTTTATGGTTTGAAGCAATCACCTAGATAGTGGTATAAGAGACTTGACTCTTTTATGATCTCTCAAAATTTCAAAAGATCAGATTACGATAGTTGTGTCTATTTGAAGACTATTAATGGTTCATCTATTTATTTGCTTCTATATGTTGATGATATGTTGATTGTTGTAAAAGATAAGGTAGAAATAGCAAAATTGAAGGCACAACTGAGCAGTGAATTCGAGATGAAGGATCTCAGTGTAGCAAAGAAGATTCTTGATATGGAAATTACCCAAGATAGACGATTTAGAAAATTATACCTAAATCAGAAGGGGTATATTGATAAAGTTCTTTGTCGTTTCAGCATGCATAAAGCCAAACCAGTGAGTACTCCGTTAACTGCACATTTCAAACTATGTTCAACATCATGCCCACAATCAGATGATGAAATTGAATACATGTCTAGAGTTTTATATGCCAGTGCAGTTGGTTCACTTATGTATGCCATGGTATGTTCTCGCCTCGACTTATCTCAATCATTGAGTGCTGTTAGTAGATACATGGCTAATCCTAGCAAAGGGCATTGGAAAGCAGTACAATAAATTTTTAGATATTTGTGGAGCACTTCTAATGCTTGTTTACAGTTTGAAAAAACTAGAGATGGACTCGTGTGTTGTGTAGATTCATATTTTGCTAGAGTTTTGGATAAGAGAAGATCTTTTACTGGTTATGTATTCATTGTTAGAGGATGTATCGTTAGCTGGAAAGTAAGTCTGCAAGCGACCGTTGCCTTATTTACTATAGAAGCTGAGTATATGGCTATTTCTGAAGCTTACAAAGAAGTCGTTTGGCTGAAATGTTTATTTACTGAGCTTTGTAAAAGTACATCTTGCACTATAATATTCTATAACAGTCAGAGTGCTATTTACCATATAAAGGATCAGATGTTCCATAAGAGAACAAAGCACATTGATGTAAGATATCATTACATTTGAGGTGTCATTGCTCAATGTGACATTAAAGTCAACAAGATAAGCACTCATGATAAACCAACTAATATGTTGACAAAACCAGTTCCAACAGCTAAGTTTGAGCTTTCCTTAGACTCAATAGGTATCACTCTGTAGTCCTTTGGACTTATGGTGCATAAGGTGTTCATAATGATTTGTTTCGAGAAGAAAGTTGTATTATATTTTGGCTACAAGAGAGATTCATCTCAAGGTGGAGATTGTTGAGTTCGAGTATGAAATAAATCCCTATCTCTAATTAATTAACTCTATCTCTAATATGATTTATACCTCTATAAATATGACCCTATAGTCTAGGGTAAGATCAAGCGCTCAATTGTATACATCTCCTCATGCAGTGATTGCCTTCATGCGCACATGTTTTTTCCCGTAAGGGTTTTTCCATGTAAAAATTCATGTCTCCTACTTTTTATTTTTCTTCGCATTATTTGCAACATTAACTCACCACAAGCATGTAAGACTAGCAGTGTCTTTAGCTCACAACATGTCTGATAACATAGTGCAACAAATCCTCCCTGACACTACATTTTTAAAGAAATCAACAAAAGCAAGGAGCAATTCATTGAAAATAAATTAATTCAACACATATTAATAAAAGAAAAGACGATTGAAAAGGGAAAAATAATTGTATAATGATAGTTGAGCTACCAACACCAATAGTGCAAATGCACCATGAGATTACCCTCGTTCATAATGTACACTGGTTGTCTGCCTGCTAGATTGCAACTTCAAATTATAGCATTAACTGGCTATTGGTTAACATGAAGAATTATATATGTACTCACGTTTCTGTATACTAATAAAAATTAAATGACTATATTTTTTTGTTTTAGAACCCAAAGGACTACACAGCTAACTAGATTGGACGACCGACGACGGGGATTATAATGTCAATGCTCAATGGGAGTTTTATTTTTCGAAAACACGCCTTGCGCACATTTCACTAAGCATAGCAAATAAAGTTGAGTACATCGAAGCCTCGATTTAGACAAGGTTGGGTAATAAACCTAGCAACGGAGAATGTCAAGGACAGTCGATGGTTTGATCCCTCCTAACAACTATACATGATAATCCCTTTCTATTGGATGATTTTTTGTCAACCTATTTGTCGGTGTACTCTGCACCGGGGAACCCTCTCCGCCAGTAAATATGAGCCCCAAGCGGCTTTGGCCGGTTTGGCGCCTTGGCGGCAGCCGGAGACGCACACGCCCGCTTGAGCGAGGAGCTCATGTGGCCCCTGGCGATCACGCCACTCACCGGCGCGTGGCGCCAGCGTGGCGCCTTGGCGGGCGATCGGCGCACGCACGCCCCATCGGGCGAGGAGCGTGGCCTGGCGGCGACAGCGATCACGCCACGCTTGCGAGCGAGCGGCGGCGTGGCGATGCGGCAAGTGGGCGGGCATTTGGGCCCCTTGTCGTGCCAATGGCGACCAAAGGAATGAGAGGGGCTTCGCCGAAAGTTTCCTTCCACGGCACCTCGTGTCAGGGTCATTAATTATGAAGGACTGTGTTGTCGACACGATGATGGTTCATCCCTCTGACGCCTCTTACCGAACTCGTCGCAGGAGCGTCGTGTCCCGAACAGACCGAGCGAGGCCACTCATCGATATTAAATGAGGTTTGAAGGATGAGGCCACGGAGGCGTGTGTAATAAATGAGTCATGGGCCGACGTGGAGGTTGGAATGATGGGTGTAATTAATGTGTTATAGATAAGCATAGCGTCACCTTCTCTCCTGCCCGGGCCGGCTCGTCTATATAAGGACGCCTCGGTGCATGGAGAAGGGGGACTGGTGTAACATCCCGAATTTTGGCCAGAATTTAAAATTTGGAGTTATTTGAATTTTATAAATTGATCAACCTTTATTTGCATTTAATTTCATTTAATTGGATTTATCTAATTTTTACGGGATTTATTGGATTTAATTGGAATTTATTTATATCATTTTCCTTTGAGTAATTAAATATCAGAAAATATAATTATCAAAAATTAAAACTAATATTTTATTTAGGCTCAAAATGCTCTGAAATATTTTCTAGAATTTTTCTAGAATTTTTCGTATTTTTAGTGCCCTAAACAATTACTTTGAATTTCTACAATTATTTTTATTAGGAAAAGTCTGAAATTCCTTAGCTCTGATGTTGGGCGGCCAAACATCTTGTTTCATGTGAGAGAAACCCTAAATCGCCGCCGATTCTGGACCGTTGGATCGCGATCGAGCAGTCGATGTGGCCCTGATCTCGGGACCAGGCGCCTTGTGCCGCCATCGCTCGTTGGCCGAGGATTTGTCGAGATTCTTGGCGTGTCGAGGCTCGCCCGGCGGAGATAAAGCCCGTTGCACTCAGCACTCCATCCCGCTCTGTTGCCACCTCTCTCGTGCACTCTCGCTCACCGTAAACCGCTAGAGCTTCGCCAGTAGTTAGCTCTCTCCTCGCCTCGGTTTTCCGTGCCCATGCGTCCGTCGTTCCCGCCGTCGTCAAGACCCTCACCGAGTTCACCGAGCGAGAAGCACCCGTGTGGTTACTTCTTCCGACCGGAGACACACGGAATCGCCGTCGCCATCGCGTCTTCTCCAAGTCCGCGACCAGCCGCCCGCATCTTCATCGACTCTCGCGTGCAACCTCAGCCGTCAGATCTTCATCGGACGCTCGAGGTAAGGCCACGTAAGGCGTAGTAACAGTGAACTGCTCGGTTAGACTTGCGCCGTCTGATTTGAATCCGACGGTCGGGAAATCGTGCATGCGTGGCCTGATGGTTCCGCGACGTGTGTCAGTCGCTGACATGGGGGTCGAGCACTGTTTGCGGGCCCACTTGTCAGTGGGAGGACCGCCGGTATCTTGGCGTCGGCCACGACGTCATCCGGGCCCACTGTCGATGGCGAAGGCGGCGTGGTTCGCTCTGGTGCCGACCGTCGAGCCGAGGGAAAATAACCGGAAAATCGGTAGAAAATAGATGAATAATTCGGTTTATTCTTTTATGAATTTTCAGAATATTGTAAAGGCTATAACTTTCGCATTTTAACTCGGATTTGAGTGATTCCAGTGCCCAAAATTTGTAAAAATGTGAACTATTTATTGGTGATTTTTATTTTATTTTTAGAATTTATATTGCTGTCTGTATTGTATGTTTATTGAGTGATTGCTTGTATCGACTAGACCCGAGAGTTGCGAATTTAAATCGAGGAGAATTTGAAGACCCGTCATGAGCTTCGACCAGAATCAACTCTTCTTTGAAGGCAAGTCATGCTTTGACCATATTGCCCCTAGATTTTAAAATATATTTTGATTCAACTATTGCATGCTATGTTAAGTACAACTACTATTGATTAAATTGGGAAATGGTAGTTAAAAGCCAAACTTGTTATGCCACCTTGATTATAATGTTTATATGCCCTGAAATCTTTGTCCACCCTAGGATGTTTAATATGTTGGATGCCAATATGATGCCAACACGGGAGGCTAGACCGTGATTAGTCGCTTAGCCGCTTATATGCGTTGAATGTCTTTCAAATTGCAAACGAATGTTGACTAAACAATTATGGAACGCATTTTGAAATAATGCGATGATGTCATGAAATGGAATTGAGGGTAGCAACCTGTGCGGTTCTACTCGTTCAATGAAGTGGGCATTGGCATGTGTTGCAATAATGCAAAGCGGGGTGGGAAATGTTTTGGGCCGGGCAAGTGGCAAGAAGGCTTCGTGCGAGTGGGCTGTGTGGCAATGGGCTGTATGAATGATTGAGAAGGTTTGTGTGCGAGTTGTATAAATTGGATGTCTTGCAGGGACAGTTAAGGACTTAACCTTGCGAGCCTTTGAACTGAGTTCCGTGTACAACCACTTGTCCGGAATGGGACGGACCTAGTTAAGTAGGTTTCTGACCTCTTTCCTTTGAAACCTCGGGGTGACAGTGCACACCAGTGCAACTGTAGGGGAAGCGTACCTGTGCTACGGCTTGGTACCCATTCAACGGTGCTTGCTCTGTCTAAACTTCGGCTCTGAGTGAGGGAAGTGTTAGAAGGGAAGCATCGGAGAGGTTCAACGGTTAAATGTTAGTCTCTGAAAGACTTTGTTGCAATCAATCGCCTGTGTGGTGAACGACTGTATCCTGTGGGTAAAGTGTACAACCTCTGCAGAGTGTGTGTGTGAATCTATTCGAATAGCCGTGTCATGATGGACATTGCTTTCGGTGATTACTGATCAAGGGTTAGATTTTAAAAATAAAAGATGTGGAATGGGTGGTCGTGTGCGAGAAAGGCATGTGAATGAAATTAGGGTCATGTGCCAAAACCTTTGAGAAAAAGAATTGAGAAATTAATTATTAATAATATTGATTTTATGCTTATAATCTAATAGGATTACCTATTAAAAGAAATCTTTGCTTTCATAAAATAACCAACTAAGCCTTTCCTTTGGAATAAGCCATGCATATAGTAATAGAAGCGCATTGTGCATGACTTGTTGAGTATCTTGTATACTCACCCTTGCATCGACAAAAACCTCGGAAGAAGAAGAAGCTGCTTATTTGGGAATGAAGAATTCGTGGAAGGCGGGAGGATTAAGGGTTGAGCCGCTTTCAGAGCACGTGGCTAGGAGTGGTTCGCTTATCGTATTTTGCTTCATTGAATGAACTTGATCTTGATGATATTTATCGCCTGCGTGTGAATTATTGTAAAGCGACCATAAGGTCATGTAACTCGACTATATTAGGATTGAAATACGTTATTATTTATTTCATTTGTGTATGATTGTGGTACTTCAACCTGTTTATCTGTGTGTACTAAGCGTGATCTGGACTAGTACGGAATACCTGAGTGTCCGAATCCGTGAAAATTCGGGGCGCGACAACTGGCCAGCTGGCGTAGAAAAAGAAGTAAAGAACACTTAGAAGAAAGCTCTTGTAAACACCCTCACACTTCCTCAACAAAGATCAAGCATGACGTAGGGCCGTTACCCAAATCGGGGGCCTGAACCTGGGTAAACCGCTGTGTCGGTGTTTCATGAAACCGGCAAGTAAATTTGTAAGTCTAGGGGCCACGCGTTCCCACTCCTTGAATGGTTGACTCAGAGAGCCCGGGATGTATACTGGTTCAAGCTGAACGTCCCTACTTCCAGTTCGTGTAGTGGTTGTATATTGATTCGGGGTGCAGTGGACTGCGTGAGTTACAAGCGAGGGCTAAGGCCGGGCCTTACGCACCTCGTCCGAGTGGAGGGACTCGGGAGCTCGGAAGGAGCTAAGGGCTCAGAGCTGTAGGAGCGTCCGAGCTAGGAGTTCGTAAGCCTATGCTTATGTGTTCGATTGATCGATCGATCCCCTTCCCTGAGGGTCCCGCCGCCCTTTATATAGACGGAAGGGGCAGGCTACACGAGAGTTTGGAAAAGAAAAGTAGGGGTATGCTACATCCGGGAGTCCCGGTCTTCGGTCTTCATGGTAGCGAGTTCTGTTTATCCCATCTTTGGGTTGGTAGACACTGGCAGGTAGCGTTCGTCGGGAAGGTGCGCACGCCCTCTGTCGCTGTCGAGATCTTGGCCGTCATCTGCGCTCTGGCGTTGCCTCGGGAGGGAGCGCGTCTCTCCACTACGCATGATGGGGTGAAGCGACCGGTGCTTGACTTTGGCGGCCCTCGGCGCCTTGGGAAAAACCACCTGCCTGACATGGCCGTCGTGTCCGCGAGGCAGGTGACCAGCTTGGGGCCGACTGGTGACATGGCGGAGGTCGCCGAGTTGGAGCTCGTTGGGGTCTCGACTTGAGACCAGGTCGAACTCTGGGGCTCTGACCCGAGGCCGGTCAGCTTCTTGGAGTGCGGACCTGAGGCGGTCGAGACCTTGAGGCCCCGACCCGAGGATAGGTCGAACTGCGGGAGGCGCTTGGACTGTGGCGGAGTTAGGCGCCCTGGTGGGCTTGGTTGAGGCCGAGGACCCTTCGTGGCCTAATGAAGCCTTCGACCAGAACTGGGCCTGAGACGGCCCATTTAGTGTTCCGACCAATATTCAGTGATAATCCCATCTGTGAGGGACGGAGACTTTGGGAATACCCCATCTAGCACTCTGTATTGCTGTCAAGCTTGCTGCTCTGTCCAAATGACTGAGAAAGAAACGATCTTGAAATAGATGTATACCTTGCTGTGGGGTACCCCTGGTATAAGTATTCGTCACGCTGTGTCCATCAGTTTGCTGATTCCCGGATTCCATCGTTGGGAGTTGTTTGGGTTTCCAACCATGAAGATGCCCTCTACCGAACCATATCTTCCGTCTAGGGAGTAATCACTCTGTTAACGGGATCTTGTCAGGTGAAATACGCCAACAGGGGTGCGGCAGGTAGGGGGCTAGTGGTTGACTCGTCCAGCCATTTCTCTAGCGGATTTCGATTTTCCGTCCGAAAGGACCTTGCATCTGGTGATGGCGGGTTCACACTCGCAGCGACAAGAGGTGGCGGAGGCTAGTAGCACCCGGAACACGTCCCGGCACTCTCACCGGACGAGGGATCACCTCACGCCGCCCATGAGGCGATCGCCTGACCCGCCAGACCGAACTTCGAGGTTCGACCTTGGTTGGCCATGGAGGCCGCCACTCCGGCCCAAAACCTGCATGCGGTCCGTCTCCTCCTGGACCACCCTCCGGTGGAACTTGTAGGAGACACCTCGGCCATGCCGTGGCTGCGGGATATAGCGGGCCTTGTGGACGCGGATCAACTCCGCATAGGGATGCCCGACCGGTCTGGAACCGTCGGTACCCCTCAGCCAAGGGTGCGCGTCGATCGCACCCAAGCTTCCAGCCGCGCTGCTGAAATGCGCTCTAGCCAGGAGGGCCAAAGTAAAGGAAAGGGCGTGCAAGAAGAAAGTCCCAGCTCCGCGAGGAGCCGTGAGGACCTAAGATCCCATCTGTAGCTCCGGCGCCGGTGGCGCGGTGGTGATCTGCGTGATCGCCTGCAGCGTCGTCGCTCGTGACGGACGGATGGCCCCTGGGGGCGAGAGTTCGTCCCGTGACTCTTGCCCTCAGAGCGAGGAGGGGGTTCGCTCCTCTGACTCTTTGGGGAGCCGCGGTCCACCCTCTCTGGCCTGGTTTCCGGGCCGGGGTCAGGGCGGACGGCAAGATTCCCCCTATGGCGTCGGATGCTAGGCGTTTTCCCGGGGTCAGGGCGGACGGCAAGATTCCCCCTCCGACCGGTGACATCCTCTAGTATGTGGTCGCCCTCGACTTCAAGACCACCAACAACATTATTGAATACGAGGGCCTACTGGCAGGGCTACCCGTCGCCTTAGCGTTGGGCGTCCAGAACCTCCAGGTTAAAGGCGACTCCCTACTGGTCATCAATCAAGCGTGGAAGGAAATTCAATGCTCTGATCCTACCATCGCCTACTTGGCGGAGGTTAGGAAGATGGAGCACCATTTCGAAGGACTGGGATATACCCATATCCCCCGACGTGATAACCATCTGGCGGATGAGCTTTCCTGACTCGCGTCCTCAAAACCTCTGCTGCTGGTGAGTCTTTGAAGAAAGACTCTCACGACCGTCGTCATTGCCCGCTCGGTGAGGCCAGTAATGGCGTCGTTGCCCGCTCTCAACGGGGAGGACGGTGTGGCCGTCGTTGCCTCCGATCCAAGTGCGGGCGGCGGTGTGGCTGTCGTGCCCTTTGCCTTATGGAGGGTAGGCAGTGCACTTGTCTCGCCCAGTCCCGGAGAGAAGCGGCGGTCTTTGCCGATCGGCACCGGGAAAAACTGGCCCAGAGTGCAGGCGATCCGTGTGATCGTCACTCTTGGCCGGGAAGGCCAATGGATGGACCCCATCCTAGCCTTCCTGCGAGATCGAGAGATCCCCGGCGATGACGCCTCTGCTAAAAAGATAGCACAAAAGGCCAAGTGCTACACTCTTGTGGATGGGGACCTATACCGCCGAAGCAGAAATGGAATTCTCCTGAAGTGTGTCACTCGGGAAGACTGGAGCGCCCTACTCTCTGATATCCATAGAGACATGTGCGGGAGCCATATGTCCGGCCGGACGCTTGTCAGCAAAGCGTTTCGCCAAGGATTTTATTAGCCTACTGCCCTCCAGGATGCTTGCGAGCTGGTGAGGAAATTTGAAGCATGCCAATTCTTCGCAAGGCAAATCCACCGATCGGCCCAAGCTCTGCAAATCATCCCGCTCTCTTGGTCGTTCGAGGTCTGGGGGCTGGATATCCTGGGCCCGTTCCTGCGGGCCATAGGGGGCTTCACCCACCTATTCGTCGCCATCGATAAATTCACCAAGTGGGTCGAAGCCGAAGCAGTATGTGCCATCACGGCTTTCGCTGCTATCAAGTTCATCCACGGGATCTTCACCTGCTTTGGAGTCGCCAATCGCATCATCACCGACAACGGCACTCAATTCACCAGCACGGCTTTCCTGGAGTTCTGTGAAGAGATGGGCATCAAGGTATGCTTCGCCTCGGTGGCCCATCCCAAGAGCAATGGTCAAAATTTGGCGTGCTGTTGGTATTGAGAGGCTTGAAGACGAGCATTTGATCGGCTCCATAAGCGGCGCGGTGGGCGGAAGAGCTCCGGTGTCTTTGTGGTCGCTCGAACCACACCAAGGGCGGTAACAAACGCCCTTCTTCCTGGTCTACGGCGCCGAAGTTGTCCTCCCGTCCAAGCTATCGTTCGGCTCGCCGTGTGTCTCGGCGTTCAGCGAGGAAGGACAAGAAGACCACCGTGGAGAAGATGTCAACCTTCTAGAGGAGGTGTGCGGCCAAAGCGACCTTAGCGCCGCCAGTACCAACAAAGTCTCGAGCGATACCACGCCGCTTGGTCTGCGAGAACACTAGCGATTGGCGACACTGGTCTGTGTAGAATCGAGCGCATCTTAGGGCTCCTGGCTGTCTCCCGATGGGAGGGCCTTTAAGGTGGTCTCGATATCTCGACAGGCGGTCGGTTGTGCCGAGGATGATCAAGAGCTGGCCAACTCCTTCAATGTGGAGTTGTTGCGAAAGTTTTACCCTTAAAAAGCTGTAAGTTCCCAATGGCTCGCCTTGATCAGTTGTGCGGGTAAGCTTTCCCCGACTGATCGGCGACTGCTGATGGTTAACAAAGTAGTTTATCTTAAGAGCTTTTTGCTTTATTCTTCCTGCTTGTCTCCTGGTGGGAAAGATTGCGTGGGGATGTCATGCGTTCTAGTGATTTAGCTGCTCTTTGCTGATCCGTGGTAACACCCGACATTCGCGTCGTGCCCGGATGGGCGACCAGGAGCGCGAGTGTAGCACGGTGACTCAAACGCGGCCCGTACACCTCGGTCTTCTGATACTCGCCTTCATCATCTTCAGGGGGATCTTGCTTTTTCTTTTCTTCATCTTTTGCCTCGCCCTTGGCGTAGCTTCACGGACTCCTTAGCGAACCTCCTCGAGTGAAGCAACCCTTATGACATGTTTCCCCTTAGGATGGAAAGGGCAAGTGGCCTCCATAACCGTATCATAGTCATCTGTGCGCGGTGTGCAATGTCGATACCTTTCGTATTTGCCACGACTTCTTGAGCTTAGCTTCTTGTCCTGTTGCTGGAGGACCCGGCGTGATCATTTTTATCTTTATGCCGTGGGCGATCGTCTTGTCGTTCGGCCAAGGCATCTGAGGCTGTTGCATAGCGATTTGCCAATTCAAACATCTCCTTTACCGTGGTTGGCGGCTTCCGGGACATCTTTTTAATCAAGTCGGGATCGTTGACACCCTTCTGGAATGCCGCAATGACTGCTGCTTCTGAAATATCATATTCTTCTTTTGCATGAAGCGCCGAATAAACTCTTGGAGTGTTTCGCTCCTTTTCTGGTGAAGTTGATACAGGTCCCATTGAGTCCCAGGCCATTCATAAGCACCCTGGAAGTTGGTGATGAACTGCTCACACAGATCTCCCCAGGAATCTATAGAGTTCGCTGGAAGTCCGGTGAGCTAGGCTTGAGCTGAAGGAGTAAGCATGACCGGCAGGTAGTTGGCCATCACGTTGTGATCGCCCTCTGCCGCCATGATCGCAAGGGAATAAACTTGTAGCCAAGCTTCTGGATCTCTTTCTCCGTCAAACTTGGTAATGCCTTTAGGGTTGAATCCTTCAGGCCAAACCACTCGGCGGAGCCGGGGGGTGAAGGCTCGGATGCCCTCAATAGGCCCATCGTTGTGCCACCGTGGGGAACGCCGATGCGGTGATTTATCTCGGCGGTCTTCACTATCACCTTTGTCGCGGTGGTGATGACTTCTGCGATCGTCCTGGTCGTCATGGCGGATGCCAAACCGTTCATAATCATCTTTGCGCCTACGGCGCTCTTCATCCTCCCGGTCTCACCGTCTGGCATTTAGGTCAATTCGGAGGTTACGGCTGATGCTTCACCGGACATCTTCTCCTCGTCGAATCTCACACCTGGCACGACTGCGAGCTGTATTGCTACTAGCAGCCTGGGTACGGGAGTGCTCTTTCTCACCTAGCTCCTCTTGGTCTTCTTTGAATTCTTCTTGCCGTCACCATGGCTTTGAACTTGGGCCACGATCGGCTGGCGGGAATTGTCGGAACCGAGCATTGGCCCCAATGTGTCGAGGAGCGTCTTGGAAGCGACGATATTCTGCTGGGGAGTATGAAAAACCGACTGGTTCCCCATCTTCATCTGCAAAATTTCTTCGTTTACATTGCGGCCTCTGTTCTGGAGAGACTTTGCGCGGCCTTCTTGACGAGGACGATCTGTCTCTGCCGCATTCGCAGTATCCTTCTGTTGTTGGGAATCAGTTCGCGGATCTTCGATTCTGGCCGCGAAAGCCACGAAAACTTTACGCCTTGCATACGGATCAAAGAACAAGAAGATAGGTGGGGCTGACCTTCAAGTCCGAGTGGTTTTCTGGCATTCTTGACCACTCGGGACTCGTCATTAGCCGGCTCTTGCTTAAGGCGGGGGACAAACTTTGGCTTCTGGTCAGGGACGGATGGCCATGCGGACCCCAATCAGTGGTGGCCGGCTAGGAAGCGGCCGGAATCGCTTCAGTTGGATCGATCTGAATCGAAAGGGTGAGTTGGCCAAAATCATCGGCGATGAAATCTAGACTTCCGAAGCGAAACTCCTGGGCCGGCGTGAAGGTGGCCATGCCTTCGTTGAAGATCGCCATCAAGCCTGGTGAGATTGATCTTAGCGCAGCCCTACTGCGCCAAGCTAACCGGCGTGTGTTGTCGGCAATAATCAAAAGGGGGCTAGGCGCTGGATCCAAACTTGATGGTAGTACGGGACACCGGATGTATACAGGTTCGGGCTCTCGCGGTGGAGATAACACCCTAGTCTTGTGCTCTGGAATTATATGTGGCTAGCTAATTGCTGATGAGATATTGTGTGTTCATATTCTCCCGTCCCCCCTTTATATAGCAGAGGAGGGCGGTTACAAAAGAGAGTCCTAGTCGGATACAAAGTAGGGATTATAACTCCTGTTCTTATCCGTATCTTAATGGCCTAGATTACAATCGCATCCTACCTAATCCGAGTCGGTTGCCATCTCTAGGACTTCCTTTTGTGGCACGTCTTGGCGTGCCCTTGGTGGCTTCTATCTTTCTGCAATCGGCCCGGCCCATCCATGTCCGGTTGGGCCTCGTTGACCTGCCATGCAGACACCTGGACGTATATATCCCACAGGACCGACCGATCGCGGAGGCGAAAATGACAGCCCCTGCGACTCCGCTGTCGGGAGTGATGCAGCATGTGAAGAAGTAGCGGAAGAGGGAGAGATTGGGCATTACCCCCACGAACATCTCGCAGAGATAAGCGAAGGTGGAGAGAAGGACGATGGAATTGGGGGAGAGATGAAGATGGTGAATCTCGTAGAAGTGGAGGACGGTGAGGAAGAACTCAAAGAATGGCGACACCAAGCCTGCCATGAGTCCCCAGGTGAAGATGATGATCTCCCCTGGCTCGCAGGATGGCACGACCGTCCCCTGACGGGGGCGAAGGGAACCCTCAGCTGCCATTTCGGTGACGAAGTCCACCCAGCTCTGGCCGGCGGTCGAAGAGAGAAGAGGCTGCGCCTCGAAACAGAAGAAGAGTTCTTTCAGCGAGGAAGGCGAAAAAGCAAAGGACGAAGCGTGAAGAAGATCAGAAGGCGTGAACCGTGGAGTGGGGGTATGCATATATATATATATATAGAGACACCCCACAAACACGGTTCGCGAACGGGCAAAAGGCGCGGCGTTTCGGGTCCCAAGAAAAATCGGCGGAAGTGGGGAGAACTGAAGCGGTTGCGTCCGCAGAGATGGTGGGCCCATCCAAGAATGCACTGGCATTAAATAGGGTCTAAAAAGCAAGCAGTGCGTGTTCGGGGCGGCCCCAGAGACTCTTGTCGGTGTACTCTGCGAGATACCCTCTCCGTAGTAAATGTGAGCCCAAGAAGTGGCTTTGTGATTTAGCGCCTTGGCGGGCGATCAGACGAAACACGCCTGCACGCCCGGCGACAGCACACGCCGAGCGAGAGCCTCGTGGCCTGGCGGCGACCTAGCGATCACGCCCTACCGCCCGTGAGCCAGCGTGGCCTGGCGAGCGACTGGCGAGCACGCCACCTTTCGCTAAGCGCGCGGCTCGCGTGGCGATCTGGCGAGTGGCGGGCATTTGGGCCCCCTTGTCGAGCCTGGCGACCAAAGAAGCGAGAGGGGCCGCCTCGAGTTTCCCTCCCCTGGCACCTCGTGTCAGGGTCATTAATTGTGAAGGACTCTGCTGTCGACGCGACGATGGTTCATCCCTCTAACGCCTTTTACCGAACTCGTCGCAGGAGCGTCGTGTTCCGGACGGACCAGGCGATGCCACTCATCGACATTAAATGACATTTGAAGGACGAGGCCACGGAGGCGTGTGTAATAAATGAGTCATAGGTCGACATGAAGGTTGGAATGATAGGTGTAATTAATGTGTTATAGATAAGCATAGCATCACCTTCTCCCCTGCCCGGGCCAGCTCGTCTATATAAGGGCGCCTTGGTGCATGGAGAAGGGGGACTGGCCGACTGGCGCAGAAAAAGAAGTAGAGAACACTTAGAAGAAAGCTCTTGTAAACACCCCCACACTTCCTCAACAAAGATCAAGCAGGACGTAGGGCCGTTACCCGAATCGGGGGCCTGAACCTGGGTAAACCGTTTTGTCCATCAGTTTCCTGATTCCCGGATTCCATCGTTGGGAGATGTTTGGGTTTCCAACCATAAAGATGCCCTCTACCGAACAATACCTTCCGTCTAGGGAGTAATCACTCCGTTAACAGGATCTTGTCAGGTGAAATACGCCGACACTATTAATCCTGGAGTTGTTAACATGTGAATTTTGTGTTGCTTTTACATGTTAATATTGTGTCACACCCCCCTTTTAGAGAGAACAAGAAAAAAAGATAATAATTGAGATGAAGTTTGAAAGTTTCTTTGAAGGTAAGACAACCTCTTATAATCGCAACAAGAAAACAATAATTATTTCTTATTGTGATCTCTGCATCTTGTTATGGTTGAACAGATTAATTAATTTGAATAAAATGCCGTTGCGGTATGGTTGGGCCCCACAGAGAACAAATAATCCTTCTCATCAACTTGTCCACACTGCGGAGAAGCGCCCAGTGATTTGTAAGTGCAGCTCGGTGATTTAATGAAACAATGCCATTTTTGTAAGAGCACAGAAACCTCATGCATCTGAGTCACCTGGTTATATAGAATGCAAAACAGCATGTTAGGTATAAGAAGTAAATGAAAATTGGAAACTGAATGAATAAAGAAGTTGTACATTGCATTGATCAATTTTATGTATTTATACAAGGGAAGGGATGCCTATGCATCCATTGCCAAAGGACACACCCTTTGGTTACAAATTAACTGCCTAATCTAGATCTTGATGAGATCACTTGAAGAGGTGTCTTCATGAGGAGACATTGGTTCACAACACTCCCCCTTGATCGAATCTTCCTTGAGATCAATGCGTCGTTGATTCCTCAAAAAAACACTATGGGAATAATCTGAGGATTATATTGATATGCCATCAAAAACTCCTTAAAACCCGGTGGGAAAAATAAAGAGAAAAATATGACATATATAAGTGTGATTAATAAATCACTATGTCTTTAGTAGCTCCTCTAAAAACCACGTGGGGAAAAATTGGAGATACAACATAATATATTAAACTCCTCTAAAAACCTTGTAGGAAAAATATGAGGAGAATATATGTTGATATCTTGTTGAAAACTCCTATAAACCCAATGGGAAAATTTAGGAGAAAAGCGTCTGATATATTTAAGTGATTGTCTCTAGTGAACTTCGTGTAGAAAACCTATTACAGGAAAAACCCATAAGCGAGTTTAAGGACAATTCATGTCTTTGATGTTTCCTTAAAAAACCCCAATAGGAAAAGCAGAAAACATGACATATACTCGTGTTAATATTACCTCATTAAAACTTTTATGAGAAACCTTGTGAGGAAAAACTCATGAAAGAAAAGAGTGTAATATCTGTTAGAAACGGGTTAATAGTTAGGAGATATCTCCCCGATTCTTGCAAATTTGAAGCCGTCTCATACCAATCCCATGAACACATTTCAAGAATGTAGAAGATGGCAATGACTTGGTGAAAAGATCGGCGAGGTTATCGCATGATTTGGTTTGCAAGATGTTTATCTCCCCACTTCTTTGTAACTCATGAGGATAAAACAATTTTGGAGCAATATGCTTTGTGATGTTGCTCTTTATGTAACTGTTTGCATCTGTGTAACACAAGCGAATTATCTTCATAGATAATTGTAGGTGATTCAATAGAACCAATACCACATGATTGTTGTATGTGGTTAATCATTCTCTGAAGCCATACACATTCACGTGAAGCTTCATATAGTGCAATAATTTGAGTGATTGGTGGAAGTAGCTACGAGTCTGTTTAGAAGACTTCCATGAAATAGTTGTTCCACCATGTAGAAATACAAAGCTGTTTGGGATCGGCATTATGGGGATCGATAAGTAGCCGACATCCGTGTATCCAATCATAGTGGGATCTTGATTTCTTTGAAATATAATCCAAGATCCTTTGTGCCATTAAGATATCGAGGATATGCTTTACACACGTCAATGACGTTTGGTTGGTGCGGCGCTATGTCTAGCTAGTAAGTTCACTTTGCAAATGCAATATCGGGCTGGTGCAATTTGCAAGATACATAAGCGCTCAATAGCATTGAGATAAGGAACCTCGGGTCCCGATACCTCTTCTCCATCATCACATGGTCGAATGGATCTTTCTCCATATCTAAAGATCGAACAACCATAGGTGTTTTAGATGGATATGATTTGTCCATATTGAATTTCTCCAATATTTTTACGGATATAGGTGATTGATGCACTAAGATTCACGAGGAAGGTGCTCAAGTTGTAAACCTAAGCAAAATTTGGTCTTACCCAAATCCTTCATCTCAAATTCCGTCTTTAGGTGATTGCGTGCTTCATTTATATCGTTAGAGTTGCCAATGATATTTAAATCATCAACATATACGGATATATCTGAGAATCTGTTGTTGATTTTTTATGAAGACACATGGGCAATCATCATTGTTTGTGTATCCCTTCTTTAGAAGGAATTCACTTAGTCGGTTGTACCACATTCTACCCATTGTTTCAAGCCATATAGTGACTTGTTGAGCTTTACACGTACATATTGCGATTTGCGTTTGGATTCGAATTGGGATTCCATCGGGAACCTTCATGTATATGTCGAATCAAGTGACCCATAAAGATATCTTGTCACTACATCCATCAACTACAAAGATAGACGATTTTGAGCGCCAATGATATTAAGTATCGGAATGTTATTCCACTCATAAGCGGAGAATATGTTTCATTGAAATCAATCTTGGTCTCTGCGTGAACCCTTGTGCTACAAGTCTCGCTTTATATCTCACCACCTCATTGTTTTCATTCCGTTTAGGATGAAAACCCATTTGAATCCACAGGGAAGACTTTTGGAGGTGTAGGTATTGCGAGATGTGAATACCTTTCTTTTATTAAGCGAGGCTATCTCGGCTTGAATTGCTTCCTTCCATTGAGTCGGTCAGGCGCTTTTTGCACTCTGCCATGGTCTTGGGATCTGGATCATTTAGGAGGTTATTTGCAATTGTTGCGGAGAAGTAAGTGTCGACAATTGTAGTCTTTCGGTCATATGATTCTCCAGAATCGATATAATTAGTGGAAATTTCTTGCACCCTTGATGATGGCTCATTATTTCCCAAAACTATGGAGCCAGGGTGTTCGATGTCGAGGATCGAGAAATAGAGTGCACTTTTGATCTAGGTTGTGGATCAACTTGAGGTTGACATATACTTACTGATTTGGAGGATTTTGTCCTCGGTTTCTTTTGTGGCTTACAAGAAGCTACATCCTTAGCCGTGGCCTTACTTCTCCCCTCTTATTTTGAAGTGGGAGTTGAATGGTTTTATTTGGTACCTCCACTCTTTCCAGGCACATTTCGGGCGGGATAATAGGATTTAGTAACACCTTTAGTATCGGTAAATGCCTCTGGCGGGTTATTTGCAATGTGTTGCAAATTTATAATTTCTGAACTTGAAGTTCGGTTTCTTGAGTCACGTGGATCTAAGGTGGAGATGTCTCTGACATCCCAATTGATTTCGGGCATTCTTTTTGGTACTTGAAATCTCCCCTAATCTTGGAAATGATCCTCATTAAATATACAATCAGCGTCTTGGGGTAGTGAATAAGTCCCCGATTAGGGGCTCAAGGTATTTAACAATCGGAGATTGATACCCATAGATCCCTAATTTCTGTGTGGGCCCATAGAGTGCGCTTAGGCGGTGAGATCGATGCGTAGATAAGCATAGCAAGATTTTTCATGAGATGGGAAATATTTGGTATATTTCCGCGTACTAATTGCTGTGGGGAAGTTGTATGATATCTGATTAGTACTTAATTGAATTAAGTCGGCGGCGTGTAAGACCGCATGACCCCAACATGAAGTTGGTAAGTTGCAATTTTGTAATAAGGGTCTTGCAATCCACTTGATTCTCTTTATAAGAGATTACGCCAAACCATTTTGAGTATGGA
This sequence comes from Guadua angustifolia, assembly GCA_036346375.1. NCBI lineage: Eukaryota > Viridiplantae > Streptophyta > Magnoliopsida > Poales > Poaceae > Guadua > Guadua angustifolia. The sequence continues at coordinate 63,432 of JAYEVE010000210.1, forward strand.
CATATGGGATGAGAATCTTGTACTTGAATTCCTAAAGCCATGCAATAATCATTGAATGCATGTGAGGAAAATTCATGACATTGTCCAATCGTATGGATTGAATCGGTGTTAGGGATAATGTGCTTTAAGTTTAATAATTTGAGCAATTATTTTTGCAAAGGCATGGTTACGTGTGGATAAAAGACACACATGAGACCATCGAGTAGATGCATCTATAAGAACCATGAAATACGAGCGGTCCGGACAATGGTTGAATGGGGCCACATATGTCACCTTGAATACGTTCAAGGAATTTGAGTGGCTTATGTTGGATTTTAAGATGAGAAGGTCTCAAAATCAATTTCCGATTGCACATGCGATTGCATATAAAATCGATGATTTTGGGAATTTGGCGACATGTAGATCATGACCATTAGAATTGCGATAATCTTTCTCATCATCCCTATACCGGGATGACCAAGGCGATCATGCCAAGTTTGGAATGCATCGACATTCGAAAAATTACCTTATGCGCAACATGTAGTGCGGGTTTAATGTATGTGTAGTACAATCCAGGGCGGTAAGAGAAATCTTTTCAAGTGTTTATGCGCCATATCCGTAATCTTTAGTGATGAGGAGAAATTCCTCATTATTGTCATCATGGGTTTCAACATGGAAACCATTTTTGCGGATATCTCTATAACTTAATAAGGTACGTGTGAATCCAGGATACAATAGTGCATCCTCGATTGTGATTTGAGTACCCATAGGAAGCATGATAGTGGCACGACCAGAACCAACTATCCTTGCATCGCGTCCAGCGATTGTCAAAACATTTCCTTGCCTCTTAGTAAGAGTTTGGAAATATTTTGTTTCCCTTAGTATAGAGTTAGTAGTACAACTATCTACTAGGCACAATTCCTCCTCCATCAGATCGACTCCCGTAGAAATCTATATATAAATGAAGAATTTTAAGATTCTTGGAGAATATATATAGAACACATACAAACTTTATTGAATATCAAACATAATTATTACATTTATTGGGATATCCAATATGTCATTGTGATGACAATATTATTTAATACAACACTTAGGACATAATTGTGCTTTATTATTACAATAAATAAGGTACTAAACTAAGGATCTAAGAGATTGGGAGCCTAGTCGAAGTCTCCAAACATGTCATTGGAAGCAAATTCCATGATCATATTCTCTGTGTTGACTTGATCCTTGGCTTCCGGTTGACATTATTGCTTGGTTCCTTGGGAACTTGTTGCGAACAACCGACCTCTTCCACAGGTTGTCGGGTTGAAAATTGAAATGGGCTTCATACTTACGTCACTGGGCGACGTCCACGTCCCCTGAGACTTTAGATAGAGATCAACAAGGTGACTTGGGGTGCGACATTTCTTTGTGATGTAGTTATAGCAACCACATTTCGACAAATAGACTTGTCGGTTCTTTGTTTGGAAATGCCTTTACCCTTATTGGGGATCGTGACTTATTCTTCTTGTTGTTTCTGCGTTTATTTTTACCATGGGAATTTCTTTGATAGTTCTTAGGAGAACCATTAAATTTGGGTTTATTACGGCGTTGGCATGAACTTGAGCAATGGGGCGGAGACCAAGAAGGCTGGCGATTGTTCCACACCATGAGTTCATGGTGTCTTTAAACTGAAGTAATGTTTGAATAAGCTCGGAATAAAGCTGTGAAATTTTTCTCACGGTATTGTTGTTGAAGGATTCTTTCGGCGGGAAGCATTGTAGACAAAGTCTTTTCAATTTTATCCGCATCGGAAAGTTCCTTCTCCGCAGATTGCAACTTAGTGCTAATCCTATGAACGACATGGTTATAATCACCAGATTTTGAAATCACGAAGCGAAGTTGAGCCCATTCAAAATTGGCCTCGAGGCGGGATGAGTGCCTTTTCTTTGTTCATAAGCGTTGCTTGAGAAAGCCATAGTGCCGTGGATTTTCCTCCAACATGTATTGGACTTAAGGTGCGGATGTATATCTTGCCTTATAATATATAAAGCCGCATACCTATGTTGATCACTTATTGGTTCAGCACCTTACGCTTGTTCAAGAAGCACATAATAAAGTTCATGAATTACATAAGACTAACTTTTATGTCCATAGCCCATGTGGGATAGTTGTGTCCGTAAAGTCAAAAGCGAGTATATCAAACTCTTTAGCGGCCATAGTTCCTACATGAGGCATCCATAGATTTTGTTTAATTTACTATGGGTAAATTAAAATGTGCTATGGTAATGTTGTAAAATGCAAAAATGAATTGAAAACAAGAGAATTCTTGTATCATGAATGTAAGCCTCGAATATCTGCTAACATTTTGGAGGTAGTCACCAAAATGGTGTAGACCTCTTATGGGCATAATCTGTTGATCTGATAGATGCCACTTGTGTTATGCATCTTTGTATTAACACATCTAGGTAATCATTATAAAAATGTAGACCTAGTTTAATTCATATTTAAGTATTGGATCGCACATTGAGGATTGACATCCTGATAGTGACTTATGGTACTACCTTGTGTATGACCAATAGGGATTATGAATTATGGTAGTCTCGTTGACTAGTGTTTCAAATTTTAGATATTAGATGCATACGTTGAGGATAATCACTATGTATTAAACACGATGTAGATCCTGATAGCAACTATGGTGCTACCTTGTGTATGGCCAATACCAAAATTTTGTGAACATTGTGTTATACAAAGTGAGGAAAACATATAAAGTATTTTGCATATAAATATATTTGTTGAATTATGATCCAAATATAGAAAAAGGCTAACTTATGTCATAGTTATTTCTTGGCATAGATTATTGCCTCCTTACCAAATTACATGAAAACCTAGTGGTTTTATTGCGAATTTATGACTGAAATATAAATAAAATAAATTACATGGCCTGTGGGCCGAAAAACCACTGAAGTGGCCCATCCGGCCTCGGGCTTTGTCTTGGTAGGCGAGGCCATGGCTATCAATCCGGCTGTTGGGCGCACCATATGTCGGTCGCGCTGCGTTCTTGGCGACATCGGCTGTGTTTGGCCGAGGACTCGCATGGATAAAAGTGCTTGACGATCGCATTTCTAGGGTTAGGGTTACCCCATTGCCGCAACATTGAACCACAGCCGCCGCCTATTGGATGATGCCGAGTCGAGCGCTCCTATCTCCGCATCACCGGCGACCATCTCCGTTTCCCGCCGGCGCATCATTGCCGCGCCTCCCTCATGCCGCTTCGCGCCGTCTGGCGCAGCCGCCACGCCGCCCGCACCGCTTGCTTGTTCACATTGGGAGTACTCCCCTCATCGGGAGATAAACCCGCACCTCCGCCGTCTCCGTTCAGCCGGAGACCGAGGGCGCCAGTTCCACGAGCCCGGAGGAGTCCGGTCGCTGCGTGCCGCCGCGGTAGCCGTGCGGCCGAAGGAAGCGTCGCGGAGGCGGGCGATGCGGCTCTGGTGAAGCCGGTGTCCGTCCATCCATGGATGGGGCACCGATGTGGCGCTTCTGCCGGGAGGTCATTAGACGGCGCGTCTCCGGCCACTATGCTCTGGGCTTGATATTGCTTGACCACTTGGCGCCATCACGGAGGCGGCGGTGGTCTTCTCTGGAGGCCCGAGCGTTTGAAACGCAGCGATCGCGAAACCCGCCGTGACACCCAAGAACTTGAACGCGGCCTCCTTGGCGGCAGGCAGGCGATGGCGTGCTCCACCAACACGACGAGCGGCATGGAAAATCACATGCGAGTCAGAAGGTAAGTTCATCCTTGCCATTGTTACTACCGTGGATGAACTGGAATTGAGAAAGCGTTTGTGTCTATGTTGGTGTTCTTCCTGTCTTTCGATTAGTTTTAGCGTGCATGATAACGTATAAGAAGTAAATGAAAACTGGAAACTGAATGAATAAAGAAGTTATACATTGCATTGATCAATTTTATGTATTTATACAAGGGAAGGGATGCCTATGCATCCATTGCCAAAGGACACACCCTTTGGTTACAAATTAACTGCCTAATCTAGATCTTGATGAGATCACTTGAAGAGGTGTCTTCATGAGGAGACATTGGTTCACAACATTAGGAACACCTAATTTAGTCGATCATGCAAACGAACTGCCAAATGGCACTATTTAATGAAACAATGCCGTTTTTGTAAGAGCACAGAAACCTCATGCATCTGAGTCACCTGGTTATATAGAATGCAAAACAGCATGTTAGGAACACCTAATTTAGTCGATCATGCAAACGAACTGCCAAATGGCACTAAGGAATTAAGTTAGTTTAATTCTTGGCCTGCTTCTGTTTATCAATTCCGTTGCACATAAGAACAGAAAAATATAAGGTTTAATTGGGATCTCAACTTGCAATATCTCAGCATAGATGGGAATGAAAACTCAGCAATTTTCTTACCAATCAAACGAAAAACGAATCGAGCAAGTTTCCGATGCTTCCCATGCCTATTTTCAAACAAGCATGCATCCTTCATCTCTTGGAGGAAGAAACACAAGTGTGGTGAGGCCTTCTTATCTGATGTCCTCTTAATTCTCAATTGTACCTTTTTATTTGCTGAAACTAAGACCAGATATGTAGTTGATTCTCTGCAATAACTGGACACATGCTCGTTGTTGTTTCACGACATGGCTTCTTGTTTAAGCTGCTAGTTGCCTTGAAATTTTGTTCTACAATGGCATCTACTATCATAAAGAGACAGTAACATTTCTGCCTTGGAAATAAATTTGGTTGCTGGTCGTGAAAGGCGCTTTATGTTCTCTTGAAAGTTTGCTTCTTTTTTTAGTGCTCTGAAGCCGTGGTACATATTGCAATCTTAGAAATCATTTCACTCTTCCATTGTAGACTGGCCCAGACAAATGCATGCAACCAAACCTGCCTAGTTGTTTCATCTATACTTTAAGGGTGTGTTTGGTAGGGTTTCAGCTCCGTCAGATTTGTGAATCTAGTGGAGCTGGGTATTTCTAGCTCCATCGGATCTGTGGAGTTGAAGCTGTGAGTACATTAAGAATGTTTAGATTGATCATCTTGTTTACATTTTAGACCAAAAATATAAATTTAATTCACTTTATTTTAGCCTACAAGTTTCAGATCTCAGGTGAAGCTGGGATCTGGAGCTCTACCAAACAAGCCCTAATTAGGTGAGAAAAAACTAAGAGGCAAGAGAAGTGACAGTTTTTGGACGCATAAACCGCAGGTCAAGTTATATACAGTCTTATCTCTGGGAAATCATAACAACTTGGACATATATTTGTGTCAATCGGCTTGACTACCTGATCTGTTAACAAAATGGTCCTTCAATTTGGTTGTACACAACCATAGTTCCAGAGTCATTCACGAGCCAGGATGAAACAAAGCTTAATGCTCCTTCAACACCGGAAAGATGGCAAACCAGTAGAGTGAAAAAAAAGCTATTGTAGAGTGCGTGTTAAGTTTAAGGAAACATGCCGAACTATCTAGAACTTCAAGAAGTATGCACATAGTTGCAAATTCACTACAGAAAACATAAATTCCTCACACATGAAATTCCCTCATGCCTCCCAAGCCTAGGACGGTGGCGGTGTTTCACTAACACCGGGTTTTGCTTGCTCGGTGCTACCGAATTGTAACATCCCGAAAAATTTAAAAATGTGAAAAATAAAAAGTTTAAAATTTGCAAATGGAATTGAATAAAAATTTCAATTGGAATCAGGATTTTGATTTAAAATAATATATATTCCTCATTTTCCTTGTATTTTAATCTTAAGAATAGTATAAGTTGCAATACTAAAACTTTTTCATCTAAAATAAACTACCTATAAAAATGAATTTAAAATGTCATCTTTAATTTGAATATTCATTTCCTGACTTTTCTAAAGTCATTTGTTTTTGCATTAAAAAGAAAAGTTATATATATTGAAATGGTAAAATGGTAAAAGTAAGAAGATAAAAGTAAAACATCAACAAAATATATAAAAATAATATTAAAATAATGGAACACTTCAGAACCCTAACTATGATGTTTGGGATAAGAACCCTAACTATGATGTTGGGGATAATCTCAGCAATTAAAATAAAAGAAAATATATGAAAATTTCATGATAAGACACCTGATCCTGGTCATGTCAGAGTTTTGTAGAATTCTCCAGTGTTTATCTTGAGCTGAAATCCAGAAATGCAAGAATTTGGTTGTCTGTAAGGAACACATTCCTTCAAACACTACTACTTGATGAGGTGTATGATCAGGTCAACGAATTAACGATTGGACCCGCCCGCCTGGTCTAAACATTACCTCTCCAACTACCATCAAAAGGGTCTAAGTGTCTTCCCATAATAGCAAAGTAGGTAAATGGTAATAATGCTACAACAAAAAGAAAATTAATTGTTTGACAGGTTCAAAGAGACCTAAGAGGGATTGACTTACAGGGTTTTAGCCCTGTACTGAAAAATGGCGAGAGTTCATGAGATACTATTCAATTTCATCATGTCATCCATTATTTAAACAAGCCTCTGTAGTCTGTTAGTGATAGGATTTTTTTTTGAGAATTTTAGTTATAGAAATTAATAAAGAAAGAAAAAGATAATATGTTTCAAAATATAGAGGTGCTTCCATGCTTTTCTTTCTTAAAGTTGGTACTAAGATTTATGTTGAATGTATTGACATATTAAACTGGTACAAAGTAATAAAACAGTCTTCATGTGCAGGGTACACTACAAAAAAAGAAATAAATGCAGACCAAATAACACAAACACTGCTACATACACTGGCTAGTTGATTCCTATGAAGCAGCCTGTGACCTAATGCATTTCCCACAACCTAAGCTAAATCCAACAGTATTAGATATGGGCAAGTATTGGCCTCCTGCTCACCGGCCGGCCTTTGTTAGTTTCTCTTCGTTGTCAACGAGAAATCTTCAGCTACATCCAAATATAAGAGTTGGCCACCTGCTCACCGGCCGGCCTTTGTCAGTTTCTCTTCGATGTCACAGAGACATCTTCAGCTACATCCAAATATAAGAGTCCAAACACGTTATTGTAGTTTACAAATTCTGGTTTAATACCATATTGCCTTCTCTGCCAGGTAACTTTGTTAGTCCAGACTCACATTGGTAGATAGATACTTGCCCAATTAAATGGTCAATTCTATGCTCTGTAACCTATAAATTCAAAGCATGGCACATCTTCAAATTACAAGCATCTAACCTGTTTTTCCCTTCAGATATCAGAACCAAAATTAGTTTCCAACACATGGACAAGTTTCTGCCCAGAGTTGTAGCTTGCCTTGTAACCAGATTGATCTTCCACTTAGTTGACACAAGCAAAAAGCAGACAAGTGTTGAGCAGAAGCTAAGAAGGCTCCAACAAGTACTTCTCAAGGTCCATGCAACTATTGAAGAAGCTGAGGTACGCCACATCACAAACCAGCGGATGCTACTACAACTACAGAAGTTCCTCGATGGCATGTACCAAGGCTGTTATGAACTCGACAACTTCCAGTGTCAGAACATAAAGGAGGATATGTCTGATGAGGTGCAACAAACCTTCACATACTCCCTAGTTAATCCAGCGAAACGCCTACGCATGATTGCAAGTAAGACCAAAGTACTAGTATTTGGCGATAGTGATGTAAATAAGTTACTAGCTGTCCTAGAAAACTTAGAAGCCATTGTTGCAGATTTACACGAGTTCCACACATTTCTAGGGTGCTACCCACGTAGGTTTCGGCAACCTTTTAGTGCATACCTTTATATAGACAACTGCATGTTTGGTCGATATTTAGAAAAACAACAAATCATCAACTTCTTGCTCCAAACAAAACCCACGTACAGCACTACAAAAGTGGACATCCTACCAATCATCGGTGAACCTTGGGTAGGAAAGAGAACTCTTGTGGAGAATGTTTGTAGTGATGAGAGGGTGACAAATCACTTCTCTTTTATTGTCAATTTAGATGGTAATGATTTAGAAAGTGGAGAGTTATTCACAGAAGGAGTAACTTTGGTGATGGGAAAGAAAAATTTTAGCTCATGTAAATCTTTGGTGGTAATTGAAATTACTTCTGATGTTGATAAGGATACATGGAGAAGGTTCTACTTATATGCATGCAACAGTATGGCAGAAGGGAGTAAGATCATACTGATTAGTGCAATTGAGGAGGTAGCACAGTTAGGAACCACTAGAGGAACTCAGATTATTTACGTGGGCCAAAACTATTTACGTCGGCTTCCCCAAAGCCCACGTAAATACGTCTCTATTTACGTCGGCTTAGTTATGCCGACGTAAATAGATATATATTTACGTCGGCTTTGTGAAGCCCACGTAATTAGTTTATTCGTCAGCCATGAAGGATATTTACGTCGGCAGAGCCCACGTAAATCCAACAACCCACCCCACCAAAAAAATCCCCAAATCAGCTCCAGCGCGCCATGGTACAGTCCGAAACCTAATTTCGATCTGGCCATCCATTTTCATCAAGCGGTCTCTGTCCTCCCAATCGGCCACTCTCTCCTCCCACCTCCCAATCGGCCACTCTCCTCCCACCTCCCAATCGGCCCTCTCTCCTCCCAATCGGCCAGCCCCGTGACCGTGAGGGCATGAGGCCGCCGCCGCCTGTGGTGAGAGCACGAGGCAATGAGTGACCCGTCTCCCCAATCCCCTTGCGGTTGCTGCCGATTGTGCGCCCCCCTCACCACCGCCGATCGTCTTCATCGGCTCCGTTCGTGCACGCCCCCTCGCCGCCGCCGCTCGTCTTCCTCGGCTCCGTTCGTTCGCCGCCGCCGCCGCCGCTCGTCTTCCTCCACTTCATCGCGTGGCCGGCCGCCTCGGCCTCGCGTCCCTCCAGAGCGGCCCCGCCTCGCCCTCGTGTCGTGCGGCTGGCCACCACAACCTCTAGGATTTCTTGGCCGAGTCCACGCGGCCCTCGAGCTACCCCACCCTCGCCCTCGCGTCGCTCGGCGTCGCCGCCCCGCCCGCCATTTCCCGGCCAGTGTCTGTTTTGGCGCTGAAATTTCGTTCAAGCTTTATTTCCGGCTTGGTGGATGGATAAGTGTTATGTTGATATCGTGATTCAGTTATCTAGTATGAGTTTAGGTCTATGTTTTGAGGTCGATGGCTTGGGATATGTTACGGCGTTTTGAGTTTTCTGTCTCCGGGAGGTATCTTGCAAGGGTGATGGTGTGAGCTCGTCGATTTTCGGTATTATGTGTTTTTGGTGATCCATTTCGGTTGGTGTTGTTGCGGTGATAGTTCTGAAATTTAGAGTTGTGTTCAGTTTTCCCTGGGACAATAGTTTTTTTGTTTGGGTGGTGTTGCTGATAACTGTTGCATGAACTGAACTGAAAATACTTGGTTTCTGGAATGAAACCGGGACATCTAGTTTTGGATGTCCTGTTGATCTAAAAAGGTATCTATTTTGAATTTAGAAGTACTATGTTTCAAGATTGATCGATCTTGTCTGCCTAGCCCTCTCCAAGCATTTGGTGGTGTAAGGTTGCAATTGTTCTTGCTTCAGCCTTGAAGTGAAGTTCTGATTTTATCAAGCTGTATCCCTTTGTTTGTCTAATTCTTGTGGTGACAAAAGTAGGACCACTCCTTTGCATAGAGGGGCAAGAACAAGGACTAAGATAAATAAAGCTAGTACATTTGCTGTATCTTCCAATTATTCATGCCTTTGCTATACCCAAGTTAAATTTGAACTACAGCAAGTAGTTAAAGTTGCAGATCTAATTCAGGTTAAGATTCCATTCCCTCCTTGGTACAAGATTAGCTCAAAATTCTATTGCCAATTGATGTTGCTTACTGACCTGAAGCATGTTATAAGTTCTAACACAGACTGTTTTGTGTTGTTACTCAAAAGCAATATTAATTGCTGATTCTACTCCACTGAATAATCATCATTTGCCAACACAATCTAGAAGTAGATCCCCAGTCCTAGACTATACTTTTCCTTATCAACTTTATTCAAGTATTGAAAAACACCATGATCCGTAAATCTAATGTTTCTAGAAACTTCCAAACTAAAACTTGCTTGTAACATTAATACCAGAGTATATGACATCTTTAAATTGTACCAAATGAACATGCATGTGAACACAACCTTCTATATGAAACATATTATAGCTACACTAAAATTTTTCATTGTTTTGTAGTATCAAATTGATGTTTTCATACTGATGAAAAAATGGGAAATGTGTATTTCACCGAGAACCCATTAATAATACAAGGGTACTATTAGTTGGTGACAGCTAGAAACTGAACTAAGCATAAAAATGGCATAAATAAGCCAACATTCTTATGCTAGCTAGCTTATATATATCTATACCTATACTTTTTGGGATAATTGACATAGATATACATCCCTGGTAATAAATTCTTCTCAGTAGTACTAGCTTACTCCATGGTAGTCCTATGGTGCTAAGCCGGTATTCACAACATGCATCTTCCGTTTTTCTTGGTTCTAGCTAGCTAGTGGCTGTCCATGTATGGATAATGCAGGCAGGTAACATCATATATATATAAGATAGTTCCACGATAGATATATTCCATTTATTTATATATGATGACACAGAAGCTTTAGGAAGCTAGTACATTTGCTGTATCTTCCAATTATTCATGCCTTTGCTATACCCAAGTTAAATTTGAACTACAGCAAGTAGTTAAAGTTGCAGATCTAATTCAGGTTAAGATTCCATTCCCTCCTTGGTACAAGATTAGCTCAAAATTCTATTGCCAATTGATGTTGCTTACTGATCTGAAGCATGTTATAAGTTCTAACACAGTGATAAATGAGCATAGAACAAATAACAACTTTGAAGAAAGGGTGTACTCAATGCATCTTGCAACCTCATGAGAATAATCTTTTCATACAAATTTCCTTGCTCCTTAATTACAAGGTTAGAGTATGCTTCTTGCCAACTTTGTTTTAGCTTAGGTAAAAATCATACTACTAACATGATGCATACTCTTGGCTTAACTAGTATAGAAGAATGAATTTTGGACCATGTAGCGGTTTAAGGTGTGAGGGTTGTGATTTGCTACAATCTTGGCTTAGCTAGCCCTTGTCATATGCTTGCTTAACTAGTCCTGTTATTCCGACATCGCTAACCTACCTTCACTTTAATTTACGTCATTCGGTACCACTTAGCATGGCAAATGATCGTGCATGGATGTATTGTGGCTGGGATAAAGATATGAATCACACACAAGAATGGCAAACAAATACACAAGCTTTTCTAGATCATGTTTTCTCCCAAAGTCCTGTTGGTGGGGTGGCGAAGTGTCCTTGTGGCAATTGTCGCCTTTTCACTCGAGTTGAGAAGATTGTGATGAGTGGCCACTTATGTAAATTTGGCTTCATGCCAAATTACCTTACGTGGTATGAACATGGCGAGCCACGGAGAAGAAGCCATCCGAACAAGATGAAGAAGTGATGTGGATGTGGATATGCTTGATGAGATGGTTGATGACTTGGGTGGGAATTTGAGAATGCTCAGGAGGATCAACAAGATGAACCAAACCCGGGAGTTAAGGAATTTTATAGGCTCCTAGATGCTTCGATAAGCCTCTTGCGAGCTTACTAAGGTTTGATCCTTGCATTTCGACCGCCTTATGGCTATTAAATCAAAGTATGCCTTCTCCCAAGGATGTTACAATGAGATAGTCAACTTGATTTCCGATGTCCTTCACGAAAACCATAAGATGCCAAAAGACATGTACTATTCAAAGAAGATGTTGGTGGTTTAGGGATGCCTTATGAGAAGATTGATCGTGTGATAATAAGCGTATGTTGTTACGGAAGGAGAATGCGGATGGGAATTATTGTCTCATTTGTAAGAAGTCTAGATTTGTGGAAGTAAAGGATGAAGGCGGAACACGGTGGTAACTTCAACTCCGATGAAGGTTCTTTGTTACTTCCTCTAACTCCAAGGCAGCATAGCGAATGTACCTATGTAAGGACCGCTCTCAACACATGCGGTGGCACAAGCAAGGCATTCGTTATAAGAAAGATTTCATGGTCCATCCATCGATAGTGATGCTTGGAAGGCGTTGGACGGTTTGGCGTAGAATTTGCCAATGAACCAAGAAATGTTAAGTATTGGTTTGGCGGCCGATGGATTCTCACCTTTCAACATGAGTGCATCGGTGTACTCTTGTTGGCGATATTTGCAATTCCGTACAATCTTCCACCTTCATTGTGCATGAAGGAGGAGTACATGTTCTTATCCCTTGTCATACCGGGGCCAAAAAATCCTGGAAAGCAGTTAAACATCTTTATGCAACCGTTGATCGAGGAGCTAAAGCAGTTGTGGATAGGGGTCACCACCTATGACAAGAGTAAGCAATTTCAATATGCGTCTTTGTTTACGTATGGTCCATCCATGATTTCCTGCATATGGCATGTTTTCAGGATGGAGCACACATGGCCGAATGTCATGTCCAATATGCATGAATGACACCGATGCCTTCCGTTTGAAAAATGGAGGCAAGTTTTGTTTCTTTGATTGTCATCGGCGTTTCTTACCTCCTTCTCATAATTTTAGAAAAGAGATGCATTAGTAAAGGCACGATAATCACAAAAGGCCCACCTAAGCGATTGGCCGAGGCAGATATTGTGGAATGGCATGAAAACTAGTTCCCATTCGGAAGGTTTTGAAGGGTTTAAAGAGTCACACAACCGGACTCATATATCCGGTATTTGGAGTTTGCCTTATGCGAAGATCTGATTCTTCCACACAATTTAGATGTTATGCACCAAGAACGCAATGTTGGAGAAAGCATTGTGAGCATAACTTTTGATTTCAAAGACAAGACCAAAGATAATGTGCGAGCCGCGAAGAGACATGGTGATATTTGCATTCGACCAACCCTTGAGGTAATGCAAGACCAAGCGAGCGAGAAGGAAGCCACGTGCACCTTCTTGTCTCAAGAGCTCCGAAAAAAAGCGGGTTCTTGATGGATGAAAAATATCAAGTTTCAGACGGTTATGCCGCTAACTTAAGGCGTCGCGGTGAGTACCTTATGCAGTAAGCTAAATGGCTTGAAAAGTCATGATTATCACATAATCATGGAGAGACTAGTCCTGTAATGTTCCGTGGATACTTACCAGATGATGTTTGGAAAATGTTGGCGAGCTTAGTTTCTTTTATAGACAGGTTGTGTTCGAAGGAAATTAAGAAATCAACGATGGAAAAGTTGGAGAAATCTATTCTGTGCTAGTATGCAAGATGGAGAAATTATTCCCACGGGTCTCATGAATCCCATGCAACATCATTGGTACATCTACCATACGAGGCAAAGGTAGGTGGTCCCGTCTGATGCAGATGGATGTATCCAATAGAAGCGAAACCTCAAGAAAATTAAAGGCTATGGGTAACAAAGCGAGAGTTGAAGGCTCCATCGCAGAGGCATTCTATCTGAAAGAGATTTCATACTTCTCGAGTAGATATCTCTCGCATACGAGCACAACGTTAACACTCATATACCAAGGTACCGATTATTGGATGACACACATGGCTTTGATCTTGAAATATTGAAGGTCAAGGGAACCTTTGTCGGTGCGGTTTGAATCATGAGCTATCTCGTGAAGATTGGAATGAAGCAATGTTATACATGTACACAAACATTCACGAAATGGAACAATATTTCACGTAAGAACTTTTTGCATATTTGTAATTTGGCTTTTGTCATTAGACTATAGTTTAATCAAATGCAATGTAGGTTGTTTGATAGACAACATTGGAGTTCGACGCAAAAACCTACAATTGAACAACTTGATAACTCTCGACGCGATGGTCGGCGTGGTGGTCCTAACCCGTGACTTGGTTCCGACAACACGTATAGTTCTTATCTCACTAACTTGTAACTCATCATTTGTTTAGAGCAATAATGTAGTAATTATTTTTCTAATATTTGTAGTCCATGTGTGATGGTAGCGTCCATGAGGATCTTCGGCACTATCACATTGTAACACAAGCGTAAAAAGTTTGGTCGTTATGATGTCAATGGGTTTCGTTTTGCATCGCACAATATGAATCAAGCCGTCTTCAAGCGACCACGATGAATAGTGGAGTTGTAACCCTAGCACAAAAGCAGACGGTCAAGAAATCGAGTACTCGGCATTCTTGAAACATATTTGAGATGAAGTTCGGAGGTCCAAAGGAACTTAGAGTATATTTCTTCTATTGTGATTGGTTCCACGATAAAACAGGATCGTCGAACAAAAGATCTTGGTTTGGTAGAGGTTAAGCATGAGTCACGCCTTACGAATCACAACAATTTCGTTCTTGCTCACCATCTTTGACGGTGTACTACCTTTCTTATCCGTATGCGAATAAACAATTAAGACCATGGTGGGTTGTATACAAGGTGAATCCTCACGGTCGCTTGCACACCACAGGAATGATGAGTACATTGAAAGTGGGCTTGATAGCATGGCCGATGAAGTATATCAAGAAGAAGGTTTGCGGGCTCATTTGAAGTTGACATTGGGTCGAGACTCGATGAATTAGTCGGTGACATCACAGATGTTATTGTCGAGGATGTTAGAAAGAAGAAGAAGAAACGACGACGTGTAGATGACACTCAAGATGTTCCTAGGACAAGACGACGTAGTGCTCATATAAATGAAGTCCTCGATGATGAATACTTCTAATAAGTATAAATATTGCATTTTTATGATATCTTTGTCTCTTCATTTTGATAACTTCCAAAATTTAAAATGCTGATTACTTCATTTGCAGGATGTCGTATTTTTTAGGCATACACGTTACAGGTCTTGAAGAGTAAAGGATCTCTGTTTAGAGGTTCTAGTTCCTGTCATAGCCGACAGAGACAGCTCGAGAGATGCCTAGAGGAGGAGGTTGTATTCTTTAACTTGTTATTTTGATTATTTTCTTCTATACTTGCACTAATTATTTCCAAATTTAATATCTCAGGCAGGTTCGAGAGATGAGAGAGAGCCAGTGGTCGAGGCGGGCAGAGGCTTTGTGGAGGAGAGGGAGGAATCAAGGCTGGCTCTGAGGCGCCGAGGGACTTGAGCCGAGGCGGTGTGGTGGAGGCGAGGAGGATGCTCGTGAGGATGTAGGGGATCTTGAGGGAGGGAATGGTCGAGGAGAGGCAGATGGTCTTTGAGGACAAGAAGATGGTGGACGAGGAGAGGAAGTCGTTGTCTTGAGTATTACTATTAAATAAGTAGCATGTATTAATTATGCATTGTTGATGACATTCAATATCTATTGTAGGTATAGAGGAGCTAATCGATTCCACCGTGGCACCTATCACGACGCAGAGTAATCGAGCCACTTGGTGATTGGTGAGTAGAAAGCACATGGTATGTACATACAACTTACCTAAATCAACTAATAAATGTTCTTTGCAGGCAATGGATTGATGTAGCCTGGACAGGCAAAGGAAGGTTGAGACCGGTGAATGGTACACTTGGATCTATCTTGCGTTACCATTATCCTGGTTTAGTGCAGATCAATGGGGAATCTGTACTTAGCGACCAAGTGGGAGCACTACAAGTTAGCGATGAATGCGGTGCATGGAAGCTATTTCAAGTCGTGTGTGGGTGGACTTTTGGGTAATCCTCTAATTTTCGGCATGTACAATACAATTTATTCTTGCTAACAATAATACAATGTGTGGTACGTAAATTGTTTTCTTTGTAGGAACGATACCGTTTGACAAGTGGTGAGGATCAACGATCGTTGCAAGCTCATGCAAGATCTGTTTTCAACAACGCAGACTACTAGGGCTGTGAGGAGATGATGTACCAAGCACGTATCCAGGCGGTGAACTTGTACTACAAGCAAGTGCTCCATCGGGACATGAACAAGAAGATGGGTGCTTCAAAATTTACCTTCGTGAGGATCGATTACCAGACAAGTTAGGTTGGGTTGGTTTAATAAATGTCTGAAGCATGGGAAGCCTTGGCTCGTCGTTGGGCCTCCCTGCATTTGTTGATGATTCAAACAAGAAGAGGGGTATGAGGAGGCGGGTGAGAGTGTATCCCATCGGTTCGGTCTGATGGACATCAACGACTTAAAATGCGGATGGTACACACTTCATAATTCTACATTTGATCACAATTTATTTAGTTATCATAATTCTACATTTGATCACCATTCTACATTGATTTGTAGGAGCGGAAAGTGGTTCAATGCCGGTTGGCGATGTGCAAGCGTACATTCGAGGCCACCGGGTTTTGACCCCACAAATCCGTAACAACTCTGCTCTCGAGAGGGCCACAACCAACTTGGTTAGTAAATATTATGTTTCTAATTGATGTCATGCTCAACCTAGGCTAGAAAACCAGCTAGAATTGATGTCATGCTCAGTAACCCTGGGCAGTTCAGTAACTCCAATCGAAACCATAGGGTCTATTACTTTCTTACTGGATGGATATTCCTCCTCCTATTCACAAACCTGAGCACTCTACTAGAGTTTTTATTAGTTTATTGACAGCACAGCCAGGGCTATTCCTGTTTCTGAGGAACGAACGCCCTCCCTTTCTACAATTCGAGTTTATGTATGACGAAAGTCTCATTGGGTCGATCTAAAGCGGGACAGACTACCTACGGCATATATATAGGACACATGGTCGAGTTAATTTAGTTGGTTAGAAGAGGTGGGAGCTAAGCGAGGTGTTGATGGAAAAAAGTAGAGACAGACAAGTACTAACTAAAGTTGCTTGAGTCTTGTATTTATGAAGAAATGCAAGTAGAGGAGTAGGAAAAAGCAAATTCTCGGCAGATGACTTATGTCCATTTAAACATATCCAAATTGTATGATTTCGAATTCGATTAATGTTGTGTATTATTTGTTTTGGTTACGCATCCACTAGAAAATTTAATATGCATTATATATTTGTATGTATTAAGAGCGAGGATGCAATCGGATGGCATTAATATGATCTTATAATTGGAATACTTGGAGTCATTTTGAGAGCGGCCGTGCCTAAACTTGGGCATGGTGTTACTTCTGATTACACTTTTAGGACTAAAAATCACTTGTGCATGTGACCATGGTGCCATTGTTGTTTCTCACTTTCCATACTATTAAAATTTCATTGGCACATAAGATATGAATCTGAAAGTAATGGTTCAACGTCGGACATATGGAAAAACATAATTAGTGTCAATGCTTTTGAGATGATCATTTCTTGAGTTTGGACAGATAATCTAAAAATTAGTAAGTTAGATTGCAAGTAAGCGCAAGAGGCTCCAGTTTGAGGACAACTTGGTCTCCTACAAGAAGGAGGTTAGCTGAGAACGTAGATGTGTCGGCATTCAAGCTGTTGTATGAGGCACTCTTGGAGCGGAAGGCGGAAGGCTCGTTAAGCGAACTTTGCAAAATCTTGAGGATCGAATTGAAGAAATTATATGTACTTGGTACATAAGCTTTATACGGGGATGGTTTTCTCAAGTGATGCAAGCCCTATGCATTGTGAATCATGCTAGACAGCCATCTTGTAACTTTTATGCCTTAAGTATCATGAACCCTTCTAATCGAGATAGACCTATCTAACCATCAAATGTATCAGATATGCCTTCTTTTGGCATGTTTTGCCTTTTACATCTAAGTTGATAATGTGTTTGATTTTCATAAAAATATGAATTTATCAATTGGTGTATCCAAAATAAGGATTTTGTTAAGTGACAATCTTCTGTATTACTAACATGTAAGATTGTAAATGGACCCATTATTCATGGGTTATCTTTGTTATAGTCCGTTCTTTCTGTCTGAGTAGCTCACAAGTTGCTTGACTGAAGTGATTTTACGGGCATTGTGTGTAATACTATAATTATCTTTGAGAGTGTATGCTAACTATTACAATTTGGGACCACTTTTTCTTCCTTTGGTTCTCATTGTCATTAATCACTCTAGTAATTTCATGTTGTTAATGTATTTTTCCTAACCACAAGTTTGACTACTTTTTCTAGTACCTACCGCTTGAATTTTTGCACATTTCAACCACATGGATTTTGATGATTTGCGGGCTAGTTATGGGAAAGCAATGACCGATATTCACGAGTGATTACAAGCTGGCGAGCGAACCTATTGACCTGTTGCTCTCATGCACTCTTTGGGGTGGCAAGAAACATGGAAGATTTTCCATGCTCAGCAGTTGCTTGGATACTAGCGTTGTCTTGAGTACAACGAGGTCAACTCGATCCTCACATGTTAGTGGGGCGAGTTCTCGTGAAACTTCGCCTAGAGTCGGAGCTAAGACAACATGCAGACGTGAAATTTGAAATGGCTGCGTAATTGAGGGAACAACAAGACCAAATGAGGCAACAACATGACCAAATGAGGCGACAACAAGAGTATTCCGTGGCTTGGCGGGCACAACAACGAGCGACTCTACAAGTAAGTTTCTTCCATATTGTTTCAAGAAATGTTATTATTGAATGCAAGTTTGCTCTGACTCTACAAGAAATATTGAATGGCGGACATTAATGCAAGTTTGCCTGACTCTACAAGTAAGTTTCTTCCATATTGTTTCAAGAAATTGTTGTGGCATAGTTCCATTGGCCAGAAACTTGTTGTGGCAGAAGAGTTCTTCGGTTCTTCTTTGCTGCCATATTGCTGTGGCAGACTTGCATTCAATAATTCTATTTACTCGTGCATGACTTGTCTATTTTAGATAATAATATGATAATTATGTCATTTGTAGGCATACATGTCACGACGGTTTGGAGAACCAATGGATCTCCTCTGTTTCAACCTCCACCTATCATCATACGCACCTTGACTCTGCCCTCCCCCTCGATGGCGGTGTTAGGGGTAGCGACAAAGTGTCACTCCGGATGACCATGCTGGTTTAGGCAACCATGCTTGACGAGGACTTCTCCTTCGGTTGCCAACCTTCTGTTTCGAAGGTGATCTTTGGTAGTGGCAATCGTTTCTCTACGGTACCGAAAATTGATATCTGGTCATGTCGGCCTTATGTCGCTTAGGTTTGTATGTGTTGAATTTGTATCGCTACTCTATTGTATGGATGGTTTGTATGTGATGGACTTGACTCTTTTATGACAGACTTGCATATTTACGATTGTGTGTGATGGTTGTATGATGCACTACTATGGTTTTGTGAATTTGGATGTGCTATTTATGATGTGTTGTCATGGCAACTATTAATTGGATATGCATGTGCTAATGTGAAATGTATTTGAATTCCAAATAAAGCAAGCATTTTTTTACGGAAAAGCGTACTATTTACGTGGGCCAAGGGTCTTATTTACGTGAGCCTCTGGTCGGCGTAAATAAGGGCCTTATTACGTGAGCCCATGGCGGCGTAAATAAGGGCCTTATTCGTGAGCCAGCGGCGACGTAAATAAAGGACACGTCATCTTCCTGGCGGTGGAGAACGACAAACTGTATTACGTGGGCCGGGGCGGCGTAAATAAGTAAATATTCGTCGGGGCGGCGTAAATACTGTAACGTCAACGTAATTACGTGGCGCATTTACGTGGGCATGCCGACGTAAATATATATTTACGTGGGCTTTTAGGCTATTTACGTGGGCTTCTGGCCCACATAAAAGAAAATATATGAAAATTTCATGATAAGACACCTGATCCTGGTCATGTCGAGTTTTGTAGAATTCTCCAGTGTTTATCTTGAGCTGAAATCCAGAAATGCAAGAATTTGGTTGTCTGTAAGGAACACATTCCTTCAAACACTACTACTTGATGAGGTGTATGATCAGGTCAGCGAATTAACGATTGGACCCGCCGCCTGGTCTAAACATTACCTCTCCAACTACCATCAAAAGGGTCTAAGTGTCTTCCCATAATAGCAAAGTAGGTAAATGGTAATAATGCTACAACAAAAGAAAATTAATTGTTTGACAGGTTCAAAGAGACCTAAGAGGATTGACTTACAGGGTTTTAGCCCTGTACTGAAAAATGGCGAGAGTTCATGAGATACTATTCAATTTCATCATGTCATCCATTATTTAAACAAGCCTCTGTAGTCTGTTAGTGATAGGATTTTTTTTTGAGAATTTTAGTTATAGAAATTAATAAAGAAAGAAAAAGATAATATGTTTCAAAATATAGAGGTGCTTCCATGCTTTTCTTTCTTAAAGTTGGTACTAAGATTTATGTTGAATGTATTGACATATTAAACTGGTACAAAGTAATAAAACAGTCTTCATGTGCAGGGTACACTACAAAAAAGAAATAAATGCAGACCAAATAACACAAACACTGCTACATACACTGGCTAGTTGATTCCTATGAAGCAGCCTGTGACCTAATGCATTTCCCACAACCTAAGCTAAATCCAACAGTATTAGATATGGGCAAGTATTGGCCTCCTGCTCACCGGCCGGCCTTTGTTAGTTTCTCTTCGTTGTCAACGAGAAATCTTCAGCTACATCCAAATATAAGAGTTGGCCACCTGCTCACCGGCCGGCCTTTGTCAGTTTCTCTTCGATGTCACAGAGACATCTTCAGCTACATCCAAATATAAGAGTCCAAACACGTTATTGTAGTTTACAAATTCTGGTTTAATACCATATTGCCTTCTCTGCCAGGTAACTTTGTTAGTCCAGACTCACATTGGTAGATAGATACTTGCCCAATTAAATGGTCAATTCTATGCTCTGTAACCTATAAATTCAAAGCATGGCACATCTTCAAATTACAAGCATCTAACCTGTTTTTCCCTTCAGATATCAGAACCAAAATTAGTTTCCAACACATGGACAAGTTTCTGCCCAGAGTTGTAGCTTGCCTTGTAACCAGATTGATCTTCCACTTAGTTGACACAAGCAAAAAGCAGACAAGTGTTGAGCAGAAGCTAAGAAGGCTCCAACAAGTACTTCTCAAGGTCCATGCAACTATTGAAGAAGCTGAGGTACGCCACATCACAAACCAGCGGATGCTACTACAACTACAGAAGTTCCTCGATGGCATGTACCAAGGCTGTTATGAACTCGACAACTTCCAGTGTCAGAACATAAAGGAGGATATGTCTGATGAGGTGCAACAAACCTTCACATACTCCCTAGTTAATCCAGCGAAACGCCTACGCATGATTGCAAGTAAGACCAAAGTACTAGTATTTGGCGATAGTGATGTAAATAAGTTACTAGCTGTCCTAGAAAACTTAGAAGCCATTGTTGCAGATTTACACGAGTTCCACACATTTCTAGGGTGCTACCCACGTAGGTTTCGGCAACCTTTTAGTGCATACCTTTATATAGACAACTGCATGTTTGGTCGATATTTAGAAAAACAACAAATCATCAACTTCTTGCTCCAAACAAAACCCACGTACAGCACTACAAAAGTGGACATCCTACCAATCATCGGTGAACCTTGGGTAGGAAAGAGAACTCTTGTGGAGAATGTTTGTAGTGATGAGAGGGTGACAAATCACTTCTCTTTTATTGTCAATTTAGATGGTAATGATTTAGAAAGTGGAGAGTTATTCACAGAAGGAGTAACTTTGGTGATGGGAAAGAAAAATTTTAGCTCATGTAAATCTTTGGTGGTAATTGAAATTACTTCTGATGTTGATAAGGATACATGGAGAAGGTTCTACTTATATGCATGCAACAGTATGGCAGAAGGGAGTAAGATCATACTGATTAGTGCAATTGAGGAGGTAGCACAGTTAGGAACGGCAGACTCTTTGAGGCTTAAGTTTATTTCTGAGGAGGCATACTGGTACCTTTTTAAAGTACTGTCCTTTGGAAGCACAAATGCAGAAGAGTATCCTAAATTGGTAACCATAGCAATGGAGATAGCAAAGATGTTCAAAGGCTGTTTCATCGGTGCTCAAACATTTGGTCCTGAGCTTAGAGCTAATATGAACTTTCAGTTCTGGTCTCATGCATTGAGAACTGCTTCGGGGCTTACTAAAGGGAATTATATTACTCTCTGCAATTATCCAATATCCTCACCCAAGAAAAATATAGCTAAAAACATTTGGGGTATAATATTTTGTTCAAGCCCGAATCACGGCATATTAAGGAAAAGCAAAAGACATGTTATAGATGGAAAGCTGCCAGAACTAACCACTCATGATATATTAAGTTCAGGTTATATGGCGATTCCCCCAAGAATGAACTTCGAGGTCACATGGAGATCCCCATTGCCACCGTATGATTACTTTGTAACTAGAGGTGTGAGAACAAAATTAAGCCCTCCATGTCTAACAATTGTGATGTAGATGGGGTTTAGCGTTTGACGAGTTCATCAATCATTTTTATATTGTCTATATCCTTGTAATGCCTATGAGAGTTATTTGGTTCTCTTCTAGATTCTAATGATGACATTCATGGCTTTCATTTGTGATGTTATGATGAAGTTGAATGATTATTGGCAATATCATGAGATGGATATTGAATAATGAGAATATAATTTCCTAGATAATACGTCATCATGTATATAAAACTTTGGTGAAGCATCTAGTTCAAGAATGCACACTGCATTGTCCCCTAGAGAACATCTTGAAGAATTACAACATGAATCTAAGTTTTCAAGTAACACAAACATCAGTGTTTCTATGGTCTTGCAAAAACTAATTTGAAGAAATCTTTGAACAGTAAGTTTACTAGTGGGTGGCTGTAAATTATTTCTTCAGTTTGATATAAAAGCGGTGCACCCTACTTTTTTAAAGAACGTTGAAACACTTACAAACATTCAACAATAATTTGAGTTCTGCAATAAAAAAAATATACAAACTAAATTTCGGATAAATATACCAAAACAGTGAAAAAAGAAAGCACCAAATAAATTATCTGCAGTGCAATGCTATTTGTCTTGTCCCCTGTTCCTACCGAACCATATGTCATGCTCACTCTTCAAGCGAAATGAGTTCAGGTTCAGAAAACTTCATACTTTTGAAGCTGGTTGCACAAGGTAGAAGGTGGCAATGGATTAAATGGTTTGCTGGGCTCTCTTAATGATGATCTGACGATTCAGAAGTCATAGTGAAAAACTACAGAAGAACTGAGCGTAGAAATGAATTTCAGAATTTACTGTTTAGTACTATTGACGTCACAAACATTGTCGTTTTTTGCAAAGGAGTACATAATATTTAGCGTATTTTGTAAATACCTTATATATAAACATAAAAAGGACTATGTCTAAAAAAAATATGCATACCACCTAGCTAGTCTTATATACTCGTATACTATATATAGGAAAAATACATTCTACTCCTGGGTGTAGTTACTCCCACTTTTAAAATACTACCTAAACGAATTTGAAATACTCATTTATCACTTTGGGTACACTTATATGCTAATTATCGAAGCCAATCTTGACAAGATAACGGCCATCGAGCACATGAAGCCGCCAGTGCGACTCAAGCAGGTGCAGTGTCTAGCCGGTCGCCTGGCCTCCCTAGGGCGGTTCATTGCCCGGTTGGGAGAAAGGAGCTTGCCTTTGTTCAAGCTGTTGAAGAAGACTAACCACTTCAAGTGGACCGATGAAGTCCAGAAGACGTTTGATGATTTGAAGCAATATCTCACCTCTCCCGGTCTTTGGTCTCCCCATAGATAGGCGAGCCGCTGCTCTGTACATTCTTGCCACTCCTGAGGTGGTGGCGTTGTCTTTGGATTGCGGAGAGGAAGGTGTCGAGCCGGTCTACTACATCAGGAAGGTGCTGCACGAAGCAGAGACTCGATACCCGCAAGCTCAGAAGATGTTGTATGTGGTCTTGGTGGCGTCCAGGAAGCTGCGGCATTATTTCCAAGGGCGAGAAATCACTGTCGTCATGGCCTACCCGCTACGAGAAATCCTCCATAAGGCCGAATTGCTAAATGGTCAGTGGAGCTAGGGGAGTTCAACATCAGGTTTGTGCCCCGCACTGCCATCAAGAGCCAGAAGTTGGTGGATTTCGTCGCTGAGTGGACTCCGGCCACTCCTGAGGCTGAAGAAGTGTCTGCACCTTCTTCCTGGACCTTATTCTTCGATGGCTTGTTTAGGATGGAAGGCGTGGGGGCTGGGGTTGTCCTGGTCTCCCCGACTGGTGACATCCTCCAATATGTGGTCGCCCTCAACTTCAAGGCCACAAACAACATAGCTGAATATGAAGGCTTCTTTGGTAGAGCTGCGATCGCTTGACCTGGGCATCCGGGCTCCAAGTCAAGGGTGACTCCTGCTGGTCATCAACGGTAGCGGAAGGAGTTCAATGTTCGATCCCACCATGGCGGCATACTGGCGGAGGTCCCAAAAATGGAGCGCCACTTTGAAGGATTGGGGTATATTCATATCCCTCGGCGCGATAACCACCTTGCGGACGGGCTTTCACAGCTTGCGTCCTCAAAAGCTTCTGTTCTGGTTGGAGTCTTTGAAGAAAGACTATCGCGACCGTCCATCGCAGCCCCCGGCTCAGGTGGGGATGATGGTGTCGCCGTCGCGGCCCTGGATTCGGGGGGCGGCGGCATGGCGTGCGACCTCCGGTTGAGTGGGGAAGGCGGTGCTGCCACGACCTCGATCCGAGGAGGGAAGGCAGCGTGCTTGCCTCGGCCCCAGTCGAGAGGGAAGACGGCGGTCTTTGCCAACGCGACACCAAGGGAAAGCTTAGCCCGGTAGAGTGCCGGCGAGCACCGAGTGTTCGCCATGCTTGGCGGAAGGTCATGGATGGATCCGATCCTAGCCTTCTGCGTGACCAAGTGATCCACAGCGATGATGCCTCAGCTGAGAAGATTGTACGCAAGGCCAAGTGCTATACTCTGGTAGGTGGGGACCTATACCGCTGGAGTAGGAACGGAGTTCTACTAAAGTGCATCACTCGGGAAGAGGGGAGCAGCCTGCTCTCTGATATCCATGGAGGCGTGTGCGGGAGCCATATGTCCGGCCGAACGCTAGTTGGCAAAGCGTTCCGCCAAGGATTTTATTGCCCTACTACCCTCCAGGATGCTTGCGAGCTGGTGAGGAAATGCGAAGCTTGTCAGTTCTTCACCAGGCAGATCCACCAACCAGCCCAAGCCCTGCAAACCATCCCGCTCTCATGGCCATTCGCGGTTTGGGGGCTGGATATCCTGGGCCCGTTCCCGCAAGCCACAAGGAGCTTCACCCATCTCTTCGTCGCCATCGACAAATTCACCAAGTGGGTTGAAGCCGAAGCGTAGCAGCGCCATTACGGCGGCCGCTGCTATCAAGTTCATGCACGGATCTTCACCCGCTTTGGAGTCGCCAACCGCATCATCACCGACAACGGGACTCAGTTCACCAGTCGCGGCTTTTCTGGAGTTCTGCGACGAAATGGGCACCAAAGTATGTTTTGCTTCGGTGGCTCATCCCAGGAGTAATGGGCAAGCGAAGCGTGCCAGCAGCTGGTGCTAAAGGGCCTCAAGACGAGGGCATTTGATCGGCTCCTGGCGGGGCGAGATAAACGAAGAACTCCCGGTGTCTTTGTGGTCGCTTCGCACCACGCCCAATGTCGAACCTTGGCGAACACCTTTCTTCCACGTGTATGGGCGGAAGTTTGTTCTCCCCTCATTTGTCGCTCGATTCTCCATACGCCTTGGCGTTCAGCGAGAAGGCCAAGAAGATCTCCGGCGAAGAGGTCAACCTCTGGAAGAAGTGAGTGATCGGGCCGCCTTCGCGCCGCCCGATGTCGTGAGCCTCAAGCGATACCATGCCACCCGGTCTCGAGAGAACACTAGCGATGGGCGACTGGTCTTCTGCAGAGTCGGATGCATGCCGGGTTACAAACTGTCTCCCGGTGGGAGGGCCCTTTAAGGTGGTTTGGTATCTCGACGAGGCGGTCGAGTTACCCCGAGGACGGCCAAGAGCTGGCCAATTCCCACAACATAGAGTTGTTGCGGAAGTTCTACCCATGAAAGAATTGTAAGTGCCCGATGGTTCGCGTTGATCGACCTTGCGGTAAGTCTTTCCCCGGTGGTGGCTGACTCTTGCGATCGATAAAGTGCTGCCTAGAAGGCCTTTTGCTTTGTCATCTTTTGTCCCCTTCTATGCCCTGAGTGGCTATTTTTCGCATGGATGTCGCTGGTCCCGTATGTTTTCTAATCCCTTTGTGATCCACAACGGCGCCCGGCATCTGTGTCTAACTAGAACAGGCGTTCGGGGGCGAGTTGGGCACGGTGCTCAAACGCGGCTCGCACACCTCGGGTTGGCTCCCTGAAGCACCGCTGGCTGTCACCGTCGAAACCTTCTTGGCTTTGATATCCCTCTGGAAGCCCGCCGCTTGACACAATATTTGTGGTTCGATTTCTGAAAGGGTCACGAGGACTTAGAAACCAAGGAGAACGGACCAGGACTATCCCGTGCAGGGACTTGCATTATTTGGGTCTACCTTGCATATGCCCTGCGTAGCGTCTACTCATTCTTTTTGTAGCCATACATGCACGCAGGTCCGGCATAGAAGTGTTGGCCTGCTTTATAAAAAGCTCAAGCATCGATGGTCGCATAGATGCTTGGGGGCTGCTCACCCAGGTGCTTGCGAAGCTGGTCGCCCGGCGCTCAGAGCTGGTCGCCCTACGGCATATAAGCAAGATAAGTACTCTGTGCCGCATTTTTGACCACTTCCGTATGTGCATGCACCAGGGTGGGTCAAGTTACACGTGACTGTCGCGAGCGTTAAAGACCAATGGCCCCTTGATGATAAAAGGAAAAGTGTTAAGTGTTGGCATCTGGCGAGGGCAAGTGACCGGAGTGTGAGTTGGGCACAATGCTCAAACACGGCTCGTACGCCTCGGGTTGGCTCTCTGAAGCACCGCTGGTTGTCACTGCGTCAATCTTCTTGGCCTAAAACACTCCCGAAAACTTGTTTCCCCTGCCACGCCGCGCTATAGCACAGTTCCAGGAGATCATCGGGATTTAAGTTTTCGAAGGGATTTGAACCCGCGACAATCCTATGTAAAGAACATAAGGCTAAGGCAGTTCTGCGTTTCGCGTAAACTGCCTGGTTTAAGGTCATGTTTACCTAAGTTTTGCGTAACTTGCGTGGTTTATGCTTGTGTTTGTGGCTTGCTGCATGTGAACTAAAAAGGGATCCTGAAGCGGTGCCCTAAACTTGAAAGTTTGCTTGGCATTTTGGCCAAGTTCAGACCTGGTCGCCTGGCAGCCCCAACAAACAAAGTCAATCAAGCAGAATAAACAAGCTCACAGGTAAAATAAGTAAAACATTCATTACACTAAGATATTGTTTAGATGTTTGCATACACAGGAAGACAAATTAAACTGAAAAGAAGCAAAAGAGGTGAAGTGGCCACCCAGCCCTTCACTCGGCGCCTAGGTCGAGGTCGTCGGTGCCCTCTTCCTCCGCCATCGGGGTCGAGACGTCCATGATCGGTGCTCGCATCTGTGAGCCCGGCTACATGCTCGTGACATGCGACTGCTCCTCCGCTGCTTCACGCCTTCCTCGTTGCCGGTCACCACCGCCATTGGATCAAAGGTGGCGTCGTGGTTGGCGCAGCGGGACAGCATGTAAGTCGCGGTCATGATCGCGACTTCCCGCCCCTCTCTAGCGGAGGCAGGCGGCTGTGGCGGCGGGCAGCCCTTGGAGTGCCTCTGCGGCTGGTTGGTCGCATGGGCAAGCCAGCAGCGGTGTCTTGCGGTGGATTCAGAGCCACCCCAAGGGCTCTAAGCACCTCTGGTGCTACTGGAAGGCCTTCTTGAGCATAACGGCGAGGTTGTGCGCAGCGGTAGGACTCGTGCTCAGTGCTTGGCGCCGCCTCGGCCCTCTCCGCCTTGGCTGCTGACGGCCGCGTCGGCCCTTTCTGCGCTAACGCCGCCTCCGCGCATCCGCTCTCACCGCTCCCGCACTAGCTCGCGCCTCACCGCGCCGATTCTTTGGGCCATCTGAGCCCGTGCACAGCGGTTCACGGCCAAAGACGGAACCCGGCCGACGTGTATTTATAAGCTTCGGTGAAAACTCGGCAAGCCTGGGGGCAGAGGCGGCGAGAGGCGAGATGGCGGGGCGCGCCGATCTTTGGGTCGCCCCTTGGTCCTCTCGGCGTGTGGCAACGGGGGTCACTGGTGAAGGTTCCCGCCCATTGATGGCGCGAAGGTATCTGCACCTGAGGGCATCTGAGGTCGCCTTCGGCGCCGCCAGTGGCGGCTGCGAAGCACGAGCCCACCTTGTTGTGCGGTGGCGTGGGCTCCCGTGGCGGATGGCGCTGGCGCCGTAGCAGTCGGGGCCGACGCCGGAGGAGAAGGAGCTGGCGATGGCACTAGCGCCGAGCGGCGGGGCGGCGCCGGATGAGAAGCAAATTGGGCCAGTGAGGCGGTGCCCTGGAGGCGAAGTCATGGTTAGGCGGCTGCGTCGCCGCCTTAATGAAGGTGCCGCCCGCGCCGAGTGGTGATGTGGAAGTCTGGCCCTGACGGACCTTCTTGGGGTCTAAGCTCAAGGCATCAGGGGCAAGTGGTCGCTTGCCCGCGGCCCGATCACTAGCAGAGGTCGTTCCACGATCACCGATGGACGTGGCCGGCACCACGTGGGCAGTGGAGTCCATCGGTGGGAGCTGCTTGACGATCTGCAGGCGCTCCGTGTGCTCCAAATCGGCGAGCGGCCGAGCCGATGCCGGAAGTCCAAGCCGCTCGGAATAGGAGGGATCAGGCCGCCAAGCCATCTGTTGATGACGGACCCCTCCAGGTTTCCCGCACCTGGCCAAATGTAAAGAAAGACTGCCGTTTGGTAGGGAGCCACAGAAAGAAGCATGTGCGCAAAAAAAGCCAAAAAAACGAAGGCTTACGTCCAGGGAACGTGCGCGTGATGTCGTCGTCGCCTGTGTACTGCCATGCAGGCCGGTAGCGTCGGCGAAGTGATTCTCCGGATTCTGAATCCGGACTGGCGCTTGATTAATCGGCGTTCATGATCTGTTGATGCGGGCCGCCATTGCAAGGAGCTCTGTTGTCTCCTCGACCGGCGAGTTCCAATTTTCGGAGGCCTCCGCCCGCCTGCCGTGAGCACCCGAGGCGTCAACCATTTGTCGTCGTTGTGTCTGACCATTCGCCGCGACATGCCTTCCAGTTGGACCTGGGCTAGAAGGCGATGTAACGGGAGGCCAATCCGTCTCGAAGGCGGAAGTAGCAGCTCCCCACTACCTCACCGTCGTTGGAGCCGCGGCAGAGGTAGAAGTAGTGAAAAAGAGGAAGATTCGACATCACCCCCATGAACATTTCACAGAGGTATGCGAAGATGGAAAGGGTGACGATGGAGTTGGGGGTGAGATGAAGGTGGTGGATTTCGTAAAAATGGAGGACGGTAAGGTAGAAGTCGGAAAATGGCGGGACCAGACCCGCCATCATCGCCCAGGTGTGGATGAGGATCTCGTCGGAGAGGCACCGTGGCGTGGGGGTCCCCGCCCGAAATCGGAAGGTGCCCTCCGGCGCGATCCGAGAGAGCCTCGCCACCGTAGCGGCATCGGAGGTGGATGCAGGAACGGGATGCGCCATGGGAGCAGTGAAGTGCTAGAGGGTTTCAAGCAAAGAAGACGAAGGAGCGAAAGTTGAAGAAGCGCAAGGAAGCGAAGGCGTAAGCGCTTGGTATGGATGTATCTATATATGTACCACCCGCGATGCGGTTCGCGAAGAGGCAAGATCATACGCCGTTTCGGGTCCCAAGAAAAAATCGGCGGATGCATTGAAGCGCGGGGACCGAGGTGGTCACATCCTCGAGAATAGTGGCCCCATCCAAGAACGCATCGGCATTTAATGAAGACTCTAAAAACCGACGACAGCGTTCGGGATAGGCCCGGGCTCTTGTCGGCGTACTGCGCCCGGTACCCTCTCCGCCGCACAAAAGCGTCGTGGCCCATATGGCGCCTGGCGGTGGTGGCGAAACACGCCCGCCCGGCAGTGCCGTCCACGTGGCGTTCGGGCGGCAGTGGCGACGCCTACCGCTTCGCCGCGCCAGCCCACGTGGCGGCTGGCGGCGGTGGCGAAGACGCCCGCCCGCAAAGTGCGGTCCACGTGGTATTCGAAGCGGCAGGTGGCGAGGCGCCTGCTTCGCCGGCGCCAGCCCGCGTGGCGACAAAGCGGCGGTGGCGAAAGCACGCCCCCCGCCAGTCTTTGGTCCACGTGGCGTTTGAGCGAAAGCAGTGGCGAGACGCCCTACTCGCCGGCGCCCGGCCACGTGGCGGCTTTGGCGGCGGTGGCAGCACGCCCCACTCGGCCAGTGCGGTCCATGTGGTGTTGAACAGCGATTGGCGACGGCATACCTGCTTTCGCCGGCGCCGGCAAGTGGTAGCCTAGCGAGCGGTGGCGAAGCACCCCGCGCCGGCCGAGGCGATCCACGGCTTTCGGGCGGCAGTGGCGAGGCATACTGCTCGCCAGCCGCCTTGCCGTGGCGGCATGGCGGCGGTGAAAGCACGCCCGCCCGGCAGTGCCGTCCGCGTGGCGTTAGTGAGCGAGTGGCGAGGCGCTCGCCGCCGGCGCCGCGCCGCGTGGCGGCATGGCGGCGGTGGCGAAGCACGCCGCCGCCGGCAGTGCGATCCGCGTGGCGTTGGCGAACAGTGGGCGAGCGCCACTTTCGCCGGCGCCCGACGTGGCGGCTTCGACGGCGGCGAAGCGAACGCGCCGCCCGCAGTGCGGTCCACGGGCATTGAGGCGGCAGTGGCGAGGCGCTGCTTTCGCCCGGCGCTTCGGCTGCGTGGCGACTGGCGGCGGTGGCGAAACCGCCCGCCCGCGGCAGTCCGATCCACGTGGTGTTCGCGGCAGTGGGTGAGGACGCCTGTTCGCCCGCCGCAGAACAAAAAGGTGGCGCGGTGGCTTCACCTCGAAGTCTCTTTCACCCATCGTCCGCGTGCGAAACGCACGCCTTATCGATCCATTGATTGTGAGAATTCTGCCGCAAGACCAATCCTCGGCGCTGTCACCTACCGTCTAAAGGGGTCCTATCGAGCGGGCCAGGGGCGAAGCCATGCGTCGGCATTTAATGGGCCGAGCAGCGGACAAGACACAGGAAGGAGTAATAAATGTATGAAGATCAGCATGATGACCCCCCTTTTACCTACCCCCGTTAACCTGGCCTATATAAGGGCCCTCGGGTGTATGAGGAAGAGGGACGGACAACCAAAAGTTCAAGCAGTAGAGCCTAAAGAAGAACTTGTAACTCCAAAGCTCTGTACTAGCTTCAAACACTATAAGAAATCTAGCAGGAAGTAAGGCTATTACCCTAGGCTAGGGGCACGAACAGGTAAAATCGTGTGACAACCCGGTTCATAGCCGCAGGAGTCCTCGTCTTGAGGAGTCCTTTGGGTTTTCACTTACTGGGGTTTGCTAGCCGCGAAGACGCCCTCCTATCGAACCAAACCCGATGCACAGATTCGGAGACTGTCCGTGGAATCTGTGACAAGCTGGTACATGTCACAGAACCACACATTCTATGGCCATGGATCTCAGAATAGAGGATTCGGACGGTCAAGTGGATGATAGGGGTATATTAGTTCATGGCCTAAGTGGCATAAAATCATCATCATCGTCATTTGTATGGTTACGAGGTACCCGTCCTTCAGTGCTGGTTAGACGTCCTCGTGCATTGCTCCTAGAACGGCCTATTGTAGTAGTGCTTGAATGACCAGGTCTAATAGTACTTGAACGTCGAGGTCTAGGTGACATGAAATCGTCACTATCGTCGTTGTCGGTGTACTTTACACTAGGGTACCCTCTCCGCCGTAGAAGTAATAGGCCCAAGAAGGCTTTCGCCCGATTAAAGCCCACATGGCCCCGGCGGCGGTCTGGCGATCACGACACCTTTCATGCGGCGGCAACCCGTGGCACCTGGCGAAGCGATCTGGCGAGCACACACCGCCACGCCGGGCGAAAGCCCATGGCCCCGGCGGCGGTTTGGTGATCACGCCGCCTTTCGTCGAGCGGCGGCCAGCGTGGCGGCTTGACGAGCGGGCGGGCGTTTGGGCCCCTCTTGTCAGGCCACGAAGGCAACCAAAGGAATGAGGGGGAGGCTTCGCCTCGAAGTTTCCCTCCCCTGGCACCTCGTGTCACGGTCATTAATTGTGAAGGATTGACTTTCGACACGACGGCGGCTTATCCTCGGCGCCTCTTACCAACCCGTCGTAAAGCGTCCTATCCGGGCGGACGGGCGAGGCCTCTCACCGAGCATTAAATGAGGTTGAAGGACAAGGCCCGCGGGCGTGCTTAATAAATCGTCGTGAGTCGGCGTGGAAGGCTGGAATGATGGGTGTAATTAATGTGTTGTAGATAAGTATAAGCGCCACCTTCTCTCCTGCTCAGGACGGCCCGTCTATATAAGGGCGCCCTGGTGCATGAAGAAGGGGGCCGGTCGACTAGAATAAGAAGCAGACACTGAAAAACATCCTTGTAGACACTTCCCCATTTTCTCAATAAAGAACTAGCAGGACGTAGGGCTGTTAACCATACTGGGGGTCCGAACCTGGGTAAATCATTGTTTCCACCAGCTTGCTAATTTCTGGAATCCGCCGTTGAGAGACATTAGGGTTTCCAGCCATGAAGATGCCCTCTACCGAACTATAATTTTCCGTCTAGGGAGTAGACACCCCGTTTGCGGAATCTTGTCAAGCGAAATACGGCGACAGTCGTCATCGCCATAGTTCATGGAACGGCCTGTTGTAGTAGTGATTGAACGGCCAGTCCTGATAGTGCTTGAACATCGAGGTCTAGGTGATATGAAATTGTCATCATCATTGTCATCGCCATAGTTAGGAGCAAGCCCTCCTTCCGTGATGGTTGAACATCCTCTTGAATTTTCTGCTGCAACAGTGATCGGTGGACCTCTACCCCTCCAGTTAGATCCTGTTGTGCGGCTTTTGCGCGAACTAGGCATGACACCACCGCTGAAGAGCACAAATATCGCTACGAATTCTGGGATATCTTTGTTGATCAACTCTTTATCCTCGAGGAATGACTAACACACAAGACGAGCATACGAAGTAGTGAAGTTATGGATGCTAAAAGATTAGTACGGGGAACGAATATAAAATAACTAATCTTAATATACTTTACATATTGATCGGGTAGCATCAGTACCCTACGAGATATTGACGAGAAATCTGTAGCAGAAGGGTGGTTGGCTAGTTCGCACACCCTTAAATACCTTCGATACCACCATTGCAAGTGCGCCTTGAGGTTGTCAGAGGTCACAAGGCTCAGACCAGAGGTTGTCTCGTCATGTTTCAATGATGTCGAACGCAACTCTTGCAATTTGGACACCACTTTACTTAGGTTCTCCTCCTTGAATGGATCATCCTCCCCGTTACACGTAATCCTCATCGTGTAATGAAGGGCTACGCTGCTCATATCTGGTGTCCACGAGATTGCTTTGCTAGAGGATCTAGCTATGGTGAAGTGTGAGTGGGAGATGTGTATGTGTACTTGTGGTTTGGAGTGGAGGTTGGGATAGGGAAGAAGGGCTGCTTGGGTGGGGAGTGGTTTTATATGCCACTCTGGTATGAAAAAGCGGGCTACAGCGTATTGTTATTTCAATCTGAAAAATGGTAGGTTGCAGGGTGTTGTCACTTCGCTCTGAGGTCGCCAGTGTGTTGCCCATCGGTCTGAGATGGGTAGTGTTTTGTCACTTGGTGGTGTGCAGAGTGTTGTCGAATCAGTTTAAGGAAGCTGCTAGCAAGGTGCTGTCACATCGCACTGACAAAGCTGTTGTGTGCGTTGTCCAATCGACATGAGAAAGCTGATGGTAATGTCCAATCGTCTTGAAAAAGTTATTGCGAGGGGGTGAAATGTGATATCATAATAGAAGATAACGTAAGAAAATAATACTATAGCTGAATGTTATATAATTTGAGGAAATAAAATACCATATTATGTTTAGTACATCTTGTATAAAAGAAAAAAACTAACTACAACCCTTGTACTGTGCTACTCCTCGTGTGGTCCCAGACCTCCTACGGCGCTGCACATGCCCAGAGGGAACCGTCAGCTAGTCAGGGGCCTGTCCATGAGTACTTCTAGTAGGCCGTACTGGTGTTGTAGGAATAGCAAAGACGTCTTGTGACGGTGACTCGGCCTTATCGACAAAGTGGGAGGGACCAAGAAGCTGCACAAGTGAAATTTCTTTGGTAAGGATTCTGAAGAAGTCCAAGTCGATGTCATCGAGCGAAGATAAGTCAGCAGAGGTGCTCACGCTCTGGTCTGGTGCTGGATGGGCTACTGTTGACAAAATTTTCATGTTAGTACCACATAATATGAAGAACATAAAAAATGAAAGGAGACCGCATGGTGTACGTGCAATCATTGGGACGTACGGAACGGAATGCTGCCAACTAGATCCCCTAGCAAGTCAAGAGGGGGGCTGTCTGCGTGCGTGGTATCCCAGCTACGGCCTGTGGCGTGTGTCGACTTCGTACAGCTGAGGCACATTTGTGAACCTATACGACGTCATCGTCTCTAGGCCTCTGCGGGGCGAAGGTCGGACGATGCAGCGGCGACCCTCGGCGTACTTCTAGCGTCCCTATTAAGAAGTCCATCGTGACGTCAAGCCTGCCCGCCCGGTCTACTCGTGCCAGCAGTGCGTCCACATCCTCCATGGTCTCCCTAGTAAGGTCGCTCTGCGCACGCATTGAAATACTAGTTAGTTCGCACAATTACAGTAACGGTACATTGCAAGGCATGTCAAAGAAGTATTAACCAAGCGATGAAACGCCAAGTCCGGCTGCGTGGGGTAGGTGTCTGCTGTGGAAGGCACATGCCTTGAAGGCGAGTCAACGACATGCTGCAGCGAATGTGTGCTGTGAGTGAACCACCGGATGTACTGTCGTACATCTGCAAGGTCGTAAATGCACGGCAACCTCCTTGTGAATGTAGAATTTTAAGAGATAATGAACTAAAATTTGGACAAAGTTAATATCACTTACGTAGAAACTGTATCAGCTACTTCTGCATCGGACCGTGCGTAGAAGTGAAAGGTGTGTACCCATGGTCAGCTGGTAGCACGTCCGCGAAACGGGTTAGGAGCTTCATCCGCCACTTCAGGTGGACGTTGTCAGGCACTACCATGTCTCCGGTGCAAGGTAGGCCTAGAAGGTAGCTCACGTCCTCCAGTGTTAGCGCCATCTCACCGCACGGGAGGTGAAATGTGTGCGTCTTTGGTCACCAGCGATCTGCCAAAGCGCTAAGCAAGCTCCTATTGTACGGGAACCTCCTAGAGGTACCACACCTATCCTGCGCATTGGCGACAATCGCTTCCACCATCCGTGCTATAGGCAGTAACCCTGCCGCTCTCAGCCTGTAGGAAAACATTGAAACAACTATTGGTTCAAATGCACAAAATATAGTAAGGGAAGTACGGGAAAAGCACACGAACCTGGGAATCCATCGCGGGTTGACCTGCCATGCTCTCATCAGGGTCCGCAAGTGAAGGGCACTAATCTCGAACGATGGCCCCCCTCTGGAGATGGCAAGGTGGCCAAGCGACTCTGGTGAGTCGCGTCGATCCTTCGGGTCCGACAACTCGTACTCACTGACGTTCGCCATACACGCAATTGAATAAAACAACATTAGTACAAAATTAAATGCATAATAAAACTGAATACAATGATTAGAAACAGAATTTGAATATAACAAAGCGACTAGACATTACAATCCACAAACGCTAACAACATTGAAATCCATACATGCATCACACATACAAATTCGAACCAAAAGAATGCGATAATAGCACATCCAATATCCATACATGCATTACACATCATATGTCCATACATGCATTACATATAGAAATTCGACATATCACATTGACATGCGAGCTAACAATGTCATGGCCTCTGAACTGTTGGGCAATACTTGAAAGAGTATCCCGTCTCCTTACAAACGGAGCATTTCTTCACACGATGCTTGCTTTCTGCAACGTCCATGTTGTTTCTTATACGTCTTGTTTGTCGTCGCCATACGCCCTTGAGCCTGCTGACATCAGGAACTCACCATGTATCCTCCCATCTCTGATGCTTCGTGAACAAACCAACCACTCGAAAGCCATAAATTTCTCCTCTCCAAGTTGTCATCACCGCTTCTTTATTGAAGAATTGTGACAAGAATATACTTGGATCTATACGGATTGTTGAGCAGGCAGCCATTACGTGCAATCATGGCTTGTGTAACAGACACTATGAATAACACCCTCCACTATAGCAACAAGAGGAAGGGGTCTTAGGACTCACGTGACCCAATTGTAAACCTTAGCCAAGTTTGTTGTCATAACCCCATACCAGGTACCATCGGTGCTATAAAGTAATGCCCATTTCTGCCTAGGCTCATACTCTATCCATTTGAAGAAGAATTTCATGAATCTTCCATTCCTCTGGACCAAATGCGAAGGGTCTGTGGGTAACACTTTCAACGCTACTGGGGCTTCCTCTGTGCTAGGAATTGGCCTCTTCGCTGCCTCCGCTATATGCCTTGATGTCAGCTCATCCAACTTCTTCCACAGTGCATCAAACTTTCTCTGTTGGGTCTGGTCGCATAACCTTTTAAAAAGCTTCGTAAGGTCCTTGTTCTTGAACTGCTTATAGAAGTTAGAAGTTAGCACCCATGTGCCTCTTGCACCACCTACTTCGCATATTAGGCCATAGATGTGTTTCTCCTGCACCTTTCTGCAACTACACGACCGCCTTCAATAGCCCAGGATGTCGATCGTGTATAACACAAACTCCAGGCCGCTGATCCACGATGCCAGCTTTCATGTTCCTTAGAAACCAGAGCCAGCTTTCTGTGTTCTCACCCTCCATGAATGCAAGTGCTACTGGAAGAATCTGATTATTGCCATCAACTCCTATGGTAGTCAATATCTGACCTTTATACTTACCAGTCAAGAATATCCCATCAACACATAACAACGGACAACAATGTCTGAACGCTTTGACACATGCACCGAAAGCAAAGAATGCCCACTTGAGTACCATCTTCCCAAGGAAACGCTGCGAGGGCCGCTCACAAATATCGATATAAGTTACAGTATTTCTTTCCTTGATCACCTCAAGCATACCTGGTAGGTTCTGATACGAGTCTTCGTATGTACCAAATCTAGTTTCTAAAGCCTTCTGCTTCGCTCTCCATTCTTTCGCATAGCTTATGGTGTACTGAAACCTTTGCTCTATTGCAAGTATGATGGCATGTGGCTCTAAATCCAGGTTGCCCACAATCTCCCCATACATTGCATTTGCAACAAAACCTGAAGATATGTTTCTATGTGATTGGGCAGACTCTGTAAGTATGCATGTGTGTGGAACGACTATAGAACACTGTTAGTGATATGCCCTAGAGGCGATCATGTGAGATGATTGTATCATACGTCTATGTTCATGTACTTATCAGTTCCATGAATAAATGTCACTCCTTTGTTTATTGAGTATGACTTAATTGTGAAACACATTGGTTATATGATATTATTCTAAACGATCCCTGGTCACATATCATTATGTGGGACAATAGTGATCTGACCAGCACATGTATTGATTGATGGTAATGTTTCACATACCATAGATACGGAGATATCAAATCAATAATGTGGTCACATGTTAGAGAACATGGGGTTGGATAGACCCGCTCCAAGACACTGATGAGATTGTTATCTTAGAAGTGCCATCAGGGTATAGTCTTGAGTGGTATACCTATACGATCCTTTGACACCGAGATTCTTATTGATTCTCGGCATGTGTAATGTATACTTTGGGGTCATCAAACACTTCTCAAAATGTGAGGAGTTATAAAGATAGCTTACGGGTATGCCATGAAACATGACGTGAGATATAAGAGATCAAGATGGAATTTGCCCTCCTTGATAACGGAGAGATATCTACGGGCCCCTCGGTGTGGATGGATAAGGAAAAGTGCATGGCCATGCCAAAGTGATTAAAGTGTTAATCACGAATTATATCCATTACATTGGCGAGTGAATGGGTCGAGCTACCACAAGGATGGTACGCATCTTGCCTTGAGCTTGATCGATATCGCGTGGCAAAAGATCGGTATATGAGTATATCAAGGTTCAAATAATCGATCTCTCTGTGCATTCGGGGACAACATGTCTGCTAGGAACCTTGTTGTCGATGGTGCCGAAAAGAGGTTTCCAGGGCCATGGCCGTTTGCGCATGAACCTAATGGGTCGCACACTTAACGGCGTTAAGTTGGAACATGCCAAAATGGATAAGGATCCATTAGTGGGTTTCGCGGATATGATCTGCGGAGACGAGGTTCCTAATGGGCTTTTTATCGAGAAGGCCCATTAGCGTCACGCTCTATATAAAGGCGTGGGGTGGTCTTTGCGGGTTGATGCTTTTCACCACAAAGCCCTAGCCGTCGACTCCTGCCGAAACCCTAGCCGTCGCGCACATGGTGCTAGCACACCAAAGACAGCGTTCCACCCCTAGGCGATGTGGATACTGGTAGAGTATCGTTGCATTTGCCCTCGTGACGATTGGCGAGAACCTCTTCTTCCGCCGCTAACGTGGTCCAAGGCGTTGCGTCTTGCGATCGCGGAGGAGCGATCAACTCGGCATCTACTCTGTACTTTGGAGTACGCGGTGACGCTTCACCCACTCTTCTTCCGCCGCTAACATGCTCAAGGGTAATGATCCATGATCTACTACTCGCATGTATCTGGTTGAATCGTGAAAATTTTGTTTTCGGCTAGCGTAGCCTCACGCGTTCCTTCAAACACTTCAAATGGTATCCCATTTAGGCTGGTACGTATGCACACGCTATGGGCAACCCTCCATCTGGCATTTGACATCATACACTTGCTGGTCTGACTTCACAATCTTAGGTTCTATGAAGCGACACTGCCCATGCTGTCACTGCTTCCTAAACCTCAAAATTATTCTTGTAAATAGCACCACGGGAAGTGTTCACCCTCGTCGACCACCAATCTATCGAACTGACATGCATCCCACTCTGTAGAGAAATGCTCTTCATCGTCTGTGTAGTTACTCAAATTCTCATATTCCTAGCTCTCTGCCTCCATCGCTTCAACCAATGATTTAATGTTTTCTCCTTCATCTGCCACGCCCAATGGTACCTGAACATCTGGATTTGGAACATCACCTTCCTCGCCTCGCACACCCTCATGACTCGAGCTAACATCCTACCTCACTAAGTAATCTCCGGTTTGGCTGCTCTCCCTAACTTCCTCTGGTTCATCACTACCAACCTCCTCCTACATCGTATGGTCAAGATTGGTTTTATCAAATGGTTGCGCCAACAACACTAATGGCCAACCATTCTCAGTTGTCAATCTTACGTACGAGCTCTAGGACTTCGGCCCCTTCAGTTCTACTAACTCGCAGTATGTAATTCCGTCTCTGAGACCCTACTCCGTGCAGCTTGAGGTCATGCAATTTACTATCCAACGAGAATATGTGATACAACCATCTGTTAACAATGCCCCACGAACACTCACCAGCACGTGACAGGCTAGCCATAACACTTGGAAAATTACTAAGTTCCACCCATTGTGCACGCATCGGTGGAACCCCTTCTCCGTAGTGTATTTTAAATTCTACTCGTTCATCCATACCTGTCAAATATTTTATAGATTTTTTAATGACCGCACGTCATAACTCTACCACCTTTCAAGTCTTAATCTACTCATACGACGACATACTCTACACCAATTCAAACAACTGCATTGTATCTCGCGTAATTCTTGCACACATTGTATCTCTCATTATTCTTGCAATTTTCTATATCTAGCTATTATAACTCTATACAACTAAATAATTAAAAATCTGCACAATCCGATCACTAAATCTTCAATTTAAATAAACTATTGCCAACCCTAATTAATCTTGTACCTATATCATTTTTCTAAATAACTACTAAATTCAAAATCACTAAATCATTTTTCTAAAAAACTACTAAATTCAACCCTAATACAATCTTTTTTCTAAATCCTAATACAATTCAACCCTAATACAACCAATATTCAACCTAATACTAAAATCAACCCTAATTCAAAATCACTAAATCGTTTTTCTAATTCAATCATTACAATCAAAATTAAAACAATGAAAATAAAATTTACCTCAATACGCGACGAAGCTCCCCTACTCCTCTTCCTCCCCTCCTCTTCTTCCTCGATCCTCGTCCTCTTCCTCTTCCTCCACTCCTCTCCTCCCCCTTCTTCTCTTTTTCTTCCTCTCCCCTCTCCTTTCTCTTTCTCCGGCGGGGCTCGCGATCTGGAATTGAACTCCTTGGGCGCTCGATGAAATGAGGCCAAAGGCCAGGAGCCTGAGGTCTTATTCTCTCTGTCGTAATTTGGAATTGTGACAGAGAGCTAAATTTGGAATTGCAACATCCAAATTGCGATAGAAATTTGAGCGATCACGACACCTCTCTATCGCAATTTGGAATTGCGACAGACAGATTGTCGCAATTTGGAATTGCGACATAATCTTTGTCGTATTTTGAAAGTGCGACAGGTGGGTAAAACTGTTATTTTTTCAGCGTATTATTTCTGTAATTTTTTTCACATATTATTTAAAAAATTCTGATTTCTACTATCAATACTACCAGCAAATATATAACTAAATCCTAACTAATCTGATCCATTAGATCAAATAGAATAAACGGGTAATATTTAATATTGTGTATCTTAAAATGCTCTCGGACAGAACCGGCGTTGAAGGCAAGACTGTACATCCTAGTCTGGACCGTTTTGGACAAAACCGGCGTTGAAGCCTAGTGTTAACCGCCCTTTCGGTGCTAAAATGTGTTTCACTTATACGGAGCATAGAGCTGATCGCCCACTAAAAATGGCCATCTGTTTCTATTGTCTCGTTAGGTATATACCTTCCCAATTAATTAAGCTTCGTTAACGAAGTTAAGAGGGCTGAGAAAGCAACTAGGTATGTATCTGATGTTGTAAACTACGCTAAGTTCTTTACGATCTAATTTTTGGAATTAGCAAAGACATGTATGGGACAACAAAGGTAAACAATCGAAGCCACAAAACCACACCCACAAGCCTATAAGTACGGGTAATTAGGTAGCTTAGTTACAAAAAAACCACAAACACCCAGCTCTTTTTTGCCTATACCGATCCACACCATTTCCTTCAAAACAGTAAGCACTCCCAAAAATATGGAGGCGATTGTATCCATATTAGTTAGCGACCTTGTTACTCGGCTGATCTCCCGCTTGATCGACACATACAAAAATCAGACCCGTGTTGAGCAGAAGATAAGAAGGCTCCAACAAGTACTGCTCAAGGTCCAGGCAACTATTGAAGAAGCTGAGGTACGCCACATCACAAACCAGCGGATGCTACTACAACTAGAGAAGCTCCTCGATGGCATGTACCAAGGCTGCTATGAACTCGACAACTTCCAGTGTCAGAGCATAAAGGAGGATACGTCTGATGAGGTGCAACAAACCTTCACATACTCCCTAGTTAATCCAGCAAAACGCCTACGCATGATTGCAAATAAGACCAAAGTACTAGTATTTGGCGATAGCGATGTACATAGGTTAATAGCTGTCCTAGGAAACTTAGTAGCCATTGTTGCAGATTTGCACGAGTTCAATACATTTCTGGGGCACTACCCATGTAGGTTTCAGCAACCTTTTAGCGCATACCTTTATATAGACAACTGCATGTTTGGTCGACATTTAGAAAAACAACTAGTCATCAACTTCGTGCTCCAACCAAAACTCACGTATAGTACTACAAAAGTGGACATTCTACCAATCATCGGTGAACTTGGGGTAGGAAAGAGAACTCTTGTGGAGAACGTTTGTAGTGACGAGAGGGTGAAGAATCACTTCTC
Source organism: Guadua angustifolia (assembly GCA_036346375.1). Lineage (NCBI taxonomy): Eukaryota > Viridiplantae > Streptophyta > Magnoliopsida > Poales > Poaceae > Guadua > Guadua angustifolia. The sequence continues at coordinate 105,122 of JAYEVE010000210.1, forward strand.
TTTTATTGTCAATTTAGATGGTAATGATTTAGAAAGTCGAGAGTTAATCATAGGAGGAGTCACTTTGGTGATGGGCAGGACCGGTCCTGAGTTTTTGGGGGCCTAGGGCGAAATTATAGACGGAGACCTTCCTAACATAAACATCAAAATATTTTTATACTACCATGTATCAATTAAAAAGATAATATTCAATGTATTATAGAAATTATTATCGATAAATAAATGGAAGTACAAAAGTGAGATTATTTACCTCAAACATTTGTAGAGATCATCTTAGAAAATATCTTGTAACATTGCTAGATGCAAAATCATCAATTATGGCCTCAACATTAATGTCATCCAATAACTTCTTCTCAATATATAAAGTTGTCAGACCATTTAACCTTTCTTGAGATATTATAGATCTCAAATAGTTCTTTAATAATTTCAATTTTGAAAAACTTCTTTCAGCTAATGCCACAGTTACCAGCACAGTAAATAAAATCCGATAAGCAACAGAAATATTACCATAACAATCCAATTTCTAACAAACTCAAAAATCTCTATAGCAGACATTGGTCTATCTGGTAAAGTTATTTGCAGTATTCTTAACTCAGAAATCAGAATATTTAACTCAAAATCAGATGAATCATCAACAGAGAAAGTTTTTGCCAACTTAGTACAATAATTTTTAAGTTCAATATAATCCAATGACTTCAAAGTTGTTGAGTTCAGAAAAGGCCCAAATATACCTTTAAATACTTAGAGTTCTTCAAATCTATTTTCAATGAACTGACCATATCAACCATAATAAAAAAGTAATTAACTTTAAAAATTTTCTCATCTTATAGAATTGCTTCACTACTACAATCTTGGTTCGTTGAAACCACATATATATATATATATATATATATATATATATATATATATATATATAAAGTCAGCTCATTTGCTATATGGCGCCGCCGCGCGCCCACTAAAATGGACACATTGCACTTGTAGTAAATCGAGCAGAGAGCCGATCGCCCACTAAAAATGGCCATCTGTTTCTTTTGTCTCGTTAGGTATATATCTTCCCAATTAACCGGCTCGGCCGGTCGCGCGCCTACTAAAAATGGACACATTGCACTTGTAGTAAATCGAGCATAGAACCGATCCCCCACTAAAAATGGCCATCTGTTTCTTTTGTCTCGTTAGGTATATACCTTCCCAATTAATTAAGCTTCGTTAACACAGTTAAGAGGGCTGAGAAAGCAATTAGGTATGTATCTGATGTTGTAAACTACGCTAAGGACATGTTTGGATCAATTAGCACTAATAGTTAGCTGCTAAAATTAGCTAAAGTGGATCCAAACAGGCTAGCTAATAACATAGCTAACAGTTAGCCACTAACCCAGCTAATAGTTATCTCATTAGCTGGTTCTCCCCTACTAATTCTAGCTAATAGATGATGAAATAACTAATGTGCCCTCGGCCCAGTGCAATATGGTGAGTACGTACTAGTATTCACGATAAACAGTATGTCCATGCCCTTAGCCAGCTTCCTGGTACTGGTATTCACGATAAACAGTATTCAAATATTTGAAATATGGAAACTGTTTTTATCATGATAAATTTCCTGGTACTAGTATTCACGATAAACAGTTTCCTAGTACTAGTACTCACGATAAACAGTTATAATGAATTCATGCATAACAGTACCCATTAGATCTAGATGCATGCAATATGTTGCGTGGATGGGGAATAGAGTTTCTCTAAACAGTTCATTCACCCATGCCCTTAGCCAGCTTAAAAAAATGCAAACAGCTATTAATGCAAGGGTACAATGGACATTTCCACCAATAACTAAATTTTTAACCATCTATTAGCTAGTACTCTAAACAGCCCTAGCTAATAATTAGCCAACTAATAGTTAGTCAACAATTAGCTATTAGCTAGCTAACTATTAGTGCTAATGGATTCAAACATGCCCTAAGTTCTTTAGGATCAAATTTTTGGAATTAGCCAAAACATGTATGGGACAACAAAGGTAAACAATCGAAGCCACAAAACCACACCCACAAGCCTATAAGTACGGGTAATTAGGTACTGCTTAGTTACATAAAAACCACAAACACCCAGCTCTTTTTTGCCTATACCGATCCACACCATTTCCTTCAAAACAGTAAGCACTCCCAAAAATATGGAGGCGATTGTATCCATATTAGTTAGCGACCTTGTTACTCGGTTGATCTCCCGCTTGATCGACACATACAAAAAGCAGACAAGTGTTGAGCAGAAGCTAAGAAGGCTCCAACAAGTACTGCTCAAGGTCCAGGCAACTATTGAAGAAGCTGAGGTACGCCACATCACAAACCAGCCGATGCTACTACTACTAGAGAAGCTCCTCGATGGCATGTACCAAGGCTGCTATGAACTCGACAACTTCCAGTGTCAGAGCATAAAGGAGGATATGTCTGATGAGGTGCAACAAACCTTCACATACTCCCCAGTTAATCCAGCAAAACGCCTACGCATGATTGCAAATAAGACCAAAGTACTAGTATTTGGCGATAGTGATGCAAATAGGTTAATAGCTGTGCTAGAAAACGTAGAAGCCATTGTTGCAGATTGGCACGAGTTCAACACTTTTCTAGGGCACTACCCACGTAGGTTTCGGCAACCTTTTAGTGCATACCTTTATATAGACAACTGCATGTTTGGTCGACATTTAGAAAAACAACAAATCATCTACTTCTTGCTCCAAACAAAACCCACATACAGTACTACAAAAGTGGACATTCTACCAATCATTGGTGAACCTCGGGTAGGAAAGAGAACTCTTGTGGAGAATGTTTGTAGTGATGAGAGGGTGAAGGACCACTTCTCTTTTATTGTCAATTTAGATGGTAATGATTTAGAAAGTGGAGAGTTAATCACAGAAGGAGTCACTTTGCAGATGGAAAAGCAAAATTCTACCTCATGTAAATCTTTGGTGGTAATTGAAATTACTTATGATGTCGATAAGGATACATGGAGAAGGTTCTACTTATATGCATGCAACTGTATGGCAGAAGGGAGTAAGATCATACTGATTAGTGCAATTGAGGAGGTAGCACAGTTTGGAACGGTAGAATCTTTGAGGCTTAAGCCTATTTCTAAGGAGGCATACTGGTACTTTTTTAAAGTACTGTCCTTTGGAAGCACAAATGCAGAAGAGCATCCTAAATTGGTAACCATAGCAATGGAGATAGCAAAGATGTTGAAGGGATCTTTCATCCGTGCTCATTCATTTGGTCGTGAACTTAGAGCTAATATGAACTTTGAGTTCTGGTCTCATGCACTGAGAAGTGCTTCAGGGCTTACTAAAAGGAACTATAATACTTTCTGGATGTACCCAACATCCTCACCCAAGAAAAATATAGCTAAAAACATTTGGGTGATAATATTTTGTTCAAGCCCGAATCGCGGCATTACAGTGAAAAGCAAAAGACATGTTATCCATGGGAAGCTGTCACAATTAACCACTCATGATATATTAAGATCAGGTTATATGGCGATTCCTCCAGGAATGAAGTTCGAGGTCACATGGAGATCTCCATTACCACCGTATGATTACTTTGTATATACAGGTGTGAGAACAAAATTAAGCCCTCGATGTCCAACAATTGTGATGTAGATGCGGTTTAGAGTTTGCCGAGTTCATCATTCATTTTTACATTGTCTATAACCTTGTAATGCCTATGAGAGTTATTTGGTTCTCTTCTAGACTCTAATGATGTCTTGACATTCATGGATATCATTTGTGATGTTGCGATGAAATTGAATGAATATTGGCAATAAAACACATGGATATATATTGAATAATGTGACTATCATTTCCTAGATAAAATGTCACCATGTATAGAAAACTTTGGTGAAGCATCTAGTTCAAGAATGCATACTGCATTGTCCCCTGGAGGAGGACATCTGGAAGAATATTCCTATCCCCAGGGTTTTACATACATCATGAATCCGACTTTTCAAGTAATATAAACGTCAGTGTTTCTATGGTCTTGCAAAATCTTATTTGCAGAATTCTTTGAACAGTAAGTTCAGTAGTAGTAGAGTAGTGGGTGGCTGTAAATTATTTCTTGTTTGATATAATAGCGGTGCGCCCTACTTTTTTGAAAGAACGTTGAAGAACTTACAAACATTCAACAATAATTAGAGTTCTGCAATAAAAATATATACTAACTAAATTTCGGAGAAAAAATATACCAGCAGTGAAAAAAAAGAAAGCACTAACTGAATTGTCTGCAGTGCCGTGCTATTTGTTTTGTCCCCTGATCCAACCGAACCTTGTGTCAGGCTCAGTCTTCAGGCGAAATGAGTTCAGGTTCAGAAAACTTCAGACTCGTGAAGCTGGTTGCACAAAGTAGAAGGCGGCAATGAATTAAAAGGTTCAGAAGATCTGAGGGTGGAAATGAATTTAAGAATTTACAGTTTAGTACTATTGTCGTCACAAACATTGGTTCGGTCCGTCACAAACTTCGGGCTGGGGAATATATAACCCATGACACCATGAATCCATAATCTCTTACTCAGTTGCCACTTCCTAACACGAGCATCTTAATTTCGATTAATTAAGACATGAAATCTAATCCAGGCCAGTCTAGTGCCCAATATGAAGTAGCATTCAATCAAAAATCAAAAGCAAACTATTTACTACCAAAAGAACATAGAACTAGACCTCAATGCCTCCCTGTCTCGCTGCTATGCTTGGAGGTGGGATCATAAGAGGAAGAAGAAGAACGGAAGGATAAGGCCCTGCCTCTCGCGGTCTCGCCGCGGCGCTGGCTTGCTCCCACCTGCGGCCACTGGCAAGGTGGCCATCACCGAAGACATTCTAGGTCTCGCCAGCCGCGCTCTTCTCCGAGACACCAACTACCGAGCACGGAAGAGGAGGTCGAAGAGCGGTGGCGCGACAGGCCGCCGGCCACGGGATGCCGAGGATTGGAGGGCTTCCTTTTCCTTCTTCCCGTGTAGGCTATGGGCATTTTGTTTTAGTTCGCCATTCAGACTAGGGAGGTGCCTGGATCCGAGATGGGCCCACGGGTTGGCTGAGTAGTGGGCTCAATAGCCCAATGCATGCATCCTGCGGAAAGAAACATTTTATTCAGAAATAAGGGCGGACCGACGTTTGCATGGGCCGTGCGCAGCGGCACAGGTTTGGAGGCCGATCGCCCAGGTGGGGAGGCCCCAGCGGCAGGGGTGGCCGGTGCGGGAGAGTGGAGATTGGGATAAGGATGAGGAGAATAGGGGTGAAATCGGATCAAGTAATTTTCAATCGACTAATATATTTGGATCGGATTCAAATATTTTTTCAGATAGTCCTCAGATTCAAAATCGGTTTCGAGTACTTTGTTTCGGATTCGAGAGATCGGTATCCGTTGGATCAGGATATTCTAAACCTATTTTCAGATATATCCGAATAATGTTAATCGGATATCCGACCAACCATACCCCCTTAATACCTAAGTTCGGATATCCGACCTCCGCCACTCCCCTGATAGAGCAACTGGCTGACCTCGGGTTGCTGCCTAGCCTCGACCTCGAGCCCTTCCTCACGGCCTCCTCCGCCCATCCCACCGCCGTCCCCCTCCGCTCATCCCACTGTCCCTCGGCACCATCCTTGGCTCTGAGTGAAGGAGGCACCACGGTGCAGGCTCAAGCCACATCGGCATAGGCCGCAGCCTGAGTAGCCCGAGGAGGCCGAGGCCGCTGGCGAGCTAGGAACCGCCACGGGTCAGCCGGAGGCTGAAGGCCGAGGGCCACGCCAGCAAAGTTGGCATGAGTCCACGCACGCCAAGAACAATGCGATTGGCGAGCCGATGGTAGTGGGCTAGGGCGTGCAAGGAAAGCTTTGGAGAGAGTGGGTGCCGGCCGAGGCGACGCGGCCAGTGTGGCGCAAGGGGAGTCGGGGCCGCCAATGAACCAAGTCGACGGAGGACCGAAGGAAGGGCGGTGAAGCCGAAGGAGCAGAAGCCGCAGTGGTCGGCGCCAAGGTATGGAAGCCGGTGAAACCTCTAGATTGAGTAGAGAAAGGAAGAAGCGAGAAGAAATGGCAAGGAGAGAGGAGCAGATCAACAGAATGGGGAAGGGGAAGAAGACACTAGAACTGGCAACGGACGAATGGATAAGGTTAATCTGGAGAGAGAACAAAACAAGGAGAGAGAGAAAAGAAAGAAAATAGGAAAATGAAAAATGTTCTAAAACGTATAAAAAAATAAATAAACCGCAGAAAAATAAATTCAATGCAATTTATACGTAACACACGTAAAACAACTGCAACTAATAAATTATCAGAAAAATAAAATAAGAGAAAAGAAAAGAGAAAAAAAACAAGAAAAATAGAATTTTAGTGAATCAATTGAAATAATAATTATTTGTATCTATAAAAGATTTAAAATCGGTCAAAACAATTGAAATCAAAGGATAAGTCGGAGCATCGCAACAGCAAAAAGGCAATGGAGATTGATTCAGCTGCAGATGCCCAGAAAATGGTGCTGAGAAGACTGTGATGGGCATCAAGGAGGAGAAACGAGGCTACTAGAGTAAGAAAGAGAAGGGCCATGGGAAGGAGAAGAAGAACAAGGTGAATGGTTCAGTTGATTCTTGTGGAAAATCCATGCTCAGAGCATGTCGAGGGTGATACGATCAAAGGCGATTTGAAGAAAGACAAGAAGACAAAGAAGAAGAAAGGGAAATAAACTGAGACGACCGGCCAGAAGTAGACACTTGATTCTACTATTGAAAATGTAGAATCAGAACATGCGGAGAGGGACAGGGGTGAAGGAAGACAGTCTAACAAATCCAAGAAGAGCAATGAAAAATGTTACACATAAGATAGAATATAAAGTGAACCCACTACACTCTGGCAATGAGCTGTATATTTTCGTATCAACCATAGTGTGTTGAAATAACTAGAAAATGTTGTCTTATGAAGATGTTATAATCTCCACATTGGATATGAGTAGATAACTAAGAGTGGGAAGCCGGTGACGTGCTCCTTTAACATCAACACAGGTGATGTGTATATGGTCACAAACCTGAGAACTGGAGCTCTATATAATTTGGTATTTAGAGATGGGCACTTGGTAGGATACAACCAAATTGTGCTAGTCGATACCCTATATATATTTAGAGTTTTTATTATCTTTGAGAGGTACCATCAAATTACCTTTAAGCTTTTATACCTTTGTTACCTTCACCCTTTAAACTTTTGGTACCTTTTCATACTATTTTAATATATTTTGATATCCCTCAAAGATGGTAAAAAGTCTCGTATATATTAACTCACCACAAGCATGTAAGACTAGCAGTGTCTTTAGCTCACAACATGGCTGACAACATGCACAAGCTGCAACAAATCCTTCCTGATACGACTACATTTCTTTAAAGAAATCAACAAAAGCAGGGAGCAATTCATTGAAATAAATTAATTCAACACAGATTAATAAAAGAAAAGACGATTGAAAAGGGCAAAAAAATAATTGTATAACGGTAGTGGAGCTTCCAAATACCAATAGTGCCAATGTAGCAAATGCAACGTGAGATTACCCTCGTTCATGATGTACACTGGTTGTCCGCCTGCAAGATTGCTACTTCAAATTACAGCATTAACTGGCTATTGGTTAACACGAAGAATTATATATGTACTCACATTTCTGTATACTAATAAGAATTAAACGACTGTATTTTTTTTCTTTTAGAACGTGAGGGACTACGCAACAAACTAGATTGGACGGCCGACGACGGGGGAAGCTTTATTTTTTGAAAACACGTACGTCTTGCGCACATTTCACTAAGCACAGAAAATAAAGTTGAGTACATCGAAGCCTCGGTTTAGACAGGGCTGGGTAATAACCCTAGCAACGGAGAATGTCAGGGACAGTCGATGGTTGGAGCCCTTCTAAGTCCTAACAACTGTATATGATAATCCCTTTCTATTGGATGATTTTTTGTCATCCTATTAATCTTGGAGTTGTTAACATGTGAATTTTGTGTTGCTTTTACATGCTAATGTTATGTCACACCCCCTTTTAGAGAGAAGAAGGAAAAAAAAAGATAATAATTGAGATGAAGCTTGAAAGTAAAACAAAGGTTTCCAATTTCTTTGAAGGTAACACAACTTATAATCGCAACAAAAAACAACTATTTATTATTGTGATCTCTGCATCTCGTTATAGTTTAACAGATTAATTTTAATAAAATGCCGTTGCAGTATGGTTGGGCACCACAAGATCACACTGCGGAGAAGTGCCCTGTGATTTGTAAGTGCAGCTCGGTGATTTGATGACACAATGCCGCTTTTGTAAGAGCACAGAAACCTTGTGCATTCCAGTCACCTGGTTATATAGAATGCAAAACAGCATGTTAGGAACACCTAATTTAGTCGATCATGCAAACAAACTGCCAAATGTCACTAAGGAATTAAGTTAGTTAATTTCTTGGCCTGGTTCTGTTTATCAATTCCGTTGCACATAAGAACACAGCAAAATATAAGGTTTAATTGGGATCTCACTTGCAATATCCACTACTACAGAATAGGTCATCACTTGCCGGTTCGTCCACGCCATTCTCGCCGGTTATGGGCGCGGCGATGATTGGTCGGCAGTGATATACTCGGAGTTATCACTCGCCGGCTTAGGAACCAGCGGTGATAATAGATATCACTGCCGGTTCGTTATACAACCGACAGTGATATTCGACTATCTCGCCGGTTTACACTAGAATCCGGCGGTGATACTCGACTATCTCTGCCGGTTCAAAATAGAATCCGCAAAGGATATATGTATATCTCTGCCGCTTATCTGAAGAACCGAGCGGTGATTGTGTATATCACCGCGGTTCTCGACTAACCGGTGAGGATTAATTCTGAAAAAATTTGTAGATGCACTTCATATATTACTCTACCTATGTATAAAATTGCGAGTTCAAATTCAATGCATATTAGGACTTACAAAAAAAAAAAGAAAATTTTTTTTGTAAGTCCTAATATGTATTGAATTTGAACCTCGCAATTTTATACATAGGTAGAGTAATCTATGAAGTACATCTACAAATTTTTTCAGTAGTTTTCGTGACTTTATTAGTTGGTGTGCACAATGTGTATACGGAAGGCCTATGTGCACATGATATGTTGCCTTCAAATATATAGTATATAAAGCGTCGTTAGATCATAATTAAAATATATTAAAGCATCACAATATTTAGTTTTTACAATAGTCTGTTCACAAATGTAGTGTGAGTACATCTCGCTCACTTTGGATCGAGGTTGTCGTCGTGGAACTCGCCTTTGGATCGATGACCGTTTCGTCAATGAATCCAAATGATATGCTCTTGAATTGCTAAAATTTCTTTTGGCAAGAATCGATTGGTTCTCATCTTGGAGTATTGTTATTGAAGAAAAGAGAAATTTAATTAATGATGATAGATGTTAAATGAAAAAAAAGTAGGCATGAATGTGTAATTATATACCATGGCTTCGTTATAGCCGACACTCTTCGTGACAATTGCATGTAAATTTGTACATACGTAGTATGCGATAAACTATTTCGGGTCCTGTCTCATGCATGGAAAGTCTGTTATTATTTTGAAAGTTTTCTGAAGGGAAGATGCGGACCACCTTTCTTGCAATACGTGTGAATCGCTGTGAATGATTTTAAATAGTAATTAATTAACCTTAAATACAATAGAATAAAATATTACTAGAGCAATAATAACGATCGAGTTTACTGCTCATCATCTTCCAAAAATTATGTTCATACTCATCAAGTGCTTTTCTCATCGAGTCCAAGACAAAAACCCCGCTAGCTTCTAACTTCGATGACGAGGAGGACCCAAGTGATAACTAGACATATATGTTAACATAGCCTATTAGTCCCACACCATGTCACGCAAAAAATAGTAAAACAATATTAGAAGTAGGGTATACGCATTGAAAGTTATAGGGTAAAAGTACGGAGGTTTTGTTTTTCAGCTTGAAGAAAGTCTTAGATATATATTCTTCAACAAACTTTGGGTTATCACGGACGAGTGTCTCGTTGACAAGCCCCGGATCGAGAAATCCTAAAGCTTCATCCTTATTTCTTCTACACATCTGTATCTCCATTCTGCATATATAAAAAAGAAGTTAGACATACAGTTGAACGGTACAAGAATATACAATAATATAAATAGAGACTTACAAAGTCCACAGTCTGACCAGTGACGCGTCCAGAGCATCTGGCCGGTACAACATATACAATTCGCAGAACTCTAACCAGAACATGCCATCCCCATTGTGAAAATCCAAATCTTTGTATTTCACTGGGACCGCCCACATACCCGCTTGGCACTTCTGCATGTAATACTGATGGACGCGCCGCAATTTTGTTGTTAGGTTCTCTAAATCTTCTGGGGGAGCCAGCGGTTGCCCCAAAAAGTACTTCCAGGTTAGACCTAGCTCGTAATTACGACGTTGTTCAGCAAAGACATCTTTTGAGCTTGCGACATCGGCGCCTCGGACTAGCCATCTTCAAGTTTTGCTTTCGGAGATGCGCTCGTAGTCCGACATTTCGAAGGTTGAAGCCCACCATGTCTCTTTGGCTTTTGCCATACTCAAGAAAAACTCCTGCGATTAGCATCGACTTTAGTCTTCTCGGGTGATGGCACCTTTTGGAAGTGAGATGTTACCTCGCCGCCGTTTGCTCTTTGCGTTCTTCTTGATCATATCGGCGGTAATTTCTTCCGAGGTCAGGCTGCCTTCACAGATGACCGAGATTTGGTACAAGACGATCGCGGACTTCCGAGATGGTCTTGATGTTCGATTCTTCTTATGTGCCGGTGAGGAGTTGGACTTTTCTGGTGGTCTTGGGAGGAGGAGTTGGACTTTTTCGGATGGTGCCGGCGGAGGAGTTGGACTTTTCTCGGTGGTGCCGCGGAGGAGTTGGACCTTTTCGATGGTGCCGGAGGAGTTGGACTTGTCCTAACCGGTCTTGCGGAGGAGTTGCACTTTTCAGAGGCGGCGAGTTTGCATGTGGAGAGTGCGGCTCATCATCATCGTCGTCGTTGTCGGCCTCATCGTCCGAGCCGAACATAATCAAGCTCTTGCGCCACGCGAGGAAGCCATGCACGTTTTCTCCAAGTTTGTTTTTCCGTCCTCGCCAGGAATCTCTACCTCCATTTTGCGATATTGTCGGACTACACTGTCTACTTCGACCCTGGCGAATCCCAGCGGTATTGGGCTAAGGCAGAACCCGCGCGAGGCGCATGGCCAAGCCCACGCCATCACCACCTTGATGGTAATGCCATGTCGCGGACAAATGCAGCTTGCAGTGTCGGTTACGTGATGTCATCCATCGAAAATGGAGTCGATGCTCTCCGGAATCGCTAGGACGCCAGAAGCTGCTCTTAAGAACACCGTGATCGAGGTTCCGAGGGTGTCATCGAGTGGCGGTCGTGGTGAGAGCTTTCAGATTGCTTGCTCCACAACTTGATCCGCCTTCGCTTCTTCCTCTAACGCTCTTGCCACAGCATCTTGTATTTGACTTTGCAGTTCATCTTCTCTTATTCTTTTCGGCCGCTTGTACTCCGATGCGTCAGCTGGGAAGCCTTCTTTCCACGGCACCAAACCAACTCCTCGGGTGCGCCCAGGATGCTCCCTGTTACCCAGGGCAACGATCGACCATCATTCTCCCTTCGTGGCCTGAAAAGCCCTTGGGAAGACTCCACGTGAGCATCTGATATTTTCTGCGACACCTCCCGGGCTCTATCGCTCCTGAAGCTCAAGCTGCCATCTTCTGAGACAGAAGCCCCCCTCCCAAGCAACCAGTGCTTTGATCGTGCAGTGAACTCGGCCGTCGCAGGAGTAACGCCCTTGAGGGTTAGCTCTTGTTCGCGCCTATCCCATGCAGGTATTTTCTTCACGTAGCCACCAGTGCCTAGTGTGTGAGGGTACATATTCTTATCCGCGTTAGCCTTGTTCTTCTGACTCACCTATCTGGGCTTCTTTGAATTCTCAGACTCCACAAAGTCCTTCCAAAATTCCCTTATCTTTGGAAACATGTTAAAATTTGGCGTGACATTCTTCTTCACATAGTTCTTATTCATTGAGTCTTCCAATTCTTCCAAAGATGTGCACATGATACTTAGTGCACGCTCTTTGCAACCAACTCGACCCTTGGGGAAATGGAATCGTGTTTTAGCTTGCCCCATAGCGAGTCCTTCAGTCATCGGGAACCACCCACCGATCACCTTCGCGGCGGTCCATGATCTATAGATGATGGGCACGTTATCCCTAGCAAGTACTCCGCAGTCTGTCTGACGGGCGCCACGCCGACGCTGGTATAGCAGTTCCCGACTTCCGAGAGCTGGACTATGTTGTGAACGCCTTAGGCATCTTGCTCGACCCACGACACTGCACTGGCTTTGTTCACCGACGCTTGAGCCTACAATTGATCTTGTTATTAGTCGTATGACCCTACAATATTTTGGGAATCACAACGCACTAATACTTTACCTCACCCATGTTAGTCGCGTCACCTTGGTCCATGGCAATTGGCGTCGACTGGCCCATAGCAAGGGCGCGATTTGGTCCATGGTCGTGGCGTCGACTTGGTCCATGGCGAGGCGTCGATTTGGTCCATGGTCGGGCGCTTAGGTTGCTCCATAGCAATATCCTGTAGCCCCATTCCTACTTCATCTACATTCGAGGGCGAACTCCTCCGCACTTGTCCCGATTCGAGGCCATTCCTAGCAATCCGAAATGTTATTGGGTTAATTATATTGCATTCATTTATGGTTGCTACATGACATCAAACTTGTGAATTCAAACGATGGTAATTTGCTAGAGTTGAGAGGAAATCAAGTGATGTTGTGACCTCATGCTACAAACATGTGCACATGTAACTTTAAAATGATATTTATACATTACAAAAAAATCACATGATACATATACATCTCAAAATGATAAAATAATATGAAAAAAATTCATATATTCTTAAGAATATATTCCACACTAAAATGATTTTTTTAAAAAAAAGCCCCTGCAAGTTCAAGAAGCATGGATGTCACGAGGCGTGATCAATGAAGAAGAGGAGCGGAGGAAGCCATGGATGAGTGGTTCAACAAGAAGAAATGAACTAAGTCCATTTCTTCTTAGCGCTACCTCATGGCATAGGCTTCTTGGTGTACCGACGCCTCGTGACATCCATGGTTCTTGATCACTTGAAGAGGCTTTTTTTTAAATCATTTTAGTGTGGAATAAGAATGATTCATTATTTTTATTAAGCAATATATTCTTAAGAATATATGAATTTTTTCATATTGTTTTGTACAGATTGTTTTCTGGATTGTGATATGTCACTTTTTATACACATACAACTTTCAAGGTCACATATATACATCTGTAAACACATACATTTTTGGTCAACAAAATATACATACACATAAAATTGTAGGATCAAATTCATTATATCTGAGAGTTACAAGGAGCTTAAAATTCGACATTTTCTTTCTTGTAATCCTTGTGATATAATGAATTTGATCTTGAAATTTCATAATGAGGCTACCTATGTATAAAATTGTAGAGTTATATCGAGAAAGAGAATTATAAGTTTGAGAGTTAAACTTGAAAATTTTCAAGTTTTGTAACTCTCTCAGATATAATGAATTTGATCTTGAAATTTCATACGTAGGCTACCTATGTATAAAATTGTGAGTTCAGATTCATTATATCGAGAGTTACAAAAGAGAAAATTCTCGACAAGTTTAAGACTTAAACTTGTCGAATTTTCTTTTTGTAACTCTCAGATATAATGAATCCTGAAATTCATAAATAGTATTTAAAAGAACACATACAAATATTTGGAAGACTTAGAGGTGACACCCATACTCCACTTAAGTGTATGCTCACTGTCACCCTAAAGTCACCCATACTCCATCGAAGAACACATACAAATATTTAAAAGAACACATACAAATATTTGGAAGACTTAGAGGTGACACCCATACTCCACTTAAGTGTATGCTCACTTTGTCACTAGAAAGTCACCCATACTCCTTGAAGAACACATACAAATATTTAAAAGAACACATACAAATATTTGGAAGACTTAGAGGTGACACCCATACTCCACTTAAGTGTATGCTCACTTTGTCACCTGAAAGTCACCCATACTCCATGAAGAACACATACAAATATTTAAAAGAACACACACAAATATTTGGAAGACTTAGAGGTGACACCCATACTCCACTTAAGTGTATGCTCACTGTCACCCAAAAGTCCCGTGCACGGAGTATTAACTAAATGAACTACAACTATTACAATTAGTGGCACAAAACAAATATTTACAACACATGTATAGATCTCTGTACAAAACAAATATTTACAACACATGTATACATCTTTCAAGAACATATACAAAGCACCAAATTGAAGTCTACTTTTGGTCTGCAATATAAATAACCATAGAGCAAAATGATGAAAAACAAAGACAAGGGCGTAAAAATGAACAAGGCAACTAGCATAAAGCTCAACTTGTTTATTTTGAGTGTTCTCGATGTCGGGTTGCCCAAAGGCCCTCCTCGCCACGAGGGACGAGTAATAGACTAATTTGTGACAACCTTACCTTAGTTATTGATTTACTTCTTGATAGATATTTACATACGAGTAATAGATAATGAAACATGATATTGACTAACATCAAAGCATAAAGGCTCATAATCGATATATAAGCATAAAACTAACCATGAACAAAGAAGAGGAAGTTGTCAACTAACCGGCATTTCAGAGAGCTCGGCATGAATGAATTGTCTACATTAAGCAATGTTTCAAGACCCAATCCATCCATACATACATATGATAATGTAGCTAACTTCCCTTAACCACCAATTGTTTTGCAATGTAAAGTCGGCATTGGCAAATCATACAAAATAATTTTTGCCCATGCACACATCGACATAAGATTTCAAGCCCGTAATCTATTTCACAAATAGAAATTTCGGACAATCAAAGCATGCAAGATAATGAGCACAATCTCTCAGATAATGCATAATCGAAGCATATCATCATCACGATCCAACATTAATCATGATTTTAATAGCAGCACAATAACACACTCAAGATGGCGGTGCATTCACATAAAAACAACATGCAAGCACTAGATAGCTGACAGCGGTAGGGAAACAATAACAAGGACAACTACCAAAGTAAGCTAACAATTAAAATAGAACGATTGCCCATGTAAAAAAGAACAGATTGTCACAAATTGTCTATTTCAGTCCCAACTCCTCACTAAACACTATCCCACATCCCACATGCTAGGTCCCCAAGCCAAAATTGGCTGGCCCCTTAGCATTCATCTGCACATTCACATGAAGAATCACTGGAACCCTAAGCCAAACGAATTGACTGGCCCCTTAGCACATTCACATTCACATTCAAACGAATCACTAGAACCCTAAGCCAAACGAATTCACTGGCCCCTTAGCACATTGCCCATGTAAAAAAGAGCAGTACCAAGGCGACGGGGAGGCAGATGGGGAGGTCGACGACGGCGGGAGACGTGGGAGGTCGAGGCGAGGTCGGCTCGAGTCGAGGCGACACGGCGGTCTCGAGGCGAAGCGAGGCGGCGGCGCCCGAGTCGAGGCATGATGGGGAACTCTGGACGCGAGCCGACGGCGGTGGTCCGAGGCGCGGCGGCGGCGGGGAGCTCCGAGGTGACGGCGCAGTAAAAGTGAGAGGAGGGCGCGGGCTAGGGTTAGGGTGGACTGGTAAAAGTGAAAGGAGAGCGCGGTAAAAGTATATTTATAGGGGTGGACTATCACTGCCGGTTCAACAAAACAACCGGCACTGATAGTATATTAGTGCCGGTCAATAATTACAACCGGCAGTGATAACGGAATATTACTGCCGGTCCATTTTACAACCGGCAGTGATAGTGGAATATTACTGCCGGTCCATTGTACAACCGGCAGTGATAGTGGAATATTACTGCCGGTCCATTGTACAACCGCGGTGATATGAATAATACCGCTTGCCCATATGTACAACCTAAGGTGATAGGCTCTGGCCAAATTCTATTAAATTTGATCCAAATTCTCTTAATTTTTGGAGGCATACTATAGGACATCTAATATTTTATTTAAATATTTCCTCAAATTTTATTAGGTTCTAAAATTATAAAAATCAGATTGCTAACTATTTTAATTGTTTTAATATTTGAAAAATCAAATAATGCTTGCAAATTGAACAACAAATGCTGTCAAATTCAAACAAATTCAAGTGCAGTCAAAATCACAAAAATCCAAATGCAGTGATATGCTCATCTCCGACCAATTAAGTGAAACTTTCAATTTGATCAAAAGAAAGCATAACCTCAATTTCCATTATTGCATATATTACATTAATTGTTACATATGAGAAAATAAACATGTCGTTCATACAAAAGAAAGCATACATTTCATTACTACAACTAAGCTACGATTCGACCTTCGTTATGATCGCGGCGTATGTATGTAGCTTCGTCACTGTCTTCCATGGTACTTAGGTCAACGTCCTCTCCAAAGGGAAAGCTCATCGAATTGGTTGTACTCTTCCTCGTCGACAACATTCTCAACTCCGACAATCCTTCTTTTCCTTGAATAACCACGTGGCGCTCCTTGTTAGCCGGCCGCCATAAAGAAGATTTGTGTAATGAATTAGCAAGTACGAATGGTTCTTTCTCAGATCCGACGAGTTTGAGGTCCACGGTAGTGATGCCGTGCTTGTCGATATTCACGCCACGGAAGTCGACCCATTGGCACCGAAAGAGAGGGACCTTCAAAGGTCCATAGTCAAGCTCCCAAATCTCTTCTATGAATCCGTAGTAGGTTTGCCTATTTCCATTCTTTGTCATAGGCATCTATACGGATACCGCTATTTTGATTGGTGCTCTTTTATCTTGCGCTCTTGTATAAAATGTAAAACCATTTATGTCGATCCTTGAATGTCCGAATTGTAGTTGACGGTCCCCGAGCCAACAATTTCAATTGAGTGCGATCTGTCTCAGACGCATCATGTGTCTACACAACCAATCGCGAAATTATCTCTGTGTTCTCTCGCGAGCCAACCCTCGACCTCCCAGGTTTGTTTTGGATAGCACGTTCTTGTGCATGTCGACATCTGAGGCCACCACAACCGATTGTCCCAAAACTGCTAAATGTGCTTGTGTAAATGAAGCTAGATTGCTAGTACGCATCGATTTCTCACCTAGTGTCCTTTCTCGTAGCCTTCCTCATGCCGAGATCTACAGCACACCAATCGTTTGAGATCCATATAATCGACGAGAACTCAATGACCTCCTCGGTTCCCCGACCATCGGCAATGCAAGCCTTCCTACGATTTGATTCATTTAACATATTTCTTTATAACCCCATGAATCTCGAAGGGTACATCCGATGTAGAAATACGGGACCAAGAATCAGATCTCTTTCACAATGTGAACAATGAGATGGACCATAATATCAAAAAGATGGAGGAAACACATCTCAAGCCTACACGAGTGTGGACCACGCCTTCCTGCAGCTTATCTAGTGTTAATGGATCGATGGCCTTCGTGAAATCGCGTTGAAGAATGAACACAACTTGATAATTGGGTCTCGGACTTTCTCCGCAGAACCCCCTAATTGCAATTGGAAGCATCGTGTCATCATCACGTGGCAATCATGAGACTTCATACCAATTAACTTTAAGTCTTTCATTGAGACTAGTCTCTTTATGTTAGCAGAGTAACGAGACGGAACTTTGATTCCGTGCAAGCATTCGCAAACGCTAATTTTCTCTTTCTTGCTCAAAGTGTAGCAGTCATGGAAGGTACTTTTGCTCAGATCCATTTCTTCGTGATGCGCTCCTTCCTCGTTTCATATCTTCGAGGTCCATCCTTGCTTGAAGTGTATCTTCGTTTTGCCGGTATGTCCAAGAAGATACCAAGCAAGCCGTCACACACGTTCTTCTCTATGTGCATGACGTCGATTGCGTGTCGAACTTCCAGTCTTGCCAATAAGGTAGGATCCAAAATATCGATTTCTTTTTTCCACAAAGGAGCCTTATCCGGGAAGTCGGAATAGATGTCTACCGGCTCCCTTTCCGTGAATAATTGTAAGATCCTTTACATGGCAAATATCATTTCCCAGTGTGATTCTTCTGAGCTAAGGCGTCTCCTTTGTCCCGTCAAAAGCTCTCTTATTATTGCGGTATGGGTGATCCTTGCGGAGAAACCTCACGATGCCGCATGTAAGCCATTTTTCTTGTTCTTGACCCCGGCTAGTCAGATCATCCGAGCAATTGGACGATCCGTTGAAGCCTTTTGTCGTCGGCCCGACAGTGTTGCCAAGAGCAGGATAATCATTAATGGTTACAAACAATAATGCCCGTAGGATAAAGTTTTCTCTTTTATACTCATCCCATACCGTACACCATCGGTCCACAATATTAGAAGATCTTCAACCAATGGTTTGAGGTATACATCGATATCATTGCCGGGTTGCTAGGCCCTTGGATCAATAGTGGCATCATAATGTACTTTCACTTCATGCAAAGCCAAGGAGGAAGGTTGTAGATGCATAAAGTCACCGCCAAGTCTTTGTGGCGACTACTCATGTTGCCAAAAGGATTCATCCCATCGTACTCAACCCGAACCTTATATTCCTCACATCATATGCAAAGCGCTTCTTATATTTTTCGTCGATGTTCCTCCATTGCACGTAATCAGCAGGGTGTTTGAGCATTCCATCCTTCTTACGCTCTTTGGCGTGCCATCGTAGCAATTGGGCATGCCTTTTGTTCGCAAACAATCGCTTTAGACGGGGATTATAGGAAATACCACACCACCTTACGGGACACCTCTTCTTCTTCGCCTCACCCCGACATCTTCGTTCTCGATATTGTCGTCGTTGTTCTTATACCGCTTTGCTTTGCAAACAACACGAGCATCCATGTACGCAAACTCATTGCGATACAATATGCAATCGCTTGGACATGCGTGTATTCTTTGTACTTCCGGTCCCAGCAGGCGCATAACCCGCTTGGCTCGGCACGTAGTTGAAGGCAACACGTTACCCTCGGAAGCAAGTCCCCAAGAGACATAACACTCAAGAAAGCTCTTATCGGACCAACCATTGCTTGCCTTCAAGCTGCGATGAGGAAAGCACGGTATGCGACTTTCGTGCTCCTCCTTGCAGCCGGGTACAATGGCGTTGTAGAGTCCTCTACCATCTGTTGGAACTTTTGAAACTCCCTTTCACTCGTGAAGTCCCCTCCCCATCACGCAAACATTTGATCTAGATCATCTTCGTGGGTATCAACGAACGCATCTTCCATCATTGTCATATCGTTGTCTCCGCCATCTTCATTAATGTGTTGCCCTTCATGTACAATATCATCTTCATCAATGTGTTGCCCTTCATGTACAATATCATCTTCACCGTGCTCGACCCAACGGTATAGCCAACTTTGAAACTCCTTGAAGCAAGTGTGCACGATCGACTCTATGTTACAAAACATCTTCTCATTTTTGCAATCAACGCATGGACAACACATATAGTCCGCTGGTTTCTCGACTTGTGTGCCGCACCGCATTCGTAAAACAAGTCACACCATTAAAGAACTCGGACGCGACGGTCCGTGTCATACATCCACCTTCGGTCCATCTACGATTAATTATATCAAACTACATTTCAAAGATATGAACAAACGATATCAAAATAATTTATTCTTTACAAGAGTCATGCATTGCTAATTAATTAAAACGATAAACACATTATAAGCACATAACGCAAATAACAATATAATTGTATTTTGTTATGTAGCGCTACCTATTAAATTAAATTAATCTACAACAAACAAGCATATAATTGAATATAAGGATATATTTCTAAATAATTATTTATGTTCCAACTTTCATTATTGCAAAGTCCATCTTCCATTTCCCATTATTTAAATATTCAACTAGCAATTCTCACTATTTATAATTGATCATCTAGCAATTTTACTATTAAAAATCCATATAACAAATTTTCATTAATTAAATTAATTACAATTATGCATAATTGTCCATCTAGCAATTTTATTACTTAAACATCCACTACATCACTAAAATGGATATGAATTTATGCAAATAACAATATAATTGTAAATGATTAGTTTTACAAATACATCTAGCAATTTTGCCTATATAATACATCAAACCTTTTCACTATTTAAATATCCATCTAGCATATTTTAATTATTTACAAGATTTCTTCATTTCATTTTGTTATGTAGCGCTACCTATTAAATTAAATTAATCTACAACAAACAAGCATATAATTGAATATAAGGATATATTTCTAAATAATTATTTATGTTCCAACTTTCATTATTGCAAAATCCATCTACCATTTCCCATTATTTAAATATTCAACTAGCAATTCTCACTATTTATAATTGATCAACTAGCAATCTGTACTATTAAAATCCATATAACAAATTTTCATTAATTAAATTAATTACAATTATGCATAATTGTCCATCTAGCAATTTTATTACTCAAACATCCACTACAATATGAATTATAATTTATTCAATAATTTAGCTAGATCTTAATTTGAGCAAGATCGACATAAACTGTTCACACCGCACAATCATCAATTATCAACGTCTATAGCACTCAGTAAAGTAAAATTTTACGACAAATATAACATACATCAAGTCAAGAACCTCGAAAAATTTTAATACAATTTTTCAAAGAAGAATCGCCAAGATAATACAGCTCCTCTTTGTTCTCGCTTTACGGAGAAGATGTCGATTCGATGAAAAATATGAACAAAATATCGACACAAAATTTCGGCAAAGACCTCTCCAGAAAAATACACCCGAGCAAAGAGCGCTCTCTCTCGCTTACCGGGAAATGCGTCGGTCCGGTGAAGCTTGCTATATAAATAGCTTATGATCGCCGGCTCTGCGAAGAACCCGCAGCGATAAGGTCATATTACGCGGGAAAATACCTTATCATCGCCGTTACTGCGCGAGAACCGCAAAGTGATAAGGTCATACTACGCGCCAAAAATTGAGTTAAAGGGAAAATACATATCATCGCGGTTGAATATACGAACCGCAAGAAACTTTAAATATCATCGCCGGTGTAAATTAAACCAAGCAGATAATATATCACTACGGTTATAGGTATCAATCGGCGATGATAGTCGATTATCACCGCGGTTGGTAATACAAACCGCAAAGGATACTTTAACGTTCAACCTCAAGGCCACCAACCGTCACAAGATGCCCTTTCCTCTGCCCGCTTGCCCATTCCTTTGCCGCGCCAACCGTTGTGCTTCACATTCCTCTCGCCAATCGCTGTTCTTCCCATTCACAATCCACTCTTGTTGCGCTTCACATTCCTCGCCAACTATTGCTATATAATGCCACTATTGTTGCATGAATGGCAACCCCACACAATCCACTCTTGTTGCAAGAATGGCACCCCCAAGAAGCGTGCGTGTTGGGCAAAGCCCCACTCCGTCGCTAGAGAAGGAGGAGGAGAAGAAGGAGGAGGAGGTGGAGGCGAGGAGGAGGAAGAGGGGGCACAGGAGGAGGAGGACGATTTACGGCAGCGACGCATTTATGACGGCGGCAGTGGCAAGCTGCGGCGTTGGGGCAAGACTAACTCCGCGACCGAATCGGATTCGGATGAGAAGGAGGACGAGCATCGCCAAGACATCAAGCGGCAGCCCGGCATTGAGGAGGAGGAGGAGGAGGACGACGACGAGTTTTGGATATAGGGCTTCGCGCCATTAGACTATTATAATTAGGACTGAATATGTAATGATGGACAAATTATGTTTTGTAATGTTATTTTAATTAATACATATCCCGCAAATTACAAATTTGCTTTCATATGTTCTGCTTTTTTTAACTAATTATGCTTTCATATGTTTGCATGCGAGATAAATTACAATGTTTCTTATGTTCTGTATCGAACTAATAATGGGGAACAATAATATCACTGCCGGTTCTATAGTAAAACCGGCAGTGAAAATGGTCTTATCACTACCGGTTTTACTATAGAACCGGCAATAATAAATCACTACCGGTTTTACATATAAACGGCAAAGGATATCTTCTTATCACCGCCGGTTCTCTATTAAACCGCAATGATATTACCTCCATTCCTGCGAGAAATTGATACTATTCTTATCACTTCGCCGATTGAAGTTTTAACGGCGGTGATAATATTATCACCGCGGCCCGGACCTACGGCATTGATGGGGGTCATGGATGAGGCCTGTAGTAGTGATCTCAGCATCGACGGGCATGAAAACTCAGCAATTTTCTTACCAATCAAACGAAAAACGAATCGAGCAAGCTTCCGATGCTTCCCATGCCTAGGTTTCAACAAGCATGCATCCTTCATCTCTTAGAGGATTAAGGTTATGTTGCAACTCATAACTCGATTGGCAAGGAAGAAACACATATATGTGGTGAGGCCTTCCTATCTGACGTCCTCTCAATTCTCAATTGTACCTTTTTATTTGCTGAAACTAAGACCAGATATGTAGTTGATTCTCTGCAATAATTGGACACATGCTCGTTGTTGTTTCACGACATGGCTTCTTGTTTAAGCTGCTAGTTGCCTTAAAATTTTGTTCTACAATGGCATCTACTATCATAAAGAGACAGTAACATTTCTGCCTTGGAAATAAATTTGGTTGCTGGTCGTGAAAGGCGCCTTTTGTTCTCTTGAAAGTTTGCTTCTTTTTTGAGTGCTCTGAAGCTGCGGTACATATTGCAATCTTGGAAATCATTTCACTCTTCCATTGTAGACTGGCCCAGACAAATGAATGCAACCAAACCTGCCTAGTTGTTTCTTCTCCACTTTGGTTAGGTGAGAAAAACTACTAATAGGCAAGAGAAGTGACAGATTTTGGACACATAAACCGCAGGTAAGTCGTACAAGGTCTATCTCTGCGAAATCATATCATTTAGAACACAGCCTGGGCACGTATTTGTGCCAATCGGCTGGATGACCTGATCTCTTAACAAACTGATCCTTCTATTTGGTTGTACACGACCATCAGTTCCAGAGTCATTCACGAGCCAGGATGAGCCCAAGCTTAATGCTTCTTCAACACCGGAAAGAAACATAAACTCCTCACACATGAAATTCCCTCAAGCCTCCCAAGCCTAGGATGGTACGTGGTGGTGTTTCACGGGGTTGAACACTACTCCAAGATCCTACAAGTATAGGGTAGCATGTGCCATATACACACAAATGTCGACCTTTGCAAACTCCTATGCAGCGTGGAACTACTGAACTAGCTAGGCAATGGATGAGATGCAACCAAACGGTACCATACGGTACACACCACAGCTGCAGCTCACACGGAAAAGCCTGCAAGTGCGTGCCTTCGTTGCAAAACATTTCTGATCACACAAGCTTCATTCAGCTCCGGTAAGAACATCTTCGCCGCCGACGACGGCCGGCTTGCCGGCTGTGCATCGCGACTACCACCGGCCGGCGTTGGCCAGCAGCCCGTCTGTATTATTGGACAGTCGTCATATGTGATGTAAGTTAACACATACATATACCCTTTATAATTTTTGGGATTTGACTGGACCGAACATATCAGCGGTGAAAACATAGTACATATGTACATATACACAAGGTAAACGTATAAGGTCCTCTCCTGATGCAAGCTTAACGAGCTAGCTGTTAAGTCAAAAAGTCACGTCCTTTAGGTCATGTTTGGATCCATTAGCACTAACAATTAGCTGCTAAAATTAGCTGAAATAGATCCAAAGAGCCCAACTAATAGTTAGCCAACAACTCAGCTAATAGTTAGCCAACAATCCAGTTATTAATTATCTCATTAGCTAGTTTGTAGGATCGAGGCGCATCGATAGGGGAATAAATTAATCTAGTACTCAACCAGTGTTCTAATCTGTTACAATCATCGAGAGCAAATTAATCTGAATAGTAGATCAAGACAAATAGACATGCATAAATATAAATTAATCTGCTAGAGAAAGAAAATAAATTAAATACCGAACTCATACTTACTCAATAGTTCAAAGCGGATACATGAGTTCCTTTTACAATGATACTCATCTCTCTCTCGATCTCTGATTTTCTCTCCTATTTCTTCTGCTTTTTCTCTCTCGTGTATTGTAGCAACCTCAGAGCATATATACTGTAGTGATCTGTAGCACCTGCTGCAGCACCGAAATTTTTTTTGAGCGGAAAAGCAAGAGAGGAGGCCTTCTTTGTGGCAGCACCGAAATTTTGCTTTCATTGCGGCCATCAGATAGCTCCGCCTCCGGCGTTTCCTTTTTCCTTCGCTCAGGACCATTCCAAAGATTTTGGGGGTCCGAGGTGAGCTAAATCAAGTGGTCCTTTTATTGACTACCATAATTATTGAAGATAAAATATCGAATGCTTTCATATATAATAAACTTGGTAGAAAACAAGTCACAACCAAAATATAGTTTAAACATAATCAAACTCATGTACTATTCAACTAAATTTGAGCTCTAACCTTCAAGATGCACCTTTAAGCCCACCCGCGCCACATTGCTATTACTACCATAATGCTGCGACAAAAGCCAATCCCACTAACTCCTACAAATTTAAATGGCCAAGTTAAAGTTCCTTCTAACACTCTTCGATGCAAAGTCATCAATAATAGTATCAATATCAATTTTATCCAATTTATCCTTCTCAATGCATAAAATTGCCAAACCATTTAACCTTTCTTGTGACATTAATGACCTCAAGTAATTTTTTAATAATTTTAGCTTTGAAAAACTTCTTTCAGCGGAGGCTACAGTCATAGGTATGGTGAATAAGATTCGATAAGCAATTGATACATTTGGATAGCAATCTAAATCCTTAACAAACTCAATTGAGATTAATTTCGGATTTAAGCAGCTGATTTGATTAACTTTTCAATGACACAAATGCCCTTTAGAGCCTCTTACTCCCATTTAACTCAAGAAGATTGACGCGAGACAAGAAATTCTCAATCTCATGGATAGTGGATACTAATGTTCTTCACCGATCAAGCGCAATTATCAAACAAAATAGCTTGCATATCTTCATGAACATGGGAATGCTTCTAAAAGTTAGTGTATTACATGGAACTCATTGATATAATAATACAACGCACAATCTTCAACTCTCGTTGTATGAACATAAATGACTATTAGAAGAACTGAAGAAGCATATGAAAGACTCATCAGATGTATCTGCATATTTAATTGCTGATTTCCATTACACTTGGACAAAAATGGTTGGTCAAGAAGCATAACATCACACGATATTGTAAATCTGTTTCTAGCAAAGAGCCAAAGACATCCATATTCAGGAGATAGGAGTATTTATGCATGTTAAATTATAGATGATTATCTATATCAGAAGGTAGAAATAACTGAGAAAATGAATAAATGATTCATTGATTCATATCTTATACTGTAGTTCGAATTTTCGAAACTTCGACGACGGGGAGTGCACCGACACGCGGCTGGCCAGCCGCTCGAGCCTCGACCCTGATGAGACAGCGGAGATGGCGGACAAGCGCGTCTGCACGGAGCGTCTCGCAAGTCGCCACAATGAGGATCTACCGATCGTGCACAGAGAAAATGAACGTCATTACACTCGGTCGTCACCTCGGTAATTTAATAGGCCAAAATGAAACGTCACTAGCGGACTAGCTACTCCTCCATGCTCCATCGCATATTCCTTTGCATGTAACGCTAATTAAGGATTCATAATTCGCTAGCTTAATTACCATGGAACGCTATTTAATTAAGGGTAGCATCGGAACAAAATCAACAAAAAAAACAGCTACACTAAAATTCGTGCCAAAACTAATAGCCCTATAATATGGGACGGAGGAAGTATTAACTAATTAATTTGATAAGATAATAATGGACTGCTTGGCCTGCTAATACCTACAAACTATATGGACCGAGACCCTCCTAAATTGGGGTCCCCTAAATTGGGGGCCTGGCGGTCGTGACCGCCCCGGCCCTGCCTTCGCTTGACGCAACGCCGCAGTCTCTTCTCGATTTTCCTTTTCTTGTACCGCCGTCAAAAACCCTTAAAAATACCTGCCGTTCGCGACCCCTCGGGTCCCTTTTATAGCCTCGGGTTACTATGCACGTTCGCGGGCCAAACGCGCCACGAGTTGGGCCTCCGCACCGACTCGGCCCAGCTCCCGTGCGCCTGCTCGCCCGCGCGACGCTCGGGTCCCTCGCGTCCTGCGCCTCGCTGCACTTGCAGTCCACGCACACACACGTCGCGACTTCCACCGAGCCAGCCTGTGCGTTGTCGTGCGTAGACCACCGATGCACACACACGCACACAGCACATACCAGCCACGTGAACCATGCATACGCAACACCCACCACATGCATACATGTTCCTTTTCTCTAATCACAAATTCACAAATGATTTATTTGGTTGGAAAATCACCTCATCACAAAGTGAAAATCAACATAGTTCTCTCCTGTTAATTTTAGCTAATGGATGGTCAAAAGATCAATTTGCCCTCGACCCCTCCATCGCGGTATAATAGCCAAAAAAAATGCAAACAGCTAAGTAATGCAAGGGTGCAATGAACATTTGCACCCACAACCAAATTTCCAACCACCTATTAGCTAAGAGATCCAAACAAATTTCTCAACTAATAATTAGCCAACTAATAGTTAGCTAACTAACTATTAGAACTAATGGATTCAACCAGGTCCTTAGACTAAACGAAGGTCTAACTAATCAAACATCCGTACGTATTAATTATCGTGTAGATTGGCATATATATATGTTGCTATGAGCGCTCTAGCTTTTTCCTTAAAAAAAAGATTAATTCTGTGTGACGACTTGGGCAGAAGCTTAGTTAATTTGCAGTCTAGCTAGTTTTGGTTTAACATTAGCGGGAGAATAGATAATTGTTAATTTGCAATTGACAATCCAAATTTTTCTTGATAAAAAATGATGATAAAGTTGACGCCAATTTTTATCTAACTTTAGCAGGAGAATAGAGACAGATTTGAAGATCATTACGTGACCAACTTCTATAAACACGATGGGTAATCGCAGCTATATATATATATATATATATATATATATATATATATATATATATATATATATATATATATATATATATATATATATATATATATATATATATATATATAGGGAAGTATATAGTGAAAATAGGCATATGGTGAAATCATGAAAATAATTAAATAAGAGCATCGGATCAAACTTGAATGGTTCAGATCTAGGTGGAATCCCACCTCCTCCACTTAAAGTGTGGAATTTTGTAATTTTTCTAGAGGTCATGTGTAAAAGCGTGTTTAAAAAATATAGCTAAAACATTTGGGTGATAATACTTTGTGCAAGCCCGAATCGCATTTCAGGGAAAAGCGAAAGACATGTTATCCATGGGAAGCTGCCAGAATTAACCTCTCATGACATGTTCAGATCAGGTTATATGGCGATTCCTCCAAGAATGAAGTTTGAGGTCACATGGAGATCTCCATTACCACCGTATGATTACTTTGTATGTACAGGTGTGAGAACAAAATTAAGCCCCTCCATGTCTAACAATTGTGATGAAGATGCGGCTTAGTCGTTTGCCGAGTTCATCAATCATTTTTTACATTGTCTATATCCTTGTAATGCCTATGAGAGTTATTTAGTTCTCTTCTAGATTCTAATGATGACTTGACATTCATGGCTTTCATTTGTGATGTTGCGATGAAATTGAATGAATATTGGCAATATCGTGAGATAGATATATATTGAATAATGTGGCTATCATTTCCTAGATAAAATGTCACCATGTATAGAAAACTTTGGTGAAGCATATATATAGCAACCAAAAGGCCGTGCAATTATTTCTTTGTACTTGCGTATATCCAATTTATTAACTCAAAACCAATTCTATTGTACCATATCGTGATTTGATGATTCTCTGGAAGTATAGCCTGATACAACACGCATACATGCTTGTTAATTTACCTCTGAATCGTCAAAAATTGCTGAAGACCTTACATGGTGTATATGGCTGCACACGTATCGAAAAATACTACGTCAACGTTACACCAGAAGTTTGCTTAAATCAAGCGCACACTCGAAGCATTTTCTTTCACTTCTTGAATCTTAGGGCTGTTTGGTTGCCTAGTTCTACGCAGCTAGACTCGCGGGAGCCAGTGTTTGGTTGCTTGTTGTATCGTGTGAGTCTACATCCATACATACAAGATGGCTATTTGGTTGTCTGCGCGCGGTGTGGAGCCAGACCAGCACGATACACAAAACACTCACAGTGTGCATGATTTATGCCGCCCATCTGTAGAAGCCAGCAAGCAGTAGTGGCATTTTAACGAGCGGCAATATCAGGGGTGGCGTATTATCAATTTTTTCGTTCGTTCGCCCTAGCCAACGGGAGCCCCTTAGGGAAAAAAAATTATATGACATCGGCTACTTTATAGCATCTCTTGTTAAAACTAAACACACAATAAACATAGATATCAAAGCAACTAAATTTTCCTCTCTTCCTCTCTTAATATATATTATACATCTTTATTCCAAGAGTGATACTATAGATACTACAAAACATCTGGTATCATAGAATTTTTCCCATTGTGTAAGGCATAGCTATTAGTAGCACATTTCCGTAGCGCCTTTCCTGGTGGTCCTATACATGATCTGCTGGACAATCACTAGGTAAAGCTCTTCAATCCCACTTGCCATGAATGGCACCTCCATTCTCTGCCGGGGTTTTGAATTTCGCTGAATTGCCAAAATTGGATTTTTCAATGGGTTCTGAAATACACTTGTCCGGGTTACATTTCGGTGGACTTATCTGAATTTTGTCCAAAAATTCATATGTAGGTCATATTTTGTCGAACCATTTCATCCTAAAATTATACCATGTCATACACTATAAGTCTTGCTGAGTACAAATATACTCAAACTTGCTTAAATTGTTGGTTCAGTGGACGAGGAAAGCAAGATCCCTGTGGACTCTTCTTTCGCAGCAGGTTACAGGGACTATTTCGACGAGGTTTTCTAGGACCATCGCCTAGTCAATTGCATGTGGTATTTTGGGCAAAGGCATACTACTAGGCCTTGTATTTTCCCCTGCACTTTAATTCGGCCCCTAGGCCCTGTTGTAATGACTCTGTGCTATTTATTCACGTTATGGACTCTTGTATGGATGTGATATCAATATTGTAAAATGTGCGTACTAGCTACTGATCGCGGGACTAGTACATTATACACATGAGACTTTCTCAGTATTCCATGTCAAAAGGAGGGTCTCGACACTTGTTCAGGTTACATTTTGGTGGATTTATCTAAATTTTGTCCAAAAATTCATATGTAGGTCAAATTTTGTCGAACCATTTCATCCTAAAATTAGACCAAAATTTTAAAACAAAATCCAAAACCTGGTCTCCACTCCCCAGCACTCTTATATTTTGAGCGGGCAAGTAAGAAAGCTGAAGAGACTGAACTGCAGATCCCTCTATCGTTGTATCCTCTTATAGATCTACGCTCCATGATATCATTCTCTTGTTAGGTTATGAACCACAATTTGGTAGATTAACACACTCGTATGTTTAGCTCAAAGCTACGCTACTACTGTATGCGAATTGCGATGTAACCATAACAATTTGAACAAGGCCTGACAAGACTCGATCGACACTAACTGTTAATTCCATCCGCCATTATCTGACTAGTAATCTGGTAGAAATAACTACTACTGTATACTTGTGATGAACCTAATTAACCTTGTGCGCTATTGACTTTTGCGAACTGACCTATCTGCCTTCTTCCTCTCTCTTGAAGTGGGAAAAGAAAGACAACTTGCAATGTGAATTTTTTAGATAATGAAAGATTATAACTCCCGGTCTCTGTATCGTAAGATGCACACAGCTAAGAATCAGTGCTCTAATATGCAGGTAGAAATATAAAGTGTGTATTTCAACGAAGTTCAACTTGGGAGAGAAGTAAGCAAGATCACATAGAGTCGGAAATTATATATCGAGAGCAAATCTGGGAGTGAATCCGCCTCACGGAGATCTCGCGGTGAGCCCCAAGAGCTCACGTCTTCCTCAACTAGTTACCCCAAGACACCTCGATGGAATTGAACCAAGGGCTGCTACTAGGTGCGATGGTTGCAGCAGGCAAGCATCTCTAATTGGTGTGCTTGTAGTTGTAGAGTAGCAGCTCGCCCTGCACCCAGAGATTATATGGAACAGACAGCAAAATGTTCTAAGAGTCTTGGAAGACGACATGCACGCTAGACAGTTCCTTTACTGAGTTAATTTTGCTTGTATGATCCTACTATCAGCTAGCAAGGATCTACATACCAGGATTGACGGACTTGGTAACACATTGTCAGTATATTTCCTGATGCCTCCAAGTCCTATGCATCTGAAGCTCGTCAATTTCATGCGCTGTTCTCTACCCAACACTGAAATATATCAGTGGGCAAGCAGGGAGAGCCGCGCTTCAACATATATAGCTGGAAAACGGGTGTTAATTACAGAGCTCCTCAGCATCGAACTTTTAAATTCGTGCCGATTTTACTGTCCAAAAATTACGTTACTCTCGTATCTTCAATTTATTTCGTGCAGAAATAACTGAATAGGCAGACAACCACATAGTAGTTGACAGGAAAATTTATGTGGCCGTCTTCTTTTCTTGAAGTGGACAACATGCAACCTGACATGCGCTGCGCATCTGGCTTTAATATGAATGTAGAATGCATATATTGTTAACGTGCATGAAAGCACTGCTCAAGGTTTAATTTACGAGTACTAAACATCACTCTAGCAAGTAGCAGTATGGTTCATATATGGCTTGCCTTTTAACATGTCTTACGGTGCTAATGCCAAAAGACGCTGTTAGTTGGGCACTACAAATATTCTAGCTACCGAGCTCTGCTGGCTCTCCGTGTGTTACCTATAAATAAACTGGGAAATGAGCTTGAGCAACTGCAACGTAGAACAGGAACGAAACCGGAAGTGCATCCTCTTCTTGAAGTTCTTCGCCGGAGCTTTTCTAGCCTCCAGATAAACTTTTTGTTTTGTTTTGCAAATCTAGTCTCCTTCAAGGCAATTACAAAATAGTCTTCTCCCTAATCGCGGAAGTGTCGGCAACGACATGTGTGACAGGCCTTGTTTGGGGTGGGGGGAGGGCTTAAAGCCAGCTTCAGCTTCTGAAAAACCAATAAGCCCTCCAAATAGCTCAGCCTTTAAGCGGCTTTTGATATAAACTAAAAACCATATATAACTAATAAAAGCCAAAATCTAAAAGTTAAGCTGGACCTGCTTTTGCAGGTTATTGCTGAGAACAATTAGTTATTTATTAAACGATCTCTTATAAAAAAACTACAGTCGTTTTTCAGCTCAATAATCCAAAAAATAGCTTTTTTAGAAAAGTTACAGCTCCCCAAACAGATTCTATAGCAGGCTCCTATAGTGAATAATTAATGGCACATTACTGCAAGCAATGGTACCTTTGTAAGGCATTTTTACAAATTTATTCGGAAGTGAACTATATTTTTTTTAAAAAAAATTATCAGACGACTAAAGGAAAAGCGACAACGCCACCGGGTCCAGGCTGCTGCTCTGCAAAGCATCTCTTCCTTGTTGATCTCCTGTAGCAGCAGCAATTTCCTGCAACAGTACAGTAATTTATGTTACGGACTACACTGCAACATCATTCACTTGCACCAGCGAACCAACACGCACAGCTACACGAGAGCCTAAAATTATAATAACACCATATGCAGATGACTAGGTAGACTGTTTGCTAGCCAGGAGCTAAGATGTCCGTGGAACATCTTCATTCTACGTAGACCTGTCTATTGGGCAGACTTTTTAGACATGTGTGTGGCACGGTAAACATGGTACGATATATACGTGGGCCGAATCGACATGGTACGAATGATAGGGTCGTACCGGACCTCACAGTCAGACACGATGGGTGATACAATATGGCAAGTCAACATAGGCCGTACTTGGACCGGCACATCATGAAACAGGCCCGATGGCCTGAAGCAGGCACGACACATGACAGAGCGCTCTATCGCGACATTGCATCATGTTGTGACTCGCCTATGACCAGCGCTTTTGCGGTATTTCGCATGCGGAGAAAGAGAAAACAATGGAGATGCTAAAAGGTGGAGAATGGGAACTGGAGAGGATATGCTCACTGACATCGGGCTTGCACACCGAGCCACTCCGCACTGGGTACCTCACACTAGGTGTAAGGTTTTTAATGTAGCAATAACTCTGTATATGTTCAAGAATAAATAAAATTTACTTCTTTTCCCCAACATTTGTGTCTATTGCTTCAGTTTTGTGCGTCTCCAACTCTTTTCCTCTCATTGTAATAGTGCACATAGACTAAGTCTGGGCTGGCACGATATGAAGCTGACACAAAGTGCAAATGGTCTTGCTTAGGTTTGGCACGGCACAATTTAGACACGAGTCACATCGAACTCGTGCCGGGCCAACCCAACATGGCACGACGTACATCTCTAATCCTATATGAAACCAGTGGTGGAGGCAGCAAAAATTTGGTATCCGGACAAGCCTAGCTGTGATCTAGAATACGTCTGTTCTTCAACTCCGACGATAGCAAAACTCAACTGGATTTATCAACAGTGATACCTGGTCAACTCGGACAAGGGCCGGTGCTATCGGGAGGGTGGTTCTGCCACTGTATGAAACTATATATATCTGCTCGATCATCTAGTGCGTAAAGCTTGTCCATCTCGATTACCATGCACCTACGTTCTTCAAGCACTACTTATCTTTTTTGAGGGGCCAAGCAGGAGAGCTGCGTCGATATATCGGGATAGATCGCTTGAATTAATTACAGAGCTACCTGCACTCCATCATTGTTTTTTTTTGCTACTTGCGCGGGCGTGGCGCACAGATAGCAAAAATCACAGGGCTTGAAAAAAACCACTTTCTGATTTTTTTTGGAGGTTTTTCTCGAAGAAAAGGGTGTGAAACTGTGAATGTAATATCGGATGTAATCCTAAATTTAATGGGGCGGACTTTAAAAAAAAAGCGAACTTGGATGGAATTTCAGAATTTTTGAAGGCCTTCTTGTTAGGAAAATGGATCTAGATGTAATTTTAGACATTTTTGGGAGGGTCTGCTATGGAAAAGTGGATCCGAGCGTAATTTCAAAATTTTTGGAGGGTCTGCGGGAAAAACATACTTCAGTTTTTTTGTGCCTTTCCAAAAAGGACCCAGATTTCAGAATTTTGGATAGCTTTGTGTAGGGAAAAACGAATTTCAGGATTTCTAGGGCCTTTTCAGGGAAAGGATATGGATATAATTTTGGAAATTTTCAGGAGCCTCTTCATGAAAAGTTGATTGCCAAATCAGAACTAGATGAAATTTTAGAAAAGTGGACTCGAACATAATTCAAGAATTTCTAGAGGGCCTGTGGGGGGAAAACGAATTCCACAGTTTTTTGGTGGTCTTTACACAAAACAAAGGACATGCATGTAATTCGGGGATTAAAAAGTAGATTTGGATGTAATTTTAGATTTTTTTTTGAGGGCCTGTGCGTGACAAAAATGAAATTAGTGATTTTGGGGGGTCTTTCTGCAAAAAAGGACCTGGATGTAATTTGAAGAATTTCTAAAAAGTGGACATGGCCGTATTGTTGGTTTTTTGGAGGGCCTATGTGGGAAAAATGAATTTCAGATATTTTTGGGGCTTTTCTGCCAAAAAGGGCCATGATATATTTCAAGAATTTCTAGGGCATCTATTCAAAATTTTATGGGCCTTTTGCAATTTTTGAGGGCTTTGTTAAAAAAAAAGTGGACTGGGACATAATTTCAGAATATTCGGAGGGCTAGTGTGGAAGAAAAATGAATTTCAGAATTTGTTGAGGGCCTCTCCGCAAAAAAGATATGTATGTAATTTCAAGGATTTTTAGGGTTTTTTCGCAAAAAAAGGGTGCCACAGCACCACGTGTAGGGCGGCAAAAACCTGCCCGAGTGATGCGCGTGCGAGCAAGACTCAAACGCGTGTTCGTGGCCGAGTAGGGAAAATTTATTGAAGCAGTATTAAAGGGAGCCAAAATCAGGCGATGTGGCTGCACGCGGAGCAAACGCGTCGGCGGAAATCGATGTGGCTAGCGCGCACGGCCACAAACTCCTCCGGGTCTAATATAAGGATTATACCTCCGGTAAAAAAAATCCGTGCAACTATTTCTCATTACCTTTTGTTGTTTTGATATCTCCAATTTTCTAGCTCAAATTACTTAAATGATATCATATTATACTCGTAATTCTCTAACACCCCGTTTGGAAGTTGGAATTGGCCTTGAAATTCAAGAAGCGGTTTGAGATAAGAACCGGTTCTAGAACGCAAGATCCAGAACCGGTTCGTGTCTCAAACCGCTTTTGGAAGCCCTCCTGCCAGTGTATTTAAACCATTCTTCCTCCACGAGCCAGCAGAGGTGATCAAACAGAGAAGGGCTGGCCCAGCGTTGTTCTTGGGGAGAGGTGCTGTCCAAATTTTTAATTGCGGGTGATTAGCTCTAAATTAAGTGTTTCAAGGTTAGTAACATCATGCCAACATCCTTCTCATCTAGATATTGCTATTTTTTTCAATGGATGTGGAGAAATCTTGATTTGTTCTTGTTGAAAGTTATTTCTTAGCTAGCTCACTCTAGAATTTTTTAAGCAAGACTATGATCAATTGTAGGGAATTGTACTTCCCCAAAATTTGTTTTGTATGCTTGTTTTTGTTGATGTATGAAGATGTAGGGTGGAGATCTAGTTTAAAATATGACATTACAAGGTAAGGGTGATTGGAAGTTTTAGATCTAGGTGCTTGTTAGTTTTAGAATCTTAAATATCACAATAAGTTAGGGAGATCTAGGTACATTGCAAGAAAGTAATTATTGGTGTATGAAATAAAATAGAAAAACACGTAGAAGGATAAAAAAATAATTACAAAGGTAGAAAGGGATAAAAAAATAATTAGAAAGGTAGGGCTTTAATTGGATGAAGGTGTAGGTAGAGCTTTTTTGTTAGAGAAGAAAAAATATGGTCATTAATTGTAGACTCAAGAAGAAAAAAATAATTATAAAGGTAGATCTAAGTGTCTGTGAGCTTTAGATTTTTAAATGTAACTATAAGTTAGGTTATAATTTTTGTAACGAAATTATTTTGATAGAAATAATTTTGTAATAGGAAAGTTTTAGTTTGGCAAGTTTGTATTAAGAAAGTTTAGGATGAGGAGTCCGATTAGGACAAGGAAGTAGAATCCTATTCTGTTAATTAGGATTGTAGTTTTGGGTATAAATATAGGGATAGACTTGAGTTTTATAAGTGAATAGAGCGAGAAGTAATAAAGAGAAAATTATCTCAATGTTTTTTTAAAAAATATAAAAACTGATGTTCATAGTACTTAATGGAAACCGTATCTTGTCCAAAACCTTATACATTCTTGATCAGAGAAAGTCAATATACTTGATCCGAGCATCTGTGAAACATGCGCTCGAGCACAAGTAAATCCTAATCAACCTCTTTTCCTAATAGAACATGCAAGGAAAATGCTAACCCTATGCTAGCGTGCAGATTCTGCTATAGGCTCTGGCAACATTGTTTGATCTTCGCCGGGCGATCCACCCCGATGAGCCCTGGGCTCAAAACAATCGTATTATCTTGCTTATAATCACTAACAGACCTGAAGCCCACACAGCTCGCCGCGGTTCTCTGTACATGTTGCCGCCGAGCTTCTCCTTCAACACCTCAAAAGCCGGCCGCAACGCTAGCGCGCTGTAGGCGCCGGCGAGCTCCGGAGCCCCTTCTTCCGGCGGCACGACGCCCAGCTGCTTCGCGGTATCCTTGAGCGCGCCCCTGCAACCCTGGCTGTGTTCCATCGCCATCCGCACAGATGATGGCCGGCGCTTCGCCTGGGAGTTCAACGGTGAGGCCGAGCACGCACCGCATGCTTCGACATGAGTATCTGGGATGGCTGCGTCAAGGCACTAGCACAAGACATGAGGGATTTTCATGGCGTGTCGAGTGCTCCCGATGCCTCACAGGCCTATGCATCTCATCTGTCTTTTCAAGGAGAAATGGAACGGCGAACATTTGTCTTCTCAAAAGGGCAGTTTTGCTTGTTGTGGGTGCAGCTGATCACTTCATGATGCAACTTTGAGTCGGTGAGCGAGAATCTCTCGTGTGCAGACAGGGACGATCAAATAAAGTGGCGCTGGACATCAGACGGTCAATACTCAACAAGGACTGCATACCTTGTGCAATTCGATATGGTTTGTTGCAGGATGAAAATCAACCCCATATGGAAGGCGAAGGCTGAACCAAAATGTCGCTTTTTCGCTTGGACCTTACTTCACAACAAGATTTTAACAGCAGATAACATGCTAAAAAGGGGATGGCCGTGTAATGCAAGCTGCAGCCTTTGCAATACATCTTCGGAAACACCGACACATCTATGCAAAGATTGCCCCTTCACTGCGGATGTATGGGGCCTGATACTTCGCTGGGGCAACCTCGATCGATGGCAAAACCTTAGTCACAACGGCTCCATGTACGAATGGTGGCACAAGCTAAGAGCCCAATATGACAAAGAAAGAAGACGCGATTTAGATGGCCTCATTATCTATTTCTGGTGGAATATATGGCTGGAAAGAAACAGGCGTATTTTTCAAGGGATAACTTCAACACCGGAACAAGTGGCCACATCGATCAAAGATGCGGTTTGCAACCATAGCTACGCGTGGACAACATACCAGACGACTTAGATTCTCCGATAGTTTTTTCCTTGGTTTGTTTTTTCTCCTAGTGGTGTGAGTGGAGGTTATTTAGGTGGATAGTGGTGTGTGCGGTGGAATTCTGTGAGGTTTTTTGGGTCCGGTTTTTTCCTTAAAAAACTGGCCAATCTGTCTTTCTTTTCTTTTTTCCTTCTCAATAAAGTTTGCGGCAATCCTCTTGCTGCTCTTTCGAAAAAAAAGAATCTCTCGTGTGCTGTGTGGCTTGAGAATTTTGAGTTTTGCGGGTCTCTTATATAGTCATGGCTTTTTTTTACCGGCGTTAATTAAGTTGGCTCCATCTTACCAGAGATGTAGGGTAATATGCTAAATGCAATAACCACCGCTGCAAGTAGCGCTGTAGACAAGCTGAGCTCCAAGTTTGAGCTCAGTAGAAGCTCAAGCTAAGCTCGAGCAAGCTTAGAGTTACGGTGTGAGTTTGGATCTAGACTCTAGATCGGCTCGGCCTAAGCTCGAGTGGCCTCAAGCTCGATAACCATTAACAATTCAACATGCATCAATTTTAATAAAAAGAAAAGCTTAAACTCGAACTCGCTTGAACAAGGTTGGTTTGAATTAATATGCAGTAATATTCAACAAAATGATTGAGAATATGTATTAAATTTACGGAATCCTAATGAAGAGTTCATTGAAGCTCACGAGCTTAGCTCGTTTGGAACTCGAGCTGAGCTCGAGTTAAGTCTAAAATGAGCTGAACTTAAGGAGCTCGTAAGCCTTGAGCTTTTTTACCGCCCTAATGCAAGGGTGCAAGTGCGTTCAGTGTGTAGGATTTCATCCAATGTGCCTTAATTCTGGCATGGCTTCATGCGCGGTTGAACGCTATAGGTTATTTAATTTTCATATCAGCACTTTGATTTGCTGAAGCATGTTGCATGACAACTGCTTGATTAAGGAACACGTAGACTACACAAAATCGCTTAGCGCTCTTCAGAAACAAGAACACGTAGACTACACAAAGTCTTTTTCAGAAGCAAGAAACAATGAGATATATTGTTCTCCACTCTATAAAATTTATTGTTCTGATGGCATTGCTGAGTAACATGCAGCCATGCTCGTACTACCCCATCTGATGGTTAGATATAGCAGTATCATTTCAAGCAGAGATTCCACGGTCGAGCAGAGTATCAAACGACGCGCAGAAGAAGAAGAAGAATCTGTTTACGGGTATTTCTTCGGCTCCTCTGCTTTGTGCTGCTACGGTTGCTCTGCATCAACACGGCAGCTCCTGGAATTAGCTGCTGATCCCTGTGCCCCTCCTCCTGTAAGCCTGGCCAATAGTATGCCAAGAGCATTGCGATGGATTAATCTTGTGATGGCACGCCAATTCACAGGCTGTTTCTAGTTGGTTGCGTGGTTTTGAAGTGATCTATCTGTCGAATGCTTTGCGATGAGTTGAAACAAATGCACAGCAGAACAGCGTGTGACACAGGCACAAACGTATCACCGACCCATTGACCGGCGAATTCTACGGTATATACAGGCTCTGCTGTTTTGTTCCGTTGCTAGCTCGTGCCAACCGGCCGGCATCGTCTGGTCACAAACTTCAGTATTTTCGACGTGAATTTTCGCCGTGCCGTTGAATTGATATTTTCTTCCCAGCATTGCCGGTGTGATCAGCGTCGGATCTACCGTTGGTACGCGAAGGGCCGGAGCATGGGCTCCGCTTGTGTACCTTTGGTACCCTTCTACCGTCTTTAGCGTCATGTGCGTTATTATTCTAGTTAATTTTGTTCTTAAGATTTCTACTTGTATATATTTTTGAGCTTTTAGAATGCACCATCTGTTATTAAGATATTATATTTAATTATTTATTGCTCTAACTTTGTTATTTATCTATTTATGTATCAATTTAGATTGCATATGATATTCAAATATATTTTTACTATGCTCACCTTGATAATAACGTCGCACTGTCACCCTCTCCATTTTTATGGGCACGCCTTTTCCACGAGAGCTAATTGAGTTGGTTTTCTTGTTGTTTCTTACTTATAGCTGCTGATTTCGAAATATTTGTCAGTCACCTACTAGTATGCGATTCAATCCTTTCGAGGAGAGGCTCCAAGGTCGAACAACGATCTTGAACATCAAAACACTGCGTAGAGCTTTTGTATCGTAGTAGCGTTTTTCGAGTTGGCTGCTGATCGTTGCGCTCCTCCTTTCGTATGCCTGACCAACGCATTAACATTACATTAACCAATTAAGCAGTCCATATATACCTGAACAAACACGGTGCCGTCAGTGTAGGCGTGCGGGTTGATGGCCCGCGAGGTACGCTGCCCGCACACATTGCAGGTGAACGCCACCCGCCTCCGCCTCCGCAGGGACTTTGTAAAGAGCGAAGACACCTCTGGAATGTCTGCCCCGCCGGTTTTGCTCGCCTTTGGCGGCCCCTCCATCCCCGATCCCGTCGTCCAGCCACTCCCCTTCGCGGCGCTCAGCACCAGCCCCATGTCCGCGTCCTGCAGATGCACAGCAACCAGATCAGAAGCCAAAATCAACTTGATCCGGCCGTATCGGCCGAAGCAAGAAAATCTTGATGCACCCCATAAACAAGACCATGTTGATCAAAGGTATTGGTTAACAAATTGAGTCCTATCGAAGGAAGAAACCAAACGGCAAGCAGTAACATCAAATGGAGTCGAAGCGAGAAACTGTAAAGATCGCATAAATCTGCCGTAAAGTAACCGCGAAAGCATCGGATTAGATCTAACAGCGACAAGAAGACAAAATTGCATGAGGCAGCGTCCAGAACCGGTACGAAAGCGAACAAATTAGAGCAAGGCGCATCAGATCGTGGCTAACCGCCGCCGCAGCCGTGCAGCGTCCGTACCTTGGAGAGCGGCGAGATGGAGAGGCCGTACGGCGCGAGGCTGGTCGGCTCACGCCCGGCGCCTGCCGACCTGCGGATAGTTGTAGAACGCCACGTTAATTCACAACCTGTTTCTAATTGGTTGCATGCTTCTGGATTGATCCATGTTTGTTCAATTCTGAACTGAAACAAATGTACAGAGGGACAGCTTATGACAGGAATAGGCATCGCCTGCTCACAAACTTCTCTTTTTTTTCTTTTTTTTGGTGTGAATTCTCGTCTTGCAGCGTGCCGTGCTGATGGATTGATCCTCCCTCTCTGCGACGCTGCCGGTACGCACATCATGTCATCATAATCGCATCTCATCTTCTCAACCACCGCCCAGCCAGATCGGCATGCAACCACCCATGGCGCGTCAGCGCGGGGATGAACAGCGCCGCAGATGGTCGAATTTTTTTTATTTAATATTTATTTGAAATCTTTTTTTCAAAACTAATCAACGGAATTTAAAAATTGCAAAAATACACGCTGTCGCCCTAGTATGGGGCGACAGACGTCTGACTTAACGGTGAAATTCGAAAGTTTAACGGAAGAACTAAAACATTTTTTAAAAAATGCAATCGCCCCTGAGATGGGCGATAGGTATAGTGCTACAGTACCATCGCCAAACAGTGCTACAGTACTGCTACAGTACAGATCGCCCTTGAGATGGGCGATCGGTATTTTTTAAAAAAATTTTTAGCTTTGGCGTTAAACTTTCAAATTTCGCTGTTCGGTCAGACACCTGTCGCCCCTCGTGTATTTTTGCAATTTTTAAATTCCATCGATTAGTTTTAAAAAAAATTAAAATAAGTATTAAATAAAAAAATTCGCAGATGGTCAGCCATGCCCATGGTGGCCTTGTGCTTCAGGCCCTTGATAGTTTGGCCCAAACAGGAAGTAATCTTACATGGGTTTTGCATGCTAGGCATTAGGCTATGATCAGAGTAACCCAAGGTCTGACTCCACCCTTACTTCTTGGTAACTTATTTACTCCAATTTCATGTAGTCTTTGTGGATAGCCTCGCACGACGAGTGGACGAAGCAGAACATGTGCACCTGGACGATCAAATAGGCTCACTTGTTCTCAATTGATTTGCATGGTTGTTGGATGGTAGCAATCTTTTCGCACTACCCATCCAGTGTGTACTGAATTTACATCCCATGCTTAAATAAATTTGTTGCAGAATTATGCAACAAAGTATCTAAACAAGATACCATGGGATCGAATTGGCATGTCAAACACTCCCGATGCCTCACAGTCCTATATGTATTCAACGTGGATAAACTGAACAAGAAATATTTTCAAGGGGAAAATTTGCTTGTTGTACACAAAAGCAAAAGATAACCTCATACAACTCGGAAGATAGGTAAGGGAGACTCGTGTGTGTGTGTGATGCCTGCCTTTAAAGCTGTGAGCTTTGCAGTTCTCTTATAGGCACCCACTCTCCACATGAGTTAATTAACTTGCACTTCCCAGAGGTGCAGGGGTGTTAGTACGTGTAGTGGACACGCACATGTTTGTACGCGTGTGGTTTGCATTCTCTTCTACTATAGAAAAGTACTTATATATTATTTTCTTTGTTTCTAAATAAATGTCATTGGTAGGATGTGTGCACTCAAAAGAGTTGAATCACTAACATACAAATTAAAAAGCTAGTTATATTTGGCACGTGGAAAGCAATGAGTTGTCCATATTAGATTTAGTGTACCTAACAAAAAACTCCCTACACAAAGGCCTATCGTACATTTATGGCTTACCGGGACCAAAACCTGCAAGAGTTCAAGTGCATACAATGCGTGAGATTTCTTCCTTTGCAATTAATTTCTATCAAATACTATATCAAACAAACATGTTATTTAAAATTCATATGACAACTCGGTTTGCTGAAGAAATTTTATTACGCATTTGCGCTGTTAAACTGGCCATGTATGTACTTAGCGCCTGGACGTTCGCGAAACTGTATTATGCTTGTGGATTATGGCGGGAGAGTGCAAGTCTTCTGTAGTTGAGAGTGATACTCTCTTTGCGCCGCTACTGCTATAGTTTTAAAAGTCGACCGGTGACCGAACCGGTGTGGCTGCCGGTTCACCGGTTGGACCGTCGGTGTTTTTACATAATAGTATCATTTTTTAGAGGTTCTGCTCTATTATTATTATTCATTATGCAGTCTAGCTTGAAAAAATATGCGGTCCAAACTCCCCAAAGTCAAAGAAAACGAGGACTTAAGCATGTGTATATCTGAAGAATGCATTGCTGCAAGTATGAAACACAGGTGAGTAGTATGAAACACAACTGAGTAGTACGTTCTTCTATGCTTTTCCTCCTAGATTAGTTGCATAAATCTTGAAGCAAATAAAAAGATAAGCAATTGATCATCATTCACACTTCATTCATACTTTAATATTTATACAACTTCAAAAAAGAAATATATATAAACACCTCTCAACACAATCAAACATTACATCAACATGGAGCAACCACAAGAATGAAGGATCTCAGATGCAAATGTCAAAACAGAGTCTACCTACAGCTAGCCCCAGGCCCCAGGTCCCAGCCGCGATAATGAACAAATTAACATAGCTCCCGAGGACCAAGGTCAAGGTGTGAAGCAGCAGTTCCGCCGGCAACGAAACCCAGCCTCACGCCCGTCCGCCGGCGCCCTCACCGTGAAGCTCCACCCGTCCGCCGGCGCCGCCAGTTGTGTGCCAGGCCGAGAGAATAGGGGGCGGCAATGGTAGAACGTTGAGAGAGAGAGGGAGATAGCAGGAAGGAAGCCCTAAATACACTCATATTCACAACGCTCCATTCTTACTGCTGAATCCACATCATGAAAATAGAGTAAATTTCATGTCTATTTCAAAGAACTCTACATTTTAGAAACTATTAAAAATTACATATTTTTATACTTATTTTGAATAACTCTAGATTTTTAAAATATTTGTTCTGTGAACTACAGGATATAACATCCAATTAGGCAACGTATCCTGTGCACACAGGCCCTCCCGTGTACACACCGTGCACACCAACTAAAAAAAGTTGCGAAAAATTCTGAAAAAAATTGTAGATGTACTTCATAGATTACTCTACCTATGTATAAAATTGTAGGTTCAAATTCATTATGTATCAAGAGTTATAAAAAAGAGAAAATTCTAACGAGTTTAAATTCTTTAAACTTGTCAGAATTTTATCTTTTTTGTAACTTTCGACATATAATGAATTTGATCTTGAAACTTTACACGTAGGTAGAGTAATCTATGAAGTACATCTAAAATTTTTTTCAGAATTTTTCACGACTTTTTCTAATTGGTGTGCACGGTGTGTACGCGAGAAGGCTTGTGTGCACAAGATATGTTGCCATCTAATTAACATAATTTGTTAGACATATGTATGACAGTTACACGCTTTGGTGGTTAATTTTTTTTTGAAAATGGTGAACGCCGTGAATTATATTAGAAAACAGAAAGGAGAGCGATTACAGGTGCAAAGTTGATTTGGTGGTGAACTGAAAGTTATTTCCTTCGACCAGTCCACCTCTTCTCTCTGCGCTGAACTAATATAACCATGACATCCTCGCATCAACATGGATAGTCAAAAACTCCCGATGCCTCGCATGCCTACGTGTAAGGAAATTGCAAACAACTCTCTTTTCAAAGGGAATTTTTGCATGGTGCAAGAGTGCAGTGGATCTTCACACAACTATAGTATAGCAACTAGTATATATATGTGCGGGAACTCTTGTGTGATACATGCATGACTCGAGTCTTGTGCTCTGCGGTCGTCTTATATAGGCGATATTGACTTTTTTTACTTGAGCTTTTTAATTAAGAAATTTTAATTACAATGCATTATATCGATAATATATCATAGGAAAGTAGCTAGAAATCAGTTCTAACCATTGATTTGTTGAGTATATTTCTACTATTCTACTACTAAAGAAAGTATAAATAAATACTAGCTAGTATGATCTATTGAATCGAAAAGAATAAACATTTTATATTAAATTTAGTACACCGTAGAAAAGCTCGAGCGAAAACAAATTTCAATACGCTGGAACCAATAGCTTGCAAGGCAACAGCTACTATTAAAGCAAGCCCAACCCACCCCCTAAATCTCCCCCTATCCTAAATTATAAGGAGAATTAGAAAAATATAAGCTCCAACCCAACCCTTATAAGGAACCTCTATTCTAGGGAGACTCCTTCTCACCCCTACATCTAGGAGTTTTCTCTTTCCCCCTACTATTTTCTTCAATATTTTTTTTATTTGTTATTTCTATTTTTAGTAAATGATTCATGGGTGCAAAGTAATAATAATGTTTAGATAAATAATAGGGGTGAGTAATAGGGAGTGTGGGTTGGAGACAAATTTGATATAGGGTGGCCCTAATTTTTACATCACCCCTAAATGAGTGATTTAGGGGAAAAATATAAAGGTTTGGGTTGGAGTTGCTCTTAGTTCGTAAGATTAGCTTTCAGTGCGACATGATTCTTCCTCCGTTCCACGCATGATCAAACTAGTGCGGTCTACGGGTCATTCTTTTTTTTTTCATATCAAAGCTTGATTTGCCAAAGAGATGTGATTGTACAACTACTACGTACCAATTCTGTGCCACACGATCGTTCAGCACGCGTGAAATCGCAGGTGTATTAATGTGTTTGGACAGTGGTGCCTTGCGTATTATGAGCGTTAGCTTCACGCCTTCACATGATCGTTGACATGATTGGAAGGTTCTAATCACGAGTTTGCGTTCAATTCCTTTAGGCCAACTTTTCATTTCTGAACGCTGTGCTCAGGGCCGTTCCTTATATTTCGGGGCTCTAGTGCAAGTCAAGAAATAGGACCTTTGATTTCAGCAACATAAAAATGTTTTTATCTATTAATTGCAAAGGCATATGTTAAGTATATAATTAAAACATTTCTTCAGTTGCAAAGA
Source organism: Guadua angustifolia (assembly GCA_036346375.1). NCBI lineage: Eukaryota > Viridiplantae > Streptophyta > Magnoliopsida > Poales > Poaceae > Guadua > Guadua angustifolia. The sequence goes on from JAYEVE010000210.1 coordinate 149,757, forward strand.
TGACGCATACATGATATATAATCAAAATAAGCGATCTGGTTGCAAATATACATGGCACAAGGTGGCCTTGACGCTAATGCTATGAAGTCTGAGTCTCCTAGTCAGAATAGAACAAATCCAATGTAAGGGCCTAATGGGTCAAGGCGTGAGCACTGAGCGTGAGCGTCGACACCAGACGTGAGCGTCGAGGTCTGGTGTGAGTGTCGAGGCATCAAGTCGATCGGCCGAAGCCCGAACCTGAAGGCGAAAGGCCGTTTGCTTTGTTGACTCCCGCTCGCACGAGTCGTTGGTGCCTCGTTTCTTGGAACAAGAGACCATATATATGCTGATTACTTACATGGGCCAAGGCCCCTCCCCATCGTGGGCCCTAGGCGACGGCACCTGTTGCACCGGCCTAGGAACGACCCTGGCTGTGCTTACGCTTACACTTCCTCTCCGCTGCTCTGTAGGCAGATGTTCAGAGAGTTGTTTAGCAATGAAAAACTATTTTTTTCTTTTAATATAAATATATGAAAGGTGCTTATTTTGTAGCATCGATGTTTAATTAACAATCGGTATTTAGCATGTGCTTTTGTGTATAACTATATCTAATTAGTAGTTAATACAATATTTAAGCACCCATAAAAGAGATGTTTGTATTAGACAAAAATAACTTTTACATGTGTGTTTGATTATGTGGATGTATTCTCTCTTTATATACTCATGTATAAGCATCTTGCATTATATATACCCTAAGCCGCCTAAATAAAACAATATCACTACATGCATGTCCGCACGCAACGTGCCATGAACCCATTGCATCTACTGTTGAGTTAATCTTGTTGTTCAAAAAGTCAGGTCTGCATCAGTTTTGTTTTGAGTCGGACGTTCAGGGCATGTGCAATTGTACTAACTATAAAAAATATCCATATCATCTATAGATAGTATATAGACAACCTCTTTAATAGATTAGTTATAACATTGTCTATAAAATTAAATATTGGCCCACATGTAATAGATAATAAGTGCCTTGGAATCAGTTATAGCCTGACTATACATTAGAGCAAGTATAATAAGGTGAGGTAAGCAGGCTATAAGGATTGCCACATCAGATTTATGATGAGTTGGAGGAGAGAGCAGAGAAGCGGGCTACAGATCTTCAGCCGGCTGCAGCACGGGCTCCAAGAAACTTGGTGAGAGAATGAGTGGATGAATGTGGACCAAGTATTAATGTCTTTGTATGTATGTATAGCTAACTATTATATGGGTGGGCTGTTAGGTTGGCTGTATATGATATGGCAATGAAATAAAGCTTACAGTTGGCTCTCTTATTAGCCTTGCTCTTAGTAGCTGGTCTATATCTCTCTCCTCATTTTCTCTCTTCCACCTAAGCAAAATGCTAAGATGGCATCCTTATAGCTAGTTGAAATAGCACCATTGCACATGCCCTCAGTATGTTTCGAGTCAGAGTGTTCAAAGTCTGCTTGTCTTCAGTTTAGTATCCGTGTCTGTGCCGGACTAGTAATAGTACTCGGAAGTTTGTGTATCTGTTTTGGAGTCGGGTTGGCAAAGTTGCAGAATACAATCTAGATTGTAATCAGAGTCGGTTTGCTATATGTAAAGCCCTTGGGTATAAATATTAGCCAGTGCAATAAGAAAAGCAGTGAATTCTGCGCCAAAAATACAATCTGCGCGATTGTTTTGTTTTGCCTGAGTAGTTCTTTCGTGTGGTGTTGAGTTTTGCCGACAAGAGGATTAGAAGGCCTGTAACAGAGTTTGCTCTGTTAGTTTCACTTCGTATCTTCAGGCGTGTTTTGCAGCAAGCATCAACTGGTTCAGGGCTTCCGATACAAACAGAGAAACGCTTCAAGGGCGCGCAGACAGCAGAACGATAAAAGCCTGGGCGTCAAGTTTTTTTAAATAATATTATTTTAATTCAAAATTGCGACATAAATACACGTATTTTAAAAATTGCAGAAATAATATCCGGTCGCCAAACCGTTTGGCGATAATAGGGTCGTCGCCAAACGGTTTGGCGATAATAGGGTAGTCGCCAAACCGTTTGGCGACTATACCGTAATCCCGCGTGTCAGCCCGGTGACAGCCAGTTGTCGCCAGGTGAGGTAGTGGTCGCCACACCGCTCGGCGACTACTTAGTAGTCGCCAAGCCGGTTGGCGACTACTAGTAGTCGCCGCACCGCTCGGCGACTACTAGTAGTCGCCAACCGGCTTGGCGATAATACTGTACATTTTTTAATTTTTAAGTAAATTTTGTTGTGAACTGTTTATGCAATAATTGTTATATTAAATAGGAAAAAACTAAAAAAACTCTTGTCATGTAATAGACGGGAAGAATTATTTTAGTTCGTTAGTGATACGCATGTCACTTTCGTATTTTCATAGCCCCATGGATAGGCCGAACACGGTCTAAAAAAGACGGAATAAATGAAGGCCGGCCACGCGAGGTGGGCTACCACTTACATATGGGCGAGATAGCAAGACGTTCCTTCGGCATTTTGTTGCGAAAGTCGGAAAAGGCACTTACGGCTACGAAACCACGGAAATCGTGGGCACTAAGGGGTTTTCGTTGCCCCGCGGGACAGGCCAGACACGGTCCAAAAATTACGGAAAAATTCAAGGTCGGCCTACGTAATGCGGGCTACCACTTACGTATGGGCGAGATAGCCAGACGTTGGGCGGCCATTTGTTGCGAAAATCGGAAAAGGCACTTTCGCGGGTAGAATCGTGAGCACGATATAAAAATTAAATTGGACAACCACGGCGTCGGAAAATTTTGAAATTTTTATGGAGGTTCCTGATAAATCAGTGATATTACCATAAAAATTTCAAATAATTTGAAGATCTGAATAATGTTTTAAATTCAAACAATAAAATTTGATTGTTATGAACATTTGAAAATTTCATTTTATTGTTATGAACATCACAGATGAGAATTTTCAAAATTTTATGGCCGACAACAACTCATGTTATGAACACTTAAATTATTTGTTGAACATATATAAGGGCACATACACGAAAGTTCGATGATAAAATAAGCGAGATTAGATTATATTACATTACATGGGCATTACAACGGTGGACGAGGTTAATAAGGAAAGCATTGTTTCGTGGTGGAACAAATGATCGTTCGCCTATCTGGGTACAACCGAATGATGTCATACATTTTTGCATATTACCTGACCCGTTCTAGTATTGCGACCAGTCATCGGACACCGCTCAATCCCTACTATGAAAGAACTCCATGGGGTTCCGCAGTGCTCCCAGCTGTCGCCCATTGGGTGGCCTATGCCGTACGTCTCGGGTGTATAAGACTTAAATTTTGGTTGTTCTTTATGTGGATTTCGCCCTCCCATATGGGCATGTCATCCCGATTCAAGATCCCTATGTTAATACCACCGGGTTCCGGGTGGTCCGCAAGAACGTCGAGGATTTGTTGCGTGGTGCGGACCTCGACCGGCTGCTTCCCCTTGTCCCTTCTTCTTCGAGAGGAGGAACCCTCTTGCGCCTCTGCTGTGTTGGCCGTTGGCGGAGACATGCGGAGACGCCTGCTCTTTTTCGGCTCGCACTCCACTATATGGTGCAGGAGGTGTGTGTTAGGCTTATGCTTGGACAACCGAAGCGTGCCTGCGATCAATGCAGATGCCCTTTGGTGGTTGCATAACACCGTAGACGATACTCGGTCCGGTTTTTCGGGCGGTAGTGGCACCACGGAGAGGGTTGCTCCCCGGTTATCCCATGCAAAGTTGCACGAGATGTGGGTGAATGCGTCTCGGGTCCACCGGTTGAAGTACCAAAGCACCGTTCATCCTCGGCCAAGGGGCACCGGTAGAATCGCCGGTCTGCTAGATCACCGTGGCAGGTATCAACCACTGCCTCAAGGCCATGTACGCAAACGTCGGGGCTTTCGGCTGGCCCTGGAGGAGGTTCCTCCGTTGACTTGAATGTCCTTTTGAACTCTGTAATGCGATGAACGGTTTAGCACTACTACTTTGTGAGTTTAACATGAGTATGTCGCATGAAACTCACCGATCGGTTGGCCCCTTGCACACCGGCCCTAAGCTCTGGTCGATCTAGAAAAGGTACATATCCTGGCGGCCTCTCCCACCGGGTGAAGTTCTCGGGCGAAGCGGGTTTGGCGTCGTGGCAGTTGTAGAGAAATTCGTAGTCGCGTCGTTCCGGCCCGTCGATCCATTGGAAGAAGCAACACCGGTCCTTGTCCTGAGAAAAGAAAGAACGAAGCATGAGATAGTAGTGTTACCCTGTATTGTGTGGACACCAGTAGGTTTACCTTGTAGGTGCGGGCACAGCAGTAGTGAGCGCGGGCGGCCGTCGCTCCATGGGTAGATTGCTCAATCTTCGCCGGTAGGTTGCAGTCGCATTTTGGTCGGGGCAACTCCGGCAGAACTGGGGCGTCGACGCTACTGGCATCCGGATATTCGGGGCGGGATGACTTCTGCTTGCTGAAGAGGCGACGGTAGAACGACATTGTGTCCTAATTTGTGTAGATTCAGCTGACGTTGATTGCTGGTTTGGCTGTGTTGGATGTCTACCCTTCGGCCATGTTTTATAGTGGTGGTGAGGGGTTACTCCAGACGACGTGTCACCCATCATCAAAGCCGCGTGTTGTCGTTTCAGTCTGAAAAGCGGGGTGCAGCGTGTTGTCGTCTCAGTCTGAAAAGCGGGGTGCAACGTGTTGTCGTCTCTGCCGGCGGCGTGGTGCGGCGTGTTGTCGTTCGATCTGAAGCGGGTGCGGCGTCTTTGTCGTCTCTGCCGGCGGCGTGGTGCAGCGTGTTGTCGTTCGATCTGGCGGGGTGCGGCGTGTTGTCGTCTCGATCTGGCGGGGTGCAACGTGTTGTCGTGTCACCAGAGCGGCGTGGTCGAGTGTTGTCGTTTGATCCGGGGTGCGGGTGCGCGTCAAGGCTCTCTGCCGGCAGCGTGGTCCATAGTGTTGTCGTTTGAGTTTGGCGGGGTGCGGCGTGTTGTCGTCTCTCGCCGAAAGCGGTGAACTAACTAACCCTATTCAGCTGCCTTTAGAATTACTCGTGTAAATACAGATGTTGGTGTGACTAGCTTTGGAACCCAGTTTGGACAGCCATATCACACGAAAATATTATAATTAAAGCCTGCTTAACATGTAACATACAGATACATGAAGATATGATATCTGGAAACCACTTCGAAAGATATGCGTGACCAACTCTGCGCCCTTTGCACGAAATTAACTACTTCGCAAGAATAGAGTACAATACAAGAACGATAGCCATATATACAATCTTTCTAACCATTTCATATGATCGAAAATCGCTCCATCTTGAACATCGGCATGTTTAGCCTCTGCTCAAGCATAGGGTCCATCCTCTCCTCCATAGAAGGTCTTTGCATCATTTGTGGTACAATGGTTGTAGGACGCTCCCTCGAGGTGTCCATGGTGTCCGCCACTGGAAATATTGGCACCTGCGGTCTCGTGATGGCGTAAATAAGCATTCAGGGCGTGGGAAGAAATGAGATATCGCAGAACAACTACACAACTCGAATAGAACAAATAGTGTGCACAAGAAAGAATCAAACAAGCTTTTCACTTACAGAGAAAAAAGGGCACTTGTAGAACACTCGCCCATTATTTTCGCGAGTGTTAGCGTACAACACATTAGCTTGCACGTGGCAGTTGGGACATTCGACCTGTCTTGCATTGGCAAGTGCACGAGCCCTCCGATTTACAGAGCTCGCCGTTTGAGACATAGTCTTTGGGGGCAAGGAACGGGATGAAGACGAGGATATGTGGAACGATTGCGGTGTTTGGGGGAAGAATGTTCAACGGGAAACTGAGGTGCTTTCGGCTCTCCCCTCGGAGAGTCCTCTTATAGGCACGTCCCCCTCGGCGTGTTGTCGAATCGATCTGAAAAAGTGGGCTGCAGCGTGTTGTCGAATCGGTCCGAGAAAGTCGCAAGCGTTCGCGTTGTCATGTCGCATTGATATCGGAAGGTAAAAAAGCGTGAACATCACTATTAACATTGTAAAACAAGACGAACAAAGTAACAAAGCGAGAACAACACTCTAAACAATGTAGAATAGTACAAAGTAAGAACAAAAGTAGGGGCGACCTATCAACGAGTCCCTAGTCGTCCCCACCCCTCCCACGACGACCCTCTTGACCCTACGTCTTTGAGGCGGTGCATCGTCAGAGGGCGAGGGTGAAGCGCTGCGATGGCCCGCTTGCTCTGCGATGGCACCTTTGCCCGTAGTCCGGCGGGTCATGAACGCTTCTGCCGGCCGACGGTCGCGGGAGGCAACGTGTACCCTAAGGTACCGAACTCGGCTGCGTGGAATGTCGGTGCGTGGGGTGCGTGCTCGTGTCGGTGCAGCGAGGGCTCGTCGCTTGCGTCGGTCGCAGAGGCGTCTGTGCGGCACCGGCCAAGAATCGGTCGCGAAGAACTCTCGCCGGCGTGGCCCGAGGAGGCGTGGATCGAGAGAACGGCCTCCACCTCAACGAACTGCGCGCGTTCGATAATACCTTTTAATTGTAGTTACGTGATGCAAAAACTCAACGTAAGTAGCTCGACTTACCTGGCGTGGGGACCATGGTGGGAGCGCGTGGTGCCTGCCAGCCGGACCCTCCAGCCACGCCTGGGCCCGGAGGCAAAGGAGTGTGGAAGCTGCACTCCGCCTCCGCTGTGTAACGAGGAGCTGGGGTCGCTGTGGGGTGTGTAGGCACGCGCGGCGGTCTCGAGGTGGCACGGTAGGTAGCGCGACGGCGTCGACAAGAACCCAACTCCACGATCCCGCCAAAGCCGCCACCATGCGCCCCGGGCCTCGCCATCTCGTCGGCGAGATGGCAACTCCGCCCCGTAGCCTGGACAAGACATCGACCCGCGTGTGCGGCTCCCTAAGCGTGGTCCACCGCCACACACGAAAGTGATATGCATATGGACATAGCGTCAAGAATACACAATGTATTTTACAAAATTAATACTTACCATGGCATGCATGGCGCTCTGCTCGCACGGGTACAAGTCACCACGCTAGGAGCGTCTGCAGTCGGAGCCTCCTCCACCGATGGGAGACAGCACGCAGCCCGGCACGCATCAGTAGCAGTATCGCTGGTGGGACAGTCGTCGTAAGGTGTGGCCTCATCGACGACGTCTTCTTGCGCCGACCATCGCGCCGACCCACGGCTCCATCCTCTCAGCAAGGTGGGCGGGTTCTTGGAGGGCCATGGGTGGCGACTTCAAAAGAAATCGAAATTATTAGACATACGACGTAACTATTTCACATATTTTAGTTCCGATAACTCACGTGTATTCTTGCGGTACACGATCCCCCAAGGAACGGGACCGGCCGCCGTAGGCAACTGCTCGAGGACTCGGTGCGGCGCGATAGTCCTCCACGAGACGCCGAGGACGATCTTCCTCGTCGTCACCGAAACCTGGTCCCTACCGAAAGCGCCGAGATCCAGTGCGCCGGCATTGCCGTGGACACGGCGCCGCTATAGGTCCACACCACCGCTCCGCGTGCGGTGGTCGAACGCCTCCGTGAAGGAGTGGTGCACGAACGATACACGCACTCCGCCCCATTGTGGCGCAAAAGGAAAAAAATATGTTGAAGCACATGCGATTGCAAATAAAATTGATAAATGCAAGTCAAGAAAATAATTACCGTCGCCGAGTCCAGCGAGCCCACGGTCGGCGGTCGATGTCGCCGCCTTCGTACATCTCGGCGTGTACACTCATGGAAGACCAAGGGTCGACCCAGGAAGCGCCGAACGACCAAAGCCGAGGAGTAGAGGCATCGATCGAGGTTGGCGGTCTTGCTTTCGACTTCACGCGACGCAGCGTCGCAAAGGGCGCGATGCGTGCAAGAAGAACCGCCGAACCCGAGACACCGGCTGACTCGTGCAGGTCAAGCGGCGTCGCGATAGCCCGTCGCGAGGCTATCCACCGTCGTCGACGCCGCTCTCCGGCGCGGTCGTGAACATGACCATCCCAAACAACCAAAGCGGTAGGCCTCCAAGTGTCGGTCCACAGTGCGGCGTGGGGTCCGCCGCCATGTCTGCACTGTGACAATTAACGTATAGTAATATGTTAATAATGTTACAAAAATTAGAATAACATATATACGCACAAGCACTCACCTCGGCGGGCGACCACCTCTGAGCGGCCGTGCTTCTTCCTAGCGAGGGTATCGCCGGGTTAGTGTCGACCACTCCGCGAACCTCTCTCGCAGTCGACTGCCACTCACGGAGCCACCGAGGGTCTGTCGGTGCCCAGGTGATCGGCAACCCTGTAAGCATGGCGGCGCCCTGCGGGTGACCGTCACCTCCCGACAGCGGTGGAAAGTGTGCGTCTCCGGCGCCAACGGTCCACCAGACAAGACAAGAGGGCTCGGTCGAAGCGGAAACGCCGTGACCGCTCGGACCATCGTCGCCCTCCGCAGATCCCACCACGTCCTCGGTGAGGCCTCGATCATGCGGCGAGGGAAGCAACCCGGACGCGCCAACCTATCGACATGTAAATTCAATTGTTAGAAGAAATGCAATTGTGCGAGCAATGAAACTTGTAAATGTAGTGCAACTCACCGGGCGTAGAAATTTGGGTGGAGCCGCCAAGGTCTCGGCTGCACACGGACCAGCAGCGAGGCACGTGCTCAAGGCCCGTGTGGTGTGGGCGAATGCTGCAGTGCCGTCGGTCCAACGAAGAGTCAAGGAGTGACTCGGGCTCGGGTGCTCCATCCCGCAAGTAAGCAGGAAAAGCGAAGACGATTAGTATGTAAATCAAAAGACTGAAGAGTTGGACGTAAATAAACAAACGACAAACATATTACGCAATTCAATAGAAAAACATGACGAAAGGTACAATCGTAGATAAAACGATACACGTTACAGAATTCAATACAAATTACATAATTCACTACATAAACATGATGGAAGGTCCAACATACTCGCAAATACTTAACATAGGATAAAATGGTACATATTACACAATTGAATACACATTACATAATTCAATACATAACACTAATGGCATTGCGTTGCCTTGTGCCCGTACTCACCGCACTGAGAACACCTCCTAACAGGGCCACCCACTTCAGATTCATCCATGTCATTGCGAATGCGCCTAGACTGTGGACGGCCAGCCTGCCCTGGTGCACATCTCCACAAATTTGCATCCGGTAGACATATGCGCACATCTGTGTTAATGGCAGTGAAATCACCTTGTGCTCGAAAACCACGGAACTCACGGACCGGTATTGACAAGATGACCCTTCAAGTAGAAAGTGGACACGTATTGCCGTGTTCATCCCAATTTGCCCACAAGCTGCGATCACATGCGGCGGGGAATATGAAGAAGTCTTGGCTTGTTGCGGTGCATTCACACCATCCAAAGGCCCCTTGGCCTAAGTTAACCTCGTGTGTAATAACCGCCGGGTTCCCAATCCCCTTACACCGGAGAGTCACTTGACGGTACTCAGTGACTCCGAAGCTACGCACCATATGCAGCTGAGCTTTACTGGTGCGTTCCTCCATGTAGGCCATCATCCGCGCACAGTACGGCGTTTGCAATGTCGTGGCATGCAGTACAGCCTCCGCATGCCTTTTCTGGAAGTACCCAACGATGCCGTGCAGCATGCCTTCCAGGATGGCCACAAGTGGTAGCGGACGCAGGCCTCTGATGACCCAATTGTAAACCTCGGCTATATTCGTTGTCATGACACCGAACCTGTTCAAACATATCAGTTACCACGATAACTCTAATTGTTCAATCGTCACAGCTATGTTAATTTAGTATACTAACCTGGCGCCTCCAGTGTCATGGAGCAATGCCCACTTCTCCAACGGCTCCGCCTCTATCCAGTGCGAGAAACACTTAATGTTTCTTGACGATCGTCTCCTCAAATTTGGAGGATCGGCGCTCGAGGGTGATAGCCTTTTGGGTGGGCAATCGTTCGGCGTTCTTGGTTGCTTCTTCACTCTTCAATCGTGCGGTAGTGTGCTTGTCCAACTCGGCCAATATCGCGTTGAACTTACGTGTTCGTTACGCTTGCATAACCTCTTAAATAGGTTCATCGACTTCTTACTCTTGAACCGCTGAAAAATTTGCTCCCAAATGTCTCATGCACCACATTACGCATGTCACGCCATGGAAAAAGGCTCATCAAGGTCCTCTGTAGAGTCTTAATTGACGAAATGATACCTTTATGGCGGTCATGGATGATGCACACGTTGGGCGATCACGAACTACCCGAACTTCAAATGTCGAAAAACCACGCCACTATCCGGTTCTCACCCTCAACAAATGCAAAGGACAATGGAAGTATGTGGTTGTTCCCATCAATTGCAATTGCCGTTAGAATCGCCCTTGTATTTCCCGATCAAGAATGTACCATCGGCGCATAGCAATGGACGGCGAGACGAATGACGCAATGCAAGGACCCAGTGAAAAAAGCTCGACGAAATATCGAGACCCGTTACCATCCGCTTCACTTTCTTCAAAAGCGGTATGCGTGCGGGTTGGTTTCCTTCAAGACATCAAGCACACGAGGTAGGTTACAATCTGAAGCCTCATATGTGCCAAACCTCTTCTCTAATGCCTTTTGCTTCGCGACGCCCGAGCCATCGAGTAACTTATCCGGTACTTAAATGTTCTCAAGATTGCTTTCGAATATAAGAACACTCAATGTCCCGCTTCTCGATGATCTCATTGAACATCACGCTAGCGATTAAAACCGCATTCAAGTTGCGGTGTTTCACCGAACATTTTCTAGTCCGCATGTGTGCCCATCTACTCGTGATGCAATCCAAAATGTCTCGCACTTGCATAAGCATGTACTCGAATTCACATCCTTCGATTCGCACTTCATCGTGTATCTATCGGGTGGACAAAACAACTCGGAACTCTCTCTGCTGCGATAGTGCCCACAGCCTCACTGCCAACTTCAACTCAGAATTGTTTGCTAAAACTTGATTCAGCCGAACGGCATTGCTACCATACTCCCAACGCGACTCATGCCCCCACAAAACTTCCATACTAGCTTTGTTTTTCCTGTTCCACTCGTCAGGGATGGGTACATCCGTTGCCCCAGTACTACTATGCATTTCATCATCTCCTCCCTCTTCCTCATCTTCGTCGATGTCATCATCACACTCCAACATTTCAGCTTCATCTTGCCTCGCCATATGGTCCACCAACTTCAATTGATCAACAATTTGCTTGATTTCCTCCTTCATCTGCCCGACCTTCGCGTGTCTGCATCCTGTTATCATCCTCATTGCTACCTCGGCCGCCACCACTACGAACTTGTTCAACATTTGTAACGATGCCGCTTTACCACGTCGCTAATAATCACCTCTTCTCTAGGGCGCGCTTTGCACAAACATTACACACTCAAGGCTAGATCCCTTGCACCACCTTAACCATTTACGCCACAAGTACGTCCGATCTATTTTCTTCAACTCCCACAGAGCCGGGTCACCCTTACTACTGGCGTGAATCGACTTGAATGGTAATGAGTAAACTCTTGCATCCAAATAAAAATATTTGATCAACCAAAGCTTTATATCACGGATGCTAACTCTATCAAGACATAAGTGTTCGCCATTGTGACTGCTAAAAGCTGCTCAAATCAACACCATTCTGCCCAATTTTTATTTCACCATCGCCATAATATACCCTAAATTTCACTGCATCCGACATTACTGCCACGACATAAACCAAATTAATTTCTAGATCACCACTAACGTTTCATATCACTAACTAAACAAAATTAATTTTTATATTGCATCAACATCTAAATTAACAATTCCTCCTAAATAAGAAAATTATCATGCTTAGGCATTTTGTGCGAACAATCTAAAATCGCTATATTGCATCAAAATCTAAAATCTCTAATATCGACATTGCATTTATATCTAAAAATTTTAATATTGCATAAACATCGATATTGTATCATTTCTAAAATTTCTAATATCTCAAATTTCTAATATCTAAAATCTCTAATATCTAACATTTCTAAATTCTTAATTTTCTAATATCTCAAATTTCTAAAATTTCTAATATCTACAATTTCTAAAATTCCTAAAATTTCTAAAATTTTCTAATATCTAAAATTCCTAAAATTTCTAAAATTTTCTAATATCTAAAATTTCTACATTTTCTAATCGACAAAATATCTAAATTATTTTACACTACACAAATTTAATAACAAAATTACAAAAAATACCTTTTTTTCTTCCTCCTTCCTTCTTCCTCCTCCTTCTTCCTCCTCTCTCCCTCCCCTCTCTCTCTCTCTGGCGATCTCTCTCTCTCCCTCCTCTCCCGGAGCTCCTCTCCCTCTCTCTCCTTGCCAAGCCTTGCTTCCTCTCCTTGCCGCCTCTCTCTCCTCCCTTCCTCTCCTCTCTTTCTCTCCTTTGGCGATCTCCGAGCCTTGTTGCTTTCCCGTCGTCTTCAGAGCAGCGCAGAATCAGCCGGCCGCTCGCCCGAACAGTGATGGCGATAAGTCGCCACACCGCTCGGCGACTACTAGTAGTCGCCAAAGCGGCTTAGCTACTACTCGATGAGTCGCCGGCGGTGTGGCGACCACTCCTCGACTTGGCGACAGTATTGGTATCACGGGTGACACGCGGGATTACGGTATAGTCGCCAAGCGGTTTGGCGACTACCTATTATCGCCAAACCGTTTGGCGGCGACCTATTATCGCCAAGCGGTTTGGCGAATCGGATATTATTTCTGCAATTTTTAAAATACGTGTATTTATGTGGCAATTTCGAATTAAAATAATATTATTTAAAAAAAATCGAACATCTACCACATTTCCTTCCTTTCTCTCGCTCATTGCAAATAGATGCATGATAACCAGCAAAATTTCTAATATTCCTCTTAGTTTACAGGATCGGTAGTTGGGCACACCAAGTTCGCATAATAACATGATTCAGGAACTCAACGATCTGCACTAAACTGAACTTGAATGCGGATCGTCGAACACGAACACTCCCGATGCCTGACAAGCCTATACTGTATATATGTATACCCGGTATGTAGAAATGGAAAAGGAAACCATGCATCTCTCTTCAAATTGTATGTAGAAATAGAATTTCTTTTAGTTAGTTCAAGAAAACTCTTGTGCGATATGGTCGCTCGAGTGTTCTGAGCTCTGGAATTCTCTAGCTTATATATCAATCTGTTTTCGTGGAAACCGAAACAATTTTTCATAATTTATTTAGAACTGTTTTGAGAATCACAAAAAATTGATTTTAACTTCTACACAATCATTCACTCCCCTCTGATTATTACATTAATATATATCAATCCTACACATGCCCTAAGCCGCTAAATAAAACAATATATATCTCTACATGCATGTCCGCACGCACGTGCCATGAACCCATTGCATCTGCCACATTTTCCTTCCTTTATCTCGCTCGTTGCATCATCACCAGCAAACGCGCGCGTGAAACCTTCGTCAGTTGTCATACAGCTCTGCTCACCTTGGTGAGTAGTGTACCACCAAGCAAGCACTACACAAGAGCAGATACTTTCGCCAACTAGATTACGTACCTCACTTACAAGTAGTATTAATTTTTCAAAGATCGTAATTAATTAGTATTAATTAGTCACACCTAAAAATGACATAGAATAGCCTTTTCTGTCGGACAGTGAGGATCCAAAGATTTAAGAAAGGCTACCTGGTCAACTCTTCAATAGATCAAATTTGTTGAATAAATTAGTTTTAATTTTAGTGATTTAGAATTTTTAAGACCTTAAAATTATTTGTATTATACATTTAGTATATTCCAAATATATGTATTAGATTTATAATATCATAGAATCATTTTACAAAACTATAAAGTTAGTACACATTAAGCTCGCCTAGGCCATTGGATGACCGGTAGCTACCCGCATGAGCATTGCCACGAACAAGAGAGCACTGCCCGTGCATTGGGATCACGTGTGGAGGGTTAAGAGGTGAGCCATTCCAGTTACACTAAATTCAATATGTATTATTCATTCTTTCGATACAATAGATTATATTAGATAATATTTATTTATATTTTATTTAGCAATAGAATAGTAGAAATATTTTAATATATCAATGGTTAGATCTCAATTTTTTATCTACCATATACTACTAGTGCAATGCAGTGCGAAATTTCTAATATTCCTCACCAAGTTCGCATAATAACACGATTCAGGAACTCAACGATCTGCACTAAACTGAAGCGGCTGAATGCGGATCGTCGAACACTCCCGATGCCTGACAAGCCTATACTATATTATATGTGTACCCGGTATGTAGAAATGGAAAAGGAAACCATCTCTTCAAATTGTATGTTTTTTTTTATTAAGGAAGCCTTTATTAATTCCAAGAACAATACATCGAGAAGATACAAAATTTTTGAAATGTCTTCCGGCCTCTGCTTAACAAGAAGCACACAGTCCAGAAAAAGCAAATAACAAAAAAGAAAAGAAAACACCCACACACACTCTAGTGACTTTCAATGCGAAGACTAAACCGCCACCCATGTGCCTGAGAAAAGAAGTCCTTGGCCACCTGTACCAACCGGTGCGTAGCCTCCACCATAAAAGGTCGAAAATCCGACTTCGCAATACAACCCAAGTACGCAACCAATGGGAAGTAGCATAAATAACCTGCAAAGGAGATGAGCTTGATTTCTTGCCGAATACAATATCATTTCTGTGTAACCAAATAGACCAACAAATGGTTGCGGCCCTAGCAAAACGACATTTTTAATACCATGTTGAAAACCACCAAGCCAACTTCCAAACATATGAGAAACATTAACTGGTCGAACAATTCCAAATGCCATATACAGGAAACCCCAGACCATACGAGCCAATCGACAGTGAAAAAACAAATGTCTAATAGTTTCTGGTTCGTGACAGAAACAACATGTTTTACTACCCTGCCAATTGCGTTTGGCCAGATTATCCTTAGTTAGAATAACACCTCTTCTAAAGTACCACAGAAACACTTTGATTTTTAGTGGAGCCTTTAGCTTCCATAAACGCTTATTGAGATTGGGAACGTCCCATTTGATCAATGCCAAGTAATGAGACTTCACTGAGAATTGTCCAGATGAACACAAATTCCAACTAAATTCATCATCTACTTGTGACAAATGTAAATCGGCGATGCGTGAAAGCAAATCATTCCACTCTACCAATTTAGATCCAATCAATGACCGTCGCCAAGAAATATTGGGTTGAGGAGATGTGAGAACGTCGGCAATAGTAACAAATTTATGCCTTGTAATACTATATAATCCAGGATATTTATCTTTTAAAGCACAGTTTCCAAGCCAGGTGTCCTCCCAGAACCTCACCTGCGATCCATTGTTGATTTTAAAAGTACCAAATCGAAAGAAATCACGCTTCACCTTCATCAGACTAGACCAAAAATGTGAATCTCCTAGTCTCCCCTCGACTTGGACCAATGATTTAGACCCAAGGTATTTGTTCCTAAGAAGCTGCTGCCAAGTACCATCTGATGTGAGCAGCTTGAACAACCACTTACTCAAGAGTGCAATGTTCTTAACCTGTAAGTCATGAATGCCAAGTCCTCCTTGATCTTTGGGCTGACAGAGTATATTCTATTTTGCAAGGCGATATTTTCTTTTACCTTCATCCCCTTGCCAGAAGAAACGAGACCGAAAGTAATCCAGTTTTTTAAGAACACCTTTCAAATTGTATGTTGAAATACAATTTCTTTTAGTCAGTTCAAGAGAACTCTTGTGCGATGGTCGCTCGAGAGTTCTGACTTCTCAGCTCTGCTGCAGTTATCTGGCTTATTATAGAGGCCTTTTTGTGGTGCAAATGCAGGAACCAACCACGCTTTCATGGCTGCAGCTGCGATCTGCGCGTGAGATTCTTCCAGCGCGACATGATTCTTGCTCTGTTCCGTATCAGAGCTTGGTTCGCTAAAGTAATTAATGCGATTGCACCAACAGACACGATCGTTCAGCATTAATGTGTTGCACAAACGGTGCCTTGGTTGCCACTAATTTGATTACCTCAGCAGTCAGCACTTATCTTTGCTACTTAGAGTCTGTTTGATAGAGCTCTAGATTCCAACTTCACCTGAGATCTGAAACTTGTAGGTTAAAATAAAGTGAATTAAGTTTATATTTTTGATCTAAAATGTAAACAAGATTATTCATCTAAACACTCTTAATGTACTCACAGCTCCAGCTTCACGAATCTGGTGAAACTAGAATTTTCAGCTTCACCAGATTCACGAATCTGGAGAAGCTGAACCTCTGCTAAATAGGCCCTTAAAAGAAGAAAAAACTAACGGTGACTTCTTTCTCTCTTTCATCTTATCTTTTTCCATCTTCTTTTTTCAGCTCCTCTAAAAAAATTTGTAACAAAAAAGAAAAAATAATATACTAACAAACAATACATATAACAACGAACAAATTTCATCTCTCTAAAAATTCTCTAACACTAAAAATATAAAAAATAGTAGTAAAGCAGTTTAGGACATATGACGAAGCCAACAACAGGCAGGTGCGATATAACTGAGGCAGAGGCAAAGCCAAGAGCATAAGCTAGACAGGCCCGACACCAACACAATAGGCCAAAGGTAATATAATTTTTTTTATGGGTGTGACTACTATACGGTTGGCCTTAAAAGTACAAAGCTATGGTTGTGCACACGTGTTGCACTCCCTGTGCGGCAATGCGACTGACAATTTCTAATTCCCATACATCCTATTTGCCATGCAGCCATGCAAACAATTGCGTAGGCCAATAAAAAGGAGCTTCTATAGGCATCCTCCTCATGGGGTCCACATATCATAAAGGATAGCCATTCAAAATGTCACTTTCAAGTGCTACACTATATGTAGAGATGAAAACGGAACGAGAACGATCGGTAAATGAATATTTCGTTTCCATTCTCACATCTTTTACCAGTAACGGAAAAGAAATCGGAAACCTCGAAAACAGATAGTGACAGAAACAGATGCGGAATCGAATGGTGTGGATACAAAAATGAAAGTGAAAAATTTCACAAGAATATAGTACATGATCACAATATACATGACGGCAAAAACAATGTAATTCATTCCACCTCTAAAGTGGATACAAAAACAATGTTATATTCACTGATATCACTAGAAAGTTTTTTCTTAAGTTTGTCATTTGAAGACTCACTATTTGTACTATAGATCAGACCATCATGTCCTCCTCCATATTATTATTATCAACATCACCTTTCTGGGCCAAGTGAGCTAAGTTTCCGATGAAATTTGTATTTTTGAAATTATTTTAATTCAAAAATAAATCTAAATTCTCCATTCTCCTTTTTGGGCCAAGTGAGCCAAGTTTGCGATGGAATTTTCGATTTCATTTGTAGGGAATTTTCATTTTCGTTTCTGTTTCCATCGGAAATTGCTCTCTCGTTTCCATTTCCAACAAAAAATTTCTGTTTCCATTTCCGTATCGACATTTTGCATTTCCGTTTCAAAAAAAGGATTCTATTTTCGTTTTTCTTCGAAACGGTCGAAAAATTTGTTTCTGTTTTCATCCCTAACTGTATGCCTTGCTCTAGCGCATGATTCGTTGAGGTGTGTGTCCACTCATTTCCTCTTTCCAACTTTGGAACCTGGAAAATTTAGCTCCATTTTGAACAAATTCAACTTAGTTAAAAAAAATCACTCAAGAAATTTCAACTCAAAAAATTTCAATGCAAGAAAATTTTACTTTAACAATTTCAACCCAGTTTGAAAAATTTTAGTTGATTTCAAAGAACTTCCCTTAAGAAATTTCATCTCAAAAAAATTTCAATTCGGGAAAATTCACCTCAAGGAATTTTAAGCTCAAAAATTTTCAACTTGGAAAAATTCTGAAACTTTTTTATTTGAATTTTTTTAGTTGAAACTTTTTTATACAAAATTTTTGGAGTTGAAAATTTTGAGTTGAATTTTGAATCAAAACTTTTGAACTGAAAGTGAAGAATCGAGATGGTGAACAGAGGGGGAGAGGGTGAATGGTCGCAATAAAATTTTTCCCACACAAAATATTCCAAACAAGCTTACAATGAGAACACTCAAGAGAAGTCATGCGAAATGAGATGTGTGAGACCCCAGATTTACCATCCGGAATCTCCTGTGTATAACCGTACTAGTCCCAGATCAGTTGCTAGTACATATAGTGAAGCAGTGATAATCATAACTAAAATTTAACGAAGTAATAACATAAATATAAAGTACCAGCCACATGGATATTTATTATATCTTCTGGTCATATGACTAAAGTTCACAGCAGCGGAAACAAAAGCAATAGGATAAAACCCATAAGACACCACAGGCGACGACTAGAAGCGCGCGCTTAGTTATCTTGGCAATCTTCAATGAACTCCTCGTCATAGAACTCATTGTCTTCGACTGCATCTTGGTAATTCTCTGATGAAAAATTTGTGTAGCATGTTGTAACATCCCAAAATTTGGGTTTTCAAAAAATTTATATTTAAATTAGCTTTCCAAAAATTTTACATCAATCTTATTTTAATTAAAGAAGCTTAATTTAGAATTTTCTAAATCTAAAACAATTTAATGTACCTTCTGTGTGCATCAAGTAATTTAAAATTTTAGTTTTTACAATGTCCTTTGTATCTCAGGGAATTTCTCAATTTTGAGATTTGCTAAAAATTAATTAAAATTATTAATTTAAACATTTGGATGTTAATTGGATTTTTAATTGTTAAGACAATTCTATAACCAAATTCCAAATCAAACCTTTCCTTTGAAATTCCATTTAAATTCAAAATTTGGATTTCCTCGGTGTTCTAATTAAACTGGCATCCATATCCTTCTGAAATTGGAGTTCAATCCTTTTCCGTCCGCAAAGTCAAAATTTCAATTCCAGTCCTTATTCGAAATTTCACCCAAGTTCCAAAATACTCAAAAAATCTCAAAATTCATAGACTTAGGTTCCAAATATTCTAAAATGATTTTGAGAATTTTTCCAAGATTTATAGAATCCCTCTGGTATTTTATCTCTCGCGTATTTTATCAAATCCATTATTTTTGTTCTGAAATAATCTAAATTCCAAAGTTCATCCAAAAATAATGAAACCAATTTTATTGGGTTCCATTCTATTAATTATGATTTTTAGAATATTTTTTGGTATTTTTAGAACTTGTTATCTATTTTATCTCTCGCGCTTTAAAATTCACACCGTTCATCTTCAACCTCCAGCCAGTACGCACTGTTCATGTCCAGCCCCTTTTGCAAGCTAATCTTTAAATGCTCATAACTTTTGCAATTCACAACGAAATCGAGTGAGGTCAGTTGCAAATCGTCGGTCTAGTTAAGGGCTTCAATTCCCCTATAGTTTCCCCCTCTAAAATCAAGTGAAACGGCTGCTGCAATTACTTCTTTACCGTTTCTTGTTTGAGCCATAACTCTTTCGTTTCTCATCCCCTCATCACGTGTGACCACCCAAAATGAGCATTTCAGTCTCTCCAACACGGTGCTCACCCCTTCCCTCCATTTCCAGAACATTTGCCCTTCCAAAAATCGAAGAAACGGTCACCGGACGTCCTCCGTTGGCATCGCCGTGCCATCTTTTGATTCGGTAAGGCAAATCGACTTCCGTTCACGTCATCTTGTGCGCATTAGTGTATGGATCATAACCCCTCAAGAAAATCTAGGTTTCGTCAAGAATTGCTCCGGGAATTTGCGTTTGTTCGTCATCAAGTCGAGTTCCGTTCGTCGTCGATTCCTCCCAAACCGGTAATCTCCAATCAAATTCCTTTTAGATATAGCCTAGTATGATCTTGCTCTACGCCGTGCTCTTACTAGTTTTAGGAAATTTTGTGTTTTAATGTGATTTCGAGCACCATGCCATTCGGACCATTTTTGGTCGCTCCGGCCGCCGCTCTCGCTGCCGCTCCGGTCATCCCCGCGGTTGGCCGACATGCCCACGGGCTCCCCTAACCTCGCCGCCCTTTCCCCACCCCTGGCCGGCCCTCAAATGGCCACGTCGCCCCGAATTGCGCAGCGCACGCCAATTGCTCGATAAAATGCCTATGAAGCCGGTTTTTGCATTTTTCTTTGTTTTCTTGACCTAGCCGCCACCCCAAGCCCTAGTAGACCTCTCATGACCTCTCCCACACGTCCTCACCTCAGATCAACTCATCCAAACCCGAGAAACTTTGCCTCATCCTCCGAAGCACCGCCGCACGTCGGCCGTACTTTGAGGCGTGTCCCCCGTCAACTCGTCAACTCTTTTCAAGATCCATCTTCGTTGCTGTGTGCTCTATAGTACCCTCTATCACCCTTTCAAATTTCATGCAATTTGGTTCATGGAATCAAAAGTTACGGCCGACCAAAGATCAAATTTTGCCGGAGGCTGTTCTCCCTCGTTCTTACGAGTTTGGCCGTGAAATATTTATGGTAGACTCCTCTTGATGTCCCCTACATGCTGCTCACCCTATCCCATGGTTTTGACCTTGTGAGTTTGCGCAGAAAATTCTTTTCTCCGATCAGACTGCATTGCAGACAGCCAAAAACTTCCTTACGCGTTCCCCGTTGATCCAGAAGGTAAAACTCAGATCCGTTCACGTCATATTGTGCCAAATGTTCCCAGATAGCTCTCAGTAAAATTTGGTTAGGTTTCATCATTATTTTAATAGTTATGACCGTTTGATCTATTAGCTCCGGGAGCCGTTCATCGGCAGTTTGTGATCAATCCGGTGGGTCGCTGCCAAATCCGCCTATTTTGTTGAGTTCGTCTCATCGCGTTCTACGCGATGGATATTTCCCCTTTGCTGTTGCATCTACCGAAATTCTTTTTATTCGTCGGCCGTCGCCTTTTGCCGCCGTCGCGCGTCGTCTTATGCCGCCAACCATTTTGGTTTGTCGTGACCATGTCATGACCTCGATGCCCTATCTTTCAACTGATGATCGCCACTTTGTAATCTCATATGTGTTCTGTTAACGTTTCACCTTCGCCGTTAACGTTCCATCGTTAACGTTCCGCCGTTAACGTTTCGCCGTTAACGTTCCATCGTTAACATTCCGCCGTTAATGTTCCATCGTTAACGTTCCACTGTTAATGTTTCGTCATTAACGTCCCGCCGTTAACGCTTTGTTCTCATCACATGTGTACATACAAGTAAAGGCCCTAGTGCGATGTCATCATCTTTTCTATCGCTTTGATGTGATCTAGCTCTGTCACATTAAGCTTAGCCCGTCCTCTTATCATCGCCGTCTTGTCATCATCGAACCTTTTCATCGATGTATGACTGAACCCCCTTATCGAATCACAGTAGATGTTGACCCCACTTGTCCTTGTCATATCCTTGTACCCATATCTAAACTATTAGTCTATATTTCTTTTGTTTGACTGTGTATCTACTTAGTCAACACTGTGTCTGAGTCTAGTTCATCGTGAACTAACATATCTTTATGGACCCGATCTATAGATCGAGAGCCCATATGTTAATATCTGTCCAATTGAGTTAATTAATCTCGAAGGATATTCCCTGGAATATACTTTGTTCTTCCCTAATTATCAGTCGTAACTTTCTCGATAAATCTTCTGAAAGCATGTTCTCTTTCATCCGATCTTCGATCAAATCTAAGTTCCTAAATTCAATCCCTTTTGTTCAGTACCAATCTAATCTTAATTTGGAGTTTATTTGAATTGCCTTTTGAGATTTGCTGTATTTGTGCTCCTTTGTCGTTAGACGTGTCGTCCAAAAGTTACCCGAAGTAGTTAAAGGACGAGGAAGTCGAAGCATTCGATTGAAGAGCTAAAAGGTTGAGGAAGTCGAAGATCAATTTAAAAGAGTAAAGAGCAGTTTATAGCAAGTGCTAAGCAAGTTGTGCTTTGATCATATTGCTCCCAGTTTTACAAATTTATTTTGATTCAAATTATTGCATGCTAGTTTAAGATTAAAATGATTTAAATTAATTTGGGATTAGTTATTCAATCCAATTGCTAATATCACCTTGCCATGATTATTTGTATGCCATAATTCATTTGTCACCCTAAGATGGTTGATTAATAGTTGGTTGTTATTACTTGCCAACGTGGATTGGTTAGATCGTGTATAATTGCTTAGCCATGCCACGCAACTCATGTCTTTTTGAAAATAAAAGGATAATACTGGTTAATGGATTATGAAATGTGCTTGTGAAATGGTGTGACGTGTTGCCATACGATGATGTTGATATGTGGAACCAGTGTGGTTCTACATGTATGTTGAGTTGTTGTTGGCATTGTGTTGCGCAATAATCAACTAGGGTGGTAAAATGTTTTAGATCAAGGCAAGTGGCAAGAGTGGCATTGGATGTGTCACTTTGGTATTTGGTGGTATTGTTGGTGAATTATGTGATGGTATTGTTGGTGAATTATGTGATGGTATTGTTGGTGAATTATTCGGGGTAGTCTTGCCTTGGTCACCATAAGGACTTAACCTTGCAAGCCTTTGATCTGAGTCACTCGTACAACCACATGTCTAGTATGGGACAGACTTAGTTTAGTAGGATTCTGATATCTCACCTTTGATACCTCGGGGTGGCAGTCACCCGAGGGGTGACTGTATGGGGGAGCATACCTGTGCTGCGGCTTGGTACCCTATCCAACGGTGTTCGTCGGTCCTATACTTCAGCTCAGTGTGAGGGAAGTGATAGTGAAGGCAACCCGGAGAGGTTCCTAGGTTGAGCTAGAAGTTTCTGAAAGGCTTTGTTATGATCGCTTATTCGCATATTCTTGTATGGTGATTCACGGCTGACGTGATGAGTTGATTGTATCTTGTGGGTAAAGTGTACAACCTCTGCAGAGTGTAAAAACTATTCGAATAGCTGAGTCCACGGAACTGGATAATGCTCGGGGATTACAGTCAAGGGTTAGATTTTGATAAAGATGAGGTTGGGAATGTGGACAATGTGATATAGAAATTGGTTAAGGATGAGAAATGCTTTACTTGAGAATGAGTACGAAATTTATTATGGGTATTATTTGTTTTACTGCTTTTCTATCTACTATGAATATTTGTGAATCTTTGCTTTCTTGCAAAAGAACCATTCACCATTCCTTTGGAATAAGCCATGCATGTAGTAATAGAAGCGCATTTCAGGCACGACTTGTTGAGTACGGTTGTGTACTCACCCTTGCTTTAACAAAATATCACCAGTTGAGGAGAAATCTTTGTCTTCGAAGGAGGAGAAGTTCTGCAAGAAGGCGAATATCTAGGAGTTGAATCTTGTCAAATGCCTGTAGTATTTTGATGGGATTCACTGACATTCTTCATTCCGCTGCTGTTCGTTTTACTCTGAGTTGAAGCCATCTAGGCTTCACAATTGTAAGTTGACCTTAAGGTTGTTCAACATGTTATATTAAAAGATGAATTCTTTATTTATTATTCCGTTGTGTATGATTGTGATATTCATCTTTGTTAACTGTGGGCACTAGCTCTTGATCACGAGACTAGTCTTTGAAAACATAGAGGTTTCGGATTGAATTCGGGTCCCGACAGAGGTGGTATCAGAGCATTTTCACAATGTACATTTTAACAAATATTTTAACAATTGAATATATTTATTATTCTAGCGAAGGTTCTTTCCACCATCACTAGTATACTGGCTCTATCCGCACAGTTTAAAAAAAAATAAGGTAAACCAACTCATGACTCTATTCGTCATGAACAAAACAGGTTCCATCTACCTGGATGGCTCAATCCGCCAAATAAACATCCGAGAGTTCTTTCCACCCCCGAATCCCAAAACATCAGTTATTTTTTAAAAAACAAAAACCAAGTATACCAGTATGAAAGCATTCTTCGCTTTGCCTTTGACCGCAGGCACGGCTATTCAAATAGTTTTATCTACAGAGGTGTACAGCTTTACCCACAAGACATGATCATCTCTTTATTGCCAAGCGCTACGAACACACTTCCTTTGGTGTGCCGGCAGAGAGATCATGATAAGGCCTTTACAATGTATATGCCTAACCCAACCCACCCGGCCGAGGTTTCACCATTGTTAGGGTTCCATCCACCAAATCTGAAGCCCCTCTTGCGTGTGGGAAATCGACTTGCCTCCATCCGCACCCACATTCCACCAACTAGCGAGTCTAAGTTAGGTTTCTACAAATTATTCAGCCAGTCGTACCCATTATAGACTTGTGATTGCAGTAATGCTTAGAATGGGCAGTCATAAGCGCCGGTCCTTAAATTGATTAGGCGGCTTTCACAAACCGAGAACCAATGCTCCATCCACACCACTTGAACAAACCATTCGCCCCAATCTAAATCACTTTTATTTTATTTTTATTTTACAATCACAGAGCAATCACCTTACTACGGTTTTGAGAAAACACATTTAAACAATATTTTCAAAGCAACCATCCATAGGCATTTTAATCAATTCAGCAACTAAGCTCATCTAACGCACTAAACAAAATATATCACAACCTAATATGATCATGATATATCACAGCAACCTAGGGTTACAAATAAGCAGAGATTTCAATATCAAGGTGGTAATAACAATTCGGATTAACTACCAACCTATATTTAACATCATCTTTATATAAATAGCAATGCATGTTGTAAAACCTTTGTAAAACATTTGTAAATCATAGGATCAACGTGCATCAAGGAGACTTGCCTTCGTCGATGAAGTCTTGCTATTTGATACGAAGGTCTTCTCCTTCGTCAGCGACGATGACCGCTTCTTCGACTACGTGTAAAACGGCGCACGAAATGAATAAAATAAAATAAATAGAAACTAAAAATTATAATAAAAATACTGGTAGATAGAGGATGAATTTATATGAATTTAGAAATTTGAATCACTCGATTCAGAGTTACGACGGAAAAGATATGAGTGTTTGAATTCTCAAAATCCTGAAAATTGAAAAACCGAGGAATATTCCGGAATCTTTCTTTTCCCCATTTCCTAATTTGTCTCTCTCACTTCCATGCGGGTCCCACCTGTCATTGTCTATTGCTTTCTTCCCAAATGTTACATGCAGAGAAGTAGGGAGGAGCGCATGGCCATGGGAGCAATGGAGGGAGAGGCAAGGAGAGAGAGGGGGTTGGCTTCATGGGTGGCGGGAGGACAGCGACCGTGGCGGACGGAGGGCGGCGCTGTGCAGCGGGGCAGCGAGGCTGGGAGCTGGCGCATGGAGGCTGGCGCGACGGCAAGGGCTCGGCCGACAGAGCACGCAGGCGCAAAAGCGGTGGCCGTGAAGGCTGGCGAGGTGAGCGGATGCAGTGCACGTGGGCGGTGGCGGAGAAGGTCGGCAACGGCATCGGCGAAGTAAAACCGGCGACCAAAAATCGGGTCGACGGCACGACGGCCAAAACCACGAAATTTCTCGAAACTAGAGTGAGCACGGGATAGCTAGCATCAAGGGGAGTCTATAGGTGCAAGGAATTGAATTGAATCTTACCCAAATGGGAGAAATCGACGACGAACGGAGCGACGGCCAACGACGAACAAATTCGAAATCCGGGGTCAAACTGCAACGAAAATCAAATCCGATTGAATGGTTGTGATCACGGAGGCAAATGGCACAAAGTGACGTGATTGGTTTACCTAGAAACTCACCGGAGCAAAAGATGGCTCACCGGTATCTTTGGAGAACGCCGGGCGTCGGGTTTTCTTGAGTTTTGGAAAGGGAAACGGCACTGAATCGATGGGGCAAGGTGAGCACGGGATAGAAGATGGCAAGATGAAACTTTTGAGTACTCGCACATGTTGAGGGAAGGAGAAACGGAAGAGTTATGGCTAAAACAAGAAACGACAAAGAATTGATTGCAGCGACCGTTTCACTTGATTTCAGAGGGGGTAATTGTAGGAGAATTGAAGTGCTTGATGACACGGTCATTTTGCAACTGACCTCACTTGATTTCGTTGAGAATTACAAAAGATATGAGCATTTGAAGATTGGCTTGCAAAAGGGACCGGACATAAACAATGTTGGCTGGAAGTTGAAGACGATGAACAGTGCGGATTTTAAAGCGCGCGAGATAAAATAGATAACAAGACCTAAAAATGCCAGAAAAGATCCTAAAAATCCTAAAGAATAAAATGGAACCCAATAAAATTGGTTTCGCTAATTTTGGATGAATTTTAGAATTTAGATAATTTCGGGATGAATAAAATAGATTTGATGAAAGCGCGAGAGATAAAATACCAAAGTGATTCTAAAAATCTTGGAATAATTAACAAAATCATTTTAGAATATTTGGAACCTATTGCGATAGGTTTCGAGATTTTTGGAGCATTTTGAAACTCGGACGAAATTTCGAATAAGAACCGGAATTTGAAATTTTGACTTTTCGGACGGTGAAGGGTTGAACTTGAATTTCAGATGGATATGGATGCCAGGTTAATTAGAACACCAAGGAAAATCCAAATTTTGAATTTAATTATTTTAAATTAACTTTTAGCGAAACCCGAAATTGGGGATATTACAAGATGCTTGACCGGGAAGGCCGGTGCTACCGCTTTGATTTTCGGTAGCATTGGTGACCAGTAGTACCGCTCTGGGTGGGCAGTAGCATCGGGCACAAGAACACCTCAAGAACAGCCTAAAAAACTCAGCCCGATCCAAAACAAAACTCAATGAATCTTTTGATCGGCTAGACAAAACTTCACGAAACTTGGTAGATGTGATCCTAGGAATGTCAGGAGCTTGATTCACCAATCAATCACAAGGATTGATGTCAAAGTTCCAACCTTTTTTCCCGGGAAGGAAGAACACACCAAGTTTACAAGGAAACTCAAGGAAATCGATTCAAGGCTTGCTCGTGGGATCTTGATGATCAAAGTAATCTTAGATACCTTCCCACAAGTCACAGCAAGCAAAAGCATGAAGAAAAACTCACACAAACTCAAAACACAAGATCATCCACTCAAGAACACACAAGAACGCATGGGTTGCCTAGATGAACGGGATATAATCCAAGAGGGAATTCATCCATCGATCATTGTCCTCAGCACAAGAATCATAAGTATGTAGAAGGAGGGGAGGCAAATTGCATAAAGCAAATTACAAGTATTGAAATCTTTGAGTGGAAACTTGTATTTCTGGAAGGGAGGTTTACAAAGCCACACCAACAAAAGTGGGTAAAGCTCAAAGGAGCACCAGAAACCTCTAAAACCTTCTTCAGGGGAAGGCTACCCCTCCACCCCTATTTATACTACTCTTGAGCCACCTACCATCCTTAGATACAGCCCTCAAACCTAGAGTACTCATCTAAGGTATATGATGAGCCCACTCACACAGCCATGCAAGGGGAAACCCTAAACCCACACCAACAAAGGGTTTTTTGCATGGTTTTCAAAGCATACTACTAGATCCACTAATCCTATCAACTAGCTTAGCCTATTATATGTACACCAGGCCAATTAACCCAGTCCAACCGAGTCATGCATCCCACTAATCAACGCAACGAACTGCCCCAGTTGACTAAGCATATTACGTTGCCAAATTAACTAGTAAATGTGTTTCCTTGTTTGTACTATAATCTATTTTTTCTTTGTATTAGTCTGATTGACATGATGACAAAAGGAACAAAATGATATAAGTCTCGCTAATATACGTCGCATGAATAAGATTTTACTCTAATTTACTAACCATATATATATTTTACTATCATGTCAGAGGGTTCACACCGATACTAATCCAGGTATATCACTTCCCATATAGAAGGATTTGCTACTAGTATATTACATGTAAACTGTGCACAAATTGTACAGAGATATAAGCCGAAGATTAAGTCAGTTAGGTTCTATGCATCACTGCTAAATTGTGCACTTGTAGTTTTGGCTGGCCTGTGCCTCTCGCTGTCAAGCCCTTGGAATTAATTCTACGGAGCAATCGATCAGGGGCGGTAGTGCACCTCATATCCGCGATAATGCATCTGTGGCTCGATCCGATCATGTGGAAATTATCTGGAATACAGCAGCTGACAGCCGGGCGACGGTGACCATCACTTTCTGTGGAAATTTGCACAGCGCGCGGTCGTCGAAGGCCCGTCCTAGCTATTTGACATGCCACGCTAGCCCCATACAGTATTGCAGATGGGACTATCACAAGCGGTTCGAAACTGTTTTCAGAAGCGGTTTTAGAACTGCTTGTAAGCAACCGCAAGTGATACTCCCATCAGTATCACAAGCGGTTTTATAACCGCTTGTAGAAGTCACTTCAAAAGACAAATAATATTGTGAGGACTGGGATTCGAACCCACGACCTCCTCACCCCTCCTCGTAACCCACGTCTCACCCATCTAGCCAACCCACCCACACGTGCTCTCTAATAAAGTAGGGCATGCATTCCTTTTATTATTTCGAAAACTGGGCTTCTACAAGTGGTTGGGGACACGAACCCCTTCTAGCCGGCTCTAGAAGGGGTTCGTATCCCCAACCTCTTGTAAACCCTAGCTCTAGAAATGGTTCATGTCCCGAACCCCTTCTAGAGATCTACAAGGGTTGAGGACACGAACCGCTTGTGGCGAGAGCACAAGCGGTGCGCAACTAACCGCTTGTGAAGGTCGATTTTGTAGTAGCAATTTTACTGTTTATATATATAGATTTTATTACCAAATACACTTCAATTTACTATCCCCCCACACACACATATATATATTATACTATCATGTCACAGGGTTTATACTGATAGAAATCCAGGTATATCACTTAGAAGGATTTGCTAGTATATTACATGTAAATTGTGCATGAATTGTACATATATAAATATAATGAGAAGATTAAGTAAGTCAGGTTCTAGTTAAAAAGTTATACATAGGTTTTACTACCGTACAGGCTGCTAAACCTTCTGGCATGAAAGTAAAATCTATGCATATCGATAGTAAAATACATACATACATACATACATACATATGTTATGTATGTATGTATACGGATAGTAAAATCTGATTTATACGGCGTTTATTGATGTGACTTATATCAATATATTGCTCTCATTGTTAGCAAACTACTAGTAAAAATCACTTCTGAATCGAAGCTGTCAATAAAAAGTCTTGGATAAATCAAAGAAAAAACAAATCTCTTTACAAACTTAGAAATGCATTGATGCCGCCATGGAATATACATACGGGCACAAGATCAGGGAGTGGAAGAAGATTAGAACAAGTAGTGGTGACATGGGAGGCTTGTAGCTAGGTTGGTGCACGTACGAGACATCTTGCTTCTGTGTAAGGAGGAGGATCTTGTTGTGCTGATGTTAAAGTGCTTTTGGGCGAATGTGTTACTTCTTACGGTCTGGCATCTAAATAGAGGCATTCCATGTATGAGCGTGCGAGGAGGCCAAAAAACTTCAATGTGATGGCTCGCTCTTTCTCTCTCTCTCTCTCTCTCTTTCTGTAGAAATATCAACTTTAGTCATCGACTATACTGTGCGAAAGTAATAAATCTTCCGTCAACGTTAGTCAATAATGCTGCTGATAAACAAATGTTAGAGAAGATGGCCGACCGGACGAATATAATGCTTGCTGTAATTTAGGTTTTTCTGTAATTCGGTTTGATCAATAAAGTTGCGCATCGACGATTGTTGGTCATCTTCGATTACGTCAATTAGGTTTGATTACAAGTAAGTGGTGTCTAGAGATTTCTTTGCCATGCATGAGAGCGGCGGCAAATGTTCATCCGAAAAGTGAAGAAAAACAGTGAAGAAAGAGTTCATCCGAAATCAGGTCATGCCTGTTCCTTCTTCTCCAAATGCTTTACCTTCTTCAAGTCATGATCTGCGTTTTGGTGGCAAATACGGGGCCTCTTCGCAGCGCACCAATGGCTGCTGGCCTTGGAATCATTTGAAAGGCTGGAAGGGTCCATTACCAAAACCAAGGAAGGTTATACCTAGAACTTTCGGAGATTATCTTCTGCCATTGATTGATGAAAGGTCGAATTGCAGATCGTTGGAAGGTTCTGGCCGTGATCCTGAAAATTCGCGAGGTTCAGATTATTCGCGTCCTGATTATTCGTTGAGGACGACCAATTGCCATTTGCGGTTGGGCTGTCTGTTGGGCGGTGAGCGGGTGGGCCAAATGTCCGGGTTTTCGGTTTGGTCTCGAATAACCCTGGTTTGGCTTGGCTGCATCGAGGCTTACTCTTCGCAAACACAAAAGCGTGCTTCGCTCTTCGCTGAGGTTGTCATGGCGGGAGGGGCGGCGGCGGCTGGTGATGGCGATCGCCAACATGCCCGTAATTTCGGTGGTCAATCTCGTGCTGCAGTCGGTGGAGGTCGTTACCCTCGGTATCAGGTCCGTGGTCGTGGGCGATATGGTGGCCGTGATCGCGTTCAAGGACTTGGCGGCCGGGGGGATTTCCTGAATCGTGGAAGTCATGGTGCTATGCTGAGGCTAATGCAGGACCTCCCGGTGGTTAATCTTTGGGAAAGCGCATCTTGATGACCGGGGCAAGTCGCTTCGAGAAGGGGGAGAATTCAGGTACTATGGCAGGTAAACAGATTGATACTCAAATTGCTTGTGAACTGCATTAAAGAAGAAAAGAAGTTTGTTCGTCTTGTGAGATATGTGAGGATGAGCATTTTACTCGGCATTGTCCTCTTCGCATGGTCCAAACCCTCTGCTGCTTTCGTTGAGTGCAGCGGGGAGGGCTTGGGTTTTTCACATTCCTCAAACAAGCTAGCTTTGAAGGCGCCTAGTAAAGTATCATTCTTGCTTTAATTACTATTGTTGAGGGCTCTGTTTGGTGATTTGGTTAGAACTGAATTGGCTAGGGCTATTCGGTGAAGTGGGATTGGGTGGTTAGAGTTCATGGCCTAATTCTTACATTGTCCCATTTCCGTGTCAAGTTGAACTTCAAAGAATGATTAGCATGAAGCGTCACCGTCTTGGTAATAATGAAGGTGTGATGTCGTTTGAGGAGTGGAATATGGAGATCATGCCTAAGCGGAGGTTGCGAAAGTTTGGGTTCATGTTTACGGGGTTCCTTATGAGATTAGATCTTTTTGTCTCTCTGGGCGGTTGGTTCAATTCTTGGAGCTACGCAAAGGGTGGACATGAGATCGTCTGAAAGATCGGCATTGTAAGATTGTTAGTCGTGTGCTTGATGCAAAGTGCATTCGGATGGAAATTTGAGATTGTGGTCGGGATGGACTTTATGAAATCTTTTTCAAAATTGATCAAGTGATTCTTGATTCTATTGGGGAATCGGATGAGTTTGAGGATGTGGATGATCTTGATGACCGGAAACCAAAAAGGATAATGATCAAACTATGGATGATGTTGACGTTGGAGACAAGAATGGCACATCGAGGTCGCTAATGTTCTCGAAATAATAATTTTGAGAAGGGTGCTTCGGTGTTTCAAGGGATTCAGGATGCAATGTGTGGATCACATGGTGATGAGTCTTTGGATGATTCGATAATCTTGATGGGTGAATGGGATTATACCTATTCCTAGTGATCATGCTCTGTTTGGGTGTTCGATTTGCAGCATGTGCAAATGGGCATTGACTCTGTCGGTCATCACCGAAGCTATTTTTTCGGTGGGAGGTGACTTGCACGGTATTGTCGACAATAATCTTGTGGCGAGTTAGATGGGCGGTGGTTGCGATGAATGAAAATAGTTACGGAGATGGTCTTTGGTGGATATCTTGTCGACAAGTTAATCGATGACTTTCACAAGCCTGCTGAGGGGGAAAAATCGGTAACATCGATCTTGATCTGTTTCGGTGACAATACTCTGGTTTTCAGATGTAATAGCAATCTTGAGAAGGGGTCGGCTTTTGGTGATCCCATGGTTTCAGGTTGCAATGTGTGGACCAAAAGGTTGATGAGTTGTTGGATGCTTCATTTTTTTCTTTGGCAAGGGTAATTTGTCTTTGTCTTCGAAAATAGAGTATCTGCGAAGATGATGTTCGCGGTGGAGAGATATTCTTGGTTTAATTCTGATTTCCAATCCAATGATTACGATGTCGGATTGCATTCTCGCTAGGCGAAGGAATCTAGTTAAGTCGATGAAGGAAAATTATGTGGTGCTATCTGGGAGTATGTCTAGTCCAAGTGATCTTGAGCCTGTTTACGGGGTTACGGTGCTGAATTGCAGCATGTTGAAATGGGTTTTGAATCGTGGGTCTTCACCGGAGCCTATGTCTTGGTGGAAGGTGGTTTGTGTAGAATTGTCGACAATAGCCTTGCGCTGAATTGGTGTGGCGGTGATTGATGGGGATGATGGTATTTCGGTGATGGTCTTTGGAGGTTTCATTGTCCTCAAGTCGATGATGACTTTGTGTGCGAGTTGGAATGGGTGGTCTTCTCTCGACAAGCCATTGCGGGTGAGAAATTGGTGAGTGACATTAATCTGGGCTCTGTTAGCTCCAAGGAGCATGTGGAGGTTTCTGTTACTAGCAGGGTTCAGCCTGATGTTATGCAAATGGAGGTTGGCCAGCTTGATTTTCAGACTGATGGCTGCAAACTGGTGGTTTCGGGTAATTCAAATTATGATGGGGTTTCAGGTAAAGTTGTGTGTGCGGAAGGATTGCCGACTATGCCTGGGAAAGAGGTTGAGCTGGGGGGAGGTCACTATGTGGTCGCTCAAGAAGCTGACATTCGGATAAGAAATAATTTGAGTAAAGTTGAGCTGATGGGTAAGCAAATTCATGATTTATCTCGCCGAATGCTGCAATCTTTATGCAAGAAGAACAACATTCGTGCGAATATCTCCAATCTGGCTATGGTCAAGGCGCTCGAGCTCTGGATAAAATTAAATTTGGGATGAGATGGTCTTGATTCCTCCTCTGGGCCTTGTTTGGTGCAAAGCAGATCAAGCTCGAGGTTGCGTCAATGGGTGATACTAATATGCTTGAGAAAGCGATGAAGGTGGTGGATAAGAAAAATTCTTTGGAGCAGTACTTGCCCATCTTTTTCGTCGATTTCGATTCGAATTTTCGATAAGAATGACTAAATTGGGTATTTTGTGGGTAGTGAGAACAGAGATATTATACGCTTTTACTCTTCTTAAGAATATTGAAATTGATCGGCTTAAGGTATCAAATAAATACATCAGTTCGAATAGTCAAGTTGCCTCACCTAAAATTAATTTGGCTGGGGAGGACGAGGATATTGTAGACACCCACCTCAAGTACATTCGTGATGAATGTGATGAGACTGTGTTTGAGGAGGGGTTAGATCATATTTGTAGTGATCTTGTGGCTTCACCTCGCAGGAAAAAATCTAAAATAAAAACTAGCTCGAGATTGGGGCTGATTTCAAAGAAACCTAAAACACCATCTAAGCTGAGTTTTAAATGAAAGGTCTTTTCTGGAATAGCAGAGGTCTTGGAGACTTGGCTAAATATGGGTACTTATCGGACATGGTAAAAGAAGAGCAAATTGATTTTATTGCTCTGATGGAGACTGGTCGGGATCATTTCCCAGATAGGACCTTGAAAAAAATTATGTGGTGGCAAAGAATATATTTGGCATTGTATGTCACCTCATGGTCGTTCTGGGGGAATGCTTTTGGGTGCTAATTTGACGGTGTATGATATTGGAGCGATCGATGAAGGGGACTTTTATATTAAGTTTACTCTTCGTAATAAAAATGATGGTTTCAAATGGGCTTTGATAGCTGTTTATGGTCCTGCGCAACAGGAATATAAAGAATCTTTTCTAGCTGAGATGGTTCATATTTGTAGTAAAGAAACGTTACCATATATTATTGGTGGCGATTTCAATATCATGCGGGGGCCTCAAGAAAAAAATAAGGCCAACTTTGATAAGAAATGGCCTAATCTTTTTAACATGGTTATTCAATCATTAGAACTTAGAGAGTTAATTTTGTCTGATCGGCAATATACGTGGGCAAGTAGTGGTGTTAATCCAACTTTTGAGAAGCTAGATAGGATTTTGGTCTGTACTGAATGGGAAAATAAGTTTCCTCTCATGACTGTGCAGGCCAGGGATAGAAGTAATTCTGATCATACCCCTTTATTATTAAATACGGGGGGGTCATCTCATCATAGACAGCCGCCGTTATTTAAATTTGAACGTGGTTGGCTGATTAGAGATGGTTTTTATGAGTGTGTTGCCAAAAAATGGCAATCTGAGACCAGAGGGGTTACTGCTATGGAAAAATGGCAGAATAAGATAAGGACTCTTAGGCAATTTTTAAGAGGCTGGGCCAAACATACAGCTGGTCATAATAAAAAAGAGAAGAAAAAGATTATATCTATAATCGATGATCTGGATAAAAAGGCAGAACATAGTATTCTCTCAGACCATGAATTAAATTTGAAAAATTACCTGAATGAAAGGTTGGTGCACTTGTTGAGGGAAGAAGAAATTAAGTGGTATGAGAGAGCTAAGACCAAAGATCTTTTGGAAGGGGATGATAATACCCAATATTTCCATCTGATTGCTAATGGCAAACACAGAAAACAACACATTTTCAAATTAGATCATGAGGGTCGTGTCATTGTGGGTGACGGTGAATTAAAAGAGTATATCACAAACTATTATAAGGGTTTGTTTGGTCCTCGAGGATAATACTTTTCGTTTAGTGGAGGATTATAATAATGACTTGCCTCATGTAACTAATGAGGAGAATGAAATTCTCCTTTGCTAGTTTCCTTGAAAAGGAGGTTAAAGAAGCGATTTTTCAAATGGATCATAATAAATCACCCGGTCGTGATGGTTTCCCAGCTGAATTTTATCAGGTTTTCTGGGAGATTATAAAAGATGATTTGTTGGCATTGTTTCATGACTTCTTTTCTGGTCGTTTACCCCTATTTAGTCTAAATTTTAGAATAATTACGTTTCTTCCAAAAATTAAAGAGGCGACCAAAATTCAGCAGTATAGACCTATATGTTTGCTCAATGTGAGCTTTAAAATATTCACGAAAGTTGCTACTAATCGAATTATGCAAGTGGCAAACAAAGTAGTTAGTCCTTCTCAAAGCGCTTTCATGCGGTCATCATATTATGGAGGGAGTTGCTATATTACATGAAACTATTCATGAATTGAATTCGAAGAAGCTAAATGGGGTGATATTAAAATTGGATTTTGAAAAGGCTTATGATAAGGTTAATTGGTCTTTTCTCCAGCAAACTCTTCGTATGAAGGGTTTCTGTTCTCAGTGGTGCTCTTGGATTGATCATTTTGTCACTGGAGGTAGTGTGGGTATTAAAGTTAATGATGATATTGGACATTATTTCCAAACGAAAAAAGGGCTCAGGCAGGGTGATCCCATGTCCCCTATTTTATTCAATATTGTGGCAGATATGCTTTTTGTTTTAATTAAGAGAGCGAAAGATATTGGCCATTTTCGTGGGGTTATTCCTCATTTGATTGAGGATGGCTTATCGATTCTGCGATATCTTGATGACACTATTCTTTTCATGGATCATGATATTGAACAAGCTAAAAATATGAAGTTATTCTTGTGTGTATTTGAACAATTATCGGGCTCAAAATAAATTTTCACAAAAGTGAGCTATTTTGCTTTGGTGATGCTAGACATCATGAACAAGAATATTCTAACTTGTTTGGTCGTAGGATTGGATCATTTCCGTTTGGTACTTAGGTATTCCCATGCACTTTCACAAGCTCCATAATATGGATTGGGGAGTGATTGAGGATCGATTTAGCGAAAACTAAGTACTTGGAAGGCTAAACACCTTTCTTATGGGGGTAGACTTATTCTATTAAATTTCGTGCTCGAGAGTCTACCCATGTTCATGATGTCCTTTTTGAAATCCCTAAAGGTGTTTTTACGAGAGGTTGGACTATTATCGCTCTAGATTTTTTGGTAAGGTAATAGTGATAAGATTAAATATCGCCTTGCTAAATGGGATATATTGTGTCGATCCTAAAGATCAAGGCGGTCTGGGAATTGTGGATCTGCAAGTTAAGAATAAATGCCTTCTCAGTAAATGGTTATTTAAGCTGTTGAATGAGGATGGGATCTGGCAGACCTTGATTAACAATAAATATTTAGGATCCAAATGTTTGTCCCAAGTGCAGATTAAACCTAGGGACTCCCAATTTTGGAAAGGGTTATTAAAGGTTAAAGATGATTTTTTAGGTTGTGGATCATTCCGGATTAGAGATGGTTCACAAACCAGTTTTTGGGAGGACATTTGGATAGGCACTACACCTCTTCGAGATCAATTTCCTAGTTTGTATACCATTGCTCGTCATCCTCATATTACTGTGGCAGAGGTTATGACTCATTTGCCACCTAATATTCATTTTCGTCGATTACTTTCGGGGGATAAATTGACGGCATGGTATACTTTAGTCACTAAAATAGCCAATTGCCAGCTTACTGATGGTAGGGACATTTTTATCTGGGGTTTACATAGAAATGGTCAGTTCTCCGTTCGTTCAATGTATGGGTATTTTATGAACCACGGAATCCCTTTCTGTAGTAAGTTTATTTGGAAGTTGAAAATTCCTTTAAAAATTAAAATTTTCCTTTGGTATTTACAGAAAGGAATAATTTTAACAAAGGACAATCTGGCTAAAAGGAATTGGAATGGGGATCAACAATGTTGTTTCTGTCATTGTAATGAAACAATAAGACATCTATTTTTTCAGTGCCATCATTCACGTTCTATTTGGCGTGTTGTTTATATTGCTACCGGCCTTTCCCTTGTGATCTATGTCGCATATGTTGGGTAGCTGGTTAACTGGCATTGACAAGTGCGCTAAACGATTGATTCTTGTGGGGGGGCTGCTATATTATGGGCGATTTGGTGCACACGTAATGATCTCACTTTTCAAAACAAACGTTATTCTTCTTTTATGCAAAGCTACTTGTGGGCGCATATCGGCTCGATTCAGGCATTATTGCGTCTGAGACCAACAGGAGACCATCCGAATGGTGAGCGTAGGCGTTGGAGGTTGTTGCGTTGCATATTTTCGCCAAGAATGGATGGATAAGCAATAATAGAATTTGCTTTTGATTTTTAGTTCTCTCTGTTTTATTATCTTTTCCAGCTCTATGGCTGTGCTACTTGTATGAACTCGGTTGTGTGCTTTGGCAGAGATCGGATTAAATATCCTTTATCTAAAAAAAAAGGTTTGATTTTCTCCGATCTTGTTGCGCATCGCCTTTTTCGGAGTCGATCTACCTTTATCCTCTAGCTAGCCTTAATCGACTAACTAGACTTACTATTACCCTAATTTGATCGGCTTTTAGCTAATTGGATCTAATCCGATTGTTCTATAAGATCGGCTTTGAGCGTATATTATATTTTTCTTACCGATTGCAGATCAAATCGGTTGGTATGCCTTGAACTGCAAAACCCGGTGTTTGTCTGGTGTGTTGTTGTCGATAAACCGTACTTCAAGTTTTTGATGCTAACATTAGCTTGTTGAACTTTCTAATCCTGTTCGTTTAACACCCGAACTTTTCAGCCCTGTTCGTTTCACTTCTCATATACGATTTTAACAAAAAATTTATACCACTCTATCCTTTTAAGCGTAATTCATGAGTTTGATAATTGACATCAAACGATGAAAAGAAAAAGGAAAACACTAGTTTCATTTCCTGTCACGTACTTCACTCGGATGGATCCGCGCGGACGGATGTACGTACCCTACCCCGCGGACGACGATGTTGCTTCGAAACTGACTATTGCATCGCGCCATGGACCAGGAGTGCACCCAGAAAGAGTATGAATTCTATGACTAATACCTTTCGAGTTCATATTGATCCTCACGCGCTCCATAGAAAAGTGAAGTCGTCGTTCCTTTTTTCTTCATTTTCGCATTTATGAAGAGGTGGACTTCTGTTTATCCGTGTACTTGTAGGTAGATTGAGTTTCATCTTCAAATTTTGCAGAATTGTAGAAACTCATCTTTCCTACATATGGTAATTTTTGAGAATTTTTCAAAACTTTTATAGGTGGTTTCACAGAGTTTTCACGGAAGGGTGGTTTGCACCACATATGCCCCTATATATATATATATATATATATATATATATTATATATATATATATATTAAAAGCTAGAATGACATGAATTAAGGAACGGAGGAAGTGATACTTAATTAGACGACTAATGATGCTCCTTAGCAGCATCCTGGTGGTCTTCGTTTCAGCTATGAGGTTTAGCTGATGACGCTTTCTGATCTATACTTTTCTTGGATGCTTTCTCAACGTGTTGCCATCACATGGTAACCAGTATGCAGCTATGGGACCATCTTGACTTGTAATCCGGCCGGAAGATTCTGAAACATTTCCCAGGCAGTCGCACATAACCGTGGAATATTCATGAGTTTGATAATTGACATCAAACGATGAAAAGAAGAAGAATATGAATCCACGCGGCCGGAAAGCTGAGTCGTTGCCCTGTACCCTACCCCGCGGACGACGATCGATGTTGCTCCGAAACTGACTGCTTTTGCATCGAACCATGGACCAGGAGTGCACCCAGAAAGAGTATGAATTCTATCACTAATACCTTTCGAGTTCATATTGATCCTCACGCGCTCCATAGAAAAGTGAAGTTGCCGTCTACCGATCCTGTGGCTGATCCAACTGGTGCTACTTCTCATCGGCAGCATCTTCTGTCCTTCCGCGATCACGGGTGTTGCTGCGAGCAGGCAGCTCTGTAAGTATGCCTCTTCTCCATCTATATTGTACGTAAGCAAATGTTCAGTTCGTTTATATTTAAACAAGGAAAAACTGGTTTGGTACCACCGATAGATGTGCACTTTTAGGAAAATACCATCGAAACGTACTCGTTCAGTTTAATACCATTTATTTCAGTATATCTCTGATATCAATTAATGTTTTTGTTTATTGATTTCTCCTTTGTTACATTGGGAGCAAAGATATACTGCAAGCCTAGACACTGTTTATTGCACTTCTAGTTTTTTTTTTGTTGCACCGGATTGAATTTGTCCTCTTATCCTCGTTAACTGCAAGTTGAGGTCTTGTGTTGGTGTATGCGCAAATGGAAGTGGCGTGAGTCGAGGGTATATGTGTTTCTTGCATATAGGTTAAGTAGTACCCACTTGCAATTACTAACTAGATGTACAGCGGGTCTGCACGTTATTGCAGGCGGAAGGAACTACTGAGACAATTATATTAAGGGCATGATTTGACGCCACCCCTGCTTAGCTAATTAAACAGTCGCTTTTGGATCCACCTTGCAGGCACTTTTCCCCCTACCCCTGAGTCTTGCCCTCCGGTATGTGTTCCACCGAATTGTCCCCGTGGTGCCCCGTGAAATGAAGCGGAGTCATGTGCGGCACTGGTTGTTCTCTGAATTGTCCTGCAGGCTGCTCGTCCCATTTATAAGAAACTTGTTGAATTTGTCGTGTAATTACAAAGCTAAATATTGTAATAAATTTGCTTGTAGTTGAAAAATAGAGTAATTCTTATACAATTGAAACAGCTTTAATATATATTTAATCAATATGTGCCATTACAAGCTGGACGCACCAAAACATAATATGCAGATTTTCTTTTTTCTCCGGTTAATAAATGAATTTCTAGCATTCTAGAGCGGACATGCATGTAGGCTTCTTTTAACCTTGTTTAATAATATAATAGATTGCCGAAGCATTATGTATATATCTTTTTTTCCCTAAAATATGAAACGGTATAATCTGTACATGTCTCTTCTGCCAAAATTTGCAGTTCTAGACTATAGATTGCGGATGAGCTCGTAGCTCATTTGGCCGCTCGCGGCCAGCCCGCCCGCGTTCGAGCGACGCTCAATGCGGGCACGCGTGCGTGAGGCAAGTGCACGCGTGAGTGTGTGTGTGGGTGCGTGTGTGCATGTGGGGTGCGTATGTACGTAGCTCATCTGGTATTTCTCCTTCTATACTGAATGCCAGAGCTCCTTGCCAATTTCAAAAAAAAATTATAGACTATAGATTTTTTCCCCCCAAAGTTTCATAATGCTCTGTGTTTGGTTGCTTGTATCAAGTGGTAATATATGAATTGGATGGTTTAAGAAAAAAAGTCATCCATATGTTTTATTGCTTGACCCAAACCATCCCATCCAAACTGACGACATTCAAATTCAAAGAATATTCTCCAGAGAGGCTATATCAACTCATTTACCAAAAACAATTAGAACCACATGATACAGACTCACGGCACTAACCAAAGGGACTCTTATGTATATATGCCCACTCCACGGCTACTAATGCAAATTACTGCGGCCATCATTCGTGCCAATACCAACTGTTGAGTTGTCGTCACCGGCCGATGGCGTCCTACTGATATTGCTAGTGCGTTGCCCATGCTATGCATGCATCATGGTCTCCATCAAGTCATCAACAAATCACGCTAAAATATGTCTTAGTTGGCCGCCCATCACGAGTCACAACTAGACAACTAGTGGCACAGTTGCCTGTACCTTGCTGCTTCGCCTCCACTAATTAGTTGATAAATGATGTGACGATTTCCAGCAGTTGCAAGAACTAGCAAATGGGAGGCTATATGCATTAATCAAATTACAAAGTTCTGTAGGTGATAACGAGCTAGAAGAATGGTGTTCCTGAAAATAACACAAGTTGCCATACTAGTCTTAGAAAAAAACTACTTCGAAATGCCACTTGAAAGTAGGGGCGGTACTAGGTGTCAGGTATATCCCGGCACTAAAAAATTTTTAGAAGTGCTACAAAATCGTCTTTTTGATAGACCAAATTTGTCGATTGAATTGGTTTCGATTTTAGTGGTTTGAAATTTTTTAAGACCTTAGAACTATTTGTATTGTAATTTTAATAAATTTTAAATAAGTGGGACAATGACCATACGGGTCAGATCATGCTTAATTCGCATCACCAATGGCAGTAACTTTTGATCGCACCAAATTCATTTGCTGTAATAAGAAGGTACAGTATTTACTTCAGCAGTTGCATTATTTGTGTTCCCTCTCTTCTGTGTTTATCTGTGATTGCAATTTTTGTAAACCAGCTTATATTTCCATTATAGTAACATGTAGTTTCAAACAAACCACGTTAAAAGCCTTGTACTGTTTACAGCTGACAGTTAAAGCTAGGTTGCTAACCGGCATTCATTTCTCAGTCTTTAGTTTTGTGTGCATTGCCATTTTTGTTTAATATTTGCTCCTAGTGTGTCCAATTGATGATGCTGCATTTGCTGTTTCTGGGTGCTCTGTAATGCTCGCTGTCCAATTTAAGTTTGGTTTATTGCTGTTGTCTCATCACATACGGTTCTAATAGAACCGTTGATGTCTC
Source organism: Guadua angustifolia (assembly GCA_036346375.1). Taxonomy (NCBI): domain Eukaryota; kingdom Viridiplantae; phylum Streptophyta; class Magnoliopsida; order Poales; family Poaceae; genus Guadua; species Guadua angustifolia. The sequence goes on from JAYEVE010000210.1 coordinate 190,942, forward strand.
TATTCATAGATGATTTTCGAATCATCTGTGACGTGTCTTTAAATCACTGACGTATTATTGGTGATGGTTTACAAAATTGTCTGAGATGACGATTTTGAACCGTTTGTGATGAGATTTTTTATAGTAGTGAAACTATATATCTGAGCAAAATATCTTCTCTTTTTAAGAGGCCAAGCAAACTGTAAACGTTTTGTTCTAATTATGCACCAAGAGCAAGGCAACACACGCTTACGCACCACCATACATGCACACGTGTGTGCTAAGATCAGTTCTTATGCACCAAAAACAATTAATCGCCTATGTGTGCGCCATGCATCTACGCATTTGCTCACTCTAGTTATCAGACCAGTGCATATAACAGACATGTATAACGATGTCGTAGGAAAATTTTGCTGTTTGGTTGTCGTCTCGTACGAGCCTGGCCGTGGGAGCTTGCACCGCTCTAGTCTGGCTTTGGAGAAACGGTCATGGAGTTCGTTTCTCACGAGTCTGGCTGCAAGTGCTTTATGCATCGTGTTGATCTGTCTCCGAACTGCGCGCAGGCAATCAAACAGCCATTTTGCATGCGTGGGTGCAGGCTCACGCGATACAGCGAGCAACCAAACGCTGGTTCCTTAGCTCCTATAAGTCTGGCTGTGTAAAACCAGGCAACTAAACAGTCCCTAAATGTATGCATGCAGGCAATAGACTCCATGCAAGTTTCTATTGGTACTAGAGCGTGCAAAAGTGTGTGCATACCTTGAGAATTGTGAGCTTTGCAGCTCACTTATATATAGCTCTTTTACGGTATATTAAATTCAATACGAATCGATTATTTTTAGATCCAATGGATCAGATTAGCTAAAATTTATTTATAATTTCTCTAGTAGTAGAGTAGTATAAATATCCTTAACAAATTAATGAAAATCTGATTTCTACTATTTACGATATACTAACAGTATAATTTACTTTCTCCACTTATTTAGCCCATACGCGCGCGCTCCCCACCTGTGCTGTTTGGCTTAATTACTACATACACGATTTCCACAATCACCTGAACGTTAGCATGCAGCACTGCGCAAAGATTTCCCCCAGGCCAGTCAGTTCATTTTTCTTTTCGCAGTTCTGATTCGCTGAAGCAATTGATTGTGCCAAAGTGCACAGTATGGTCCTATAGCATCCTTCGGCACATGTGAAGTTTCGAGTATTGCATTCATATTTGGCCGCATTCGTAAGGAGTTTCATATTCAAGCGTATTTGGCTTGTATACATGTTCAATTTGCGCCGGATGATCAGAGTTTGTACTCCTAAGGACATGATGGAACCATGCTACTGCTTAGTGGGAAAGGGAAGGGATCATAGGCAGCATAAGCAAACGAGATAACTAGTAGAGAAAAGGATGGTGGTATAGATAAGATGACAGAGCAAAGGAAAGAGCCAGGACAGAAGAAAGGTGAAATCGCTGGCTTCCTTTTGGTTCAGATTACTAGTGACAGATAAGTCTGACCAACAATTCTGGTCTTGAACTGAAGATCCCCGACATACATGTATGGAATGATAGGTGAATCGGTAAATCATGGAACCCAAAATTGAATGGATTCTCAGGATGTTAGGTTGCACACACATGTACTGGCTAACTGAGATGTCATATGCTGTTATATATTCTGCTGGAAATCATGGAATCCAAAAGTGAATGGGCATCCAACAGGGCCGAAAATATGTAGGCCTGTGGTCCTATTGGTGTACTTTCAGATTGTAATAAACTACTCCCTTAACATTGTTTTCACTCGTTACATTCTGTATCATACCTACGAATATCATCATCAGAATCGGTATCAGTGTCTTGGTCATCACCAGAACCCATGCTGCTACTTTCTTGTGTTGTAGAACCCACGAAACTGCAACACATAAGGTTCTATTATTTTCTGGAAAGAATCAGCTGCATTGCTCCCCTGAAAACCTATCCAAAAGAATCTCCCACTCTACTTGTTAAGGACTGTGCATGCAAGGAGTTGACAATTCTCTCGACACGATTTGCAATGATCTGCTTGCGGAAGGCATCAATCAAAGAAAAGTTCGTGAATGTGCACCCTTAAAGCTGAATGAGCATTGGTCAATATGTGGAAGGTCTCAACCAGTGCACCCGCGAAATTGAAGCGGTACCAGTGCTGCCGCACCATCCAGCTATACACCTGAAAACAACCAGAGAAATGAGCAAATCATTGATCTATGAACCTAATGAGTCTTTACAGCTAAGGCAATTCGTCGAACAGTTCATGAGCAAGAACCGTATGCACGTACGTATATAGAGGCAATTGGTCGAACAGGTCATGGGAGGGAGGTGGGAGTGCGGGGGTACTGACCCTGAAGGCGGTGTCGTTACTGCGGATGCGGAGGCAGTGGACGGCGACGTAGGTGGCGTCGTCCTGGGTGAGCCACATGCGCTGGGCGTTGAGGATGCGGGTGAAGGTGGAGTGCTTGTAGGCGGGGTCGCGGGGAGCTCCTTGCAGAGCCAGGCGATCCTTGCTACTTTATACGCTACTTTATACGCTTTTCATCATTTGAAATAAGAGTTTTCTGGATCACACTGGCAGAAAAATGAAAGACATATAATAGCCAAAGACCTCGTACGTGCAAGTGTGGAAGGAAGAGGGGAAAATGCACGGTAGATTTCATCCTGCTGTCCAAAAGAATTTTAGGAGATGTTTGCCTTCAAATGTATGTATTTTTTGGACTCTCTAGATTTGCTGTGAGATTCGTGCTCAGCCCTCCTCCAAATCTCTGAACCCATCTGGTAGTCAAGGTAATGGTGTACACTCCTAGATCAATAGTACAGCTTATTCTTATCGGAGCCGATTTCTACAAGATAGCACATCGTGACAGATGCATACCGGTCGGCATTCGTTGAACAATTCGTGCTTGCCCCCATGTCCTGTCGAAGGAGTATCAGATTCAGTTATATTTGGCGTGATAGTCTCTACAATTTCGGTTCATTTTCAAGTCTCTACCTATCTATTAATGAGATAAAAGAAAGAGGAACAAGGATGTAGCATGTAAACACTTCGATTTGACAGAACTTCTGCACATATTTTTCAATAAACAAAAAGAGAAAAAAAATTCTTCATGGTTACTGATTGATTATTGTTGCTGCTGCACCAAATCGAGATTACAATACTTCGTATGCACTGCATTATCAAGGTCTTCAGTCTCAAAACTCTAAGGGACTGCTTTTCACACGTAAAAGGCCATGGCTGATAGCTTCTCTAGCTGCTGCACACCGCCGCTACCACCGAGAGTCCATGCTAGCTACAATCTTCTCCACACCCCATTGACAAAGCCCCTTGTTGGTCGCCCAAAGCTGAAATGTGGTAACGTTAGTTCGCTGCAAACAGCCTGACCAAAATACCTAAACACGACATAATTAAGATCTTCTCTCTCTATCGCGTTTGGTATCATCCTAAAGCGTGTCAGACATTCCCGAAGCCTTCCATGCCTTTCCCTATATATCCTGGTCATGGAGAAACAAAACTCCAAACTTGGTGGAAAACTGGAAATACAATGAACTCTAGCGCTTTGCGTGATGCATGCCTGTCTTAGCTTGAGAGTCCACTGCTTTGCAGCCCTCTCACAGTGGCACACCTTTCAAGTGAAGTTAATCAACTTGGGCAGTTGGCTCTATACCAGAGGGGTAAGGTACGGTTCGTACGAAGTAACCCACCAATCCCAAGGCTGCAAATGCAATGTGCGTAAGATCTTGAAACAACCGCAATTTTGTTCACTCAAATAACGGTCGTCAACATAAATTGACAGTCATAAAAAAATAAAATTAAGCAACAAAGATTAATTGCATAATTAATTATTACAAATTTGTACAACTAAATGAATTACATTATACAAAAATTTTAATTTCAAACTCAAATACAAATTACATGAATGACTAATTACATCGTAGAAATAAAATTTTTTAAAATCTTCTCTTGCTTAGATTTCTTCGATAGACCTGCAAGTCAGTAAAAATTTTTATCCGTAAATAAAAGCAGTGTATTAATATAGCAATAGAACAAGCACGCACACCGGCACCAAGGCCACTGGACGACCGGTAGCTACCCGCATGAGCGTTGCCACGAACAAGAGAGCATTGCCCGTGCATTGGGAGCACGTATGGAGGGTTAAGAGGTGAGCTCTCTGGTTACACTAAATTAAATATGATTTATTCATTTTTTCAATACAATAGATTATATTAGATAATATTTATTAATTTATACTTTATTTGATAATAAAATAGTAGAAATACCCTTAATATATCAATGGTTAGATCTCAATTTTTTGTCCACTATATACTTACTAATGTAATGCACTGCCAAATTTCTAATATTCCTCTCAGTTTACATGATTGGTAGTTGGGCACACCAAGTTCGCATAGCATGATTCAGAAACTCAACGATCTGCACAAAACTGAAGCGGCTGAATGCGGATTGTCGAACACTCCAGATTAGGGTTTCAAAAACCATTTTAAAAAACCGGTTCGAAATTCACGGTACAAAAACCGTAAAAACCACTCGAAAAACTGCTCGAAAATCATCAGAAACCGAAGGGTTAAGAAATAAAAAAAAATTGAAAAAAATTCAAACAAATTGAAAACCGTTCGGTTTTCAACAAAAACCGCGGTTTTTCACGAAAAACCACTCGGTTTTCACCGAAAACCAACCCAACCAATTGAATGTTCTTTAAAAACGGTTTTTGAGCGGTTTTTCAACGGTTTTCAAACACATAATTTTTTTAAAATTTTTTATTTTTTTAATTTTTTAATAAAACCAGTTTACTGAGCGCTTTTAGATCTCAAACCGGAGGGGTAAGGTCAAAAAACCGCGGTTTTCAAGCGGTTTTCGCCGGTTTTTGAAACCCTTCTCCAGATGCCTCACAAGCCTGTACTATACTGTACTGTACTATACTGTATAATATGGTTTCACCCTTTATAGCCCAAAGGATTGGAGAGAGTTCAGGTGGGCCACGTGTCGCCCAAGCCGGTTTTGTGAAAAAAACCCCTCTATTTCTTCGAATTATGGATAGGTCCTTACGGATTACAAATAGGTCCTTCGCGATTTTTGTGAGAGGAAGATATATTTTTTTTCATTGCGTTTGGGTCCTTGGCGCGGTATTTTACGAAAAAACCTCCCGTTAAGTTACAAATCACGAACAAGCCCTTTTCTAATTTTTCGGAATAGCGAACAGGTCCAAAAAAATAACAAACAGGTCCCTGCTTCTTACGTCTAGGTCCTTTCTCCGTTTTTCCCGAAAAAATGTTTTCGTCACCAAAAAAACCCGGAAAAAATATTTTCGTCACCAAAAAAACACAGATTCATCGAAAAAATGTTTTCGTCACCAAAAAAATCCGGAAAAAATGTTTTCGTCACCAAAAAAACACAGATTCGTCGAAGGTTTATAGCAGCTTATCGATTTGCCGATAGGTCCTAACCGTGGTTTTCTAAAAAAAACGCGGATTCGTCTAAGGTTTATAGCAGCCCATAAAAAATACAGATTCGTCGAAAAAATATTTTCATCACCAAAAAAAAAGAAAAAATGTTTTCGTCACCAAAAAAACACAGATTCGTCGAAGGTTTATAGCAGCTTATCGATTTACCGACGGGTCCTAGCCGTGGTTTTCGGAAAAACGCGGATTCGTCGAAGTTTTATAGCGACCCATAAAAAACAGTTAAATCGAAAAAATGTTTTCGTCATCAAAAACCCGGAAAAATGTTTTCGCCACCAAAAAACAGATTCGTCGAAGGTTTATAGCAACTTATCGATTTGCCGACGGGTCCTAGCCGTGGTTTTCTGGAAAAAAACGCGGATTCGTCGAAGGTTTATAACAGCCCATGGATTCGCCAACGGGTCCTACCGAATCGTTTTATTTAAAAAATACGAAGATCGAAAATTCGACCAAATTTTCTGTTTTCTAAAAAAACACAGATTTCATCGAAAGTGTATAGCAACCCATGGATTCGCCGATGGGTCCTATCGACTTTACAGAACGGCGCAGCGTAGCGCGCTATTATTGCTAGTATACCTTATGGCTAGAAGTTTTGGTGAGATTTGAGGGCACAAGGTACATTTTTTGCGAAAAGGTCCTCCAGAAAATCCAAAATCGCGAATAGGTCCTTCCACCAGTATTTTGCAAAAAGAACCTCAGAAATTCTAAAATTGCGAACAGGTCCTTTCATCGGCTATTTTATAGAAAAGACCCCGTGATTCCGTAAATTTGACCCATACACTGGTTCTTTCGACCCGGAAGATTCCAAAATCGCGAACAAGTCCTTTTGCCAGTTATTTTGCAAAAAAGACCTCGTAGTTCCAAGAAAATCAAGAAAGACGGCACGTTCTTTCAACACAAAATATTGAAAGTACGTTACGCAAATTCAACAATGGCTCCTAGCCAGCCAATTTTTAAAAAAACACCATCGAGAAAAACGGAATTTCAATTTTTGTAGAAAAATTTGGATCAAATTTTTAGCGCTGCATCGTGCGCCATTCTACCTAGTATACTATATAGGAAGCGAATTAGGACTCTATGGAGCCCAGGCACCATACCTCTCTACCTTAATTAGGAATTAGGATTGCATTAAGATGTGTGCGTTTCCATTGGGTATGATAATTAACGGGTAAATCCGTTAACTATCGTTGATATGGAAAGCCAAAAACATTGAATTTTGTGAGCAGCATATTAAGGCGACAGTATTTATTGGCTAACCCTTGATTGTTGCTGTGGCATGGTGAATTAGGTATGTGCATTAATGTCAATTGCTTCATTATGGATGGAAAGAATAACATAAATAACGTTCCATTTATATAGTTTGTACATGTGATATATGTGAACAGTAGAGATAACATTTAGTTTTGTACCTATGGTATACACGCTTATTTATAATAGGTATAATGGAAACTTGCATGTCACTATGTATGCGCACATGAATTTGAGTTTACTTTATCCATTACCATTGAAAAAGTTCAAAAGATACATTAGGCCACAGGTCCTTAGATAATATGAGTATATACTCTCATTTTTTTAGATACCACGGCGAGATTTGATGGAAGTTTTTGTTTTAGATATTTTTTAGGATTTTTATTCATCTAAATAATCTAATAGAGTATAAAATAGCATTTGATCACGCACGGCCTGAGGGAGGTGAGCTGCAGAGGCTCTGCCCCCAAACCATGGGCCCCACCCTGATGAAGATTAGTATTAGTATATTATATATAACAAAGATAATATGTATAGTTAGTAGTACCTGGGAAACGAAGTTTGATATGAATAATTTTTTTGGATGCACCTTGAGTGTTTATTGGTAACACTTATTATTATTATTATTATTATTATTTAGAAGGGCCCTCATTTTAAATCTCGTTCCGAGCCCTCAAATCTCGGGATCGCCAACGATTTGATTTTCTTATGTACGCATGAATTTGAGTTCACTTTAGCCGTTAACAATGAAGCTCATAGGGTATTAGGCATCAGGTTTTGGGTATACTAGGTAGAATGGCGCGCGATGCCGCGCCCGGCGAAAATCCATGTTTTTTTTTGTTTTTTGTGTTTGCTAAAAAAAAGGGGTCGTGAGGATCCGCCGTCGAATCTACTAGTCGATACCTATCCTTGGACGAATCAACTTTTTTTAAAAAAAATCCACGGTTATGACCCGTTAGCAAATACACAAGTTGTTATAAACCTTCGACGAATCCGTGTTTTTTTGTCGATACATGTTTTATTTAGAAAATTGCAGTTGAATCTGCGATTTTTTTGTTTTTTTAAAAGAAAAGTGCGTTTTTTATGTATTTCCTTTTTAAAAATGCTGCTCGGACCCGTGGGCGAATCCATGAACCGCTATAAATCTTCGGGCTAATCTACATTTTTTTTAAAAAAAAACCGCGGTTATGATCCGTTGGCAAATCCATAAGTTGCCATAAATCTTCGACGAAAACATTTTTTTCCGGGTTTTTTGTGTGGCGAAAACATTTTTTCGGTTTTTATCGGCGCCGAAAACATTTTTTCCGGGAAAAACGGAGAAAGGACATGAACGTAAGAAGTAAGGACCTGTTTGTTATTTTTTTGGACCTGATCGCTATTCTGAAAAATTAGAAAAGGGCTTGTTCACGATTTGAAACTAACGGGAGGCTTTTCCGTAAAAATACCACGCCAGAGACCCAAACGCGAAGGGAAAAATATCTTTGTCTCACAGAAAATTACACAGGGACCTATCCGTAATTTCAAAGAAACGGAGGGGCTTTTTCGCAAAAATGCCAAAGTGACACCTGGGTGCCCCGGTTGCTCTCCAATTCTTGCACATGTAGATATGTGAATGATACATTCCTCATGCCCACAGATAATAGGATATCTAAATTAGCGAGGTATTACCATTATTAGTAGCGAAATAAATTCAAATGGCTTGTCTAAAGTTAGTTGTAGTAGCATATAAAATTTTGAAATTGTTAGGTATGGATTATGCATATTATGATAACGAGGCATCACCACTACAAAACACCACATCATTGCCAGATATTGGAACCGGCAGTGCATGGTCGGCAGTGATAATCGGATTATAAGTCACAAGTCACACGATTTTCGAGCGAAATACGTGCGCGTACAGTTGCTAGGATTCGAACCCGTGACCTACTGCTTCGCGTGAACTCTCCTTACCATCTCACCTAACACACATTTCTCAACTACTATAAGATATATGTTCCTTTTATTCCGTCGTATCCGAAAGTTTCAACGCTTATCTGAATGTCTAAATGACATCAAATAAAAAAGTTGTCAACTATAAAGTTGTAGATCTCATCGAGAGCTACAATTTTTATATAAATTTTGTCTCCATCCGACCCGCATGCAAAAGTTATGATTTTTAAAAAAATATTATTATTGCCGGTTCGATTCCGAATATCAGTGACAATTGAAAAGACATCTTTTGACTAGAAATAATGCATTATCAGAATTAATATAAAATATTCGAAACTCATATGAAGTTCGAAAAATTATCATAATTTACTCAGCACAATAGATACTACTGGTAAAAGTTTTAGAAATTAATAATGTCATTTATGTCCGTTTAAAATTAAAAAACAGAAGCTCTAAAAATCAAAATCAGCATGTCATAATTTTTATAAAATAAATACACAATATTTTAACTTGGATTTTTTATGGGAATATATTTACCCAAATTAAACTTAGATAAAAAGTTTCAAAAATAAATAATACAATTTTCATTCTTAAATAAAAGAAATTTAGAAAAAGTATTTTTGAGCGCAGAAATAATGTCAGAATTTTATTTAATTCCTTTAGAACTTTTTGACCCGACAACTTTACTAGAAGTCGAGAACTTCCTGGAGACCATAGTCAAAAAGTTTGGAAAAATTAAGCGGTGATTTGATAGCTAAATGAATGTGAGAACCAACTTGTCTGAGCCAAGTCTATTCGTTTTTCTGGCTTCTATCACCGACAAGTGGGCCCAGGTACTGTTCTGATACCGTCAACTACGACCACGACTTCGTCGTAAGTAACAGATAAGCAAGGCAAGTACCTATTTGATCATATTAATCCCAATATTTAATTTTCATTTTGTTTGTCAAAAATATTTCATGCATGCGCTTAATTTCTGTAAATTTGCTATTTTGTGGTATTGGTAGATATACCAGTTAAGCCAAATACTTGTAGTGCGAAAAAGACTCGAACAATCAAGCCAAATACTTGTAGTGCGAAAAACCTCAATGGGTATGAAAGACTGGAGCAATCTTGTCCAAATACTTCTGATGAAACGAGATTGAGCAAATCACCAGTAGGTCGAGAGAAAGACTAGAACAGTTAATCCAACATAGATATAATGAAGCAGACGAAGAATCTAGGTCTTCAATGATTCATAACACCATTAAAGTCTGAGACCGCAATTGATCTCTTGAAACAAGCGCTCAATCATCATATAGCATAAGACAAAACATTACCTATGGTGCTGAATAGATAGCGAAGAACACATAAAATTGATTTTTGACATGCTCCATCTAAAACATAAAATTCAGTAAACTACCTACTGAAAATCCATAATACGGTTGAAACTGCTCAGAAAATATCAATATGAAGAAAAAACTTCTCATGCCATCAAAACAGTATAAATTGTAGTAGACCTCATATCGAGCAAAGACAACAAAAAGAACATTGTAGTATCCACGCAGAAACAACTCCTTGCACTCCAAACCTTCATCTCAAACTGACATTAGAGCAAAACCTTCATTAGAAAAAAAACTCTGAAGAGTATAATGCTACCATTAATGTGTCATCAGATTCCAAATGAACATTGCCAAAACCTCCATAATGGTCAACATATCCAAACGGTGAATAAACACCTAGATAATAATGATAAAACACCAAATTTTAATGAACGGTGATGAAACACCAAAATCGGTTGTCCTCAACTGATATATTTTTTTCACCAAAGTCTCCAAAGTAAATAATGAAACTTCACACTAATTATCGATCATGAATCCCTTATAAATACCGCCAATAATATGAGCACAAAATAATAAACATAATGGCTGAATCGAATTTATGCATAAGGCCATTCATAGTGGAGAGTTTTATACTTACGGTTTCCGATAATGCCGTCATATTTAGATGTTTGGGTTGATGAATGAAACAACCTCTCTCAATGCAGTTTCATTTTGCATTTCATAGGCATGACATAACATTTAATTGCTGCATGGTGTTGTGATCAAATATGCCATATAAATTGTGTAGCCACTTGCAATTATATCTAGCACACTACTATATGGCCACACGGGATCCAAAAAAGGTGTGGAGATGAAACAAATCACTCTCAGTGGGATTTCATCTCGTTTCAAAGTACTTGGTAACCGTGGTACCAGGTTTTCATCCCCATGAAACTCAACTCTCCTCATAAATTTGTTGCCATGTCACCACTTTTGCCTATGTGGCATCTCATTTAATGAGAATGAAACTCCTATGAAACTTGCACTGTAAATAGCCTAATATTCCACTAATAATGGGCACAGAATAATAGATATAATTCTCCAAACTGTACATAAATATCACCAAATAATAATAGCACGAACTGCGAGAAGAATTCCCCCAGAACTTGAACAGGCAGCCATCAAACTTCGTTGTGGCCATGGGGATGAAATCCCGACTCCCGAGGCAGCATGAGAGGAAAAAAAAACGAGCCAAATTTTTTGACTGGACTCAAAAAAGATTCAATGCAGTTATCAGATTAGATTGGAGTCCGCTCACACTTGATCCTCGACATTCAACAGATCACGTTGCTTGCAAGTAGGAACCCGATTGGCTTTCTTCACAAGCGAGCTTCTCTCGGTGCTCGCCTGGTGGTGTGTCAGGAATGGTGCGAAGGAAGATGATGTACAGAGTGTTGCCGGTGGCTTGGGTGCGGTTTCGTCGACGTCTCCAAGCTGTGATGAACGGCACAGATCAGTTGATCTGGCGTAGTGAGTTTTGAAGCGTTGATTGAGTGTCAGTAATTTCTTTTGACGGCTTGATTGTAATTCAGTGATTACTGTAGCGCGTAATGTGGTGATCAGGTGGTAACTAGGCGAGTATATAAGAGAGAAAGCTGTAAGCGACAAAACAGAATTGAATCTTGAGAAACAAGTCTATTTTCTTGTTCCCCTTTCTGTTCTTCTTCTCCCTTTCTCCTTTCGCTATTTTCCTTATTCCAGTGTGTGATTCTCACGTCCGGATTGATCCGTGCAAAGGGAATATGACAAGTGGTATCAGATTCATGTCGATTCTGGCCGGGGCTGTGTTCTGATCGAGGGATTTGCTCGGTTGGACGGTAAAACTTTGTTTCCAAAGGAGGGTTCGGGAACTCGAGGTTGGATTTATCCTCTTCGATCGTTCCTGGGTAAAATCCCCGAGTTTGGTTCGTCCGATTTGGCAATCGATCACCACGGCGCCGTCCAAGCCATCCGTTCAGACCGGTTACATTTTGGAAGCCATGGGTGATGCTTCCGGCCGTATTGAGGAGAAACTGGACGTTCTTCAGGAGAATTTTCAACGTCTGTTTGAGCACGTCGATACAACTCGCCAGCAACTTCTCACTCGCACCGAGTTGACGGCGCAAGCGGTGGAGCAACAGACTAAGGATCAGCAACTGCTCTTGCACCGTCTGGAGGCCACCGAGCAGGCGATCGCCAAACTGACCGCTGATCGATTACTGGTTGAATCTCCTTCTGAAATGCATTTGCCTGTGGACCATAGCAAAGGTAAAGCCCTTTTTACTCCTATGCCGCCTGGGCAACGTCCAGGGCGGGACGACGATACTCCGCAATCCTCTGGTGATCGATTTGTTTCTTGTCCGCATGATGGGGTTGGCATTCTTCCGAGGCCGCCACGGGAGTCAGGGGGCCTGCAGTCGAATCCTCTGCCCAAGTTATCTTTTCCTCGTTTTGATGGAACTCACCCTCGTATCTGGAAAGATAAATGCATCGATTATTTTACCATTTTTAACATTCCAGATGCTCTGTGGGTTACGACTGCTACTATGCATATGGATGGCAATGCCGCGCGCTGGCTGCAAGTGTATAAAGTGAAGCATGTTCTGGGTAATTGGAATCAATTTATTTGTGATGTGGAACTCAAATTTGGTGGTGATGATCGTCGCCAATTGTTACAGGACTTGTTGGAGATTAAGCAGGGCGGTACTGTGGATGAGTATAAAACAAGCTTTGAAGAACTTATGTTTGATATTTCCATGTATAATCCTTATTATGATGAAGCGTTATTCGTATCTCATTTCATTAATGGGCTCAAACCAGAAATTCGTGATAAAGTTCAAGCTCATGTTCCCACATCTGTTGATCAGGCAGTGGTTTTGGCTCGAGTGCAGCAACATATTAATCAGCGGGGCAAGGTGTGGAAACCCAGACCGAGTGTGCCTACCAAACCTGAGGAACCCCTTCCTGGTCAGAAACTGCCACCAGGTGATTTATGGCGCGCTCGGCAATTAAAAGAGTATCGTCGCGCTAATGGGTTGTGTTACCAATGCGGCGATAAATATGAGCCCAATCATGCTTTACACTATAAAAAGAAAGTTGCAGCCCAAGTGCATACTATGACAGTGGAGGATTCTTCCGAAATTTTAACAGATGAATTTTTGGATGCCCTGGAACAGCCCGACAGTAGCACTGAAACCTCACTTCAGGTGTCCCTGCATGCTCTTGCCGGCACGGAAGATACAGCTACAGTTAAGTTCTTGGCACTCATCCAGAATCAAACTATGCTCGTTTTGATTGACTCGGGTAGTTCACATAGTTTCATCAATGCCAATTTCTTGCATCAAATTGGTCAGACTCCACACCCAATCAAACCAGTTCAAGTAAAGGTGGCAAATGGTGATGTCTTAACTTGTGAGCAGTGGGTACCTCAGCTTGAATGGTGGGCTCAAGGCCACACCTTCCATACTGATTTGCGCGTGTTGGCACTTAGTGGTTTTGATGTTATTTTGGGTATGGATTGGCTTCAACAATACAGTCCTATGTTTTGTGATTGGCAGGCGAAAACATTGCGGTTTCATTCCAACGGTCATCCGGTGGTTTTGCAAGGCATTCAGTCATCACCAGTATCTGACTTGCAGTCCATCTCCAGTGAACAATTGCACAAGCTCTGGAAGGGCAGTAACATTTTGGCATTAGCAGTTGTGGAGAATTCTCTGGAAGCCTATGGTGGTCCGGTACCCTCTGAAATTACCATGGTGCTCCACCAGTATGCTTCAGTCTTTCGTGAACCGCAGGACTTGCCTCCCCACCGCTCTTATGACCATACCATATCTCTCATTCCTGGTTCCACTCCTGTTAATTGTCGCCCGTATCGCTATTCGCCATTACATAAGGATGAGATCGAAAGGCAAGTGGCTGACATGCTTGCCTCAGGTATCATCAAACCAAGCCTTAGCCCTTTTGCTTCTCCAGTCTTATTGGTAAAGAAAAAGGATGGATCCTGGCGTTTTTGCGTCGATTATCGGCGACTCAATGATTTAACTGTCAAAAATAAATTTCCTATGCCGGTTATCGACGAGTTATTGGATGAGTTGGCTGGCACACAGTTTTTCTCTAAACTTGACTTGCGCGCGGGTTATCATCAGATCCGTATGCATGAGGCGGATGAGTTTAAAACTGCTTTTAAAACCCACCAAGGGCATTATCAGTTCCGCGTCATGCCGTTTGGCCTCACTAATGCGCCGCCACTTTTCAGTGCGTGATGAATTCTATATTGGCCCCCTATTTGCGCAAGTATGTTTTGGTTTTCATTGATGATATCTTGGTATACAGCCCGGATTTACAATCCCATGCACGTCATTTGGCCTCTGTTCTCAGCACATTACAGCAGCACCAGCTCTTTGTTAAACGCAGCAAATGTTCTTTTGCTCAAACCAGTTTGGAGTACCTGGGCCATATTATTTCCTCTGCTGGTGTTGCCACGGATCCCAGTAAGACTCAAGCCATGCTGCAGTGGCCTCGCCCAAGCAATGTTTCAGAACTTCGGGGTTTTTTGGGTCTTACCGGTTATTATCGTAAGTTTGTTCGCAATTATGGAATTCTTGCCCAGCCGCTTACAAACCTGCTAAAGAAGAAGGGTTTTCATTGGGATGATGCTGCCGAGAATGCTTTTCTTCAGTTGAAGCAAGCTATGTCATCCACTCCTGTTCTTAAACTGCCCAATTTTGACCAACCTTTTGAGATCGAAACTGATGCCTGCGATTCTGGCGTGGGCGCCGTGTTGCAACAACAAGGGCAGCCGGTTGCATTCTTTAGCAAGGCTCTGAGTAAGGTTCATCAAACTTTCTCAATTTATGAAAAAGAATTTTTAGCCCTCATGTTAGCAGTGGATCGATGGCGACCGTATTTACAGCGCCAAGAATTCATTATTCGTACCGACCACCGCAGTCTCTGCTATTTGGAGGACCAAACCTTGCAGTCTGACATGCAGCGGAAAGTGATGGCTCGTCTCATGGGTTTACAGTTTAAAATTCGCTACAAGAAAGGCAAGGAAAACGTTGCTGCTGATGCCCTGTCCAGAGTTGGGCAGTTGATGGCCATCCAGGCTCACTCGGAGGTCCAACCACTTTGGATTCAAGAAGTTATTAACTCCTATCATACCGATGCGGAGGCACAGAGTAAACTGGCTCAACTGGCTATTTGTAGTCCTGATACGAATGGTTTTTCCTTTCACTCGGGCATTATACGGCACAATGGTAAGATCTGGATTGGCTCAAATTCAGCCTTGCGTACTCGTTTGATTTCTGTGTTTCATTCCAGTCCAATTGGTGGTCATTCCGGCATGCATGCCACATATCACCGAATTAGTAAAGTCTTTTCTTGGAAGGGCTTGAAACAAGATGTTAAAGACTTTATTCGGCAATGCCTGACTTGCCAACAGGCTAAAGGAGAACATACCAAACCAGCAGGCTTATTGCAGCCCTTACCAGTACCGGACAATGCTTGGCAGCAGATTACCATGGACTTCATTGAAGGCTTGCCCTTATCAGATGGGTGTAATGTCATTTTGGTTGTGGTGGATCGCTTTTCCAAGTATGCGCATTTCCTTGGCTTAAAGCATCCTTATACAGCGCAGAAAGTGGCCCAGCTATTCTTGGATCAAATCGTGCGTCTTCATGGGATGCCACTGTCTATTACTTCCGATCGTGACCGCATCTTCACCAGTGTTTTTTGGAAGGAATTGTTCGCTGCTTTGGATACTAAATTGCAACTTAGCACGGCCTATCATCCTCAGACGGACGGCCAAAGCGAACGGGTGAATCAATGTGTGGAAATGTACTTAAGATGTTTTGTGCAGGCTGTCCCTGGTAAATGGCGCAAATGGCTAGCTCTTGCTGAATTTTGGTATAATACCAGTTTCCATACCTCTCTCGGTTGTTCACCTTTTAAGCTACTATATGGGTGCGAGCCTAATTATGGTGTCTTGCCGCCTGTGTTGCCGGATGGTTCTCTGGAAGTTCAGGATGTTGTTGCGGAGCGGCACAAGCTGACTGCTCTGGTGAAACAGCACTTAGCGGTTGCTCAAAATCGTATGAAATATCATGCTGATAAGCACCGACAAGAACGGCAATTTCAGGTTGGGGAGAGAGTTTTACTGAAACTACAGCCATATGCGCAATCTTCCTTGGTTAATCGTCCATATCCCAAGCTGGCACATAAATTCTATGGTCCTTTCGTCATTTTGGAGAAGATTGGTCCGGTGGCGTACAAACTTGATTTGCCTTCTTCCAGCCAATTGCATCCGGTCTTTCATGTATCCCAGCTCAAAGCTTTTACGCCCAACTTTGGTCCTGTGTTCTCTGACTTGCCATCGGTGATTGGTTTGGACACTGTGGATACTGAACCGGAGGACATTCTCGATCGGAGGCTGGTAAAAAAGGGGAATTCTGCTCGCGTGCAAGTGCTTATCAAATGGTCTGGTATTTCCTGTGACTCTGCTACATGGGAGGACTATGATGTGGTGCGGGCGCGTTTTCCTCATTCAGTTGCTTGGGGACAAGCAACACCTGCAGGGCGGGGTGATGTCAGGAATGGTGCGAAGGAAGATGATGTACAGAGTGTCGCCGGTGGCTTGGGTGCGGTTTCGTCGACGTCTCCAAGCTGTGATGAACGGCACAGATCAGTTGATCTGGCGTAGTGAGTTTTGAAGCGTTGATTGAGTGTCAGTAATTTCTTTTGACGGCTTGATTGTAATTCAGTGATTACTGTAGCGCGTAATGTGGTGATCAGGTGGTAACTAGGCGAGTATATAAGAGAGAAAGCTGTAAGCGACAAAACAGAATTGAATCTTGAGAAACAAGTCTATTTTCTTGTTCCCCTTTCTGTTCTTCTTCTCCCTTTCTCCTTTCGCTATTTTCCTTATTCCAGTGTGTGATTCTCACGTCCGGATTGATCCGTGCAAAGGGAATATGACATGGTGCTTCACGGGCGTTCGATCGAAAAGCTGGCGGAGGCGGAGCGCCGCGGTGGAGGTCGACAGGCAGACGGCGCGAGCGAGCAGCCTCGCAAGGGAGCCGGCGGCTCGCGTGGCCGGTGCGCGAGTCGATGAAGGCCGAAGGAGAGCTGCAGCGAGGAAGCCAGGCGGCCGAGCGAGGCGGCTCGGGTCGTGTGAAAAGCGACACGGATGGCGGCGAGCGGCCGCGGCGTTCGGGAAGCCGGCGGCTGATCTGGCAGCGAGGCCGGCGCTGCAGCGTGGAAGCCAAAGAAAGCAGAGGCTGAGGCGCGCGAAGAAGACGGTGGGCCGGCGAACCCGATGCGATGGAGCGGCGCGATGGTCCGTGGAGGCGGCCAGAGCCAGAGGAGATCGGCGTCGCTTCGTCTTCCGGTCGGAGCGTAGAGGCGCGGCCGGCGCGGAGGGGCGCGATGTCCGACGCAGGAGCGACGGAGGCCAGCGTGAGCAGAGGACGGCGCCGACGCGCGATGAAGCCGGTGGCACAGATTGAAACCTCACGTATGCTCTCGTACTACTTGTTAGATATGAGAGATTTTGAAATTTGACACCCTTTAAAAGCGAATTTTTCAATATTTGATATCTTGGTCCACTGTCATTGACTCAGATGGATCCACATGTCATACTGTATGAGCTGAAAGATATGCGAATTGAGTGTCAAATATCAAAATACTCCGTTAGATATAGATGTACAATAAGAAAACTGGAGACAGATTTAATATAAAAAAAGTTTATGGAAAAAATTACAGGAAATAATAAACTATATCGCTTCAAATTATAAGTACTTAGGTTATATAGTTAAAGAATTTTAGTTGTAGAAAACTTGATTTTTAATGAACTATAAAAAATTAAAAAATATAGCACTTAGAGAATGAATTATTTCCAACAATAAATATATATATATATATATATATATATATATATATATATATATATATATATGGGGACATATTAGGTTAATTTAATGCTAATGTAGTTTTAAATTTAAATCACATGTAGAGGATGAACCCTACAACCCTGCAAAATTTGAAGATAAATCGCATTTGAAAGATATGAAAAGACAAACTCAAATTTTTCAAAATCTTACCAAATGTATTGAGTTTCATCTTCTAAATTTTGCATGCAAATTTAGAGGTTCATCTCAATACATTTGAAAGATTTGAGAATTTTTCAAAACTTCTACATGCCATTAGCACTAAATTAGAAATTGAATTCACCATTAGCATTGAATATTTCCTCTATATATATATATATCCTCTTTTATATCATAGATCTCTGTATACGTAAGAATTGGAGTTCAACCAAAACTCGCATCTAGTATATATAATGGCACCTATATTCTCTACTCATCGGATCATTTTTAGCGGACAAGTAGGCTCTCTCCCCCAAACACTGCCCCATGGTATCCTCATGCATATATAGCAACCAAAAGGCCGTGTAATTATTTCTTTGTACTTGCGTACATCCAATTTATTAACTCAAACCAATTCTATTGTACCATATTGTACGATCTGATGATTCTATGAAACTAGTATAGCCTAATACAACACGCATACATGCTTGTTAATTTACCTCTGAATCGTCAAAAATTGCTGGAGACCTTACATAGAGGGTGTTTAGGACAGCTCCAGCTCCACCAAAATCTGTGGAGTTGGTGGAGCAGGGTATTTCTAGCTCTAGGAATTTGTGGGTGGAGCTGTGGAAGTACATTAAGGTCAGTTTGGGAGAGCTCTAGATCCAGCTCATTTCTGAAACTTATAGGCTAAAATAAAGTGAATTAAGTTTATATTTTTAGTCTAAAATGTAAACAAGATAATCTACCTAAACACTCTTAATGTACCCACAGCCTCCAGCTCCACAAATTTCTGAGCTAGAAATATCTGCTCCACCAACTCCACTGATTTTGGTGGAGTGAGCTGCTTCCAAACACCCTTAAGTTGTTCCAAGCTCCACCAAAATCTGTGGAGTTGGTGGGAGCAGATATTTCTAGCTCCAGAAATTTGTGGAGCTGAGTCAGTACATTAAGAGTGTTTAGGTAGATTATCTTGTTACATTTTAGACTAAAAATATAAACTTAATTCACTTTATTTTAGCCTATGTTTCAGCCTGAATGAGTGGGATCTGAGCTCTCCCAAACAGGCCCTAAGAGTATTTAGGTAGATCATCTTGTTTACATTTTAGACTAAAAATATAAACTTAATTCACTTTATTTTAGTCTATAAGTTTCAGCTCTAAGCTGGAGTTAGAATCTAGAGCTCTTCCAAATAAGACCATAGTATATATAGCTGCACACGTATCAAAAATACTACGTCAACGTTACACCAGAAGTTTGCTTAAATCAAGCGCGCACTCGGCATTTTCTTTCACTTCTGGAATCTTTACGGATGTAACAGTTGTGTTGTGTACATGGTTCCACACGTCATGCTTGTTTAGGTGCTTGTTGACAAAGTTCCGACGTACACATGGTTCCAGAACAACCTGCAATCAGCGCTTGCATATATGTGCATGATTTATGCCGACCATCCGTAGAAGCCAGCAAGCAGTTCTCCCTAGGGATTAAAATTTCGACTAAATTTGGCAAAATTTCGGATTTCGGATCAGGCGAAGTTCTGGAGTACCGGCCGAATTTGAAATTTTGAAAAATTTTGAATTTGCTATAGTAATTTCGGGAATTCGGGATTTGAAACCGGATTTTGATGTTTTAGGACCGGATTTGACCGGAATTAGTCCAATAACCCTTAAGAAAGTCATCTTACATGAAAATTTGTTGAAAAACTAATTTTTTTGCGACATTTTAAAATTTGGGTAGAAACACTATCAGATTTTTATAAAATTGTACAAGCTTCATAATGATCTAAAAAATTTATGATAGCATCTTTAGTAGTGTAGGATTATACAGAAAAATTTTCAAAATAATTGAACTTTATTTGTTATCTTTAAAAAATCAAAAACAGAATGGACATAATTGGGACAGTAAACTTGTTAGATTTTTTAAAATTTTCTTGAGTGTGATCATGATCTCAAATTTTTATGACAGATTAAGAATTTCCTCAATACTATTCTATAAAATTTTTACAAAATTTCAACTTTTTTGTTTGGTCAATAAAATCTATAAAACCATTGAACTTCATTTGTTATACTATATTGTAAAAACCAAAAGAGAAAGAACATAAATGCTACTGTGCCTTGTAAGAATTTTATAAATTCACTAGAGTATGATCATGGTTCAAAATTTTTATGAGATCTTAAACACTTCATTATCACTCTTCTGTAAAATTTTCACAAATTTTAAATCTTCTTTTATCACTAAAGCAAATCTATGTATTGATTATTAGGCTTTTATCACCATGTAGTATTGTCAGAATTTTTAGAATTTCTTCAAGCATGATAATCATATGAAACTTTTCTAAAAACATTAGTCGTACATCAAGACCTTCCACAAAAAATTCCAAAATTTTCCGACATGGTTTGAACTATTTTTCAATCCGTTCAAATTTGCCGGTAAGGCTTTTATTAGGATAATAGCACTGTCCGAATTTTTAAAAATTCTTAAATCTTGATCACCATACAAAAATTTTATTGAAACATTAGTGATTCATAAGTATCATGCACAAAAAATTTCAAAATTTTCTAACGTTGTTTGTACCATTTTTCGTCCGGTTCAAACTTGCCGGTCAACGTTTCATCTGGATAGTACCAATGTTTGAATTTTTAAAAATTTCATAGATCTGATAATCACCTAAAAATTTTATGAGAATATCTTTAATGTGTCAGGAACCTTAAAAAAATTCAAATTTTTTTGACATCGTTTGAACCATTTTTTGATCGGTGCAATTTCAGCGAAATTTCGGGAATTTTGGCCAAAATTTCGGTAGCAAAAAAACTGATTTGAATTTTTCTTTTTGAATTTTGAACAGATTTCGTCTGAAATGCCGAAATTTCACCAAAATTTTGGATTTTGGTCGTGGGCGAAATTTTGTTCCTTGGTTCTCCCTAGCCAACGGGAGCCCCATAGGGAAAAAAATTATATGGCATCGGCTACTTTGTAAGTTCTCTTGTTAAAACTAAACACACAATAAATGTAGATATCAAAGCAACTAAATTTTCCTCTCTTAATATATATCATACATCTTTATTCCAAAAGTGATACTATAGATGCTACAAGACATCTGGTATGATAGAATTTTTCCCACTGCGTAAGGCATAGCTATTAGTGGCACATTTTCGTAGCGCATTTCCTGGTGGTCCGATACATGATCTACTGGACAATCACTAGGTAAAGCTCTTCAATCTCACTCGCCATGCATGGCACCTCCGTTCTCCGCCGGGGTTTCAAATTTCGCTGAATTGCCGAAATTGGTTTTTTTAGTGGGTTTCGATATACACTTGTCCAAGTCACATTTCGGTGGATTTATCTGAATTTTGTCCAAAAATTCATATGTAGGTCAAATTTTGTCCAAGCATTTCATCCTAAGATTATACCAAAATTTTAAAACAAAATCCAAAACCTGGTCTCCACTCCCCAGCTAGCACTCTTATATTTTGAGCGGGCAAGTAAGAGAGCTGAAGAGACTGAACTGCAGATCCCTCTATCGTTGTATCCTCTTATAGATCTACGCTCTAGATATCATTCTCTTGTTAGGTTATGAACCGCAATTTGGTAGATTAACACACTCGTATGTTTAGCTCAAAGATAGGCTACTACTGTATGCGAATTGAGATGTAACCATGACAATTTGAACAAGGCCTGACAAGACTCGATCGACACTAACTGTTAATTCCATCCTCCATTATCTGACTAGTATTCTGGTAGAAATAACTACTACTGTATACTTGTGATGAACCTAATTAACCTTGTGCGCTATTGACTTTTGCGAACTGACCTATCTGCCTTCTTCCTCTCTCGAAGGGGGGGAAAGAAAGACAACTTGCAATGTAAATTTTTTAGATAATGAAAGATTATAACTCATGGTCTCTGCATCGTAAGATGCACACAGCTAAGAATTAGTGCTCTAATATATAGGTAGAAATATAAAGTGTGTTTTTCAACGAAGTTCAACTTGGGAGAGAAGTAAGCAAAAGATCACATAGAGTCGGAAATGATATATCAAGAGCAAATCTAGGAGTGAATCCGCCTCATGGAGATCTCGCGGTGAGCTCTAAGAGCTCACGTCTTCCTCAACGAGTTACCCCAAGACACCTCGTTGGAAATGAACCAAGGACTGCCACCAGGTGTGATGGTTGCAGCAGGCAAGCATCTCTAATTAGTGTGCTTGTAGTTGTAGAATAGTGTGCTTGTAGTTGTAGAATAGCAGCTCGCACCTGCACCCAGAGATTATGGAACAGACAAGCAAACTGTTCTAAGAGCCTTGGAAGACAACATGCACCCTAGACACAGTTCCAATTTTGCTTGTATGATCCTACTATCAGCTAGCAAGGATCTACGTACCCGGATTGACGGACGTGGTAACACATTGTCAGTACGTTTCCTGACGCCTCCAAGTCCTATGCATCTGAAGCTCGTCAATTTCATACTCTTCTCTACCCGACACTGAAATATATCACTGGGCAAGCAGGGGAGAGCCGCGCTTCAATATATATAGTTGGAACGGGTGTTAATTACAGAGATCCTCAGCATCGAAACTCTCGTATCTTCAATTTATTTCGTGCAGAAATTACTGAATAGGCAGACAACCACATAGCAGTTGACAGGAAAATTTATGTGGCCTTCTTCTTTTCTTGAAGAGGACAACATGCAACCTGCCATACGCTGCTGAGCATTTGGGGTTAACAAAACCGCTCGAAAACCGTGGTTTTCAACCTTACCGCTCCGGTTTAAGATCCAAAACCGCTCGGTAAACTGTTCTAATTAAAAAATTTAAAAATTTTGAAAAAATTTATGTATACGGTTTTTCGTGAAAAAATTGATCGGGTTGGTTTTTCGTGAAAACCGAGCAGTTTTTCACGAAAAACCGCGGTTTTCGATTTTTTTTTCAAATTTTTTATTTTTCAACCCTTCGATTTTTGACGGTTTTTTGAGCGGTTTTTGCGAAAACCAAACCGGTTTACGCAGTACGGTTTTATTAACCCCGCTTTAGTATGCATGTAGAATGCTTATATTGTTAACGTGCATGAAAGCACTGCTCAAGGTTTAATTTTTGAGTACTAAACATCACTCTAGCAAGTAGCAGTATGGTTCATATATGGTTTGCCTTTTAACATGTCTTTACGGTGCTAATGCCAAAAGATGCTGTTAGTTGGGCACTACAAATATTCTAGCTACCAAGCTCTGCTGGCTCTCCGTGTGTCATCTATAAATAAACTGGTAAATGAGCTTGAGCAACTGCAACGTAGAACAGGAGCGAAACCGGAAGTGCATCCTCTTCTTGAAGATCTTCGCCAGAGCTTTTCTAGTCTCCAGATAAACTTTTTTTTTACAAATCTAACCTCCTTCCAAAGGCAATTACAAAATAGTCTTCTCTCTAATCATGAAGTGTCAGCAGCGACATCGTATGACATAGGCGGCCTTGTTTGGGGTGGGGTGGGGGAGGGCTTAAAGCCAGCTTCAACTTCTAAAAAACCAGTAAACCCCCCAAACAACTCAGCTTTTAAGCGGATTTTGATATAAATCAAAAGCCATATATAACTAATAAAAGCCAAAATCTGAAAGCTAAGCTGAACATGCTTTTGCAGATTATTACTGAGAAAAATTAGTTATTTACTAAACGGTCTCTTATAAAAAAACTACAGTTGTTTTTCAACTCAATAATCAAAAAATAGCTTTTTTAGAAAAGTTACAGCTCCCCAAACAGATTCTATAGCAAGCTCCTATAATGAATAATTAATGGCACATTACTGCCGAGCAATGGTACCTTTGTAAGGCATTTTTATAAATTTATTGGAAAGTGAACTATATTTTTTTTTAAAAAAAATTATCAGAGGACTAAAGGAAAAGCGACAACGCCACCGGGTGCAGGCTGCTGCTCTGCAAAGCATCTCTTTCTTGTTGATCTCCTGTAGCAGCAGCAATTTCCTGCAACAGTACAGTAATTCATGTTACGGACTACACTGCAACATCATTCACTTGCACCAGCGAACCAACACGCACAGCTACACAAGAGCCTAAAATTATAATAACACCATATGCAGATGACTGGGTAGACTGTTTGCTAGCCAGGAGCTACGTACTGATCTTGGAAGATGTCCGTGGAACATCTTCATTCTACGTAGGCCTGTCTATTGGGCGGACTTTTTTAGACAGGTGTGTTGCATGGTAAACATGGTACGATATATACGAGAGCCGAATCGACATGGTACGAATGATAGGATCGTATCGGAGCCCGTTGGTCTGAAGCAGGCACGACACGTGACAGAGCGCTCTATCGCGACATTACATCATGTTGTGACTTGCCCTACGACCAGTGCCTTTTGCGGTACTCGCATGCGGAGAAAGAGAAGACAATGGAGATACTAAAAGGTGGAGAATGGGAACTGAAAAGGACATGCTCACTGACATCGGGCTTGCGCACCGAGTCACTCCGCACTAGGTACCTCACACTAGGTGTAAGGTTTTTAATGTGGCAATAGCTCTATATATGTTCAAGTATGAATAAAATTTACTTCTTTTTCCCCAACATTTGTGTCCATTGCTTCAGCTTTGTGCGTCTCTAACTCTTTTCCTCTCATTATAATAGTGCACATAGACTAAGTCTCGGCTGGCACGATACGAAGTTGGCACGAAGTGCAAATGGGCTTGGCAAACACAATTTAGACACGAGTCACGTCGAACTCGTGCCGGGCCAACCCAACACGGCACGACGTACATCTCTAATCCTATATGAAACCAGTGGTGGAGGCAGCAAAAATTTGGTATCCGGACAAGCCTAGCTGTGATCTAGAATACGTCTGTTCTTCAACTCCGACGATAGCAAAACTCAACTGGATTTTTCAACAGTGATACCTGGCCAACTCGGACAAGGGCCGGTGCTATTGGGAGGGTGGGTCTGCCACTGTATGAAACTATATATATCTGCTCGATCATCTAGTGCGTAAAGCTTGTCCATCTCGATTACCATGCACCTACGTTCTTCAATCTCACCAGCACTACTTATCTTTTCTGAGGGGCCAAGCAGGAGAGCTGCGTCGATATATCGGGATAGATCGCTTGAATTAATTACAGAGCTACCTGCACTCCATCATTGTATTTTGTTACTACTTGCGCGGGCGTGGCGCACAGAAAGCAAAAATCACAGGGCTTGAAAAAAAACCAATTTCTGATTTTTTTGGAGGTTTTTCTCGAAGTAAAGGGTGTGAAACTGTGAATGTAATATCGGATGTAATCCTAAATTTAATGGGGCGGACTTTTAAAAAAAAGCGAACTTGGATGGAATTTCATAATTTTTGAAGGCCTTCTTGTTAGGAAAATGGATTTAGATGTTATTTTAGAAATTTTTGAGAGGGTCTGCTATGGAAAAGTGGATCCGAGCGTAATTTCAAAATTTTCGAAGGGTCTGTGCGGGAAAAACATACTTCAGTTTTTTTTTGTGCCTTTCCAAAAAAGGACCCAGATTTCAGAATTTTCGGATAGCCTGTAGGGAAAAATGAATTTCAGGATTTCTAGGGCCTTTTCAGGGAAAGGATATGGATATAATTTCGGAAATTTTCAGGAGCCTCTTCACGAAAAGTTGATTGCCAAATCAGACCTAGATGAAATTTTAGAAAAGTGAGCTCGAACATAATTCAAGAATTTCCAGAGGGCCTGTGGGGAAAAACGAATTTCACAGTTTTTTGGTGGTCTTTACACAAAAAAAGGACATGCATGATATTCGAGGATTAAAAAGTAGATCTGGATGTAATTTTAGATTTTTTTTTGAGGGCCTGTGCATGACAGAAATGAAATTAGTGATTTTTGGGGGCCTTTCAGCAAAAAAGGACCTGGATGTAATTTGAAGAATTTCTGAAAATTGGACATGGCCGTGTTGTTGGTTTTTTGGAGGGCCTATGTGGGAAAAATGAATTTCAGGTATTTTTGGGGCTTTTCTGCCAAAAAGGGCCAGGATATATTTCAGGAATTTCTAGGGCATCTACACTAAAAATTGGGCACCAAAAGGGATCTAGATGTAATTTAAATTTTTTTTGAGAGGGTCTTCTCGGAAAAAGTGGCACCAGACATAATTTCAAAATTTTTGGAGGGCCTGTATGAAAAAACCCAAATTTCAAAATTTTCTGATGGCCTACCTAGAAAAAAGGACATGGATTTCAGAAAGTTAAGAGGGCCTTCTCGCAAAAAAGGATGTAGATGTAATTTCGAGAATTTTGGGGCGCCCTTTTCGGGAAAAATCACCGCCAAACTGACCTAAATGTAATTTTAGAAATTTTCAAGGGTGTTTGTTCAAAAAAGTGTGACTGGACGATTTTGAATTTTAGAGGGCTTATGGAAAAATGAAATCAAAATTTTATGGGCCTTTCCGCAATTTTGAGGGCTTTGTTAAAAAAAAGTGGACTGGGACATAATTTCAGAATATTCGGAGGGCTAGTGTGGAAGAAAAATGAATTTTAGAATTTTTTGAGGGCCTTTTCGCAAAAAAGATATGTATGTAATTTCAAGGATTTTTAGTGTTTTTCGCAAAAAAGGGTGCCACAGCACCACGTGTAGGGTGGCAAAAACCCGCCCGAGTGATGCGCGTGCGAGCAAGACTCAAACGCGTGTTCGTGGCCGAGTAGGGAAAATTTATTGAAGCAGTATTAAAGGGAGCGAAAAATCAGGCGATGTGGCCGCACGCGGAGCAAACGCGTCGGCGGAAATCGATGTGGCTAGCGCGCACGGCCACAAACTCCTTCGGGTCTAATATAAGGATTATACCTCCGGTAAAAAAATCCATGCAACTATTTCTCATTACCTTTTGTTGTTTTGATATCTCCAATTTTCTAGCTCAAATTAATTAAATGATATCATATTATACTCGTGATTCTCTAACACCCCGTTTGGAAGTTGGAATTGGCCTTGGAATTCAAGAAGCGGTTTGAGACAAGAACCGGTTCTAGAACGCAAGATCCAGAACTGGTTCATGTCTCAAACCGCTTCTGGAAGCCCTCCCGTCAGTGCATTTAAACCCTTCTTCCTCCACGAGCCAGCAGAGGTGATCGATCAGAGAAGAGCCACCTAGCGCTGTTCTTGGGGGAGGTGCTGTCCAAATTTTTAATTGCAGGTGATTAGTTCCAAATTAAGTGTTTCAAGGTTAGTAACATCATGCCAACATCCTTCTCACCTAGATATTGTTATTTTTTTCAATGGATGTGGAGAAATCTTGATTTGTTCTTGTTGAAAGGTGTTTCTTAGCTAGCTCACTCTAGAATTTTTTAGGCAAGACTATGATCAATTGTAGGTAGTTGTACTTCCCCAAAATTTGTTTTGTATGCTTGTTTTTGTTGTTGTATGAAGATGTAGGGTGGAGATCTAGTTCAAAATATGACATTACAAGGTAAGGGTGATTGGAAGTTTTAGATCTAGGTGCTTGTTAGCTTTAGAATCTTAAATATCATAATAAGTTGGGGAGATCTAGGTACATTGCAAGCAAGTAATTATTGGTGTATGAAATAAAATAGAAAAACATGTAGAAGGATAAAAATAATAATTACAAAGGTAAAAAGGGATAAAAAATAATTAGAAAGGTAGGTCTTTAATTGGATGAAGGTGTAGGTGGAGCTTTTTTTGTTGGAGAAGAAAAAATATGGTCATTAATTGTAGACTCAAGAAGAAAAAAATAATTACAAAGGTAGATCTAAGTGCCTGTGAGCTTTAGATTTTTAAATGTAACTATAAGTTAGGTTATAATTTTTGTAATGAAATTATTTTGATAGAAATAATTTTGTAATAGAAAAGATTTAGTTTGAAAAGTTTGTATTAAGAAAGTTTAGGATAAGGAGTCCGATTAGGATAAGGAAGTAGAATTCTATTCTGTTAATTAGGATTGTAGTTTTGGGTATAAATATAGGGGTAGACTTGAGTTTTATAAGTGAACAGAGCAAGAAGTAATAAAAAAAATTGTCTCAAAGTTTTTTTTAAAATATAAAAACTGATGTTCATAATACTTAATGGAAACCGTATCTTGTCCAAAACCTTATACATTCTTGATCAGAGAGAGTCAATATACTTGATCCGAGCATTTGCAAAACTTGCACTCAAGCACAAGTAAATCCTAATCAACCTATTTTCCTAACAGAACAGGCAAGGAAAATGCTAACCCTATTCTAGCGTGCAGATTCTGCTATAGGCTCTGGCAACATCGTTTGATCTTCGCCGGGCGATCCACCCCGATGAGCCCTGGGCTCAAAACAATCGTATTATCTTGTTTATAATCACTAACAGACCTGAAGCCCACACAGCTCGCCATGGTTCTCTGTGTTGCCGCCTAGCTTCTCCTTCAACACCTCAAAAGCCCGCAACGCCAGCGCGCTGCAGGCGCCGGTGAGCTCCGGAGCCCCTTCTTCCGGCGGCACGACGCCCAGCTGCTTCACGATATCCTTGAGCGCGCCTGCAACCCTGGCTGTGTTCCGTCGCCATCCGCACAGATGACGGCCGGCGCTTCGCCTGGGAGTTCAACGGTGAGACCGAGCACGCACCGCATGCTTCGACATGAGCAATGGCGGAGCCAGAAATTTCTAAAGGAGGGGGCCTAAAAATAAAGTGACCCTAGCTCCATACCATATTGGTGAAGTAAGGCCAGGTGCTGGATGTGCAGTGGAGGAGATTCTTCTTTTTTTTTCCCGATTAATGTGAGAATTTCTAGAATTTAGGATTATTGTGGGATTTTCTTGTCCTTAAAACGAAGGAGATGTCTTGAATATCACCGTTTATTTTTAGATATATAGATTGAAAGGACCCAACATATATGCGTAACTGTGAAGAAAGAGAAACATTTCCACTCTACCATTTTCTTTCACATAACATCACTTGAACTATACTAGTAGTAAATTAAAACACCAATGAATGTAAAATCATCACGCATACTAGCTAGCATTATTGAAGTGGAATAATAAAATTTTCGCTCTGACCAATGGAAAAATTATTACTTTTGTTTCTGACATACGCTTTATATAATACACATGCTCCTCGTTGTAAAGATTCCCCGTGTGCATTATTTGAGAAGAAATATGCATCCACTTCTCGTGGTAGATCACACAGCCAGCAACCACATGTAGAAAGCTCATGAGAGATAAGTTTGTTTTTTAGGCATGATAAATACACCATTTGTGGGTAAACAAATAGTATGAGATCAGGGGCAGACCACTAGTAGACTTTTTTTTCATAGCTGAGCATGTCATATTATCTAATGTCTACAAAGAATTTTCATGGGCCGACCGGGGGGGCCCGGGCCCCATCACGCCCCCCCGGTGGCTCCGCCACTGGACATGAGCATCTAGGATGGCTGCGCCAAGGCACTAGCACAAGACATGAGGGGATTTTCATGGCGTGTCGAGCGCTCCCGATGCCTCACAGGCCTATGCACCTCATCTGTCTTTTCAAGGGGAAATGTAACGGCGAACATTTGTCTTCTCAAAAGGGTAGTTTTGCTTGTTGTGAGTGCAGCGGATCACTTGATGATGCAACTTTGAGTCGGTGAGCGAGAATCTCTCGTGTGATGTGTGGCTTGAGAATTTTGAGTTTTGCGGGTCTCTTATATAGTCATGGCTTTTTTTTTATACCGGAGTTAATTAAGTTGGCTCCATCTTACCAGAGATGTAGGGTAATATGCTAAATGCAATAACCACAGCTGCAAGTAGCACTGTAGACGAGCTGAGCTCCAAGTTTGAGCTCAGTAGAGCTCAAGCTAAGCTCGAGCAAGCTTAGAGTTACGGTCTGAGTTTGGATCTAGACTCTAGATCGGCTCGGCCTAAGCTCGAGTAGCCTCAAGCTCGATAACCATTAACAATTCAACATGCATCGATTTTTAATAAAAAGAAAAGCTTAAACTCGAACTCGGCTTGAGTAAGCTTGGTTTGAGTTAATATGCAGTAATATTCAACAAAATGATTGAGAATATGTATAAATTTACGGAATCCTAATGAAGAGTTCATTGAAGCTCATGAGCTTAGCTCGTTTGGAACTCGAGCTAAACTCGAGTTAAGTCTAAAATGAGCCGAACTTAAGGAGCTCGTGAGCCTTGAGCATTTTTACCGCCCTAATGCAAGGGTGCAAGTGTGTTCAGTGTGTAGGATTTCACCCAATGTGCCTTAATTCTGGCACGGCTTCATGCGCGGTTGAACGCTACAGGTTATTTAATTTTCATATCAGCACTTTGATTTGCTGAAGCATGTTGCATGACAACTACTTGATTAAGGAACACGTAGACTACACAAAAACGCTTAGCGCTCTTAAGAAACAAGAACACGTAGACTACACAAAATCTTTTTCAAAATCAAGAAACAATGGGATATATTGTTCTCCGCTCTATAAAATTTATTGTTCTGGTGGCATTGCTGAGTAACATGCAGCCATGCTCGTACTACCCCATCTGATGGTTAGATATAGCAGTGTCATTTCAAGCAGAGATTCCACGGTCGAGCAGAGTATCAAACGATGCGCAGAAGAAGAAGAAGCTGTTTACGGGTATTTCTTCGGCTCCTCTGCTTTGTGCTGCTACGGTTGCTCTGCATCAACATGGCAGCATGAGGTAGTACGAGCATGGCTGCATGTTACTCAGCAATGCCACCAGAACAATAAATTTTATAGAGTGGAGAACAATATATCCCATTGTTTCTTGTTTTTGAATAAGATTTTGTGTAGTCTACGTGTTCCTTAATCAAGCAGTTGTCATGCAACACGCTTCAGAAAATCAAAGTGCTGATATGAAAATTAAATAACCTGTAGCCGTTCAACCACGCATGAAGCCGTGCCAGAATTAAGGCACATTGGATGAAATCCTACACACTGAACGCACTTGCACCCTTGCATTAGAGCGGTAAAAAAGCTCAAGGCTGACGAGCTCCTTAAATTTGGCTCATTTTAGACTTCCAAACGAGCTAAGCTCGTGAGCTTCAATGAACTCTTCATTAGGATTCCGTAAATTTAATACTGTCGGTGTTTCGTAAAACCGGTAAGTAAATTTGTAAGTTAAGGGGCCGCGCGTTCCCTTTCCTTGAATGGTTGACTCAGGGAGTCCAAGATGTATACTGGTTCGGACCGAACATCCCTACTTCCAGTTCGTGTAGTGGTTATGTATTGCTCGGGGTGCAATGGACTACACAGCGTTACAAGCGAGGGCTAAGGCCTGGCCTTGAGCGCTCGTCCGAGTGAAAGGAGTAAGAGCAGTGTGCTTGTGAGTGTTTGGATCGAGTCGGATGTGTCGTCCGAGATCGGCTCCCCCTCCCTGAGGGTCCTGCCTCCCTTTATATAGGTGGAGGGGGCAGGTTACACGGGAGCTAGGAAAATAAAAGTAGAGGTATGCTACGCCCGGGAGTCCCGGTCTTCGATCCTGGTGACTGACAGGTTCCTGTTCATCCCACGCCTGGGTTGGTAGACACAGCGAGCGGCGTTCCGTCGGGAAGGGGCGCACCTGCCCTCTGCACGCTTGTCAGATGCTGACGCTGTCACGCTGCACTCTGGCGTTGCCTCGGGAGGGAGCGCGTCTCTCCACTGCGCATGACGGGGTGAAGGGATTGGCGCTTAACTTTAGCGGCCTCCTGGCCACCTTGGGAAGGAGCCACCTGCCTAAGCATGGCCGTCGTGTCCACGGGGCAGGTGACCAGCTTGAGGTCGACCGGCGACGTGGCAGAGGTCGTTGAGTTGGAGCTCGTTGGGGCCCCGACCTGAGGCCAAGTCGAGCTGCTGGTCGCTGACCCGAGGCAGTCGAGGCTCTGGGTGCACTCGAATCGTGGCTGGTCGAACTGTGGGCGCCCGACACAGGGCCAAGTCGGGCGCCAGTGGGCTTGATCGGGGTCGAGGGTCCTTCGTGACCCAATGAAGCCTTTGACCAGAGCTGGGCCTGAGACGGCCCATTTAGTATTCCTGCCTGCTAGGGGTATCCCTGGTATGAGTATTCGTCAAATACATATTCTCAATCATTTTGTTGAATATTACTACATATTAACTCAAACCAAGTTTACTCAAGCCGAATTCAAGTTTAAGCTTTTCTTTTTATTAAAAATTGATGCATGTTGAATTGTGAAACAAATGCACAGCGGAACAGCGTGTGACACAGGCACAAACGTATCACCGACCCATTGACCGGCGAATTCTACGGTATATACAGGCTCTGCTGTTTTGTTCCGTTGCTAGTTCGTGCCAACCGGCCGGCATCGTCTGGTCACAAACTTTAGTATTTTCGACGTGAATTTTTTTTTGAAAGAGCAGCAAGAGAGTTGCTGCAAATTTCATTTAGAAGGAAAAAGAGGGGTAGCCCCGTTTTTATGAGGAAAAAACCGGTCCCGAAAAAACCTTACAACTCACATAGCTACAACCCAAACTACTCACCACTTATACTCCCTGAAAAACCATTGTCATAAGAATTAAAACACCACTCAAACCCAAACACCTTAAGCCGCTAATTCGTGTCTCTCGTTCGCCATGCAAAACCATGATTTAAGACCGCGTCCTTGATTGATGTGGCCACCTGCTCCGTTGTTCTGCTCTTCCCTTGAAATATGCGTTGATTTCGTTCAAGCCAAAGATTCCACCAGAAGTAAATTAGTAGACCATCCAAGTCCCGTCGCTTGTCCTTGTCATATTGATTTCTTAACCTTCTCCACCACCTGTATATTGAACCGTCGTGATTTATATTCCTCCACCGGTCTAATTTTCCCCATCGCAGTAGAAGCTCCCATACTTGTTTGGCGAAATAACAGTCTTTGCAGAGGTGATTCGTTGTTTCCGGTGACGCGTTGCAAAGGCTACATACTGCATTGCATGGCCAACCCCTTTTGAGCATGTTATCAGCTGTAAGGATTTTGTTGTGAAGCAAGGTCCATGCGAAAAATCTACATTTAGGTTCAGCTTTAGCCTTCCATATTGGTGCGATCTTCATCTTACAGTAAACCGTATCAAATTGTACAAGGTAGGCACTCATTGCTGAATATTGCCCATTAGGTGTCCAGCGCCAGGTTATTTAATCATCCCTCTGCTCATCTCTATTGACTCTTCGAATTGCTTCATGAAGATCCACAAATTCGACGTGAATTTTCTCCGTGCCGTTGAATTGATATTTTCTTCCCAGCATTGCCGGTGTGATCAGCGGCGGATCTACCGTTGGTACGCGAACTGCCGGAGCATGGGCTCCGCTTGTGTACCTTTGGTACCCTTCTACCGTCTTTAGCGTCATGTGTGTTATTATTCTAGTTCATTTTGTTCTTAAGATTACTCCTTGTACATATTTTTAAGCTTTTGGAATGCACCATCTGTTCTTAAGATATTATCTTTAATTATTTATTACTCTAACTTTGTTATTTATCTATTTATGTATCAATTTAGATTACATATGATATTCAAATATATTTTTACTATGCTCACCTTGATAATAAGGTCGCACTGTCACCCCCTCCATTTTTATCCAAGTACTTATGGGCACGCCTTTTCCATGAGAGCTAATTGAGTTGGTTTTCTTGTTGTTTCTTACTTGTAGCTGCTGATTCCCAAAGATTTGTCAGTCATCTACTAGTATGCGATTCAATCCTTTCGAGGAGAGGCTCCAAGGTCGAACAGGGTACGATCTTGAACATCAAAACACTGCGCAGAGCTTTGTATCGTAGTAGCGCTTTTCGAGTTGGCTGCTGATCGTTGCGCTCCTCCTTTCGTATGCCTGCCCAATAACGCATTAACATTACATTAACCAAGCAGTCCATATATACCCGAACAAACACGGTGCCGTCAGTGTAGGCGTGCGGGTTGATGGCCCGCGTGGTACGCTGCCCGCACACATTGCAGGTGAACGCCACCCGCATCCGCCTCCGCGGGGACTTTGTGAAGAGCGACAAAGGGAGCGTAGACACCTCTGGCCGGTCTGCCCCGCCGGCTTTGCTCGCCTTTGGCGGCCCCTCCATCCCCGATCCCGTCGTCCAGCCACTCCCCTTCGCGGCGCTCAGCACCAGCCCCATGGCCGCGTCCTGCAGATGCACAGCAACCAGATCAGAAGCCAAACTCGACTTGATCCGGTCGTATCGGCCGAAGCAAGAAAATCTTGATGCACCCCATAAACAAGACCATGTTAGAGCAAACAAATTAGAGCAAGGCGCATCAGATCGTGGCTAACCGCCGCCGCAGCAGTGCAGCGTCCGTACCTTGGAGGGCGGCGAGATGGAGAGGCCGTACGGCGCGAGGCTGGTCGGCTCACGCCCGGCGCCTGCCGACCTGGGGATAGTTGTAGAACGCCACGTTAATTCACAACCTGTTTCTAATTGGTTGCATGCTTCTGGATTGATCCATGTTTGTTCAATTCTGAACTGAAAAGCTTATGACAGGAACAGGCATCGCCTGCTCACAAACTTCTCTTTTTTTCTTTTTCTTTTTTTTTGGGTGTGAATTCTCGTCTTGCAGCGTGCCGTGCTGATCCTCCCTCTCTGCGTTCTCCTGCGACGCTGCCTGCCGGTACGCACATCATGCCATCATAATCGCATCTCATCTTCTCTACCACCGCCCAGCCAGATCGGCATGCAACCACCCTTGGCGCGTCAGCGCGGGGATGAACAGCGCCGCAGCACGACGGCGATGGTCAGCCATGCCCGCAGTGGCCTTGCGCTTCAGGCCCTTGTACACGGTCGCTTGGCGCGCGCGCGTCCTTTTCCATTTGCACGGTCGGCGGGAGCTTATGCTCCGATCGTAGTTACGTACTAGAAATATCCAAAAAAAAAAGTCATCCTGTACAAATGCACAGAAATTTAGAAATCAACTTTTGAATTTTTGAGACGTACAAATTTTACGATCTATAGTAAAATTACTTTTTTCTAACCAAATTCATATATAATTTCGGAATTTAAAACGCGTAGCCTGGGCAAATGCAAAGGTATACAATTTAATGCAACCACTCATAGGGAACTATGAACTATTGCCCTTGACATAAGTATAGGGCTGGCGAAAAAAAAGCTCATTAGGCTTCGTACCAATTTTTTTTCAATTACAGTAGCTCATTAGCTTAAATTTAAAATAACTATTTAAATACTACATAAAATAATTTTGCATCAAACTATATCAATTTCGAAAAACCTTTGTAATAGCTCATTAAGCTCGATAACTAGCCCTACGTAAGTAGCATATATCTACACATAAAAATCGACGCTTTTAAGGACGAGTTTTGGAGAACAAAGATCATCACCTTCTCCTGCAACAGCCTCGGAGAAGCTAGCCATCGCTAGTTTACGCTCTTGAGAGCATGGTATGCATCTGTGGGTGAGCAGGGTGCCGTAGCAAAACTCGCAGTACCACATGCTTGAACGTTGTCATCCGTTCAGTCTGCAGCAGAATATCATGACAAGACAGACGCCGAAAGGCACAGCACGTCAAAAACTCCTGATGCCTCGCAAGCTTATACGTGTTTATCCAACATACATGGAGAAATGAAACGGCAAATTAACACATTTATTTGAGAAATGAAACAGCAAACACATATATGCCTTCTCAAAGGGAGATTTTTGCCATAGTACAGTGCAGTGGATCATTGCGTGCACCTTTAGAGTAGCTAAGCAAGAGCTGTACTGTGATATATAATATCCCGGTCTCTTAGTATGAAGGCCCATATAGAGTTGTTGTGGGCTTAGTCTTGTGTTGGTTATCTAAAGTGAGTTGTAGTGTTATATAATATCTTTTGAGTTCAAATATAGCATTTGTGAGTTAACCGTTTTACACGAAGCGAGGATAAAAGTGTAGGTGAGGTGCTATACATGTATAGTCCTGTCTCATAGTGGGCTGGGTATTTAGCGAATTTTGAACCAGTGTATTACGTGATATGCCTATGGGAGTTCTCGCACGCTCTTTTTGTTGGATGGATCGAGCTAATTAACTTGGCTTTCCCCAAAGCCGCCCAACAACCTGCAGGCTGCAGCTAGAGTTCAGGTGCATTCAATGCGTAAGATTTGTTCCAGGGCAGTCACAGCTTCATGAACGATTTCAAGTTCTCCACATGCATGTCTATAGCATCCAGTATCCACACACTATGGCATGCATGGCAACTACCATATGTTTCCACATTCTCCTACAGAGCCACATTGAGATACAAGATAACCAGCACACACGTATGCACAGCCTTTGTCGTATAGCCCATATATACTTGTACCACCAAGCAAGCACATATGCAAATACAGATACTTCTTGTCAGGGGCGGAGAGCCTGGGGTTGGGCCTCGGGCCGAGCCAGTATAGATCAAACAGACTACATGAATTAAAGAGAAAGCACAGTTCAAACAGACTACATGAATTAGAGAGAAAGCACAATGTTTGTTTGGCCCATACAGGAAATATTCTTACATGGGTTTTGCATGCTGGGCCTCAGGCCATGATCAGAGTAACCCGAGGTCTGACTCCACCCTTACTTCTTAGTAACTTAATTACTCCAATTTCAAGTAGTCTTTGTGGATAGCCTCGCACGATGAGTGGATGAAGCAGAACACGTGCACCTGGAAGATCAAACAGGTTCGCTCGTTCTCAATTGATTTGCATGATTGTTGGATGGCAGCAATCTTTGCGCACTACCTATCCAGTGTCACTACAGGAATCCGATATATTTACGTCGGCCAAATATATTTCCGTCGGCTTAAAAAAAACCGACGTAAATAAGGAATTATTTACGTCGGCCATGCGAAACCGACGTAAATAAGTCATTATTTACGTCGGCCATGCCAAAACCGACGTAAATAAACGTATTTTCGTCGGCTTGGCCGACGTAAATAGGAGTCGACAGCGCGCGCCCGAAATTCAAAATGATGGACATCCCACGTGGCGGTTATTTACGTCGGCCTAACCTGGCCGACGTAAATAGCACAGCCCACGTGGCATATTTACGTCGGCCAGGCCTGGCCGACGTAAATGAGCCGAACAGGACTTAGGCAAATTAGTTGCGCCCCGCATTCTTCTGCCCTAGCTAACCGCATTTGCTGCTAGCTAGCGCGCCATTGCGCCCGCCTTCGCCGCCCGCGCTTGCTGCCCTGCCGCCCACCGCCTTAGGCCTTCCGCCGCGCGCTTGCCCGCCGCCGCGCCGCCCGCTTGCCCCCCGCCCGCCCGCCGCCGCCGTGCCACGCTGCCCGCCCACAACCAAGCAGCCAGGCGCCGCACCGCCGCGGCCCACGACCAGGCCGCACCGCCCGCCCGCCCGACGACGAGGCCGCCGCCATCGTTCCGGACCGACTTCACCCCGACGAGAAGGCCGCGCCCAGCGACTTCATGCCCAACCGTGCCACCGTCCCTCATTCTTCCACCTTCAGAAGTAATTTGTTTTTTCCTGTTATTTTGCAAATGCGATAGATCCTGCAGCATTATCAGTAAAATGTGACTTTCCAATTGGATCAAGGATGGTTTGACAGGTTGTAATCCCTCAGGTTGTAATCCTGCAGCATTATAAGTAAAATGTGGGTTTTAATCCCTCAGTTTTTGTATTAGCCTTAAAACTGCTATTACCCAGATTTGCTGATTGTGTTTGAGTAGTTTTGAATCAAGGAGGCAAGGGACTGATTTAGGTTAGGTTTCTTCGACAACAATTTATAGAGCTTTTCTACTACAATCAGTTTGATCTTTGGCTTAGGGCCTTTCTTTGTTGAATATAATGGAAAAAAATCTCGCCAAATGTTAAAGCTTTTAGACAGGGGGTCTGACTGTCTATGTTGTATATGCTTTGGCCCAACCATCAAAACCCGTTGGAATATCTAACCACAAGATTGTGCTATGTTTGAGTATTTATTTGGCCCAGTTATTTTCTAGAGAAAACCAAAAATATGAAAAGGCCCAGTTATTTTTTGTGCACCATTTTCCTCTTTGTTCTTAAGGTAGAAATTCTTGCTGGTATGAATGTGCAAAATGTCAGCTAAGAAGCAGCGAACATCTGAACATCTGAACTATATGGTCTTGATACTTTTAGTTGGAGGAGCTAATTTTGAACTTAATTTACTAATCCACTATATGGTCTTGATACTTTTAGTTGAGGAGTGCAGTGATTACTCTTTTGGCAAATGGGGGTTAAACCTGATAATTGGCTGGGTCACACAGGGTATGTAATCTGTTCACCTGCAACAGTCCATACCAAGTTATGCGCCATCACTTGTAGTTATGTTGTACTAATGGACAGATATAATGTTATTCTCTGCTTCTACTTAGGAAATGATTGGACAGGGGAATATGATTAGAATCCTTATGATTTAGTTAAAAAAAGCCCCCTCCTGACCATCTGTTCGTTCCTGTTTTCTCAAGCCCATAAGCTAATTCAATAAGATAATGTGCGCAGTTCAGTTGTTTATGCTAAGTTGACATGATTCTTATTTTTTTGGGTGATATTTTTGTATATTGTTTTCTGAGCTTTGAGTCATAAAAGATGATGTCCATTTGGTCGGCAAAGATGAGCTCATACAAGATTTTTTGGAATACCTTTATCGTAATGAACTACATATGCACTAGTCAAAATTCAATTTCTTTCCTATGTGAATCCATTACTACATATGCACTAGTCAAAATTCAATTTCTTTCCTATGTGAATCAGGGATTCTTGTGCTAGGCTTAGGCACACTCTGATTAAACATTGGTGCTAACATTGGTGCTTTGTTATTTTGATGGTACTTTCTTATTTGAAAGACAAAAAGTTCTGTTGTCGTCATTACCGACCAAGCTACACAACAAAATTAGAGGGAAAAAATAACTGGGACAATAATTGATTTCTCACAACCTTTTTACCCAGCATTTAGTGTTTGATCTGAAAACAAAATACTAGTGGAGAGAACTGGTTTATGTGGTGCAATCCAAGGTTGCTTTGGATTGCCTGCACACGTCCAATATAATGTGTGTGTTTTTTGCTCCATTGATGTCTATAAAATGAATTACAATTTTTCTCTATAGAGATGAACCAACTTTGATTCAAAGATGATACAAGTGATAGTTATTTGATTCCTATTCAGAAATTAACAACATGAGTCAATTAATCATTTAAGAATCTTTACTATTTTATCCGGTAATCAAATGGTTATGTTAATCTTAGTTCTCTGATGGCATTTGTGGTGTTTTTTTTAACAGAATAGGAAAGAGAGGATTATTGAGAGAGTGAGAATATTGTAGGAGTTAATTCTCAGTCGCCCGCGCCCTCTCTTCGACACCTCCTAAAAGTAAGCATTCTTACTCATATAATTTAATTAAGTTAGGTTATTTAAATTAAGGTAGTTTCTATACTAATTTAAATTAAGGTACGTTAGACCTATCTTTACCTAGAACTCCTGCTAGGGATAGTAACCCATTCTCACATATTGTTTTTGCATTCAATAGTCGAAAAGATGGCACAGGACCGTGGGTGGATGTATGATGGCTGGGATAGATCTATGAATCACACGCAAGATTGGAAAGTAAACACACAGGCTTTTCTGGATCGGGTTTTCTCCCCAACTCCTCCTGGTGGGTTAGCAAAGTGTCCTTGTGCTAAGTGTTGTCTTTTCTCTCGAGAGAGACGAAGACAGTGATGGTGGCCACTGTGCAAATTTGGCTTCATGCGAATTACCATCGTGGTACGAACATGGTGAGCCACGGGAGAGAGACATCGATCAGCAGATACTATCGATATAGTGGAGGATAGGATGGATGAGATGGTTGAGGACTTAGGCCGACAATTTCAGGATGTTTCGGAGGATCGAGCTGCGGTTCAAGAGGATCGACCTACCCCGGCAGTTGAGGAATTCTATAGGCTCCTAGATGCTTCGGATAAGCCTTTGCATGAGTACACTAATGTTTCACTTCTTGCCTTTGTGACAAGACTTATGGCTATAAAAGCAAAGTACGGATTCTCCCAAGGCTGTTACAACGAGTTGGTCAACTTGATTAGTGATGTCCTCCCAGAAAATCATAAGTTGCCAAAAGATATGTACTATTCAAAGAAGATGTTGGCTGGTCTAGGGATGCCTTACGAGAAGATAGATGTGTGCGTTGACAATTGCATGTTGTTTTGGAAGGAGAACGTAGATGACAGTCAATGTCGATTCTGCGGCAAGTGTAGATTTGTACAAATAACTGACGAAGAGGGAAATTTGGTGACAACGTCGACGCCGATGAAAGTTCTACGTTACTTTCCTCTAACACCAAGACTACAAAGAATGTACCTATCTAAGGAGACTGCGCGGCATATGAGGTGGCATAAGGAAGGTGTGCGTTTGAACGAAGGTTTCATGGGTCACCCATCTGATGGTGAGGCTTGGAAGGCATTGGACCGCCATGACGAAGACTTCGCGAAAGAGCCAAGAAATATTCGTATCGGTTTGGCGACTGATGGATTCTCGCCTTTCAACATGAGTGTCGCATCGTACTCCTGTTGGCCTGTCTTCTC
This sequence comes from Guadua angustifolia, assembly GCA_036346375.1. Classification (NCBI taxonomy): domain Eukaryota; kingdom Viridiplantae; phylum Streptophyta; class Magnoliopsida; order Poales; family Poaceae; genus Guadua; species Guadua angustifolia. Next base: position 231,426 of record JAYEVE010000210.1, read on the forward strand.
AATTCCGTACAATCTTCCACCTTCGCTGTGCATGAAAGATGAGTACGTGTTTTTATCCCTTGTCATACCAGGGCCAGACCATCCTGGAAAGCAATTAGACATCTTTATGCGGCCTTTGATCGAGGAGCTAAAGCAGCTATGGACAGGGGTCATGACCTATGACAAGAGTAGAAATGAGAACTTCAATATGCGTGTTGCCTACATCTGGTCCATCCATGATTTTCCAGCATATGGTATGTTTTCGGGATGGAGCACGCATGGCAGACTATCTTGCCCAATATGCATGAATGACACAGATGCTTTTCGTCTGAATCACGGTCGCAAATTCTGTTTCTTTGATTGCCACCGACGTTTCCTACCTCCTAGTCACGAATTCAGAAGACAGAGAAATGCCTTCCGCAAGGACACGATAGTCACAAAGGGTCCGCCGAAACGCTTAACCGGTGCAGAGATTGTTGCTTGGCATCGTCAATTAATTCCCACGGAGGATGGCTTCGAAGGTGTTAGAGAGTCACACAACTGGACCCATGTGTCTAGTATCTGGAGCTTGCCCTATGCAACGTCCCTGATCCTACCACACAATGTTGATGTTATGCACCAAGAACGCAATGTTGCGTAAAGCATTGTCGAGATGTGTTTCGACTTCAAAGACAAGACCAAAGATAATGTGCAAGCTCGAAGAGATATGGCTGAAATATGCAGTCGACCAAGTCTTGAGGTGAGGGAGGACCATGCAGGACGGCAGGGGAAGCCACGTGCCCCTTACTGTCTTAAGAGCTCTGAAAAGAAGGAAGTCCTTGTGTGGTTGAAAAACATCAAGTTTCCCGACGGATACGCCGCGAACCTAAGGCGTGCGGTGAGTATCACGACAGGTAAGCTAAATGGCCTGAAGAGTCATGATTACCATATAATCATGGAAAGATTAATTCCTATAATGTTCCGTGGATACTTCCCTGATGATGTGTGGACAATGTTGGCGGAGCTTAGTTTCATGTACAGACAGATATGTTCGAAGGAAATCAAGAAATCAACGATGCAAAAGTTGAAGAAAGTTATACCTGTGCTAGTATGCAAGATGGAGAAGTTATTCCCACCAGGTTTCATGAATCCAATGCAACATTTGTTGGTACATCTACCGTACGAAGCAGAGGTTGGTGGGCCGGTACAATACCGATGGATGTATCCGATAGAACGAAACCTTAAGAAAATTAGGGCAACTGTGGGTAACAAAGCACGAGTTGAAGGCTGCATCGCAGAAGCATTTTTTCTTAAAGAGATTTCATATTTCTCGAGTACATATTTTTCATATGAGCACAACATTAATGCTCATATTCCGAGATACCAACCATCGGATGAAACACATGGTTTCGATCTTCACATATTCCGAGGACATGGACACGCTGTCGGGGCCAGTTCGAATCATGAGCTGTCTCGCGAAGAGTGGAATGAAGCACTGTTATACATGTACTCCAACATTCCAGAAATGGAACAATATTTCCTGTAAGTACTTGTCATTTATTTCTAACTTGATTTGTCCTGTTACAACCTAAATGAATCGATTAAAATGTAGGTTGTTTGATCAACAACAATGGAATTAAATCGCGAAAACCTACAAGTGCACAACTTGACAACTTTCGACGCAATGGTTTACGTGGTGGTCCTAACTTCGTGACTTGGTTTCGACAGCACGTATATTTCTTATCACACTGGTTTATATGGTGGCCCTAATTTCTTATCATCCATATTGAGGTTTGTATTCCCGACATTTGCAGTGCATGCGTGATCCTGCTGTCCATGAGGACCTTCGGCAGCTATCGCACGGTAGTACGACCATAAGAAAGTTTGGCCGGTACAATGTGAATGGGTTTCGCCAGATTGCATCGTTAGAAGCAAGCCGTCCTCAAGCAGCCACAATAAATAGCGGAGTTGTCACTACTGCAGAGGGTGCGGATGGTCGACAAACCGAATATTATGGCATTCTTCAAAACATAGTGGAGATTAAGTTTGGCGGCCGAAAGGAATTGAGAGTAACTTTCTTTTATTGTGATTGGTTCAACGATAAAACGGGGATACGGCGAAACCACAATCTTGGCTTAGTGGAGGTTAGACATGAGTCACGCCTTGCAGGTCACAACTCATTCGTACTTGCTCACCATGTTGAGCAAGTGTACTACCTTCGATATCCATGTCCCAAGGAAAATTTAAAACCATGGTGGGTTGTGTACAAAGTAAATCCTCCTGGTCGCTTAAACACTCCTGCGAATGATGAGTATACTGAAAGTGGGTTGGATAGCACGATTGATGGGGCCTACCAAGAAGATCGATTGCCTGGGTCATTTGATGTGGACATTGGCTCGACACTAAATGAATTAGTTGGGGACACAACAGATGTTATCGTGGAGGATATCAGACGGAAGAAACGACGCCGTGCACTTGACTCTCACCATGTTCCTAACGACGTCGATTACTTCTAATAAGTACAATATTTATTTTCTTTTATGTACTCTGAATGTTTTATGTATTTTGATTGTTGTACTTGTGCTTAACCTAAAACTGTTTTTGTTTGACAGGATGAAGTCGTTTTTCCGGCACACCGGGTCGTCTTCGAAATCAAAGAAGAAGGATGGGTCCTCCTCGAAGAGTCAAGAATCCCTTTTTAGAGGGTCTAGTTCTCATCATAGTAGGCAGAGACAGTTCGAGAGATGCTTAGAGGAGGTTGTATAGTTTAACTTGTGTTATTTTCATTCTTTTCATGTATACATGCACTAATTACATTTACATGTAAATATTCTCAGGTGGGCAGGCAGGAGGGTGTTCAGCAGGCAAGGGAGTCTGTGGTTGAGGCTGTACAAGAGGAAGCAGTGGGGGAGGCTGTGGAGGAGGAGGCAGTGGGGGAGGCTGTGGAGGAGGTAGTCAGGCAGACATGTGGTTGGATCAGCAGAGGAGGAATGCGAGGACGATGGGGATGGTGAGGGGGAGGGAGATGGTGAAGAGGGAGCGAATGCTCCTGTCTTCAGGTATTATTTACAAATAACTAGTAAGTGTTAATTATGTATTGCATTTGTCATGAACATGAAATCTATGCTTATTTCAGGTATAGAGGGACTAATCAGATTCCTCCGGTAGCAGTTCCTCAGGCACGGAGACTGATTGTGCCACATGGAGATTGGTAAATTATTAAAATTTGTGAGCATTAAACTTAAAACCGAACCATCTTACAAGTTGCACAATATTTTTTCTTGTAGGCAATGGGTTGATGTAGAATGGACGGGCAGAAATAGATTGAGACAAGTGAATGGTACGCTAGGATCTCTCTTGCGTTACCATTATCCTGGTTTAGTGGTCATCAATGGTGAACCCAAGCCAACCTTGAAGTGGGCGCACTACCGGATGGCTATAGATGGGGTGCATGGGCTGTTGCCCAATGGTGTGGGTGGATTTTTGGGTAAGTATATGTTTTTCCACTTTCATTTGTTTTTGCGATCAATACATACGATGTCTAAATCAATCCTTTTGCTTTGTAGGAGAGATACCGTTTGCCAAGTGATCAAGAGCAGTCGTTGCAAGCTAAGGCTAAAGATGTCTTTGAGAACGCAGCGACCAGGACTGTGAAGGAGATGATGTACCAGGCTCGCATCCAAGCGGTCAACTTGTACTACAAGCGAGTGCTTCACCAGGAGATGAGCAAGAAGCTTGGTGCTTCAAAAATCTACCTTCGTGAGGATCAGTATCGACAGGCTATATTGACTTGGTTTAACAAGTGTCCCGATGCATGGGAAGCTCTCAGCCACTACTGGGCCTCTGCTGAATTTGTTCAGAAATCTAACCAAAAGAGAGGTAACAGGGAGGCGGGTCCGAGAGTAGTTCAACGCTACGGAGCCGACGGACATCTTCGTCTTGCACGACGGATGGTATGTTTCATAATGTTTAGTTTTTAATTGTCAAATTTATCTTTCGATCTCTTCGAAATATTGGCTAATGACACCGACTTACGTGAGTTGAAAGCGCACTCGCCCACGGACATTGAAGCTTACGACGGGGTCACAAAGGTTCTGATCCTACACAGCCTGACCAGCTATGCAGTGACACGGCGACCCAGAGCTTGGTTAGTACGTAATGGTTATAAACAACTCTATTGACTATTGCTCGTTTAACTTTTATGCATGAACTACAAAATTTGTAGGCTAGTTATGGGAAAGTGATGGCAGACACTCACGGGCCTGAGTTTGACTGGAGGAGAGAAGATGTTGACCCTGTCGCTTTGTACAATAGCGGGGGTGGCAAGAAACATGGTCGGTTTACCATGTTTAATGGAATTGTTGATTCCACTATAGTCTTAAGTTCGGCAAGGTCGTCTCAATCCTCCCAGAGCAGTGGGCGTAGCACTCGTGAGAGTCGATTGGAGGAGGAGTTGAGACAACAAGCAGCTCGTGAGAGTCGACTTTGAGGCGATTATGCATAAAGAACAAGAGTACTTTGTTGCATGGCAGGAGCAGCAGCAGGCTGCTCTACAAGTAAGTTGTATGGTTGAATCCCAAAAATTCATATACTTATGTCTATTTCGTTGTATGTTTGTATTCATACTTTAATTAGTGGATACCATGACTAGTTGTTGTTGTTGTTGTTGTTGATATTATATTGAATACTGTCTTTTGTCTGCTGAGTGGATGTCCACTATTTTAGGGGAGGTGCTGCCGAAATTTTTATTATGTTCGGCAACCTCCTAGTCGTTCTTGCTATATATACATTAAAATCTAAACTTACTAGAAGCAAACTAAAATTTAATTTTAGTTATTTTTAGCATTCATGCTTTACTTTTAGTTATATGTCGATGATTGTATGCATGCTTTAATTTTAGTTATATATTCATGTCAATTACATTTGTTTGGTTATATGCTTTAATTTTAGTTATGTATACATGCTTTAATTTTAGATATATGTCGATGATTTTATTAATGCCAATTACATTTGTTTGGTAGGAATATATGGCGCGGCAGTTCGGACAACCACTGAATCTTCCCCCGTTCCAACCTCCACCCTTCTTTACCCCGCAATCTCCCAACATGGTATCATCGAACAATTTAATTTTCTTTTAACGTAATCTAGCTTTCTCTAACATATGTTCGTTGATATAGGGTTCGGCGGTCCGCACACCGGATGCACATGTTGGAGGCACCGGCGCTTCTTCTTCGAGGACTACGCCGACGGTTGACGACTTCTTAAACTCGGGAGGCGACGCTGGTAGTGGGCATAATTTTGAAGATGCTCCGTCAAACGTATGAACAATGAGTAGTATGGTTGAACTGTGTCATATGTCAAGTTTGTAAATTGAACTTTTTATGTGTTATATGCAAATTGAAGTTTCTATGTATTGTATGCAAATTGATGGATTGATATTAGTATGAATGCATGGTTGAATGGCTTGATATTTCTGCTGTTCTGAATGATATGAATGGATTGATATTTTTGCTCTATTAAATTGATATTTCTGTTGTCCAAATCCAGTGGCCGTATGATATTTTCTTGCTGGTCTTGATATTCGTCGGCCACTGGCCGACGTAAATAATTCCACTATTATTTACGTCGGTCAGGCTGGCCGACGTAAATACCTTTATTCGTCGGCTAGGCTGGCCGACGTAAATATCTTCTATTTACGTCGGCCAGCCTTGCCGACGTAAATATGATGACGTGGACAAATGCCACCTCAGCTGTGCTCAAGCCGGACGTGGACTACTATTCCTATTTACGTCGGCTTCGAGGCCGACGTAAATAAGCCGTATTTACGTCGGTGCCGACGTAAATACGGCTTATTTACGTCGCTAGATTTACGTCGGTCTATTTACGTCGGCATGCCGACGTAAATAGCTATTTACGTCGGTTTTTGACCTATTTACGTCGGCTTTTGGCCGACGTAAATACATCGGATTCCTGTAGTGTGTGTACTGAATTTACATCCCATGGTTAAATAAATTTGTCGCAGAATTATGCAACAAAGTGTCTAAACAAGACGTGATGTGATCGTCTTGGCATGTCAAACACTCCCGATGCCTCACAGTCCTATATGTATTCAACGTGGATAAACTGAACAAGAAATATTTTCAAGGGGAAAATTTGCTTGGTGTACGCAAAAGCAAAAGATAACCTCATACAACTCGGAAGATAGGTAAGGGAGACTCGTGTGTGTGATGCCTGCCTATAAAGCTGTGAGCTTTGCAGTTCTTTTATAGGCACCCACTTTCCACATGAGTTAATTAACTTGCACCTCCCAGAGGTACAGGCCGGGGTGTTAGTACGTGTAGAGGACACGCACATGTTTGTACGCGTGTGGTTTGCATTCTCTTCTACTATAGAAAAGTACTTATATATTACTTTCTTTGTTTCTAAATAAATGTCATTGGTAGGATGTGTACACTCAAAAGAGTTTGACCACTAACATACAAAAAAGCTAGTTATATTTGGCACGTGGAAATCATATACTTTCATAACATTGTATCGTATATAATTTTTCACTAACATATAGTTAGAAAAAGTAACCGTTAAAGATGTGCATTGGATCGAGATCATGTCAAATGTTGGAAGCACCATTTATTTACGTGCAGATTGTGTATTAAGTAATCTACCCCTAAGAATTATATTTTATATAATGTTTACTGATATATAATGATGAAAAGAATTGGTCAAACAATGTGCACCGGAGATCACGTAAATGTCCGAAGCAACATCTATTTAGTAGTATATTAAGTATTGAATAATCCACCTCTAAATTAAGTACCACCTCCAGTCCTAAATAAGTGACGTTTTAGATGGTATCTGTTTCTCCGAAGATAACTTTCAGTGCCAGCTTCTATTGTAATATATTTAAAAATATAAAAAATAATATTTATGAAAGTATTTTTCTAAGAAAATCTACTAATATTAGTTTTGAGTGGCCAATATAAATTGTTATAAATATACTGTTGATCGAAGTTAAAATAGTTCGACTGCGCGCATGCATTTTAAGTGGTCACCTATTTTTGACCGGACTGAAGGGAGTACGGGAATGGGATAGTTCATTTTCTCTCAAGACTCATATTAGGGTACCAGATAATAGATCGTGTAGCACCCTCCATTAATTGAACACGCATGCACGTCCATGGAGTTCGTAAGCTATATCATGCAGTTCAATTAATATTCTATGCATTAATACAAACACATCAACCCTTTACACTACCACAAAAGGACTCATATTAGCATATCATTTTACTAGCATATTATAGAAATTTAACAGATTAATCTTACAGGCACGCACATGTACATACCCTCTTCCTAAGAGACAGTATATTATATTAGTAGTATATATTGAGTAGTATAAATCAGATCTAGCTATTAATTTGGTAAGATTATTCCTATGCACTACGTACTCTACCACCGAAAGAAGTATAAATAAATACTAATTAACTAATCTGATCTATTTCATCGAAAACAATGAGTTGTCCTAAAAAAAAAACTCCCTCCACAAAGGCCTATCGTACATTTATAACTTATCGGGACCAAAACATGCAAGAGTTCAAGTGCATACAATGCGTAAGATTTCTTCCTTTGCAATTAATTTCTTTCAAATACTAGATCAAACAAACATGTTATTTAAAATTCATATGACAACTCGGTTTGCTGATGAAATTTTATTACTCATTTACGCAGTGGCGGAGCCAGGATTCTACCAAGCCTCGGGCCGAAAACTAAGCGGCAATAATTAACGCTAAATGCTATCCATACCGAGAGACAACAAATATACTACACAAATGCACAATTAAATATAAATTTAAACTTCATGCTTAACGATATAGCAAAATAGATAAAATTATGTCTAAAACAATATATATAGCATAGTGGAGCAGTACAAAGATTAATAACTAACCGATGAAGGTTTGGTGCATCCGAGTCAAATCATATCTTCATCAACAACAGTATAAGAACTTAAACCTGCAAAAACAAAACTGTATATGTAAATTAGGGACACAAAATTATAAAGTTATTTATTGAAATACTACACGGAGAGTACTACATGAAGCTTGTAACATTTCATTGAAATAAGCCGAGGGGAGAATAATTAGTTCAAAACAAAACAAATGAACTATAACTAGTCACCTTTACCCAGATGTAATTGCTATTACTGGCTGCCGCGTCATAACAAACCATTTTATGGAATGAAACCCTACTAATCCTATCTTATCACCATCTAAATTATTTAGGCTACTAACAACAACAGATGGAAGTATTCAGTAGCTCATGTTCCGACAATCAAAGGATTGTGCCTCTTGCCGGACAGAGAACAGCAACTTCCTGAAAGCACAGAAGTTATGCAAAACACTGAAGACAAGGAGGCTGGATGTTTCTTTTTGTGTGGCACACAATCACCACATTTTCTGACTCTATTTAAACTCCAAAATGTGTTGTATACAAGGAAGTAAATTAGAGATGATGATCAGGCTAATCACATCCTATGATTCTGTGATAAAACCTTTCCATGTCTCTGACTCATACCTTACGAAGACTAACCAAAATATGACAAGCTACTGGAACATACTAGGAAAGCAATAAGAGAATTATACTGACGCTTGGATTACATATCAGCTCAGGTCTGCAATATGATTGCGACCTATGACTGTGGACCTCTTGTAATTAAGCATTTCATACAGTAAAGGAGCTAACTAGTACAACTATCATCCAGTAATTAAGAAAACAAACCCCTATCATCATCATCATCCACTAGTTAAGAAAAGGCAGGGAAAAAAACCAGGAAGAAGCTGCAGGTAAGGCCTGGCCGCCTGGGCATTATTGGAGGTGAGCCGCTATAAAAAGCACTCCAGCAGCTAGCTCTTGATAACCAAACACAAAACAAATAACAGTAGCGAGTGAAGCTAATCAAGGCAAGAAAATGGAGGGCAAGGAGGAGGATGTCCGCCTTGGAGCCAACCGCTACTCGGAGTGTCAGCTGATCGGCACTGCAGCGTAGGGCGGCGGCGAGGACAAGGACTCCCGAGCAGGCGGAGCCGTGGAGGTGTGGAGCAGCGGGAGGGGCTGGCGTCGGGAGCGGCGGCCGGCGGCGGCGTGAGCATGGATCGCCAAATCGAACACGGGTAGGAGGACCGAGCAGGCGGAGCAGCAGAGGCGCGCAAGCGGAGCGGCCGCAGCGGCAAGGCTGGGTCGGAGCGACGGCTGGCCGGCTGGAGTGACGGCCGGCGGCGGCGCAAGCTCGGATCGCCGGATCGGGCAGGAGGACCGGATCCGGATGAGCTTCACCTCGTGCGCCTCGAGCTCGAATCGCCGCAACACCTCGGGCGAAAGCGGAGGCTGGCCGGCGGGGCTTAGGGCGGTGGCAACGGTGATGGCCGGCCGGCGGGCTGAGGGCGAGCGACAGACCTCAGATCGGGTGGGAGCGGCGGCAGCGCGACCTTGGCGTGGATCAATGGATGGCTAGGGCGTCTGGGCGTGCGACTCTCCTAGTCCTGAGGCTGAGCTCCTCTTGTCGGCTGAAATGGGCTAGGCCTCGGGCCCAGGCCCCAGTGGCCCGAGGCTCAGCTCCGCCCCTGCATTTACGGTTGTTAAACTGGCCATGCATGTACGTACTCAGCACCTGGACGTTCGCGAAATTGTATTACGCTTGTGGATTATGGCGGGAGAGTGCAAGTCTTCTGTAGTTGAGAGTGATCCTCTCTTAGCGCCGCTACTGCTATAGTTTTAAAAGTCGGACCAGTGACCGAACCGGTGTGGCTGCCGGTTCAGCGGTTGGACCGCTGGTTTTTTTACATAATAGTATCATTTTTTAGAGGTTCTGCTCTATTATTATTATTGTAGGATCGGATGACGTCAATCAGAGGGGGGGTGAATGATTGAGCAGAAGCTAAAACAAATTTCTAGTGATTCTTAAGACCCCCTAGACAACATTAGGAAAAGCTGCTTCGGTTTTGACAAAAACAGATTAACCTATGTTCACTAAAACAGTAATTATCGAGGATCCCACCGTTAGATCGAAATGAAATTTTAACTGTAGCAACTAGATTCAATTTCGAAATTAACACGACAAGAATCAATCCGATCGGATCTACGGATCTAAAGATATTACCTTCGCAATATGACTGTCTCAGTAATGACGGGAATTGATCTTACCGCGACGAATCAAACTCAACACATCGACTTGCAATTTGCTGAATAATGCATCAAATCCTTGCGTGTTGTGCACATCATAAAGGAGAATAACAGCTTTCTAGTTTCTGAATCAAAGTGAATATCAACTTACTGGTATGAAGGCCGCACGTCCCATGTGCATGCTGCTCAAAGAAAAAGCACCGGTCACACTTCCAGCCGCCACCGCAAGAGTTGCATGCATGCAGCGATCAAGACCTCAACTTCCCGGCCGCAAGACACAAAATCGCTCGCCCTTAAACCTTTCGCTAGAACTTCCAGGCGCAGAACGCAAGCCCAACCAGCCGCCGTCCGCCTGCGCTAGAAGACCACAACGCCAGCCGCCTCCGAACAAAACACGACTAAACAAAACGGCCGAGCGTTACGCCGCCGAGAAAAATCGCTGTCGCATGAAAAACGGCCGAGCAAAACTTAAGCCGCCGCCAACCAAAAAGCTTTTTACATTAATTAGATTTTCAAGTCCTTTTATACAACTCAAAACCCTAACCTCTTATCTCTAATTAAACACATGTATGCATATCCATTGGCCCAATAACACATGGCCCAATATATGCATACAACCCAAAATTCACATATGCACGCCAGACGCCCACCTGCCGCACTCACGTGACTAACCAGCCTCCGTGTACACCGTTCTCTAGCCCGAACGTCCCGCATGACATCCTCGACCACCAGGACCTCGATTCCTCCCTGAACCTAGTCCCGAACCTCAGCTCCTCCACAAACCTAGTTCCGGTCCCATCATCGACCACGTTCGCCCTCGAGCAACACCTGCACACGAATAAACACCAAACTAATCCAAGCACAAGTCCACGACTTGACTCATGGTCAATCCATGCAACCACTCACACGAGCGCATTGCATCAAGCAAAAACATCTTCCAGAAACAAGTTCATCCCAACTTGATCCACATTAACTTTATTTTCTTTTTACCACTTATTCGTCACATCAAAATCTCACCAATTATTCATCACAAATATATCATGTACCATGATCTTACAATTATTTATTATGCAGTCTAGCTTGAAAAAAATATGCGGTCCAAACTCCCCAAAGTCAAAGAAAACGAGGACTTAAGCATGCGTATATCTGAAGAATGCATTGCTGCAAGTATGAAACACAGGTGAGTAGTATGAAACACAACTGAGTAGTGCGTTCTTCTATGCTTTTCCTCCTAGATTAGTTGCATAAATCTTGAAGCAAATAAAAAGATAAGCAATTGATCATCATTCACACTTCATTCATACTTTAATATTTATACAACTTCAAAAAAGAAATATATATAAACACCTCTCAACACAATCAAACATTACATCAACATGGAGCAACCACAAGAATGAAGGATCTCAGATGCAAATGTCAAAACAGAGTCTACCTACAGCTAGCCCCAGGCCCCAGCCGCGATAATGAACAAATTAACTTAGCTCCCGAGGACCAAGGTGAAGGTGTGAATTGAAGCAGCAGTTCCGCCGGCAACGAAACCCAGCCTCACGCCCCGGCGCCCTCGCCGTGAAACTCTGCCCGTCCGCCGGCGCCGCCAGTTGTGTGCCGGGCCGAGAGAATAGGGGGCGGCAATGGTAGAACGTCGAGAGAGAGAGAGGGAGATACCAGGAAGGAAGCCCTAATTAAATCCACTCATATTCACAACGTTCCATTCTTACCGCTGAATCCACATCACGAAAATAGAGTAAATTTCATGTCTATTTCAAAGAACTCTACATTTTAGAAACTATTAAAAAAACTACATATTTTTATATTTATTTTGAATAACTTTAAATTTTAAAAACATTTGTTTTGTGAACTACAGGATATAACATCTAACGTAATTTGTTAGACACATAGAACACATATGACAGTTACACACTTTGGTGGTTAATTTTTTTTTTTTGAAAAAGCCAAACATCGTGGATTATATTAAAAGACAGAAAGGAGAGCAGTTACAAGGTGCGAAGTTGATTTGGTGGTGAATTGAAAATTATTTCCTTCGACCAATCCATCTCTTCTCTCTGCGCTGAACTAATCTATCCATGACATCCTCGCATCAACATGAATAGTGAAAAACTCCCGACGCCTCGCATGCCTACGTGTAAGGAAATTGCAAACAACTCTCTTTTCAAAGGGAATTTTTGCATGGTGCAAGAGTGCAGTGGATCTTCACACAACTAGCTAGCATAGCAACTAGTATATATATATGTGCGGGAACTCTTGTGTGATACATGCATGACTCGAGTCTTGTGCTCTGCGGTCGTCTTATATAGGCGATATTGACTTTTTTTACTTGAGCTTTTTAAGTAAGAAATTTTAATTACAATGCATTATATCGATAATAAATGATAGGAAAGTAGAAATTAGTTTTAACCATTGATTTGTTGAGCGTATTTCTACTGTTCTACTATAAAGAAAGTACAAATAAATACTAGCTAGTATGATTCATTGAATTGAAAAGAATAAACATTTTTTATTAAACTTAATACACCGTAAAAAAGCTCGAGCGAAAACAAATTTCAATACGCAGGAACCAATAGCTTGAAAGGCAATAGCTGCTATTAGTTCGTAAGATTAGCTTTCAGTGCGACATGATTCTTCCTCGGTTCCACGCATGATCAAACTAGTGCGGTTTTTTTGTCATATCAAAGCTTGATTTGCCAAAGAGATGTGATTGTACAACTACTACGTACCAATTCTGTTTCTGTGCCACACGATCGTTCAGCACGTGTCAAGTCGCAGGTGTATTAATGTGTTTGGACAGTGGAGCCTTGCGTATTAGGAGCTAGCGTTAGCTTCACGCCTTCGCATGATCGTTGACATGATTGGAAGGTTCTAATTAATCACGAGTTTGCGTTCAATTCCTTTAGGCCAACTTTTCATTTCTGAACACTGTGCTTACGTTACGCTTACACTTCCTCTCCGTTGCTCTGCAGGCAGATGTTCAGAGAGTTGTTTAGCAAAGAAAAACATTTTTTTTCTTTTAATATAAGATAGAGGAGTTGCATATGTATTTTGTAGCATATCCATGTTTAATTAAGAATCGGTGTTTAGCACGTGCTTTTGTGTATAACTATAGCTAATTAGTAGATAATACAATATGTAAGCACCCACATAAAAGAGATGTTTGTATTAGACAAAATTACTTTTACATGTGTGTTTGATGACGTGGATGTATTCTCTCTTTAAATACTCATGGATAAGCATCGTGGATGTTGTTATTGCACTTTCACACACTTTTCTTCTTTTTAGGATGTTATGCGAGACGTTCGGACCAGAGAACAGTGCACGTGGAGGCAAACGAGTCACGCGAGAGCGGCAGGTAGGCCATATACGTGCATGTGTGAATTTTAGACTATATGTATGCATTGGACCTTGTATAATTGGGTCAGACGGATATGTATGCATATTATTTTAAGATAAGAAATTAGGGTTTTTTAGTTGGACAAAAAAAAATAGAAGAAGTCCTGGCAGCGCTGGTGTCTTTAGCGGCTGAAAATTTCTCCTTGTGCCCTGCATTCACGCGGCCAGAAAGCAAAGCACAGAACACCATGGTACTACGGTGACCTGCCCAAGTGTTGATTAGATCGTAGTCCTACACCCTTAGGGTATCCTCAATGGTACCTAGTCAGCTATCTATAAGAAATCCATATCAGCATCTATCCTATGTGGCAAGCAATTAAATGAAGAGAGAGAGCGCTGCTATCTATAGACCTGTAGATTGTCTATTAATTAAATGAAGAAAGAGAGAGAGCACTCTATTAATTAAAAATAGCTATAGACATCTATATAGATTCATCATTACAAGGGTTTACTATAATATGGTATATAGATAACATAGATCTTACTATAGAGAGCAATTATCTTTAACCATTGCGGATGCCCTTACGACAACTACAAAAGTAAAAAGGTACCAGTCAGGCAGTCACTCTCCCATTCCTTAAAAAAAAAATGTAAAGAGGTACTCACAGTTGGAATGGTAAAAAGAGACGTCTATCTACGGCGACTGATCTGATCTGACCCATGCATGCGGGCGGGGCTCTGGCGGCGTGAAATAGACAGGAAGTCCGGACGTACGCAAACAAGGAAACAGAGTAAGCAAGAGAAAACAAAGAAGAACTTTTGGGAGATTAACCGAGGATGTTTCGGATGCATTTTATGAACATATCTCAGCAATAAAAATCACAAATTGTAAGTTGATGGGTTGGTAATCTCGTTCTTTGTTTGCATGTCTATTTTATTTTTAGATTGATTCATTATTACACTATGATAATTTTGATTTAGTCCATTCAAAATCTTTCTAGAGCATTAAGTGATTGATCTGAAAAGTTTGATTGGTTAATTCCTCATTGATCATGATTAATCTTGTAATTAGGGTTTAATCAATTTTCATTATTATTAGCTATAGTCATCTTGCAAAGGTCATAACTTTAGATCCGTAGATCCGATTGAGCTGATTTTTATTAAATTAGTTTCAAAATTGAATCTAGTTTCTACAGTTAGAATTTCACGTCAATCCAACGGTGAGATCTTTAGAAATTAATTTTTTAGTGAATATATATCAATCTGTTTTTTGGAAACCGAAGCAATTTTTCATAAATTGTTTAGAGGTGTTTTGAGAATCACTAAAAATTGATTTTAGCTTTCGCCCAATCATTCACCCTCTCTGATTGCTATATTAGTGTATATTGATCCTACACATCATGCCCTAAGCCGCTAAATAAAACAATATATCTCTACATGCATGTCCACACGCACGTGCCATGAACCCATTGCATCTACCACATTTTCCTTCCTTTCTCTCGCTCGTTGCACATAGATGCATCATCAGTTCATCACCAGCAAACACGCGCGTGAAACCTTCGTCAGTTGTCATACAGCTCACCTTGTGAGTAGCGTACCACCAAGCAAAGCAATACACAAGTGCAGATACATTCGCCAACTAGATTACGTACCTCACTTACATGTAGTATTAATTTTTCAAAGATCGTAATTAAGTAGTATTTCAATTCACGAAAATTCACATGGAGGAATTTTCAGCCCAAAAATTTTCAACTATGAAAAATTCTGGAACTTTTTTATTTGAATTTTTTTGAGTTGAAACTTTTTTATACAAAATTTTCGGAGTTGAAAATTTTGAGTTGAATTTTGAATCAGAACTTTTGAACCAAAAATTTTTTGAATCAAAAGTTTGGAATTAAAATTTTCGGAGTTGAAAATTTTTATTTGAATTTTTTTGAAACTTTATAATTTGATTTTTTTATTTAAAACATTTCGAGTTGAAACTTTCCGATTTGAAAAGTTTCGAGTTGAAACTTTCTAATTTCAAAATTTTTAATTTAAAGTTTTTCATGTTGAAATTTCTAATTTTGAATTTTTTTTTTGAGGTGGAACTTTCTAATTTGAAATATTCTGAGTTGAAATTTTCTGATTGCAAATTTTTCGATGTAAGGTTTTTCGAGTTGAAACTTCCTATTTAAAATTTTAAAAGTTAAGGTAAGAACATGAAAAGAATAAGATAGCCAGAGAGAAACCAGGTGAGTGGTCTGTTGCATGCCTTTGCTTCTTTGGATTAGTCTTGAGCAAGGACGCCTCATATGCTTCTCTTGCTCATACGCAGTAAGCAGAAGTAAAACACATTCTTGGAACACGTGTCATGACGAGAGAGAATGAAACACGTGTCATGACGAGAGAGAATGAAACACGTGTCGTGCTTAGAATGTGACTGCATAATAAGATCGCGGAGAGTGACCCTAACCTAGCAAATCCGATTTTTTATTTTTGGTATAGTGCGAGCGTTCAAGCAGTAAAAAAACACTGCTTAGCTGCCTCTTCACAACCACCGGTCGAAACCCCCTTGCCCCCCTCTGTCACTGCCGATGCAGACAATGGCTCGCCGCTCTCCGCCTCCCGGCACACCATTGCCTCCTCGTGCCGACCATTTGTCCTCAGAGCTCTCTAACAGTCCTCACCTTCTCGCCTCTGGCGGCTCCCATGGCCACCCCTTGCCCTTCTGAGAACCCGATCACCCGAGAGAACCGAAGATCGTATCGAGCTCCAGGGCAACTCTCACGTGAAATGAAACTAAGCAGGAGTCGTCGGAGAACCGTGAAGCCGCGCAGCGGCCCCAATGCGCCAATGCAATTGATTGGTAGGAGCTCCTACCTGCAGCAGGGGAACATTGCAGAGCAAGTGCTTAGTAAGCAGTTTTGTCGGTACAGTGAACCGAATTGATCTGGAGAGTTAAAAAAGTGTGTGTGTGTGTGTGTTGGTGGAGGGAGCTTTGATCTATGGATGACATGCATATGGTTGTAGGTGGCACTTGAAACACCACGTAGGCCTACAGATACAGCACCTAGTGCATTCTACCTGAACATCCCACGGTCATTTGCTGAAATTTGATGCCAAGAAGATAATTACCTAATTGCTGTGGATATTCATTCCGTAGTTTTTCAAATTAGCATATTTATCCATGCAACTACGCTGCTAGATATTACAATACAGTTATGTTTGATATACAACTCTACTTCCTATAATTGAAATCGAATATCTATATGTGTTTAATCTGCATCTTTATAATCTAGTTCTACCTAAATAAGTGATGGAGATACTTTTCTTTTGCTTTCAATTAATGTGAAAATTTCTAGGATTTTTTCTTTTTTTGATTATTGTGATATTTTCTTGAATATCACCTGTTTGTTTTTATTTATATATATTAGCCAGTCATAAGTGATCTACTGGAGTGTTGGTATAAACCAGTTTCGCTTTACAAATTTTGGTATAGATCATGATGGTGATGGCAATTTAGCTGAAATTAGTTAATCATATATTAGCCAGCAGCCGCTTTAACAGGGGCATGTTGTTCTCATAGTTCTTCTATGTGCCTCCTTGGGAGTTCCTTTTGTAACTGTGCTTTTGGTTGAACTTGCTGTAACCTATTTTGACAAAAAGAAAAAAGAGTGCTTCTTCTAAATTCAAGGTCCTTACATTCTAGTGCAGCATAGGAGACTAAATTTGGGAATTACTAGTCCAAAAGTAATGTTACATGCATGCACTTTGTATTTATAGATTTCTTATTCCAATTGCTTTACCATATTTTCTCCTGTGGAAACATTAAATAGCCATGTACTATTTTAGTGTCTTCTACTGGGAAAATTTTCTCCTATATAATTTTTATTATTCCTGGGACTTACATATTTTGAAATCAAGTAATCAACTGCTTTCAACTACGGTTTGACAGACACAACCAGACAAATTTCAGTTCCCGGCCATTTCATAACCCATTAACAGTACATGGTCACCTATAATACCACTAGCCCCTCTTTCTATGGACAATTGAATAATACATATTACATTATTACTTATCACCATGCAAAAGTACAGTTACAAAATCCTCATGCTTTAATTGGAAGTGAAATAGTGTGACCTTAACTTCTAAAAACAAGGAAATATAATGCATGGTGCATCATGCAATTGCTGCTGTAGCAGCAGGTGAATCACAGTAATGATGATCAATTTCCTCAATTGTGCAATGCTGAAAACTTTTCTTTGATGGTGATGATTTCAGCATAAACATTCTCCATTGTGGGTCGATCCTTGGGTGATGTCTCAGAGCATTTTAGGCCAACTTTAGTCAGTTGCATGGCACATCTTTGCATTTCAACTATTGGAAGATTTGCGTCTTCACCTTCATGGTATCCGGTGAGACTGGGTTCTAAAATGTCACCAATTTTCTCTGGAAGTGCTGCTTCCACGAAGGTGTGAAGGTCTATACCATCTTTAAACATATCATCTGTTGGACGCTTTCCTGTCATCATCTCTAGAAGAATAATTCCATAGCTGTAGACATCACCCTCAATTGAGATTTTACACCCCATGCCATACTCTGCATTATTATGCAAAATTGCTTAAGAAATCTTCACTTTACTTGGTTGAAAGATGATAAAATTCTAGTGAATATGGCTGCAGATCATTTATGGGACAAATAATATTGAAACATTATATAAGAACAAATAAGAATGAGACACATTCTCACCTGGTGCAATGTATCCAACTGATCCTCTAGGTCCAGCAATGCTTGATGAATTATTAAGCCCTATAGAAGAGTCGCTGTAAAGAAACTTTGCAAGCCCGAAGTCGCTAAGACATGCAACCATTTCATCGTCCAAAAGGATGTTGCTTGGTTTTAGATCACAATGAACCAAAGGAGGAGTGCATCGATTATGAAGATAGTCTAGTGCAGCAGCTATGTCAACAGCAATTGTAATTCTTGAGCCTAAACCCAATGGTCTTTTTGGGGTTTGTTTGTCCGCTTTTGGATGTAGCCAGCTTTCTAGGTTACCATTAGCCATGTACTCAAGAATAAGTGCTTTGAATTCATTTCCTGTTGGATCAAAGGTTGAACATAGACTAAGCACTCTTATAAGATTCCGATGGCGAATGTTTCTCAGTGCCTCGCATTCTGCAATGAAGCTATTTGGTGCTCCAAGTTGGTCAAATCTGAATACCTTAATCGCAGCTATGCGTTCTTGAAACTTGAATTGACCTCTATATACCAATCCAAATCTTCCTGAACCAACAAGACTGGATGAGGAGAAACCGTCTGTTGCTTTAAATAAATCACCATATGAGAAATTCTTGAACTGCCTGAATGATTGGTTGATGAGTAGTTTAGCTTCACTTCTCTTCTTCAGAAAAATGATAGCAACACATGCCAAGGTGACTAGAACAACTGTAGTAAGCGGAACCAATATAGCTGCAATATAGGATGTCTTGTTCCTTTTGGATGGTGATTCCGTGCAAAGTGGTACTTGTAGCATTGTAGAACTTGCGCACAGCTTTCTGTTTCCTTGGATGAACACGGCACTTGAATTGGCAAACACGCCACCTTTAGGGACTGATCCCTCGAAGTCATTGAAGGATAGATTGAGGATCTGTAAAGAGCTAAAAGACTCGAAAAATTCTGGAATTTGACCAGAGAAGTTGTTTTGGGAAAGATCCACCTCAACGATGCCTCTTAAGCTGCTGAAAGATATTGGGATGCTTCCTTGTAAAAAATTTACCTCCAGGTGGAGAGATTCCAAAAGAAGGCACTGACCAAGTGTGGAGGGAATCTCACCTGATAATTGGTTGTTAGAAATGCTAATTGAATTCAGATTAATCAATTTACCAATCTCCAATGGTATGTGTCCAGTGAGTTGATTGTGGGACAAGTCTAAGCCTTTAGAAAGAGAGGAAATGGAAAAGAGCTCCGGTGGAATGCTTCCATAGAATCTATTGCAAGAAAGGTTCAGTTTTAGCAAATTTTTGCAACCTGCTAAACTTGCTGGTATGTGCCCAGTCAAATCATTTTCCTCGAAATAAAGGTCAGTGAGCTGTTCTAGTTTCCCAATCGATTGTGGTATTTCTCCAGAAATTTTGTTCTGGGATAAGCCTAGGAAAGTCAAGTTTCGAAGGTTTCCAACTGTGTTAGGAATATAGCCTGAAAGTAGATTGTTATCCATTAGAAGGACAGTGAGGCTGGTGAGCCTTCCTATCTCTGAAGGTACAGAACCAGTCAACTGGTTTGCTGTTAGGACAAGTACCTGCAAGCTTTTAGAAAGGTTGGTAATAGAACTAGGTATTGTTCCTTGGAGGCTATTTGTATCTAAGAATAACATTTGTAATTCAGTACAGTTTGTTAGAGAGGACAAAAAAGTCCAATCTCCGGCTTCCAGTGTATTTACACCCACATCAATTTGTGTTAACTTGGGCAAGGATCCCAACGAAGGAACAACACCTGTGAATGCGTTGCTCCGAAGAAGTAAATTTTGGAGGTTTGATGCATTGCCCATAGAAGCAGGAATTGGTCCTTCGAATTGGTTTCCTTCTAGTATCAAGTCTGTGATGTTTGGAAGGGTGTAGCCAATGTTGGTGGGAATTCTCCCAACAAGTTGGTTGACACCAAGGCCAAGATAAGTAAGAGACGAGATCATGTAAAGAGCTGGTGGAACGATGCCTGACAAATTGTTGTAAGGCAGGTCTAATACTTGCAAACTTTTAATTTCACTTAAGCTCTCTGGAATGTTTCCTTGTAAGTGGTTTTTAGCAATCATCAGCGAAGATAGGGAAGAGAGGTTACCAATTGAGGGAGGGATCTCCCCTGAGAGGTTATTATAAGTTAGGCTAAGGAATCGCAGTGGTGAGGATGTTTGTGAGAAAGGAGGGATAGACCCAGAAAAGTGATTATATGAGATATCTATGTAAGAAACGGATGTGCTATTGAAGAGAGCAAGGGGTATTCCTCCACTGAGGCTATTATTTCGGAGATCCACATGTATGAGATACTTGCCTCTCCCCAGAAATTGAGGAATGGTGCCAATGAGCTTGTTGCTAGGGAGGTCTAGTGTTGAAAGGTTGGGAAGCAAACCAATCTGTGAAGGGATGCTTCCTTGAAGATTGTTATTCCTGATGATAATTTTCTGAAGAGACGAACAGGACACAAGGCTTGGAGGGATCTCACCTTCGAGGGAGTTGGTGTGCAGGTCGATGATCTCCAGCTGGGAACATGATGATATCGTCCTTGGTATCTCATCGGTAAGGGAGTTCATGCTGAGGTTGAGGTATCTAAGCCGGGTTAAGCGACCAATCTCAGGGTAAATTTGGCCACTGAGTTGGTTACTGGGCATGTGAATTTTGGTGAGGAAACTGAGATAGGCAACACAAGGAAATATTTGCCCAGTCATGTCCAGTGATTCAAGGTCTAACGCAATCACACGAGATGCATGTCGTGTGCTGCATGTCACCCCGTGCCAGTCGCAGAACGTGGAAGACTCATTTCTCCATGAGGCTAAGGCTCCTGAGGGGTCATGGAGTTGAGACTTGAGGCAGAGGAGGGCCGACCGATCATTGTCGGCGGATTTGTTATGAACCGGAGCTGATGCCGCCATGGAATATACATAGGGGCACAGGATCAGGGAGTGGAAGAAGATTAGAACAGATAGTGGCGACATGGGAGGCTTGTAGGTTGGTGCACGTGACATCTTGCCTCTGTGCAAGGAGGAACTTGTTGTGCTGATGTTATACTGCTTTTGGACCATGTGTTACTTCTTATGGTCTGGCATCTTAAATAGAGAGCCCCTCCGTGAAATCGGAAATCGCGGTGACGTCCCGAGTCCGCCGAATTGTGTCCTAGCCGATGCGATGGATCTTTCTGCCCTCGCTGTTTCGAGAGCCCTCCGCTCCACCCATGGCTTCTCCTCAAATTCACGTTGATCCTCTCACCTCAGTGGGTGGTGGAACAAGGGATCACAAAAGTCTTTAAAAAAAACAGCTCAAAATTTGAAATTCAAAAATCGGAAATATCGAGTTAAAAACCGCTTGAAAATTGTCAGAAGCCGTACGGTTAAGGAATCAAAAAATTTGAAAAAAACTTAAAAAAAAACAAAAATCGCTTGGTTAATTTTCAACAAAAACCGATCCAACCAATTGAACATTTCTTAGAGCAGTTTTCGAGCGATTTTTGCTAGCTCGGTTTTTTCGAAAATCGAGCGGTTTTCACCGATTTACGTCGCATAAATTTTTTTTAACTTTTTATATTTTTTTTGAACTAGACCAATTTACTGACCAGTTTTGAATTTTGAACCGTAGCGATGCAGTCGAAAACCATGATTTTAGAGTAATTTTCGTCGGTTTTTCAAACCCTAGGTGGAACAGTGGTGTATGATCCTATCCATGAAAGTTTAAATCTCAGCGATGACCTTTACGCACATATAAATCCGTCTCATTAGAAACTTTCCGAGGCTCCATATTTATCCTTGGAGAGGATACAATCATGTACGTCCGTTGTGGTCCATGTGCATCATCTACCTTGTGAAAAAAAATTAAGAATGGTAAAAGTCCGAAGTTGGTGAGACGTACTATACCATTTCCTTTTTTTCTTCATTTTCCCGTTTAGACAGTGGTAGACTTCAGTTTCTCCACATGTACTTGTAGATGTATTGTTTGGTGTTCATGGAGACATTAATTACCCACTACTACAGAATACAACACCACAGACGGTTTAGAATTGACATCTCAGATAGTTTAGTGAATGGTCAGTAACAAAGTGTTTACACTTTTCTATTTACTGGCTAGTCTCAGGAAATGATGGCCATGCCCTCTGAAACAAAATAGATTATAGAATTTACATCAAAAGCATATTATTATGACATAAATTTCAAAAATCAACTCATATTACATATTACACACTATGTAGAGCGCATCTATTTCAGAAATCAACTCAGATACATTAACCAATTATATCCATAACTACAACTCACAAATTCATAGCACAAGGTTCGCAAATTAACCAAAGTAATAACTAACAAATTTAAAACTCATCAGTATCCTATCCCCTTTTAAAATAGAGATAATTGCTTATTTGCCCTTTGAAAGTTGGCGGTTCTCCCAAACTGCCATCGCGAAGATTGTCTTCCTCCATTGCCATCCGATCTCAAATTGCCTTCCCAAAATGCCACCGCCGTCCATTTGGTCGTGGAATCGACCGCTTGTCGGCACGCGAAAAGACCGAGTTGTTCTCGTGCTAACTTGGACGGCGAAATGAATTCAAAACATTTAAAAGCCTAGAAATATTTTATTTAAATTCTAAATAACCCAAGGAACCACTCCAAAAAATTTCATAAATTTTTGAATTTATTTAGTGCTTCTAAAAAATCAAAATTTAGATTCTTTCATTTAGATAGAATCGCTAAAAGATTTTTCCAGAAAATCACAGAGCTGCTCATGCTCTCAAATTTTTACAGAAATGTTAGTACTCTATTAAGATCATCTCCAAAAATTTTCATAAAATTCTAAGCACATTTGATAGATTTAAATTAGGCAATTCTTTCATTAAGATAGAATCACTAAACGATTTTTCCAGAAAATCACAGAGTTGCTCATGCTCTCAAATTTTTACAGAAATGTTAGTACTCTCTTAAGATCATCTCCAAAAATTTTCATAAAATTCTAAGCACATTTGATAGATTTAAATAGGGCAGCACACTCAAAAGGAGGGCAATTTGGTCTTTTCGCGTGTCAACTAACGGTCAGTTCACAGCCAAATGGACGGCGGTGGCATTTTGGGAAGGCAATTTGAGATCGGATGGTAATGGAGGGAAGACAATCTTCGCGATGGCATTTTGGGGAACCGGCCAACTTTCAGTGGCAAATAAGCGATTTACTCTTTAAAATATTACTATCTCTAGAACATTGTCTAGATTTAGTTTCCTTCATATTGGATTGAAGTGATAAAATGAATGATATCTAAGAGCAACGGGCAGAACTAAACAATATTGACCGGAAGTTATTGGTGCACTAATACAAAAAAGGTCATCGCAGATGGTTTGGAACCGTCATCACAGACAGTTTTCCGAACCGTCTATAACTATGTGTCAGTGATGTTATAGCATATCACAGACGAACCGTCTGTGATAGAAGATATCACATACGGTTTTTAATTAGGACCGTCTGTGATATAGTAAAATAACATATGGTTTTTAATTAGAAACCGTCTGATGAAAAACCGTCTGTGATGTTATGATGTAGCGAAGCCGTCTGTGTTTTCTAATTAATTAAAAACTATTTTTGACAAGTTCTCCTGCAAACAAACCTTTTTCTATTTGTTGACTAGCCTCAAAAAATGCTAGCCATGCTCTTTGAAAAAAGCAGATTACAAATTAACTCCACTCAAATTACAAGCATTATATCTATTTCAGATGACAAACATTACGTCCATTTTAGATTACAAATATTATATCTATTTCAGCGATCAACTCAGATTTCATCGATAAACATTACATCCCTCCCGCTAGCTTTTATAGGGAGTGGCCTTCCGATCGCTAGCTTTTGCTGGTAATCAATAATGCTGTGAAAATGGTGCCGTCGCGGCCGTTACGCCGGCGGTCGTTCACGATGATAACGGTCGTCGGCCGGTTCATCCACCATGATACCTTTGTTTCCCGTGTCCTGTACGCACCCCTCCAAAAGCAGCGAGACAAGTGAGCGAGCACATCCGAGCATCACCGCTAAATTGTGCACTTGTTTTGGCTGGCCTGCATGTACCTCTCGCTGTAAAGCCCTTGGAATTCTACGGCTCGCCGGAGCCATCGATCAGGGCAGTGGTGCACCTAACCCGTCGCATGGCCGTCACCTTCCGGGCGGACCGGGCGAAGTTAGGCGGTGGTGCAGAGAATGAGGCCAGAGAATGAGGTCAGAGGATAGGACTATAGCGATTGGTGTAATAAATAAAGTGTAGTCAGTATGATATCATCTTCCCACTTTCCTGAACCAGGCCGACCTACATAAGGGGCCTTCGGTGCATGAGAAAAAAGGAAGAGAGAACGGAACGATTAAGCTTGAGGAGAACTGAGAGAGAGTGAGGATCAAGCGAACGGTGTAACCCACTCAAAGCACATTAATAGAAGCTCAAGCAGGACGTAGGGCTGTTACCCGCATCGGGGGCCTGAACCTGGGTAAAAATCAGCGTGTTCTTGGATTTTTGTCTGTGTGGATCCCTCGGGAGAGCCCGTAGGTGTCCATCCACGAAGACCCCCTCTATCGAACCCCGGACTCCGTCCAGGGAGAATAGTTGTCCGGCGAAATACGCCGACAGCTGGTATGGGACAGTCTTAAACCAATTAAGTTACCTATTTTAACTTTGCATTTATGGAAGGCGGGAGCTACACAGGCATTCCTTTCTAGGTCTACTCGTAGGGGTTTCTACTTACCAATGTAATGGTGTACGCCATGCTATAGGGGAGTTCCATCATTTATGTGCTCTGAGTTCTCTTGCCATCGTATGGGTTAATGTCCCGGACTGGTGCAAAATTAACCTAGGTAATGTAAAGGTTTTTGTCATGAACATTCTAGCCACATACTAAAAGTGCGTGAAACATACGGCAAAAAGAAAAGGTCATGACTTGTGAGTAAAGTTGTACACCTCTGCAGAGTATAAATCTAATCGATTAGCCGTACTCACGGTCATGGGAGTTTTGGTGAACTGATGCATGTTAGATGTTTTATTATTTTCAAAAGGGCTTGGTTTCATTTGTTTTACAACTGTTGTTTTATGTCAAAGAGCCGACATTGATGGACTTCATGATTGGATTATTCGTTGCTCGCAAAGGGATGTGAGTATTATTTATGATTTACTTATTTGTTATCAATCAAACTTGCTCTTACTTACAAATTCCGTTTATAAATTACAACTTGATTTACAAATTCCGCTTTATGCAAATTAACTGTAGTAACATTTTTTTTGACTTGGCATGCATTTTATGCATTTGAAAATACCATGTTTAAGTCTTGCAAAGTACGAAAGTACTCACCCTTACTTAATTTATTGTTTTAGGTGGATAAGTCAGTGAAGCTTCGAAGAGTTCTTTTCGTCACAGTATGCGAAAAATTCTTCGACGACATCTTTCTAGGGATTTATGCTTCATCAGTTGCCTGCGGGTTGATTGGGCACACTACAAGGCTTTGCTTCTTTTGCTGTCTTATGCTCTGAGTTGTAAGATTTCTTTATATAATAAATTTTGCTTCATTAATATGATGTATGATTGTGATTTCAATTGTTGTAAATGTGTGTACTAGCTACTAATCCAGAGACTAGCACTGTATGCACATTGAATTTTCATTTTTATGTTTTATGTAAAAATAAGGGTCGTTTCAGTTTTTGACCAGGTATAAAACTACTAATGATGCTCCTTAGCAGCATCCTGATGGTCTACTAATGATTTAGTTTATGACGCTTTCTGATCCAGACTTTTCTTGGATGCTTTCTCAACGTGTTGACATCATATGTCCAGTGTACTAAGTTTCACTTAAAGTTAGGTACATTACACGAATGAATCCGCGCGGAAATAAAGCTGAGTCGTTGCCCCTATACCCTACGTACCCCGCGGACGACGATGCCGCTTGGAAATTGACTGTTGCAACGCGCCATGGACCAGGACTGCACCCGGAAAGAATGTGAATTCTACGATACCTTTGTTTCCCGTGTCCTGTACGCACCCCTCCAAAAGCAGCGAGACAAGTCAGCGAGCACATCAGAGCATCACCGCTAAATTGTGCACTTGTTTTGGCTGGCCTGCCAGTGCCTCTCGCTGTCAAGCCCTTGGAATTCTGCGGCTCGCCGGAGCCATCGATATATCAGGGCGGTGGTGCACCCAGAAAGAAAGTGAATTCTACGACAAATACCTTTCTCAGAATGTGAAATCTATGACTAATACTTTTCTCAGAATGGTCCTGATGTTTTACTGTTATTTGTGTAAATTTCTTAGAATTTTAGCGAATTTCCCTCGTATTCATTTATAATATCAATCTAAACAGTAGTTTTTGATTTAGCAGAAATATCAACCCACCTCCATAATTCATAAAACTTTTTGGAGAGGCTCTCCAGACCATTTGAGATTTAAGTAAAATATTTCTATAATTGTTCTTATTTAAATCTGGAGTTTAAAATTCAGAAACAATAACCAGATTATTGAAAATGTTTTCTTTGAATGCCAAAATTCCAGAAAATCCAAAACAGATTCTGAAAATTTATAATAAACTAACTTGGAAACTTCATATTTCAATTTAGTGAAAATTTGGGATGTTACATATATATATACACACACACACACATATAACCACTCATGCAGACGAATTAAAATAGTAGAAAATCAATACTTGGCAAAAATCTAAAAGACTAAACCGTGATAATAAGAAAAGTTTTAAGGTGCAATTTGCAAATATTCGTATGCAAAAGCTTTTGTACTTGGAACTATAAGTTACAGATGAATTAAAGCAACAGAACAATAATTTTTAGTAATTATATAAAGTCTACAAGAGTAAACCATAATAATCAGAAAGATTTTAAGGTGTATTCTGCAAATTTCTGTATGACGGAAGGCCTCATTCTTAAAACTACATTATAGGGTCCAAGTTGCAGTTTTTCCATAGAAAAGACCTAAATTCAATAGATAGTCATGTGTCAGTGCGTTGCAACAGAAACTCAATTTGCAATAAAAAGTTTATTTGCAAAGAGCACTAATAGTGGCAAAGGTGGGTAATTAAAGAGCAATGGCAAAGGTGGGTAATTTTGATGAAGTAACAGTGGTAAAAGTGGGTAATTAAAGAGCAGTGACAAAGGTGGGTAATTTTGATGAAGTAACGTGGGAAGAAACTCTCACTTTATATAGTAGAGATATATACACACACGGTGGCGGTATTCCACACCTGAGCTTAGAATAGCTATTCTCAAGGCCCTACGGAGAAGTAAATTCCACGCACTAGCCAAAACGTAGTGAGTTAATGCATTGCAAACAACACTAGTAAATACAGCCTGCTAGTAAATCACGAAATATTTTACTATAGAATAATTGATGAATTTACTAGTGAAGCGCATGCAAAGCACACCTGAATCTAATTCAGTAGTAAATCATAAATACATTTTACTATAAAATAACATATTGAATTATTATCGAATCACTTACTAGTTCATGTGTTGGTCAACCCAGCTAATTAATATGTATTGTAGTTTGTACATGATTCTGTTTCTTCTTTGTCTTTTTCATATCTTTCAGCTGATATTGATTTTGATTTTCAAATTTTACAAGGTTGTATAATCCCACCTCTCCTATCTATGGCAAATTTTTGAGAATTTTGAAAACGTGTACTTATGATTTTCAAAAAATAAGAATATAGTTCTATTTGCTGGATCTACAGTAAAATATTTGAAAAATTCTCAAAAAATTACCATACGTAGAGAAGTCAAGTTTTTACAATCCATTAAAATTTGAAGACCAAAATCAATTGCATTTGAGAGATATGAAAATAACAAAGTACCAAACAACAACATATCGTATCTTTTACTATTAAAAAATTAACATTTTACTGTAAAAAATTCTCAAAAAAATTACCACACGTAGGGGTGGTGTGATTCTATAATCTTGTAAAATTTGAAGGCCAAACTCAATCAGATTTGAAAGATGTGAAAATAATAAAGTAATAAACAGCAGCATATACTATCTTTTACTGTCAAGAAAACTACATTTTATTACCTATTACTCAATGTGTTACCACATTCTGTATACAACAGACTTATGGTATAAAATTTATGAATATTATATGTATAAGTTTTTAAAAAATTTTAAAAAATTATAATATGTAGGGCAGATGAGGTTCTACAGGCCTACAAAATTTGAAGAACAAACTCAATGCCATTTGAAAGATATGAAATTAACAAAATACTAAACAATGAAAAATCCCTAGTTAGTCGAATTTGTCTTTTTCATATCTTTAAGCTGATATTTATTTTGGTTTTGAAATTTTACAAGGTTGTATAATCACACCTCCCCTATGTATAGTAATTGTTTGAGAATTTTTTAAAATGTTCAAGTATAGTTTTCATGAATAAGAATATAGTTTGTTTGGTATTCCTACGGTAAAATATCTGAAAAATTCTCAAAAAATTACCGCACATAGGGGAGTCGAGCTTATACAATCTTATAAAATTTAAATACCAAACTCAATTAGATTTGAATGATATGAAAATAATAAAGTACCAAACAACAACATATCGTATGTTTTACTACCAAAAAAATAGCACTTTATTGTAAAAAATTCTCAAAAAATCATCATGCATAGAGGAGATGCGATTCTACAACTTTGTAATATTTGAATACCAAACTCAATCAGATTTGAAAGATATAAAAATAACAATATGCTAAACAGCACCATATACTAACTTTTACTGTCAAGAAAACTACATTATACTGCCTATGACTCAATTTGTTCTTACATGTTGTATACAGCAACCTCATAGTGTAAATATATAAAAATTGTATGTACAAGTTTTTGAAAAATCCAAAAAAATTACCATATATAGGGTAGGTAAGTTTCTACAGACCTACAAAATTTGAAGATCAAACTCAATCACATTTAAAAGATATGAAATTGACGAAGTACTAAACAATGAAAAATCATTAGTTAATCGAAATTGTCTTTTTCATATTTTTCAACTGATATTGATTTTGGTCTTCAAATTTTACAGGGTTGTATAATATCACCTCTTCTATCTGCAGTAAGTTTTTTGAGAATTTTTTAAAATATGTACTTATGATTTTCATGAATAAGAATATAGTTCTGTTTGCTAGACCTGCAGTAAAATGTTTGAAAACTTCTCAAAAAAATTACCACACATATGGGAGTCAAGCTTCTACAATCATGTAAATTTTCAAGACCAAACTCAATTGGAGTTGAGAGATATGAAAATAATAAAGTGCTAAACAGCAGCATATCATATCTTTTACTATCGAAAAAAATAATATTTTACTGTAAAAAATTCTAAAAAAATTACCACGCGTAGGGGACATGTGATTCTACAACTTTGTAAAAATTGAAGACCAAACTTAATAAAATTTGAAAGATATGAAAATAACGAAGTACCAAACAACAAATATATATCGCTTTTTATCGTTAAGAAAACGCATTTTACTACCGACACTCAATGTGTTCTTGATGTCAGATACAATGACCTCATGGTGTAAAATTTATGAAAATCATATGTACAAGTTTTCGAAAAATCTTAAGAAATTACCATATGTAGGGTAGGTGAACATCTACAGGCCGACAAAATTTGAAGATCAAACTCAATCGCATTTGAAGGATATAAAATTGACAAATCACTAAACAATGAAAAATCACCACTTAGCCAAATTTGTCTTCTTCATATATTTCAACTGATATTGATTTTTGTCTTAAATTTTTACAGGATTGCATAATCTCATCTTCCTTATCTATGGTAATTTTTTGAGAATTTTTTTGAAAATATGTATTTATGGTTTTCGTGAATAAGAATTTAGTTCTGTTTGTCGGACATATAGTAAATTATTTAAAAAATTCTCAAAAATTACCACATATAGGGTAGATAAGATTCTACAATTGTAAAAATTTGATGACCAAACTCAATAAGATTTGAGAGATATGAAAATAACAATGTGGCAAACAACAGCATATACTATCTTTTACTGTCATAAAAATAACATTTTACTATGAAAAATTCTCAAAAAATTATCACACATAGGGGTGGTGAGATTCTACAACCCTATAAAATTTCAAGAGCAAACTCACCCGAAATTAAGAGATATGAAAATAACAAAGTGCCAAACAACATCACAAGCTATCTTTTACTGTCAAGAATGTAACACCCCGACGCCCAACGCGCGCCACGGATGCTACCAACCCTCTAAATAACTAATGACAGCTCTACGAAAAGACTGAAGACAACCTCTATGAACTTGACTGCCATCAACCACTAGACTCTAAAACCGGTTTTAAAACTAAGTCACCGAAATCTACAAAATTTCGGCATGACCTCTCTAGAAAAATAGGACATCCACTCAGCAGACAGAAAACATTTCAGTAATATCATTCTAGCAGGTCCTTAGTTAACCAATCACGCAACCAATAGGATTTAATAAACTCCACCACGACGCACAACACATGACAATCGCATTACATACATCAAGACTTAATGAATCAGTTAAATGAATGGTTGGAGACCGAAGACGTGCACGTGATACTACTCCCAAACCCGACGAGCCAGCTGCAAAGTACCTAAGACAAGAAACAAACAAGCGTGAGTCCAAGACTCAGCAAAGTGCGATAAGCAGGAAAAGTAATGAATTAGACTAAAATACAGCTACTTTAAGACATAAAGTAACATTTCCTTTAATTGATATCCAGAATAAAAGAAGCAGTTTGAATTCAAATAAATCCAAATACACGATTACTTCACTATTATACATAACCATTACTTAATTGAAATCATTAAGTAAAAGTAAATGTAAATCAGCGACAACCCCACAGCTATCTCATAACTCAGATTAACTGAATCCCAAACTTCAGGATTCAGTTTAACTATTCTTCATACCTCCTTTGACAGTTTCGGATGAGTCCACGACTCAATCCCCAACCTGCACTTGCCATTAACTCAGAACCACGATTACCATTCACTATGCAATGCAATGCAATGCAATGCAATGCAATCATGCTACCATGCTCGAATGCATCCTTTTAGCCTATACCTAGATAGCTAGAGGAACACCGTCGGTGTTCACCCTCGCCTCCTTCCAGCCCAAAGGAAGGTGCCTACTCTATCTTGTCTCGCCCTGCTCACTTCGATGAACGAGACTACGAGTAGGACTTTCGTGTTCACTACGTGTGAACACAGAGGCCCGCATCAAAAATGGGTCACCTCTTCCATTATGAATGCACATATGCAATTTAACATACTTAAATCACAAGAAAAGTGCACTCCTTTCCCACTTTCGCCGTTTTCCTCAACATGAACATAAATACGCATGTTCAATATCATTATCATCATCACAACATGCTCAACTATAAGCATACTCATTTGTACAATTCATAATGCATTGCAATAATAGAAATTGAATAACTTACTTCCCGTTGCAAACAATCATCCATCCTCATTATCATGCCAAGAGCAACTTCTAAATATGCTATTAAGTATTAAACATAACCAAATCATTAGGATTTTCATACTCTTATCGCAAGCAAAGCAGTTAACTGTGAGACCCCATTCCGAGGAACGGGAACCTCCATGTGATTACCGTGCTATTCCCTGGATCAGTAGCTAGCACTCACATGTTTACAACATTCATACCACAACCAAAAGCCAAGTTTTAATTACATCACTTGTCACAGTATTAATTATACAGAGTATTATTACAACAAATTAAAATCAAGGAACATAATATAAAGCTTAAGTTCAAAAGCCGAGTAGCATGCCCAACCAAAAGCCCACAGGCATCTGACTAGGCAAAATCCCTAGGGAGAAACACCGCCATAATCCCCGTGACCTGCTTGGAAGTACACGTCTTCTGGCACATCGCAGGGATATTCTTCTGAACAATGTTGATAGCAAGATTGAGTACATTTGTACCCAGCAAGACTTATAGTGTATCACAGATGCAATTAAATATACATGCTGGCCATTTCAAAGGAACAGGTTCTAAGTTATTTTGCATTTTGCAGAAAGAATTTAAATGTATGATCATAATAGATTGAAATTCCCATTTCCATGAAACAGCATAGTATTTTCATAATTTATCAGAAAAATAACCATGTTCCATGTCTTAGCATACCAAATGGCATAAACCCGCACATGTCGATCCTTTGACCAAAACAGGTAGTTGTTAAAACAAAACCATTCCAAACCATTTTGGAAAATGTAAATCTCTAACATTGGAATGACTTCACCAAGTGCCCATGATCATGGGCGCGCTAATCGATTAGATTTTATACTCGCAGAGTTGTACAGCTTTACCCACAAGGAATGATCAACCTCTTTTGCGTGCCAATTGACACACTTCCTTTGGTGTGCGGCAAGGAGATCATACGAATCGCTACATCATCTAGACATGACTTCGATCCAGCCCGGACGTTATCCTCGCCAGAGGAATGTAAACACACACATGACGTGGTTCCTTTCACGTACCCACACACACACACCGCTTCTGTTCATGACAAGGCGTACACCGCTGCATGGGTGGAAACCCTCCAAGCAGCACCAAACCGAATGCTCGCAAGCTCCGCCTACCAAAGAGCAAAGCCATATCCAAATAACTTAATAGGTTACGACCGCCTGGCCCCAGCCCTCGTGGTTGCACGGAATTCTTGGGTCGATAAGCGCCCCATTGCTCATCCTTAATTTGACACGGCGACACTTCACCCTACACTACGTGCAAAACCCAGATTGCACTTCCTGCTATTGCCAATAATCGCCGCGATCGAATCCATAGTTTTGGTTTTCAGGTTTTTAATCAAATATTAACAACCATTTTCGTGGTACGCCATTTATAAAAGAAATCATTTGTGAAACATCATGTCGAACTACAAAGAAAGCTAAGCAGCTTATATTATTTCGTCGATTATACCCAAAACGACATTAAGTATGTCTAAGCATACTAAGGTTTACAAAGTTCACTTGTTCGAAATTGAGGCAAACCATAATTTACAGGCATAATACTAATTCTACCCCAAATTAGCAAGTTTTATGGGGAATTATGCTCATGCACCCATTTAAAACAAAAACAACATATGGTAGGTAAATTATCGGTTCAACATGTTCAAGGAATTGCTTGCCTTGCTCTTCCTCTGCTATATCCAACTCGGTCAAGAATCGCTTCTTCCTCCTCGAAGGTATCACCGCTCTACACGTCGCGTCGAGGGAAACAATAGTAATTAAGAACTTGCAAAAGGGCAAAAAGAAAATTGATAGAAAAAGCAAATAAAATTTCATGTAAGATCAAAGATTAATTATGTGTATTATTTAATCATACTTTCTGAATTTAAGATGCCAATTTATGTATTCTTTTATTTCTATTTTCGAATTCAAGATGCTAAAATTGATTAAGTTTATAAAGATGAATTCATGTTTGCTTGAATAACATTTTTCATCCTTTTTCTTAGGATTCAGATTCCAAGCAATATTTATTTAAACTTTTAGTTATTAATAGCCAACTTACATCCTATTACATCTTGCATATATCATATATGTATATATGCAAGTATAATAGCATATTTTAGTTTACGCATTGCCTATAAGTATTTATACTTAACTAAGGTTAACATTATTTTCCTTAATATCATTTTTATAGTCTTTATTATTCATGAACTTTTCTTGATTATAACTCTGTTTACATACATGAATATATATATGTGTGTGCATATACATATATATACATATATACATAAAGACTAGTGTGAATTATTGAGATTAGGCATATGTTTAATTATTTAGGAATCTTAAAAGTTATGTTTAATTATCCATTTTCAGCACACATTAAAATCAGAATATCATATTCTTAATAATTATTAAAATCAATAATATTCTTTAAGCATTTAAATCTACAAATTCTTATTTTCTTTTTTAATAATTAAAGCATGGATTTATTTAACAAAGCAAATTAACTTTAAAACATAAATATTTTTATATATTCAAACTCATTTCAGAACAAGGATTTCAAAAGTATTTAGTTTCATTTATTTTGATTAAGTCTAATTTAATCTTTTTCTTAACTCATAAATGCTCATTTCGGTATTTTCATTTTAGAATCTCACACAGTAACTCTTTCTAGAATATTTTTGTATATTATAATACTACTGGATTTTATATGATTTTACAAATTTATTTCATAACATTCGAGCAATATTTCAAAAGTTATTACAGTTTGAATTTTAAACCGAGTTGAAATTCAGTTTTAATTGCAAAATACGTTTTCCACTGTTTTGAAAACGTATTCTCACGCCGCATGGGCTCAGTTCAAAACCCACAAGGATCGACAAACCGCCCCACATTTCAGCGATACGTAGCAGGCATACGGTTTCTTCCTCGCCGCGAATCATCAACGGAACGGCGGAATGGTCTCGACCATTAGCTTCACCTCGCCAAGACGCATCTAGGGACCAACTAATTTGAGTAGAGGTGGTCGAAGGTGGTCGCCACCGTGAGAGGCGGTGAGCCAGGCGAACCACGGCGATTCACCACCGGCGAACCATTCAACAGAAGAAGTACTCGGTGAGCATCAGTGAGGGTAGGGTATCCCATTTCACCTTGGTTTTGGTTGGGAGACACACCGGAACGAAGCCGTCCACGCGTCGTCGCCGAGTCAAGAAGAAGGGTTTCGGTGCGGCCAAGCACGGCTAAGAAAAGAGAAATTGGAGCATGATCAAGAAAGTATGAAGTAGGGAGATGCTCTGGGTGAATCAATTTGAGAGGTTACCTTTGGTGAGCTCGATTGGTGATCTCCCCTTTTCGGGTTCTCCAAAGGAAGAACGGCGAAATGAGGAAGAAGAAACGTGCTGGCTCAGTGAGAATGAGGAGGATGGCAGTAGTGTTCCTTTGCGACACAGCTGGGCTTTTATAGCGGCAAAAGAGAAGGGCTCCAGGGTTTGAACGGGAACGGGATTGCTCTGGAGAAATTTCGACGCAGGCGCAGCTGAAGTTCTCCTCGCTTCAGGAAGGAACGGAACGGGGTACGTGCAGGAGGGGCTGTCGCCTGGCGTGGCGCACCGGGATTGCTCAGTCAGAGGGGGAAGGACAGCAGCTGGAGAAATTGCGACGCAAGCGCAGGAGCTGTGAGTGAGCTGAGAGAATGAGCCTCTGCTCAGTGAGGACGAAGCAAAGGGCTGACCGGTGGGACCGGGCCCACACGTCAGTGAAAAAGGAACGAACCGCCTCAGCGTTTTGACCGGCAGCTGCACTGAACTGGCGTCAATTGGATAGCTATCCTGGGTCAAGGATCTCTCCAACTTTTTCTACACGCTCTCCTGGAGGTAGATATGGTCCAGGTAAATTTTCAAGTCAATTTGCTTCGTGTAGAATTAATTAAAATTCTGACATTGCACTGTGCTCAGAATTTCCAGTTTTGCATTTGAATTTGCAGAGGGTTCAAGACTTTTCTAAAATTTTTTAAACTTTTTTTTTTCAAATGTAATTAGGACAAGGATTCTTATGTAAAATTTTCGGCTCAGGATATTACCCCAGTAATTTATAAAAATTCTGACACTTCATTTTTCAGTTTTTATTTGATTCTGTTTTCGAATTATTTGGAGACATATCCCATGAGATAATCTCCTGAGATTTTTACCAGTGGTGAATACTGTATCAAGGGTAATTTGGTAAATTTTTCAGCCGAAGGTGAGCTCTGAATATTTTTCACAAATTCGGACAGAGCACTGTTTCTAGTCAATTTGGCTAAATATTTCATTTTCTTTATTCAATTTGTTATTCTGTTATTTTTCTCAGTGCAGAAATTGTTTTCCCTGCACATTGGAATTTCAGAAAAGAAATTATTCCCAACTTCTCTTTTGTTCATTTAATTGCTCCCATTTTCTTTAATTGTTTTTGCAATACAAAAATCCAAGGAATAAATCCAGAAAATCACAAATTCAACAAAACTCAAGAATATTCAAAATGCAAAGTCACATTATAGTATTTCATAGTTTTACAATTTTCAGGATGTTACAGTTCTACCCCCCTTACAGAAATCTCGACCCCGAGATTTGGTCGGCCTAAAGAAAGAAGTCAGGAAATTCTTCTTTAAGGTGATCTTCGCGCTCCCACGTCGCTTCCTTTTCCGAGTGATTACTCCATTGAACCTTTATCATCTTGTGAGATTTATTACGAGTGCGGCGCCCGCTTCTTCAAGAATCTTGATTGATGTTTCGGTATGTCGATCTGGTTGCGATCAAGCTCCTCAATTTGAGTAAGCTCGATGGAAGACGAAGACATTTTCTAAGTTGCGATACATGAAAGACATTGTGAACACTGGCTAACTGGGGTGGTAGTTCTAATCGTATGCTTTCTCTCCTATTTTCCCCAAAATCTGGTAGGGACCAATATATCTTGGTGCCAACTTCCCCTGAATCTGGAATCGGTGAACACCACGAAGCGGAGAAACTTTAAGATAAACAAAGTCTCCAACTTCAAAACTTAAGTCACGCCGACGATTATCAGCATAACTTTTCTGTCGAGATTGAGCTTCCCTCAATTGACTTCTAATCATATCCACATGCTCTTGGGCTTCTTGGATTAAGTCTGGACCAAAGAATTGTCTTTCTCCTACTTCGGACCAGAAAAGAGGTGTCCGACATTTTCTGCCATAAAGGGCTTCAAAAGGGGACATTTGCAGACTTGCTTGAAAACTGTTGTTATATGAAAACTCTGCAAGTGCGAGACACTTCTCCCAATTAGTGCTATAAGATAGCACACAAGCTCGTAACATGTCTTCAAGAATTTGATTTGTCCGTTCAGTTTGCCCATCAGTTTGAGGATGATAAGCCGTACTGAAATTCAACTTGGTTCCCAGCAAATTGTGCAACTTTTCCCAAAAATGAGATGTAAAGTGTGATCCACGATCAGATACAATTGTTTTTGGTACTCCATGCAAACGCACAATATTGCTAATATATAATTCAGCAAGTTTATCTCCAGAATAAGTGGTTCTAACTGGAATGAAATGTGCTACTTTGGTTAATCGATCCACAATTACCCAAATAGAATCATTCCCTTTCTGAGTTCGGGGTAGACCAGTAATGAAGTCCATACTGATGTCA
Source organism: Guadua angustifolia (assembly GCA_036346375.1). NCBI lineage: Eukaryota > Viridiplantae > Streptophyta > Magnoliopsida > Poales > Poaceae > Guadua > Guadua angustifolia. Next base: position 268,743 of record JAYEVE010000210.1, read on the forward strand.
TCCCATTTCCATTCTGGAATCTGCAATGGTTGAAGGAGTCCAGCCGGACGTTGATGTTCGGCTTTAACTCGCTGACATATGTCACACCTAGCCACATATTCAGCTATGTCCTTTTTCATATTAGGCCACCAATATTCTCTTTTAAGATCTCGATACATCTTTGTACTTCCGTGATGGATAGATAAAGGAGATTCATGAACTTCGTAAAGAATTAGCTTCTTAATTTCAGAGTTGTTCGCACATAGATTACGGTTCCTCGAGAATTATTCCATCCATACTTTCGAAAATTCAGATTCTTGGCCCTCTTTAACTGTTGTTGAATCCTCTTCACGCCTTCATCTTCAAATTGTGCGGTTTTGATTTGACTCTTAAGTGTTGGTTGTACTTTAAGAGCTGCTACAAAACCTTTTTCAACTAGATTCAAGTTGAGCTTTTGAAACTCCTTTACTAACTTTCATGCTTAGAAATCCAAGTACAACAAAGTTTCCTGCTAAGAGCATCGGCTACAACATTGGCTTTTCCAGGATGATAATGAATGCCAAGATCATAGTCTTTAATTAGTTCTAGCCATCTTCTTTGTCTCAAGTTCAAATCTGGTTGAGTAAAGAAGTACTTAAGGCTTTTGTGGTCTGTATAAACTTCAGTTCTATTTCCAATAAGATAGTGTCGCCAAATCTTAAGAGCATGAACCACAGCCGCTAATTCAAGATCATGTGTGGGTAATTTTGCTCATGAGGGCGGTTGCCGAGAAGCATATCGACAACCTTTCCTCTTGCATTAACACACATCCTAATCCATGATGTGATGCATCACAAGATACTTCAAACTTTTATGGATATCTGGTAACACCAACATCAAGCGTATGTTAATCTCTTTCAATTCTTTAAAACTTGCTTCACAAATGTAAGTCCACACAAATTTCTTTTTCCTTTTTCAAGAGTTGTGTTAATGGCCTTGCAATTTTGAGAAATTCTCAATGAATCGGCGATAATACCCAGCCATACCCAGAAAACTTCGAACTTTAGTGATTGATTGTGGTCTTTCCCAAGTTAAAACTGTTTGAACTTTACTTGGGTCCACTGCTACTCCTTTACTGGATAAAACATGCCCAAGAAATGCAATTTCTTTTAACCAGAACTCACATTTTTCAAACTTGGCATAAAGTTTATTTTCTCTCAGTTTTCCAAGAACTAGATGCAAATGTTGCACATGATCTTCTTCATTCTTGGAATAGATGAGAATATCATCAATAAAGACCACTACAAATTTGTCCAAGTATTCCATGAATATTTTATTCATCAAGTTCATAAAATTGGCTGGAGCATTGGTAAGACCAAAAGACATTATCGGTACTCAAATAATCCATAACGAGTTGTAAAGCGGTCTTTGGAATATCGAAGGTCTGATTTTCAATTGAAAATATCCCAATCTCGGATCAATTTTAGAAAAGATCTCGAGCCCCACTTAACCGATCAAACAAATCATCAATTCGGGAAGGGATACTTATTTTGATCGTGACTCATTTAGAGTACGATAATCTACGCACATCCGTAGACCACCGCCTTTCTTTTCAACAAATGTAACAGACTCCCCAAGGTGACACTAATCGACGGATAAATCCTTTACTTAATCGATCATCAAGTTGCTTCTTTAATTCTCGCTAATTCATTAGGTGGCATACGATATGGACGCTTTGAGGTGGGTGCGCTCGTGCACAACATCAATCACAAACTCCATATCGCGTCCGGAGGCATACCCGCAATTCGGCGAGAAAAACATCGATATTCATTAACTACTGGCACTTGGCATAATTTAGGATTGGCTATAGAACACAAGACTGGCTGATGGTTATGAGATTTAACAACTGATGAGAACTCCACATGAATGCCATCTTGGTTTACAAGAGTTATAGATCTATTAGCACAGTCTATGCAACCCTTATGTTTGGCTAACCAATCCATTCCCAGAATTACGTCTAATCCAGATGTTTCTATTACCATAAGGTCAGCGTAAAATAATACTTCTTTTATCCTTATGCTGACTTCAGGACAGAAGATATCAGTTTGAATGGTAGATCCAGGAGATTGAACATTCATAAAAGTAGGCAAGCAGGAAACTTCCAAATGATTTTGCTTAGAAAACCTCTTAGAGATGAAAGAGTGAGAAGCTCCCGAATCAAATAAGACCAAAGTGGGGACAGAATGTACTAGGAACATACCTAGCACAACGTCAGGCGCATCTTGAGCTTCTTCAACAGTAACATGATGAAGACGCCCCACATTCCCACCTTGAGCTTGAGGATTAGTAGACCTCTGAGATTGTTGATTTCGAACTCAAGGCCGCCCTTGAACTTGGGGCCGACTGCCTTTTTCTTGGGGCAAGAACTGCATAGTGCCCCGCCATTGCAATTGAAACATGTGACATTAGGTGCTTGCCTCAGGCACCGGTCGACACTCTGGTCTGCTGTGATGGGCGACCCGGTTGTTGTCTGTGGTGGTGAGGAGCGAGGAGCTCGACTCACAACCCGCTGAGCCTGCGGAACTTGCCGCTGAGCTCTCTGGACTTGGAATGGCGGTCGACGAGTATTCGTCAATGGCCCACCTTGTGACCTGAACTGGCTAGAGCCGGAAGTCCTCTGTGCCATCCATTTGCGCCGCTCTCTAATACCTCCTTACTTCCTCGCTTACTCTCACCGCCTTTGTCTACTAAGGATTGAAAATCATTAATATCTTGCGCTATTAATGCCCACTTGATCTCTTCATTCAGTGATCCTGAATTTCTCAATTTTCTTGCTTCCTCAGCCACTTCATGGGTAGCATACCTAGACAATCGATTGAAGCGGTGCAGATACTCCATTATCGACATGTTTCCTTGCTTCAAGTCAAGAAACTCCTTCCTCTTCACCTCAATGACACTTGGCGGAATATGGGTACGATTTAAATGCCGCTTAAACTCTGGCCAAAGCACCACATGACCCTCTGGCATAATAGCCTGGTAATTCTCCCACCAAATGGCTGCTGCTCCCTGCAACTGATAGGAAGCATACAGCGCTTTCTCTCTCTCGTCACACTGCGCAATAGTCAACTTACTTTCCATTGCGCGGAGCCAATCATCTGCTTCCAATGGCTCAGATGATGAAGAGAACATAGGAGGTTGAGTCCTTAAGAACTCATTCAGCTTGGATGTTTGATACGGCCCTCCATTTCCTCCACGATTTGCACCTTGTGCAGCTAAAGTTTGAGCAATTTGTTGGAGTATCAGGGTATCGGTTCGCCTGCCTTGTTCCATCATTGCCAAAACTTGCGCCATGGTGGGCGACTCTGGCAAATGCTCTTCAGGTTCTGGATCTTGAGTTCCCTATGAAGCAGACGGCTCATGCCCTGTCGCCCGAGATGTGGAAGCTCTATGTGCTGGGTGTTGCGGATTTGGTTGAGAAGGCGTTGGGACACCCACTCTTGGAGTGCGAGTATCCGGATCCTCCTCACTTTGCAGAAGTCGACTTAATGATCTCGTCGCCCTCATTCTGAAATTTTTTATTCTTTTAGTATGACATAGCCAAAAGATACAAGGTATGGGATAATCTCATCGAAAACTTTCACTAACATAGTTACCATTCGCGAGAGAAAATCCTTTATTATTTATTCACACAGCACACAACCAAAAGTTACAACTGCAGCCATGCATTACTCGCATAATTATACATACCTACACACATACCTATATTTCACACGCGCACATACATAGGGTGCTCTTACATTCCCATTTTATTCATTTTGAGTACTGGTATCACTAGTCGAAGTCGCTAGGAGCTATCCAACCGCCCCCAATAAAAGGGTAAGGAGGTGGTGGATCCGCATCACAACTACTCTCTGAGCTAGATGGAGCAGCGAGACGTACTACTGCACCAACAGGGTGGAACTGGCGCAAGTACTCCTGTCTATTCCCAGTCCTTCGTGCCCTTAACCTTGTACCATTCCGCTGCGACCGGATATAAGAATCCATATTCAACCTATGGACTTGACAAAGCTTCCTCATCAATTTTCTTCCTGCTTCCTGAACAGCTTGATTTCTGAGAGGATTGCAATGCTTGGTTTGCTGGCATATCACTTGATTCCTCAGTACAGTGGAGGCTCGAGCTCGAACTTTGAATCCCACAGTCGTTGGTTTGACTGTGAACATAGTCTGATTTTCTGCTTGTCCTAAGTCTTCCGCCAATCTTCTGACCATCTCTGCCCAATTCACGGGACTAGTCATCTTGAAAATTTTCAAAAACTCAGACGAGAGTAATTAATAAATAATTGTTATCAAAATAAAAGACATATATAGAGCCCATATTCCATAATAACCCGCATAATTCAAATTGACTATGCATCATAATTCAATTTTAAAGACTTATGTTACATGCAAAAGTTACCACTTCTTTTATTTCATATTACACAAGATACAAAAGGGTTTACAACTCCCTATACCTCTACTCTAAACTCACCTCCCTACAGACTCTAGGGACACACTCCTTACGCCTGTACACCTGAGGAGCCTCAGGCCTATAGGTGCAAGTGCTACGGGGATCTATACCCTTGTCATTAACAAGACGAGGGCAACTACTAAAAGTAGACATCCTAGCACCACGACTCACTCCCGGGGTAAACACATAAGAAGCTGGTGGTGCACGACTGGCAGCTGGAATCTGAGACTCTCCACCACTCAACACCTCATGAGAAACTGTACCACGAGCCACCCCTAAAGCTAGGCGAGTTTCCAGAAACGCCATGCGCCTGCGCGTCTCTAGAAGCTCCTGCGCTAACTGGACATAATGCTTGTCTAGCCTATTCACAAAATCCACCATAACTCTAAGACTTTGATCCTGCGCCAACTGATCTCAGATACGTTGTTTCCAAATAAGGCCTACTAGGAAAATAAAAATAGCTAGGACCCAAATCTGAAAGTATATGACGCAACCTAACCACTGCCTGATAGGCGGCCTCATTCATTGACGCATCAATGGAAGAGCCATATCCCTCAAAACACCTCTCCCCCTCATTGAAGACCGGTCTAGGAGGGATAAACACTCGAGTGGCGTATTCCTTGGTCTTCGAACTAAGGTACGCCTGATACACCACATAATGAGGTAATCCCTCGTAGTGGCACTCTTCTAGCAAGTAATGTAAGGTGCCCATCATTCCTGAAAGCTCAGGGACAGTAGACTCGTGACAAGGGACATATCGAGTCATCTACAAAAACAAGAAATTATAAGTTTAATGATAATAACAATAATAATAATAACAGATAGTTGAGAAGCTACAAATAAGAAAATTAGCAATTATGCTAAATTTCATTATTAGTAGGGGACGACTTTTAAATTAATACTTCATATGGGTTCAAATTATTTATTTGTTGTCTTAAGATTTTTAACTCCCAGGGTTTCCTACAGTCATTATGGCTCTGATACCAATGCTGTGAGACCCCATTTCGAGGAACGGGAACCTCCATGTGATTACCGTGCTATTCCTGGATCAAGAGCTAGCACTCACATGTTTACAACATTCATACCACAACCAAAAGCCAAGTTTTAATTACATCACTTGTCACAAGATTAATTATACAGAGTATTATTACAACAAATTAAAATCAGGAACATAATATAAAGCTTAAGTTCAAAAGCGAGTAGCATGCCCAACCAAAAGCCCACAGCATCGACTAGGCAAAATCCCTAGGAGAAACACCGCCATAATCCCGTGACACGCTTGGAAGTACACGTCTTCCGCACATCGCAGGATATTCTTTCGAACAATGTTGATAGCAAGATTGAGTACATTTGTACCAAAGAAGACTTATAGTGTATCACGATGCAATTAAATATACATCTTGGCCATTTCAAAGGAACAGTTCTAAGTTATTTTGCATTTTGCGTAAAGAATTTAAATGTATGATCATAATAGATTGAAATTCCCATTTCCATGAAACAAAGATAGTATTTTCATAATTTATCGGAAAAATAACCATGTTCCATGTCTTAGCATACCAAATGGCATAAACCCGCACATGTCGATCCTTTGACCAAAACAGTAGTTGTTAAAACAAAACCATTCCAAACCATTTTGGAAAATGTAAATCTCTAACATTGGAATGACTTCACCAAGTGCCCATGATCATGGTAGCGCTAATCGATTAGATTTTATACTCGCAGAGTTGTACAGCTTTACCCACAAGGAATGATCAACCTCTTTTGCTGTGCCAATTGACACACTTCCTTTGGTGTGCCGGCAAGGAGATCATACGAATGCTACATCATCTAGACATGACTTCGATCCAGCCCGGACGTTATCCTCGCCAGAGGAATGTAAACACACACATGACGTGGTTCCTTTCACGTACCCACACACACACACACCGTTTCTGCTCATGACAAGGCGTACACCGCTGCATGGGTGGAAACCCTCCAAGCACTCAAACCGAATGCTCGTGCAAGCTCCCGCCTACCAAAGAGCAAAGCCATATCCAAATAACTTAATAGGTTACGAACGCCCGCCCGGCCCTCGTGGTTGCACGGAATTCTTGGGTCGAGAAGCGCCCCATTGCTCGATCCTTAATTTGACACGGCGACACTTCACCCTACACTACGTGCAAAACCCGTATTGCACTTCCGGCTATTGCCAATAATCGCCCGCATCGAATCCATAGTTTTGGTTTTCAGGTTTTTAATCAAATATTAACAACCATTTTCAGGGTACTGCCATTTATAAAAGAAATCATTTGTGAAACATCATGTCGAACTACAGCAAAGCTAAGCAGTTATATTATTTCGTCGATTATACCCAAAACGACATTAAGTATGTCTAAGCATACTAAGGTTTACAAAGTTCACTTGTTCAGAAATTGAGGCAAACCATAATTTACAGGCATAATACTAATTCTACCCCAAATTAGCAAGTTTTATGGGGAATTATGCTCATGCACCCATTTAAAACAAAAACAACATATGGTAGGTAAATTATCTGGTTCAACATGTTCAAGGAATTGCTTGCCTTGCTCTTCCTCTGCTATATCCAACTCGGGTCAAGAATCGCTTTTCCTCCTCAAGGTATCACCGTCTTACGCGTCGAGGGAAACAATAGTAATTAAGAACTTGCAAAAGGGCAAAAAGAAAATTGATAGAAAAAGCAAATAAAATTTCATGTAAGATCAAAGATTAATTATGTGTATTATTTAATCATACTTTCTGAATTTAAGATGCCAATTTATGTATTCTTTTATTTCTATTTTCAATTCAAGATGCTAAAATTGATTAAGTTTATAAAGATGAATTCATGTTTGCTTGAATAACATTTTTCATCCTTTTCTTAGGATTCAGATTCCAAGCAATATTTATTTAAACTTTTAGTTATTAATAGCCAACTTACATCCTATTACATCTTGCATATATCATATATGTATATATGCAAGTATAATAGCATATTTTAGTTTACGCATTGCCTATAAGTATTTATACTTAACTAAGGTTAACATTATTTTCCTTAATATCATTTTTATAGTCTTTATTATTCATGAACTTTTCTTGATTATAACTCTGTTTACATACATGAATATATATATGTGTGTGCATATACATATATATACATATATACATAAAGACTAGTGTGAATTATTGAGATTAGGCATATGTTTAATTATTTAGGAATCTTAAAAGTTATGTTTAATTATCCATTTTCAGCACACATTAAAATCAGAATATCATATTCTTAATAATTATTAAAATCAATAATATTCTTTAAGCATTTAAATCTACAAATTCTTATTTTCTTTTTAGCTAATTAAAGCATGGATTTATTTAACAAAGCAAATTAACTTTAAAACATAAATATTTTTATATATTCAAACTCATTTCAGAACAAGGATTTCAAAAGTATTTAGTTTCATTTATTTTGATTAAGTCTAATTTAATCTTTTTCTTAACTCATAAATGCTCATTTCGGTATTTTCATTTTAGAATCTCACACAGTAACTCTTTCTAGAATATTTTTGTATATTATAATACTACTGGATTTTATATGATTTTACAAATTTATTTCATAACATTCGGAGCAATATTTCAAAAGTTATTACAGTTTGAATTTTAAACCGAGTTGAAATTCCAGTTTTAATTGCAAAATACGTTTTCACTGTTTTGAAAACGTATTCCCTCACGCGCGCATGGGCTCAGTTCAAAACCCACAGTGACTGACAAACCGGCCCCACATTTCAGCGACACGTAAGCAGTATACGGTTTCTTCCTCATGGCCGTGAATCATCACCGGAACGGCGGAATGGTCTGGACCATTAGCTTCACCTCGCCAAGACGCATCTAGGGGACCAACTAATTTGAGTAGAGGTGGCGGGAAGGTGGTCGCCACCGTGAGAGGCGAGCCACGCAGGCGAACCACGGCGATTCACCACCGCGAACCATTCAATGAAGAAGTACTCGGTGAGCATCGGTGAGGGTAGGGTATCCCATTTCACCTTGGTTTTGGTTGGGAGACACACCGAACGAAGTTGTCACGCGTCGTCATGGGAGTCAAGAAGAAGGGCTTCGGCTACATTGCACGGCTAAGAAAAGAGAAATTGGAGCATGATCAAGAAAGTATGAAGTAGGAGATGCTCTGGGTGAATCAATTTGAGAGGTTACCACCTGGTGAGCTCGATTGGTGATCTCCCCTTTCGGGTTCTCCGGTGAAGAACGGCGAAATAAGGAAGAAGAAACGTCTTGGCTCAAGTGAGAATGAGGAGGATGGCGAGTGTTCGCTTTGCGACCTGGTGGGCTTTTATAGCGGCAAAGAGAAGGGCTCAGTGGTTTGAACGGAACGGATTGCTCTGGAGAAATTTCGACGCAGCGCATGAAGTTCTCTCGCTCAGAAGGAACGGAACGGAATGCGTCAGGAGGGGCTGTCGCCTGGCGTGGCGCACCGGGATTGCTCAGTCAGAGGGGGAAGGACAGCAGCTGGAGAAATTGCGACGCAAGCGCAGGAGCTGTGAGTGAGCTGAGAGAATGAGCCTCTGCTTTCGTGAGGACGAAGCAAAGGGCTGACCGGTGGGACCGGGCCCACACGTCAGTGAAAAAGGAACGAACCGCCTCAGCGTTTTGACCGGCAGCTGCACTGAACTGGCGTCAATTGGATAGCTATCCTGGGTCAAGGATCTCTCCAACTTTTTCTACACGCTCTCCTGGAGGTAGATATGGTCCAGGTAAATTTTCAAGTCAATTTGCTTCGTGTAGAATTAATTAAAATTCTGACATTGCACTGTGCTCAGAATTTCCAGTTTTGCATTTGAATTTGCAGAGGGTTCAAGACTTTTCTAAAATTTTTAAACTTTTTTTTCAAATGTAATTAGGACAAGGATTCTTATGTAAAATTTTCGGCTCAGGATATTACCCCAGTAATTTATAAAAATTCTGACACTTCATTTTTCAGTTTTTATTTGATTCTGTTTTCGAATTATTTGGAGACATATCCCATGAGATAATCTCCTGAGATTTTTACCAGTGGTGAATACTGTATCAAGGGTAATTTGGTAAATTTTTCAGCCGAAGGTGAGCTCTGAATATTTTTCACAAATTCGGACAGAGCACTGTTTCTAGTCAATTTGGCTAAATATTTCATTTTCTTTATTCAATTTGTTATTCTGTTATTTTTCTCAGTGCAGAAATTGTTTTCCCTGCACATTGGAATTTCAGAAAAGAAATTATTCCCAACTTCTCTTTTGTTCATTTAATTGCTCCCATTTTCTTTAATTGTTTTTGCAATACAAAAATCCAAGGAATAAATCCAGAAAATCACAAATTCAACAAAACTCAAGAATATTCAAAATGCAAAGTCACATTATAGTATTTCATAGTTTTACAATTTTCAGGATGTTACATTAACACCCTACTAACACTCTAGGGGATGCACTTGCCTTTACCGACGGAAAATGGAGCGGCATGTGGTTGAGGCCACTCCCGACAGAACTTTCCCTGCAAATAAAACAATATTCATCCAACTCAAATTCATACACTCGGTACAAGCGACAGAAAAAAACAACTCTAGATATTCACATCTACAATCGAAACCAAAACACCCCTCATAACCACTTAAATGCAAATCTGGACAGCCGGCATTGAAAATACCGTAACTTCCAAACGGCTACTCCGAAAAGGATGAACCCAGGCTTTAAACGATCGCAAGAGACAACTCTACAACTTCTTCTATAGCCGACTGATCGAAACGCACCAATTAATCTCAGTTTTGCGACGAACAGTAGACAACCGCAAAATTAACTCGATCTGGACAGCATACACCAAAATGAGCATAACTTTTGATTGGCTTAACGGATTTTCGTGTTCTCATACTCGAAACGACCGCAAGGGAATAAACTACAAGAATAACATAGCCATCCCCTTAGCCAATGCACCAGCTGTTCCCAGATCGATGATGAACAGGGGGTACCAACCCCTCGGCTCAAACTGGACAGCCCTGAGTAAAATGGTCATAACTTTCAAACGGCTGAACGAAAATTAGCGATTTCGGTCTCTATTTAAAGGTAATTCAGTTATCTACAACTTTCGTTATAGCCAAACCCCCAGGAAAGGCTTGTAGAATTTTCAAACAGCAGCTCTAACAAGGGGCGAAAATCTGCTCGAAACAGAAATCTCAAATCACTCTAATCTCTCCATTCCCCAACCTCCAACATCTAAAAATCATGAATCCTAGCTAGGCAATAGCACAAACACCTTGCATGCAAGTCTTAAAATCCCCCAAAGACCTAGGGTTTTACCTCAAGGAGGGTCCATGGAGGAAGAAGGGAGGTGGGGGCGCTTGGGAAGGGGAGGGAGCACCAGCCAAGGCGGCGCCAGCCAGGCTCGGCGTCAGGGGGCGCCGAGTCGGGGAGGGCAGCCTGCTGCTTGCTTCCCACACGCAAGGAGGAAGGAGGGGAGCAGCAGGGGCTGCACCAGGAGGGAAATCGCCAGGAGAGCACACGGGAGGAGGCGCCATGGAGAGCAAACGCCAGGAGGAGGAAACCAGGAGTGGCGCCAGGAGGAAGTCAGCAGAGGAGGAGGCGGGGTGTCGGTGGGAGTGGGAAAAAAGTAACTAGCTCCTTTTGTTGAAGTGGCTTTAAGGGTTAGGGGAAAAGAAATGAAGACCCTTTAGGGAATCCAAAAATCCAACTTTAACCCTTTAGTGCGAACCAAATAATTTAAATTCTCGGCGCGAAAAGACAATTGACAAGAAAAGCAAGCTTGCCGCCAAACTATACGGCTCGGAGAAAACAACCATTCCGATAAATATTTCACGGAAAAACTCAAAACCTTTAATAAACTGCGAGCGACAAAACTTTTCTCCAGAAGAAATCCTTGAATCAAGAAAATGAAGACAACTCCGGCCAAAAACTCAGGAAAACAATTTAGCGGTATTACACTCTTCCCCCCTTCAACAGAATTCGACCTCGAATTCTGAACACCTCAATAGTCATCCACAAGAGCAACAGAAATCGAATTGCCATAATCAATAAGCCCAAAAAGAACAAGCCGGGTACTTCTCACGCAAGAGAAAATTCCACAACTCAAACCACGGCTCTTGCCAAATAAAAGGAGCAAGCAACTGAACTCCAATCACCCATCAACAAATCAACACTCACTCTAACTCCTCAACTCGCATGGTACAAAACTCGGAAGCTAGGTCTTTCTCAAAGACCAACACTAATCTAACAGCTCAAACAACTCTTCTTTATCGCCTCGATACACAACCTCCCATCAACCAACGATTCTTCCCGGAAGATCATAATACTAACTCCCAAACTTAATTTCTCATTTCTCTAGTCAATTTCACTCACCCAACTTAAATTACCTCTCTAAGACTCCATACCACAGATCAACCAACTCGTGATAACAGGAAAAACATGAGTCACAACACTCTATTAAGCATCCAGCCAAAGATCGTTAAAACACCCAAGCTATCCGATTGAACAGCTGGGTTCTAAATTCAAATCCCCTAAGAACCAAGAAAGCACTAATTCCCATCTTTCCCCATTGATTAACCTTTCTAACCAAAGAGCCACACACCGAATCCTTTATTTCAACAAGCTTCTACCCAATTCCGAACATGACACTATCGCTAACCCTTTAACACCGGAATCCCTTAAGAATCAAAACACAACTTTTATCTTTTCAACAGTTGCCCTTGGAAACAATAGGATCAAGAACATACCTTACTATCAAAACGATTAGTCCATCACGGCACAAATCCCAATTCCATCACAGTACCAACATCATACTCTACCTTATTTCGTACCTTTCTCGCATAATGAGGCAACCACTCAAAGAAACAATTCATAATTGAAACATTGATTCCAACCCAGGAAACCAAGGTTTCCAACACATTTAGATTAAGGCATTCACTGACCGATTCCAAACAGTCCACCAACAAAATAATCACACACGACCAAGAGACAACAAAATCACTTGATCCTCCCACAAAGGACTTGGATCAAAACATGCCACACCCTTCAATACTCTCCACTCTGAATCCAATTACGGTCAACACCTACTCCAATTAGACCCTCCATTAAAACCAAGTCATACTTGGTTCTCTTTCTACGACGGTCTTGCCCAAAGAACGAAATCAATGAGCATACTCTCCAATTACACTCAAGCAAAGGACCACAACTAAACATTTTCTTCTCTCACACTAGACAGCAAGGAGAATCTCGATTCTCTTACAAAGCTAACCACTTTCCCCAAATTGAAACCAATGCAATAAAATACACAACTAGGAAAAACTCAACTGAGAAGAGGAACTTCACAAGCAGACACAAAATCGAAGAGAACTCCATTCCCTTAACAGCATAAACCATTCCTCTCACCTTGAGCTCCAAGGTGGAAAACTTCACATCGCTGAATCACTCGATTAAAAGCAACAGAACACACTAACCCAAAGAAGGTCATCTCGCTTGCCCCCAAGCAAAACCTCTCCCACTAATCCCAAACTAACATTTCGGGAATAGCAAATCGTTTCGAGAATCCAACATCTACACACACCACCAAAATTTTCTTCTTTTTTTTCTCTTTCAAAAGAAGGGGAACTCAAGACTCAACAAAACCCACTTTATTAGCAATAATCACTTATGACGTAATCATAAGCTTCACCTCTTAAACACATTCACAAAGATCACTCTCATTTATTTAAGTCCAACTCCAATCGAACTAAAGATACCAATAGATCCCATTCTAGAACTTCCAATATTTTCCATTACATCTATTTGGTTCCTTTAAATGGCGAGTCCAAAGACTATCGTCAAACCATTCCATAAGTATGCATTCTTTCTTCCTCATAATCTTTCATCCACGAACTCCACCACTTGGCGAAACACAATTCATATAACAATGTTCAATTGCACCCCAAAAAGGAACGTCTTAAACAAAAGGCAACCATCTAGATGATTACACCGACAACCCAATTCCGAAGGTAATTAAACCTAAGCTCATCTTACATCCCACTTATCACTACAATTCTTGCACCTTTAACAATAAAGTTTTTCAATGTTCACAATTAGCGCCTTTGGAAAGCCCCAACAAGACTTAGCAAGAATTTTATAACCACTCTTCCTTGGATCACTTTTTTTTCCAGTAATTATCCTTTCGATTAATTACATCAGCACTCGGAAATGTTATTACCAACATTAAACAATTTCTTCCCCATCAACTTATTCAAACAAGTTCCTTAACCAAACTTGTTATTACTTCTATGACACATCATTTATACATTACTCAAATACCATTTCTAGATCTCCACTTATAAGCGTGGGTCACCATGACCCACAAAATACTTCTTGCCATCTATCCAGTTAGGGTCGACCACCTTAACCCAACAACACAAACATTCAACTAATCCTCTACGGGAAGATCTTCAATCACCCACAACTTACTTTAACTGTCGAATTTTTTTTTTCCTTACCCGAAAAGCCAACGAAAATTTCCAAAGAACCTCGACTCTCAAAAGACTTAGAAAATGACAGGGCTCAAGCCTTGCCATTCAACAGGCCCCCAAACCAATCATCAAACTCCAAAATTCCACGAAGGAAAAGAGTTGCACAAATCAATTCACAGAAAGGAAAAGCGAATCGATCGAATAACACTTTTTCCCTTTAAGGATCCAAATCCAAAAAAATTCAACTTGAAGAACGACAACACGGAAATTCCATGCCTTTCCCCCGCCATCAACCAATGAGGCGCAACACCAAAACCCCTTTTCTTTGACTTAAACCCGGAAAGACCAAATAAGTCAAAACCCAGAAAACTTACTCCATCAATTCTCACATCTACAGCAGAAGTACACAACTCCGCTTAAACTGGGAGAACAACCAACACAAGAAAGAATCCATAACTTTCTACGCAAAGCAACCAAAGAGGTGCAAAACGATACTCTTCACTTTACCGCACGACAAGATTCAACCCTTGTCATGCCCACAAACTCCGAAACATACATAAGTCACAAAGCTCCCACGACAGAAGAGAGTCACCAAAATGGTCTTTCTCAACCACGGAAAACAAGAGATCGATTACTCTCCGATTTACGGCAAAGGAATTAGGACTATCCTCACCCGGGATTATGAATCCTCCGGTGCTGGCTTTCAACTGCCACACCAACCAACACGGCTACACGACAAGGCCGAAACCTCTTCGGCGCAAGGAGTCCCACCAGACCCCGCTAAACAATCTACCACTTCAAAAATAGCCATAGATAACACCATAGCCTTATTAAGACTAACAAATAACATACCAACAAGTATCAACATAGCATCAACAACGAAATAAGCATTGTGGCACAATGCAACGATATCCCATCCCTTTCCTACTGTGCACCAGAGTGTGTCAAGTTTTAAATCATTTAGCCATTCTACATCAAGTTTTAAGGTTGTTGCCCTAGGGCCACATTTTAAAGGTTCAACCTAAACCATGTTTCTACTTTCATACAGCAAAATTTTAATTCATTCTAGAATTACTCTCTACATTCAAACACCACGGACCTGAAGCCCGCTCTGATACCAACTGTAACACCCCGACGCCCAACGCGCGCCACGGATGCTACCAACCCTCTAAATAACTAATGACAGCTCTACGAAAAGACTGAAGACAACCTCTATGAACTTGACTGCCATCAACCACTAGACTTTAAAACCGGTTTTAAAACTAAGTCACCGAAATCTACAAAATTTCGGCATGACCTCTCTAGAAAAATAGGACATCCACTCACAGACAGAAAACATTTCAAGAATATCATTCTAGCAGTCCTTAGTTAACCAATCACGCAACCAATAGGATTTAATAAACTCCACCACGACGCACAACACATGACAATCGCATTACATACATCAAGACTTAATGAATCGAGTTAAATGAATGGTTGGAGACCAAGACGCACGTGATACTACTCCCAAACCCGACGAGCCAGCTGCAAAGTACCTAAGACAAGAAACAAACAAGCGTGAGTCCAAGACTCAGCAAAGTGCGATAAGCAGGAAAAGTAATGAATTAGACTAAAATACAGCTACTTTAAGACATAAAGTAACATTTCCTTTAATTGACATCCGTAATAAAAGAAGCAGTTTGAATTCAAATAAATCCAAATACACGATTACTTCACTATTATACATAACCATTACTTAATTGAAATCATTAAGTAAAAGTAAATGTAAATCAGCGACAACCCCACAGCTATCTCATAACTCAGATTAACTGAATCCCAAACTTCAGGATTCAGTTTAACTATTCTTCATACCTCCTTTGACAGCTTCGGATGAGTCCACGACTCAATCCCCAACCTGCACTTGCCATTAACTCAGGAACCACGATTACCATTCACTATGCAATGCAATGCAATGCAATGCAATCATGCTACCATGCTCGAATGCATCCTTTTAGCCTATACCGGTATAGCTAGAGGGAACACCCGTCGGTGTTCACCCTCGTCTCCCTTCCAGCCCAGTGGAAGGTGCCTACTCTTACTGTCTCGCTCCCGTTCACTTCGATGAACGAGACTACGAGGTAGGACTTTCGTGTTCACTACGTGTGAACACAGAGGCCCGCATCAAAATGGGTCACCTCTTCCATTATGAATGCACATATGCAATTTAACATACTTAAATCACAAGAAAAGTGCACTCCTTTCCCACTTTCGCCGTTTTCCTCAACATGAACATAAATACGCATGTTCAATATCATTATCATCATCACAACATGCTCAACTATAAGCATACTCATTTGTACAATTCATAATGCATTGCAATAATAGAAATTGAATAACTTACTTCCCGTTGCAAACAATCATCCATCCTCATTATCATGCCAAGAGCAACTTCTAAATATGCTATTAAGTATTAAACATAACCAAATCATTAGGATTTTCATACTCTTATCGCAAGCAAAGCAGTTAACACCCTACTAACACTCTAGGGGATGCACTTGCCTTTACCGACGGAAAATGGAGCGGCATGTGGTTGAGGCCACTCCCGACAGAACCTTCCCTGCAAATAAAACAATATTCATCCAACTCAAATTCATACACTCGGTACAAGCGACAGAAAAAAACAACTCTAGATATTCACATCTACAATCGAAACCAAAACACCCCTCATAACCACTTAAATGCAAATCTGGACAGCCGGCATTGAAAATGCCGTAACTTCCAAACGGCTACTCCGAAAAGGATGAACCCAGGCTTTAAACGATCGCAAGAGACAACTCTACAACTTCTTCTATAGCCGACTGATCGGGAAACGCACCAATTAATCTCAGTTTTGCGACGAACAGTAGACAACCGCAAAATTAACTCGATCTGGACAGCATACACCAAAATGAGCATAACTTTTGATTGGCTCAACGGATTTTCGTGTTCTCATACTCGAAACGACCGCAAGGGAATAAACTACAAGAATAACATAGCCATCCCCTTAGCCAATGCACCAGCTGTTCCCAGATCGATGATGAACAGGGGGTACCAACCCCTCGGCTCAAACTGGACAGCCCTGAGTAAAATGGTCATAACTTTCAAACGGCTGAACGAAAATTAGCGATTTCGGTCTCTATTTAAAGGTAATTCAGTTATCTACAACTTTCGTTATAGCCAAACCCCCAGGAAAGGCTTGTAGAATTTTCAAACAGCAGCTCTAACAAGGGCGAAAATCTGCTCGAAACAGAAATCTCAAATCACTCTAATCTCTCCATTCCCCAACCTCCAACATCTAAAAATCATGAATCCTAGCTAGGCAATAGCACAAACACCTTGCATGCAAGTCTTAAAATCCCCAAAGACCTAGGGTTTTACCTCAAGGAGGGTCCATGGAGGAAGAAGGAGGTGGGGGCGCTTGGGGAAGGAGGAGCACCAGCCAAGCGGCGCCGCAAGCCAGGCAGGCTCAGCAGGGGGCGCCGAGCCGGGAGGGCAGCCCGCCGCTTGCTTCCCACACGCAAGGAGGAAGGAGGGAGCTGCAGGGCTGCACCAGAGGAAATCGCCAGGAGAGCACGGCTGGGAGGAGGCGCCATGGAGAGCAAACGCCAGGAGGAGGAAACCAGGAGTGGCGCCAGGAGGAAGTCTGCAGAGGAGGAGGCCAGGTGTCACCGGGAGTGGGGAAAAGTAACTAGCTCCTTTTGTTGAAGTGGCTTTAAGGGTTAGGGGAAAAAGAAATGAAGACCCTTTAGGGAATCCAAAATCCAACTTTAACCCTTTAGAGCGAACCAAATAATTTAAATTCTCGGCGCGAAAAGACAATTGACAAGAAAAGCAAGCTTGCCGCCAAACTATACGGCTCGGAGAAAACAACCATTCCGATAAATATTTCACGGAAAAACTCAAAACCTTTAATAAACTGCGAGCGACAAAACTTTTCTCCAGAAGAAATCCTTGAATCAAGAAAATGAAGACAACTCCGGCCAAAAACTCAGGAAAACGATTTAGCGGTATTACAAAGAAAATAACATTTTACTTTTTATTACTCAAGGTGTTATTATATCCAGTGTAAAGCTGTTGTTTAACATCTTGTTTTAGTATGGTAACATCTAGTGTAATAGCTCGTAACATGTCATTTGTTTGTATAGTAAAAGGCAACATATCCGGTGTTTTCTAAAGTTCATGAATAATACATGTACATGTTTTAAAAAAATCTCAAAAAATTACCATATGTAGAGGATGTGAGATTCTACTATCCTAAAAAATTTGAAGACCAAAATCATTCTCATTTGAAAGTTATGGATAAATAAAAAAAATAGATTCATGTACAAACAAGAAGTGGTATTTATTCGTCATTTACTAGTTGGATTTAGTACACTAGACATACATGCTAATTTATTGCTTACTAATTAATGCCACAAAGTGGACTCGGTTAGTATGGAAAACTGTTTGGCGCTTAGAATAAGCTATTCTATATGCAGATGTAGAATAAGCTATTCTTATATATATATGAGAGCACCGGGATGAACTAAACAATATTGACTGGAAGTTATTGGTACCCTACTACAGAAAAGGTCATCACAGATGGTTTGGAACCGTCATCACAGACGGTTTTCCAAACCGTCTATAACTATGTGTCAGTGATGTTATGACATATCGTAGACGGTTTTCAAACCGTCTGTGATAGATCTATATGTAGATGTAGAATAAGCTATTCTTGTGTGTGTGTGTGTGTGTGTGTGTGTGTGTGAGCACTGGGATGAACTAAACAATATTGACTGGAAGTTATTGTGTCGGGACCCGGATTACCAAATCCGACCCCTCTGTGTTTCAACCGCTAGTCCAGAACAAGCTAGCGCACTGCAGCCGACATGATGATGATAACATAGACATATCAAAAGTAAATAACAGAAATAAGCAAAAGAGTGAAACAACATAAATATCCATCATCACTTATTACAAGTATGGAGCCTTACGGCTTAAGTGAAATTGTAGCAGCGGAAATGTAGAACAAAAATGAGCCAATCAGTGTGCCCACAGCAACCGACCGGGCACGCCCCTAGTAGTCCGGTGATCCTCCTCATCAAAGTCTTCACCACAGATGTCTTCATCTACGCTTTATGGAATAAGCAATTTCAAATAAAAAGCGAGGGTGAGTATGCAACATACTGCAAGTCTCTAAACTTAATGCAAGTAACTAAATGCAAGGCTTAACAATGGAAGCATATAGGGTTCATTTGCATAAAGCGAAATTGAACTTTAAATACAAGTAATAATTTCATAAAGCAGCATTTAACAAAATGTAAATAGCATAATTAATTAAATTTTGAAGTATAACAATTTTCCAGGTTCCAACTACCTGGTTGGCTCTAGCCGCCAAACTAAAACTCCGGGAGCTCTAGCCGCTCGCGGATTCCCAACCACATTTTCATTTCAAACCAAATCATCATTTTTCCATTTAAAACCAAAACCAGAAAATCTACTATGTGAAAACGTTCCACACTTGCCCTTATCCGTGGGCACGGCTACTCAAGTAGTTTTAAAGACTCGCAGAGTGGTACACTTTACCCACACGACATGATCAACCCTTTGTGCCTGTGCCAAGAACACACTTCCTTTGGTGTGTCGGCAGGAGATCATGACAAGGCCTTTACAATGCATATACCGCTACCGACTTCACCGCTAAGGTTCCACCTGGTAGGGCTACCTGCCTTGATCCGAAGCCCCTCTTGCGCCTTGCAAGTGCCGCCCGACAAACCCGCACAAATTTTGGCGAAGTCAAATAACGATACATGCAAATTACTTAGTCAGTCGCACTCCATATAGACATGTGGTTGTATCTTGTATAGCATGGCCCATGGTAACACAACGACCGGTCCTTAATTGACTAGGGCGACAATCACATTCCAAAATTTTGTAGCGCCCCGCACCCGCCATCCAACCAATCCGCCCGGTCTAAACCATTTTCACTTTTAATTTCAAATTAATACCGCAACACCAATTGCCATATTTTCACAATTCCATTTGAATCAAAGATGAAAGCATTTCCATAATGGTAAAGTACCGACGTGATTAAGCATGGCTAAGCCTTTTCTACCGCTCCCATAGCAAGATTAATTACCATTAACTACAGTAATTAGTTTTCCTAGGGTGTCAATGGTTGTCAACATGAATATCAATGTGGTTATAACAATTTGGCATTTATCTAAGCATTTAAAAATGACATTAAAATACCATTCATAATTCAAATAGCATGCAATAATTTAAAAGACAAAATAGCATTTCATAAACTTGGGTTCAAAATGGTCAAGGGAGACTTGCCTTCACCCTCTCCCGCTGCTGCTACCTCCGCTGGATACTCTTCTTGCTCAACCGGTGCGTCGTCTACACGCGGAAACACGCGAATCGAGGTAAAACAATAAATAAACAGAAATAAATAAAATTCAAAAATTCACAAAAATGACACCAACAGATAGATCTTGATTTTAGATGAATTTAGAAATTTGAATCGTTCAAATCGGAGTTCAAACGGAGGAGAACGGGGCTTCCGAAGTCTCTCGGGAGAGAAAATCAGAAAATACAATAGGGCTGACACGTGTCGGGCGATGATTGAGTGTATTTCGGATTTTCGGATTAAATCAGGGAAAATGGAAAACATGCTGTGGCTGACCGGTGGGGCCCTTATGTCGGTAACACGGGGTGGGGTGGCGCACGACGTGGCGGGGACATGGCTGACACATGGCAGACATGTGGTGACACGCAGGCACTAGCGGTGAGATGGCCAACACGTGGCGGTGAGGTGACGCACACATGTGCTACACATGGAGCCACGCGGATCTAGCACATGCGGTGGAGTCGACGTGGCGCTTACGCGGCGCACACGTGGCGTTGACGTGTTAGGTGACAGTGCGGTGCAAGAAAATCGAACGGGCGATGAGATGGTTTACCGAAGAAAATAGGGCGCAGATCTGGCCGTAGATGGACGATCGGACGGCTCCGACTGGTGTAGAGAACACGACGGCGAGTAAACGGCGCAGCCACCGGAGACGAGAACGACGACATGCGAATCGGCGGAACAGCGACGGATTAGCCACGAGATAAAGCGAAACGGGTAGATCAAGGAACGGGGAACTCATGGATACAACCAGGGTCACCGGAGTCTCACCGACGGCGGAGAAATCGGCGGCGGACGCACTCGGCCACGGTGGAGAACTTCAGCGAGGGCTAGGGAGTACTTGGCTGCATCTCGGCCGGTGAGAAGTGGGGGAAACGAGGCGGCGAAAAGTGGCGAATCTCGAGAGGGCTGCGGCGCGGGCATTTATAGCCTAGGGTTGCGGGAATAAAGCGCGGAAGCCAAGGATGTCCGTGCGGCGCGGGCTGCGTGGCGGCGGCGCTGAGCGAGCGACGTGGCTTCTTCGTGTCCGCTTGATCGAGATCGAACGGCGACGGAAAGAAGGGTATTAGGGTTAGGGTTACTGTTGATTGGTGGCGCCGACTGTGGCCGTTGGATTGATTCAACGGTGTAGATGAACTAGGTTTAGGGTTTCTGTTATTTGGGCCAGGCGATGGAAACGGGCCGGCTGAAAGAATTCGGCCCGGAGAAGAAAAGAGTTTTAAATTTATTTCCGAATTAAATAATTCCATAAAATCCGAATAAACTTCCATAAATCCAAATAAATAGCAGATAAATCCAGAAAAATTCCCAAAAATACCGAAAAATCACATAAAGCACAAGGAACCCAAATAAAATAAGAATTAATTAATTTGAGTTATAAATTAACCAAATTAATTTCTTGTTGACTTTAAAATTTCCATTTAAGCTAGATTAAATTCGAGAAAATTTTCAGGGGTTCAGATTTTGAATTTCAAATTTGGGAAATTGAAAAATTGGAATGTTACATATTGGTACCCTACTACAGAGAAGGTCATCACAGATGGTTTGGAACCGTCATTACAGACGGTTTTCCGAACCGTCTATAACTATGTATCAGTGATGTTATGACATATCATAGACGGTTTTCAAACCGTCTGTGATAGAAGATATATCACAGATGGTTTTTAATTAGGATCATCTGTAATATAGTAAAATCACATACGGCTTTTAATTAGAAACCGTCTGTGATGTTATGATATAGTAGAACATCTATGTTTTCTAATTAAAAACTGTCTGTGATAAGTTTTTCTGTAGACAAACATTTTTTCTGTTTATTGGCTAGCCTCAGGAAATGCTAGCCGTGCTCTCTGAAAAAATACAGATTACAGATTAACTCAATTCAGATTATAAGCATTAGATCCATTTCAGATGACAAGCATTATATATATCCATTTTAGATTACAAATATTATATCTATTTAAACAATTAACTCAGATTTCATCAACAAACATTGCATCCCTCCCGCTAGCTCTTATAGTGAGTGGCCTACCGATCGCTAGCTCTTGCTGGTAATCAATAATGCTGTGGACGTGATGCCGTCGCGGCCGTTACGCCGGCTGTCGTTCATGATGATAACGGTCGTTGGCCGGTCATCCACCATGATACCTCTGTTTCCCGTGTCCTGTGCGCACCCCTCCAAAACCAGCGAGACAAGACAGGTCACAAGTGAGCAAGCACATCAGAGCATGACCGCTAAAATGCGCACTTGTTCTGGCTGGCCTGTGCCTCACTACTACAGACTGCCTCATCCGCGACCCCCCATCATCGCCGGGTAGGTCCGAGCAGCGGTGATAATATCATTATCGCGGTTCCAAATTCAACGGCGGTGATAATATTATCACCGCGGTTCAAACTTCAATCGGCAAGTGATAAGATTAGTTTCAATTTTCACAGCAATGGAGGTAATATCATTGCGGTTTAATAGAGAACCGGCAGTGATAAGAAGATATTACCGCCGGTTTACATGTAGAACCGTAGTGATTTATTATTGCCGGTTCTATAGTAAAACCGCAGTGATAAGACCATTTTCACCGCCGGTTTTACTATAGAACCGACAAATGATATTATCGTTCTCAAAGATAGTTAGTTGATGTAACATAATAAATATTGTAATTTATCTCGCATGTAACATATGAAAGCATAATTAGTTAAAAAAACAGAGCATATGAAAGCATAATTAGTTAAAAACAGAATATATGAAAGCAAATTTGTAATTTGCGGGATATGTATTAATTAAAATAACATTTACAAAGCATATTTTGTTCAGCATTACATATTTAGTTCTAATTATAATAGTCTAATGGCGCGAAGCCCTATATCCAAAACTCGCCGCCGCCGTCATCCTCCTCCTCCTCCTCCTCCTCGCCGCCGAGCTGCCGCTTGATGTGCGGGCGGTGCTCGCCCTCCTTCTCATCCGAATCCGATTGGTGGCGGAGTTGGTCTTGCCTCAACGCCAGCGATTCCTCGCCGCCGTCATTGTCGTCCTCCTCCTCCTCCTTTGCCTCCTCTTCCTCCTCCTCCGCCTCCACCTCCTCCTCCTTCTCCTCCTCCTTCAGCCGACGGATCGGTGGGGCTCACCAACACGCACGCTTCTTAGGGGGTGCCATTGTTGCAACAAAAGTGGATTGTGTGGGGGCTGCAACAAGAGTGGATTGTGTGGATTGTGACAAGAGTGGATTGGATGCAACAATACTGGCATTATATAGAGGCAGAATGGGAAGGGCAACATTGGCGAGGAATGTGAAGCGAAGCGGTTGGCGCGCAGAGGAATGGGCAAGCGATGACGCTATGGGGCGCGGAGTTGAACGTTGAAGAAGTATCGCCGTTTGTATTACCAACCGCAAAGGATAATCGACTATCATCGCCGTTAATACCTATAGCCGGCAGTGATATATTACTGCCGGTTTAATTTATAGCCGGCAGTGATATTTAAATTTTACTGCCGGTTCGTATATTCAACCGGCAGTGATATGTATTTTCCCGCGCAACGCAATTTTCCCCGCGTAGTATGACCTTATCACTGCCGGTTCTGCACAGAACCGGCAGTGATAAGGTATTTTCCCGCGTAATATGACCTTATCACTGCCGGTTGTTGGCAGAGCCGGCAGTGATAAGCTATTTATATAGCGATCTTCACCTGACCGACGATTTCCTACCGAAGTAAGAGAGGAGCGCTTTGCTCGGGTGTATTTTTCCGGAGAGGTCTTTGCTAAATTTGGTGTCAGTATTTTGTTCATATTTTTCATCGAATCGACATCTTCTCCGACGGAGCAAATCAAAGAGGAGCTGTATTATCTTGGGGAGTTGCTGCTGAAAAATTGTATTAAAATTTTTCGAGGTTACTGACTTGATGTATGTTATATTTGTCGTAAAATTTTACTTTACGCGCGGAGTGCTATAGATGTTGATAATTGCTGATTGTACGGTGTGAACAGTTTATGTCGGTACTGCTCAAATTAAGATCTAGCTAAATTATTGAATAAATTATAATTCACTGCCGATTTTTAATAGTAAAGGATTGCTAGATGATCAATTATAAATAGTGAGAATTGCTAGTTGAATATTTAAATAATGGGAAATGGTAGATGGATTTTGCAATAATGAAAGTTGGAACATAAATAATTATTTAGAAATATATCCTTATATTCAATTATATGCTTGTTAATTTGTTGTAGATTAATTTAATTTAATAGCTAGCGCTACATAACAAAATGAAATGAAGAAATCTTCTAAATAAGTAAAAAATGCTAGATGGATATTTAAATAGTGAAAAAGGTTTGATGTATTATATAGGCAAAATTGCTAGATGTATTTGTAAAACTAATCATTTACAATTATATATTGTTATTTGCGATAAATTCATATCCATTTTAGTGATGTAGTGGATGTTTAAGTAATAAAATTGCTAGATGGACAATTATGCATAATTGTAATTAATTTAATTAATGAAAATTTGTTTTATGGATTTTTAATAGTAAAGGATTGCTAGATGATCAATTATAAATAGTGAGAATTGCTAGTTGAATATTTAAATAATGGGAAATGGTAGATGGATTTTGCAATAATGAAAGTTGGAACATAAATAATTATTTAGAAATATATCCTTATATTCAATTATATGCTTGTTAATTTGTTGTAGATTAATTTAATTTAATAGCTAGCGCTACATACAAAATGAAATGAAGAAATCTTCTAAATAAGTAAAAATGCTAGATGGATATTTAAATAGTGAAAAAGGTTTGATGTATTATATAGGCAAAATTGCTAGATGTATTTGTAAAACTAATCATTTACAATTATATATTGTTATTTGCAGTAAATTCATATCCATTTTAGTGATGTAGTGGATGTTTAAGTAATAAAAATTGCTAGATGGACAATTATGCATAATTGTAATTAATTTAATTAATGAAAATTTGTTATATCCATTTTAGTGATGTAGTGGATGTTTAAGTAATGTAGTTTGATATAATTAACTGTAGATGGACCGAAGGTGGATGTATGACACGGACCGTCGTGGTGCAGAGTTCTTTAATGGTGTGACTTGTTTTCTGAATGCGGCTGCGGCACACAAGTCAAGAAACCTGGCGGACTATATGTGTTGTCCATGCGTTGATTGCAAAAATGAGAAGATGTTTTGTAACATAGAGTCGATACACGTGCACACTTGCTTCGAAGGGGTTTCAAGGCTGGCTATACCTGTTGGACTGAGCACGGTGAAGATGATATTATACATGAAGGGCAAAACATTGATGAAGATGATATTGTTCATGAAGGGCAACACATTGATGGAGATGACGGAGACAACGATATGACGGCGGTGGAAGATGCGTTCGTTGATACCCACGAAGATGATCTAGATCAAATGCTGCGTGATGGGGAGGGGGACTTCACTAGTGAAAGGGAGTTTCAAAAGTTCCAACGTATGGTAGAAGACTCTACAACGCCATTGTACCCGGGCTGCAAGGAGGAGCACAGAAGCTGCATACCGTGCTTTCACTACTGCAGTTGAAGGCAAGCAATGGTTGGTCCGATAAGAGCTTTACTGAGCTGTTATGTCTCTTGGGGGACTTGCTTCCAGAGGGTAACGTGTTGCCTTCAACTACGCATCGTGCCAAGCAGTTGTCCGCCTGCTGGGACCGGAAGTACAAAGAATACACGCATGTCCAAACGATTGCATATTGTATCGCGAATGAGTTTGCGAACATGGATGCTCGTGTTGTTTGCAAAGCAAAGCGGTATAAGGGCAACGATTTATTTATATCGAGAACGAAGATGTCGGGTGAGGCGAAGAAGAAGAGGTGTCCCGTAAGGTGGTGTGGTATTTCCTATAATCCCGTCTGGCGATTGTTTATAACAAAAGGCATGCCCAATTGTTACGATGGCACGCCAAGAGCGAAGAAGGATGGAATGCTCAGACACCTGCGATTCGTGCAATGGAGGAACATCGACGTAAAATATAAGAAGCGCTTTGCATATGATGTGAGGAATATAAGGTTCGGGTTGAGTACGATGGGATGAATCCTTTTGGCAACATGAGTAGTCGTCACAAAGACTTGGCGGTGACTTTATGCATCTACAACCTACCTCCTTGGCTTTGCATGAAGCGAAAGTACATTATGATGCCACTATTGATCCAAGGGCCCAGGCAACCTGGCAATGATATCGATGTGTACCTCAAACCATTGGTTGAAGATCTTCTAATATTGTGGACCGATGGTGTACAGGTATGGGATGAGTATGAAAGAGAAAACTTTATCCTACGGGCATTATTGTTTGTAACCATTAATGATTATCCTGCTCTTGGCAACCTGTCGGGCCAGACGACAAAAGGCTTCAACGGATGCGTCCAGTGCCTGGATGATACAGCTAGCCGGTGGCTGAAGAACAGCCGAAAAATGGCTTACATGCGGCATCGTAGGTTCCTCCGTAAGGATCACCCATACCGCAATAATAAGAGAGCTTTTGACGGGACAAAGGAGCGATTAGCTTCAAGAATCGATCGGGAAACAGATATTTGCCATTGTAAAGGACCTTACAATTATTCACGGAAAGGGAGCCGGCAGTACATCTATTCCGACTTCCCGGGATAAGGCTCCTTTGTGGAAAAAGAAATCAATATTTTGGATCCTACCTTATTGGCAGCACCTGGAAGTTCGACACGCAATCGACGTCATGCACATAGAGAAGAACGTGTGATAGCTTGCTTGGTGTCTTATCGACATACCGCAAAACGAAAGATACACTTCAAGCAAGGATGGACCTCAAGATATGAAATCGAGGAAGGAGCGATCATGAAGAAATGGATACAGCAAAAAGTACCTTCCTGACTCGCTACACTTTGAGCAAGAAAGAGAAAATTAGCGCTTATGAATGCTTGCACGGAATCAAAGTTCCGCTCGTTACTCGCTAACATAAAGAGACTAGTCTCAATGAAAGACTTAAAGTTAATTGGTATGAAGTCTCACGATTGCCACGTGATGATGACACAGATGCTTCCAATTGCAATTAGGGGGTTACGCCAGAGAAAGTCCGAGACCCAATTATCAAGTTGTGTTCATTCTTCAACGCGATTTCACGAAGGCCATCGATCCATTAATACTAGACAAGCTGCAGAAGACGTGGTTCACACTCATGCGTGCTTGAGATGTGTTTCCTCCATCTTTTTTGATATTATGGTCCATCTCATTGTTCACATTGTGAAAGAGATACTGAATTCTTGGTCCGTATTTTACATCGATGTACCCTTCGAGAGATTCATGGGGTTATAAAGAAATATGTTCAGAATCAAATCGAATAGGAAGGTCTGATTGCCGATGGTCGGGGAACCGAGGAGGTCATTGAGTTCTCGTCGATTATATGGATCTCAAACCGATTGGTGTGCTCAGATCTCGGCATGAGGGAAGGCTACAGGGGAAAGGGACACTAGGCGAGAAATTAGTACGTACTAGCAATCTAGCTGCATTTACACAAGCACATTTCGCAGTTTTGGGACAATCAGTTGTGGTGGCCCCATATGTCGATATGCACAAGAACGTGCTATCCAAAACAAACCTGTGGAGGTCGAGGGTTGGCTCGCGAGAGAGCACAAGAGATAATTTCGGCGATTGGTTGTGTAGACACATGATGCGACGGAGATAGATCGCACTCGCTTGAAATTGTTGGCTCGTGGACCGTCAACTACAATTCGGACATTCCAAGGATACGACATAAATGGTTTTACATTTTATACAAGATCGCAAGATAAAAGAGCACCAATCAAAATAGCGGTATCCGTATAGATGCCTATGACAAAGAATGGAAATAGGCAAACCTACTACGGATTCATAGAAGAGATTTGGGAGCTTGACTATGGTCCTTTGAAGGTCCCTCTTTTCGGTGCCAATGGGTCGACTTCGTGGCGTGAATATCGACAAGTACGCAAGATCACTACCGTGGACCTCAAACTCGCTCGGATACAGAGAAGAACCATTCGTATTTGCTAATTTGTGACACAAATCTTCTTTGTAATCGACCGGCTAACAAGGAGCGCCACGTGGTTATTCAAGGAAAAGAAGGATTGTCGGAGTTGAGAATGTTGTCGACGAGGAAGAGTACAACCAATTCGATGAGCTTCCCCTTTGGAGAGGACGTTGACCTAAGTACCATGGAAGACGGTGATGAAGTTACATACATACGCCGCGATCATAACGAAGGTCGAGTCGTAGCTTAGTTGTAGTAATGAAATGTATGCTTTTGTATGAACGACATGTTTATTTTCTCATATGTAACAATTAATGTAATATATGCAATAATGGAAATTGAGGTTATGCTTTCTTTTGATCAAATTGAAAGTTTTATTGCATTTGGATTTTTGTGATTTTGATCGCACTTGAATTTGTTCGAATTTGACAAAGATTTGGTGCAATCACCGTGCAATCCAACTAAGAAAAGTTTCCAAAATTCTGAAACAAAATCATGGATGTACATCTCATCTTACCCCATGTACATATAAAATTTCATGATCAAATTCGCCCTATATTAAGAGCAATAAAAAGACAAATTTTAATGAGAATGTGGGCAAAGAGCGATGATCCTTGCCGGTTGTACAATGGACCGGCGGTAGTATTCACTATCACCGCCGGTTGTACAATGGACCGGCAAGAGTATTCCACTATCACCGCGGTTGTACAATGGACCGGCAAGAGTAGTGATTATATCCGCCGGTTGGTATGACCAACCGCAAAGTGATATTCCACCACTATAAATAGAAACGCGCGCCTTCCTCTCATTTACCTTAGCCCTAGCCCGCGCCCTCCTCTCGCTTTTCTGGCATTGTCGCCTCCGAGCTCCCTCGACGCCGCGCTCGAACCACCCCGCCGGTTTGCGTGAGCTCCCCGCCGCTCGACTCGGCCGCCGTCGCCTCGCTTCGCCTCGGACCGCCGCGTCGCCTCGACTCAGACGGCCCGTCTCCTCCCACCGTCGCCTTCACCTCCCCACCGCCTCCCCGCTGCCGCCTCGACCTCCCACCGTCTCCCGCCGTCGCCGACCTCCCACTGTCTCCCGCCGTCGCCTTGGTATCGCTTCTTGCGATGTGCGAATGTGGTTGTGCAGATGTGAATGTGCAGATGTGAATGTGAATGTGAATGTGCATGTGATTGTGAATGTGATTGTGAATGTTTCAGATGTGCATGTGCAGATGCTAAGGGGCCAGTCAATTCATTTGGCTTGGGGACCTAGCATGTGGGTATAGTGTTCAGTGAGGATTTGGGACTGCAATAGACAATTTGTGACAACTAATCTCAGATTTTCAAAGGCTCTGCTTGTTGCTCTGTGATGAACTAGGTAAAAGTATGACCGTAACATTTATCTCTCTGTTTTAGGCCTTGAACTGTAGACTGTTATTTTCTGAATCATATTTTCACAAGACTTGTTATGCTAGCTCTCGTGTTTCGATGCTATTAGAGTCTCATCGTGATGAACCGTTATTTTCTCAATCATATTTTCTCGCTTAATTTTTGTCTTGGTTTGTTTAAAACTGGTATTAGAGATCACTGGAATTGGTAATCTGAAAGCATTTAAGGTGGTAAGAGTTCAAGGCCTAATGCATAGAATAAATTGTTAGCCGATTCATGATTGTAGTAAAGATTCTAATCTTTACTCTAACCCTAAATCTGAGAGCACCATATTCATTTTATTGTCTTTGAGACAGTAGGTATAATTCATATTATGTATGACTTAACCATGCTTACTGTTGTCTTGTTTATGTCATACATCTTGTTTGTGAATTATATATTCTCATATATATGCTTAAGAGGAATAATGAACAAAGTCTTGCATGCACCATTGTATTGCTGTATGTCACATATTCCATTGGTACACACATAGCTGAAGTAATGGTAATTCGAATGATTCAATATGTTCTACCATGCACATATCTTTTGTCTGCCTGGTGTTGTATTGTAGGTGCTCTAGGCTCGCTGTTTGTGCAATTACAGCAGTCCATGCTCTGTTGATATTGTTTCAAGAAAGTTAATTAATGCATAATCCAATACTTTTTTTGGGGGGAAACAATATGCCAGGCTAAGATCGGCAGATGTGAGTCAAAACTTTTCTGGTACTTCGGAGCCTTTGATGTGTTCTCCTATCGCTAAATAGATAATGCCAGACTGAGATCGTTTGGTGTGAGTATTCTGTTATGGCTAAGATTATTCTCATGTTCTACTAGTGGGATGTAAACATATAGATTTTCTTTTCCTTTTTTCGGCAAGGGAACATATTGGCATACCTTTATAATGCAATCTGGGGTTGCCTCCAAATTGTGGATGATGCACAGGAACTTGTAGAGTTCGGTCCTACCTTTGAGTTTGAAACTTAGACTTGGTTCCGAATTCTGTTATTAAACTCATATTCATGACTTATTGAAATTGTGATGTCCAAGCATTGGGGTAGTGCTGTCATCAGCTGATCTTTACATATATGTGTTCATGGATAGCTACATGCTATGGAAGACTAACGAATTATTACTAAGGTAAGGTTGTCACAAATTAGTCTATTACTCGTCCCTTGTGGCGAGGAGGGCCTTTGGGCAACCCGACATCTGAGAACACTCAAAATAAACAAGTTGAGCTTTATGCTAGTTGCCTTGTGAATTCACATCTGCACATGTGCTGTTTTGATCATTTTGCTCTGTGGTTATTTATATTGCAGCCAAAAGTAAACTTCAATTTGGTGCTTTGTATATCTTCTTGAAAGATGTATACATGTGTTGTAAATATTTGTTTCGTAAAGATGTATACATGTGTTGTAAATATTTGTTTTGTGCCACTAATTGTAATAGTAAGTAGTTGTAGTTCATTTAGTTAATAGTTGTGCCACTAATTGTAATAGTAAGCGGTTGTATGAAATTTCAAGATTCATTATATACGATAGTTACAAAAAGAGAAAAGTCGACAAGTTTATAGAGTGTAAACTTGCTAGAATTTTTCTTGTTTGTAACTCTCGATATATAATGAATTTGATTCTACAATTTTATGTGTATGTATATTTTGTTGACCAAAATGTATGTGTTTAAAAAAATAAGCCCTCGCAAGTTCAAGAATCATGGGTGTCACGAGAGCGTCCCAAGACACCGAGAAGGAAGCCATGAGGAGACATGCTTGCTTGAAATGGACTTGGGACTTGGTTCTTTGTCTTTTTTTCGCGTACCACTGTCTATAGGTTTCCTCCCGCTTCTCTTCTTCATTGATCATGGAGTACTGCGTGTCCAACTTTTCCAATGAAAAATTTCATGTCCACCCTCACACACTAGGCACTGGTGGCTACGTGAAGAAAATACCTGCGTGGGATAGGCGCGAACAAGAGCTAACCCTCAAGAGCGTTACTCCTGCGACGGCCGAGTTCACTGCACGATCAAAGCACTGGTTGCTTGGGAGGGGGACTTCTATCTCAGAAGATGGCAGCTTGAGCTTCAGGAGCGATAGAGCCCGGGAGGTGTCCCAGAAAATATCAGATGCTCACGTGGAGTCTTCCGAAGGGCTTTTCATCCCACGAAGGAGAATGATGAGTCGATCGCTGTTCTGGTAACAGAGAGCATCCTGGGCGCACCCGAGGAGTTGGTTTGGTGCCGTGGAAAGAAGGCTTCCCAGATGACGACTTATGTACAAGCGGCCAAAAAGAATAGGAGAATATGAACCGCAAAGTCAAATACAAGATGTCGTGGTCAAGAGCGTTAGAGGAAGAGAGAGCTAAGCCGATCAAGTTGTGGAGCAAGCAAGAAAGAAAGCTCTCACCACGACCGCCACTCGATGACAACCTCCGAACCTCGACCACGGTGTTCTTAAGAGCAACAAGGCGTTCGCTAACGATTCCGGAGAGCATCGACTCCATTTTCCAAAGGATGACATCACAGAACCGACACGTGCAAGCTGCATTTGTCCGCGACATGGCATTACCATCAAGGTGGCTGATGGCGTGGCTTGGCCATGTGCCTCCTCGCAGTTCTCGTGACCGCCGCCTAATACCACTGGGATTCTCCAGGTCAAGTAGACAGTAGTCCGACAATATCGCAAAATGGAGGTAGAGATTCTGGCGAGGACGGAAAAAACAAACTTGGAGAAAACGTGCATGGCTTCCTCGCGTGGCGAAGAGCTTGATTATGTTCGCTCGGCGATGAGGCCGACAACGACGACGATGATGATGAGCCGCACTCTCCACACGCAGACCTGTCGCCTACGAAAAGTGCAACTCCTCCGCCGGCACCAGTTAGGACAAGTCCAACTCCTCCGCCGGCACCATCCACAAAAGGATCAACTCCTCCGCCGGCACCAGCCAGGAAAAGTCCAAGTCCTCCGCCGGCACCATCCAGAAAAAGTCCAACTCCTCCTCCGGCACCAGCCACCAGAAAAGTCCAACTCCTCAGCCGGCACATAAGAAGAGTCGAACATCAGCACCATCTCGAAGTCCGTGATCGCCTTGTACCAAATCTCGGTCATCTGTGAAGGCAAAGACAACCGTAAGAAATTACCTACCGATATGATCAAGAAGAACGCAAAGAGCAAACGAAGGCCGAGGTAACATCTCACTTCCAAAAGGTGCCATCACCCGAGAAGACTAAAGTCGATGCTAATGCACGGAGTTTTTTCTTGAGTATGGCAAAAGCCAAAGAGACAGGCGGCTTCAACCTTCAAAATGTCGGACTACGAGCGATCTCCGTAAAGCAAAACTTGAAGATGGCTAGTGCCGAGGCGCCGATGTCGCAAGCTCAAAAGATGTCACGAACAATGTCGTAATTACGAGCTAGGTCTAAGCCGAAGTACATTAAGGGGCAACCGATGGCTCCCAAAAGATTTAGAGAACCTAACAACAAAATTAAGGCCCATCAAGATACATGCAGCAAAGTGCTAAGAGGGTATGTGGGCGATCCCAGGTGAAATACAAAGATTCGGATTTTCATAATGGGGATGGCATGTTCTCGTTAGAGTTCTCGCGAATTGTATATGTTGTACCGCCAGATGCTCGACGCCACATCGGGTCGATCGTGGACTTTGTAAGTCTCTATTTATATTATTGTATATTCTTCTACCGCTCAATCTGTATGTCTAACTTCTTTTTACATATGTAGAATGGAGATATTATGTGCAAAAAATAAGGATGAAGATTTAGGATTTCTCGATCCGGGGCTCGTTAACTAGAAACTCGTCCGTGATAACCCAAAGTTTGTTGAAGAGTATTTATTTAAGACTTTCTTCAAGCCGAGAAAGAAAACCTCCGTACTTGTACCCTATAACTTTCAAGACGATTACCCTACTTCTAATATTGTTTTACTATTTTTGCGTGACACGGTGTGGGACTAATAGGTCGTGTTAACATATATGTCTAGTTATCTTTGGGTCCTCCTCGTCATCGAAGTTAGAAGCTAGCAGTGGTTTATGTCTTGGACTCGTGGAGAAAAGAACTTCGTGAGTATGAACATAATTTTGGAAGATGATGAACAGTAAACTCGATCGCTATGCTATTGCTCTAGTAATATTTTATTCTATTGTATTTAAGGTTAATTACTATTTAAAATCATTCACAACAAGATTCACACGGTATTGCAAGAAAGGTGGTCCACATCTTCCCTCTGGGACAACTTTCAAAGTAATAACAGACTTTCCATGCATGAGACAGACTGTGGAAATAGTTTATCGATACTACGTATGTACAAATTTACATTCAATTGTCACGAAGATCGCCGGCTATAACGGCCATGGTATATAATTACACATTCATGCCTACTTTTCTTTCATTTAACATCTATCATCATTAATTAAATTTCTTTTCTTCAATAACAAATGCTCCAAGCCGAGAACCAATCGCCATTGTCGAAAGAAATTTTAGCAATTCAAGAGCATATCATTTGGATTCATTGACGAACATGTCATCGATCCAAAGGGCGAGTTCCATGACGGAAGCTTCGATCTAAAGTGAACGAGATGTACTCACACTACATTTGTGAACAGACTATTAATTGTAAAAACTAAATATTGTGATGCTTTAATATATTTTAATTATGATCTAACGACGCTTCATATACTATATATTTGAAGGCAACATATCATGTGCACACAGCCTTCCGTGTACACATCGTGCACACCAACTAATAAAAGTCACGAAAACTCTGAAAAATTTGTAGATGTACTTCATAGATTACTTACCTATGTATAAAATGCGAGGTTCAAATTAATACATATGAGGACTTACAAAAAAGAGTTTTTGTAAGTCCTCATATGTATTGAATTTGAACCTGCAATTTTATACATAGGTAGAGTAATCTATGAAGTACATCTACAAATTTTTTCAGAATTCGGTTGTCACTGCCGGTTCGTCTAGGAACCGGCAAGGATATACTGTATCACCGCCGGTTCGTCATATAAGCCGGCAGAGATATACATATATCACTGCCGGATTCTAGGTTGAACCGGCAGAGATAGTTGAGTATCACTGCCGGATGCTAGTGTAAACCGGCAGAGATAGTCTAATATCACTGCCGGTTGTATAATGAACCGGCAGTGATATCTATTATCACTGCCGGTTCCTCAGCCGGCAGTGATAACCCCGAGTATCACTGCCGACCAATGACTGCCGGCGCCCATAACCGGCAGTAATGGCGTGGACGAACCGGCAGTGATGACCTATTCTGTAGTAGTGCCTCTTGCTGTCAAGCCCATGGAATTCTGCGGCTCGCCGGAGCCATCGATCGGGGCGGTGGTGCACCTCATATCCGCGATAATGCATGGAACATGCCCAGCCACCATCGATCGCATCATATACTGTACCGAGCGAGCTAGTGTAGGAATTTCTGTAGCTATATATTTTACTATCCTGTCAAAGGGTTCGTACCGATAGTAATCCAGGTATATAACTTCCCATATAGAAGGATTTGCTACTTGTATATTACATGTAAATTCTGCATGAATTGTACAGAAATATAAAAAGAAGATAAGTAAGTCAGGTGCTAGTTAAAAAGTTATACATAGATTTTACTATTACATAGGTTACTGAACCCTCTGGTATAAAAGTAAAATCTACGCATACCGATAGTAAAATATATATATACGAATAGCAAAATCTGCTTCACGCAACGTTTATTGACGAGACTTATATCAATATATTACTCTCATCGTCAGCAAACTAGTAGTAAAAACCACTCGTGAATTGACACTGTTAATAAAAAGTTATGGTTAAATCAAAGAAAAAACAAGCCCCTGTACAAATTAAACTTTTAATCAACTTTGGCCAATAATGCTGCTGATAAACAAATGTTACGCTGGTGTGGAATCAAGACTTGACTAACCAGGATTTCAGAAAGAAAAAGGATTCCGCTAAGCACGCGATAAGCATGGAAAAGAACACGGACTCGAGTGCAAAAAGGAATCAAGTAAAAGCCAGGCTGAAAGTGGAAACGCAAAGGAAAGCTGAATTCCAGAAGCCAATGCTAATAGCTTTTCGAGTATTCTGCCGTCGTCGAGTTGAAAACGGAGGATTCCTGTAACACCCCGGAGCCCAAACGCGCCACGGATGCTACCAACCCTTTAAACTATTAAGGCCGGCTTAGAAACTAAGCCACCGAAATCTACAAAATTTCGGCATGACCTCTCTAGAACAGAGGGCATCCACTCAGCAGACAAAAGAATGATAGCAGTCATAATGTATCAACCACTCAAAATAGGAAGAAACATACTAGCAGGCCCTTAGTTAATCAATCAAATCCCCCAATAGAAGTTAAGAAACTCCAACACGACAAACAACATATTACAACCTCATTAATTACATCCGAATTATTGAATTTACTAATAAATTGTTGGAGATCGAATTTGCACGTGATACTACTCCCAACCGCATTTAATCAGCTTCAAGGTACCTAAAACAGAAGCAAACAAGTGTGAGTCCAAGACTCAAAGAAAGTGCAACAAAAATAAAAAAAGTAATGAATTCAACTGAAGTACTTGTAATCTAGAATTTAATATAGCCAGTATTAAATGGAAATCAACCAATAGAAGAAGCAATACTAACTCCACTTACCACAACCAATTCGAAAACATAACTAAATCTTACCCTCGCCTCAATAAGACATTTCCGGATGAGTCCACGCCTCAAACCTCAACCTGTTCTTCCCATTCTCATCAGTCCCATTTATCAGTTGCAACACACAATGCAATGGAAGGTATTTATGCTTTCATACTCAAGTGCACAGGACATACAAAAGAAGAATCTCATATCCATACATCACAATTAACTAATTAAACATGATTCTCATCGTGAATCGCAATACAAATGCAAAAAGGCCATTCAAAAGCAGAATATCATACCCATACATCACAATTAACTCATTAAACATGATGCCTCATCGTAAATGCAATACAAATGCAAAAAGGCCATTCAAAAGCAGAATACCATACCCCTACATCACAATCAACTCATTAAACATGATGCTTCCTTGTCAAAGCAAAGCAGATGCAAACATGCTTGCATGTTCATATGCTCATTTCATTTCACAATTCTCATGCACACGATGCATTATGCATGCTCATCTCCTCTTTTAGCACATACGGTATGGCCGAGTGCACACCCGCCGGTGTGCACCTCTCATTCCCTTCCACCCCGCAGTGGAGGGCGCCTACTCATCGACTCGCCCCGCACAACCACGTATACGGGACTACGAGGTAGGACTTTCGACTCACTACATGTGAGCACAGAGGCCCGCATCGTAATGGGTCACCTCTTCCATCATGAATGCACAAATGCAAATGACATAACAAATTTGCGAACTACATTTATTTCTCACATTTGTATAGCCATAGCCAAATACATAAAACATCACCACTTTGCTCACATCCATAAATTACCCTTCACATCCTCGACATTCATAATCACATCCTCAACAAATATTCATACTCACATCACCAATACCGAGTAATTACTAATTCCATCTATCTTGATCATAACTTAAACCATTTTTTTGCAATCAAATTCCATACTCCATCCACACATTCATTTATCATCACTACTTCATACAAAAACCATAACCTTTATCATGAACACGAATTGAACCATTATACTTAACTCAAAACTCATGTCTTTGATATCAATAACACCCTAATCCTACTAGTGAGCACCAACACGGAACATAAGTTATCACAACAAACCACAAAGACAAGGCACATCATTCTTCAATGTAGCACACATAGCAAATAAACAAGGATGCACATGCAAATTTTCATTCTCTAATGTCATTCATAAGTATTCACATAGCCTACCCATACTCGTGTTGTCAGTATAACCACAACAAGTATTAGCGGTACACATATCAAATCAATCAAGACATTCAATCTACAATTCACAAAGTTCAATCAATTGATGCACTTGCCTTCAACTTCTCGAGACGGTGTGGCGAGACGAGATTACCACACCTGGGGTCACACCACCTGCACATGGATATAACTTACTCAAAAACATGCCCATAAATCAACACATGACTCATACTAAGCCGGCCAAGAACCCACTCAAAACCTGAAAACAGAAATCTGCCAACCCGGGACAGCACTCGGTAAAATGGGCATAACTTTCAAACGGCTGAACGAAACTTAGCGATTCCGGACTTCATTGAAAGGTAATTCGATTATCTACAACTTTTTCTATAGCCGACCGACCGGGAAAAACACCGATTATTCCCAGATTTGCGACGAACAGCAGACAGCCGCAAAAATACTTCACTCTGGACAGCACGAGGTAAAATAGTCATAACTTTTAAATGGCTGAACGAAACTTGATGATTTCGGTCTCTATTGAAAGATAATTCAATTATCTACAACTTTCGTTATAGCCAAACCCCCAGAAAATGCATGAAAAATTTTCAAATTGCAGTTCTAACCAAGGACAGAAATCTGCCCGAACCGAAAACCCCCAAATTTCTCTAGTCTCTCCATTCCCCAACTAAATGCATTGCAAAAACAGGAACCCTAGCCAAGCATTTCATCAAACACCATGTATGCAAGAAACCTCACCCCCAAATTTCTAGGGTTTTTACCTCAAAGGAACATGGAGGAAGAAGGGAGGTGGGGGAGATGCTGCCACACGGGGGAAGGAGGAGCTCGCCGGCCGGAGGGGGAAGGTCGCCGGCTGGCCGGAGCAGGGCCGGAGGGCGCCGGCGCTGGGCTGGAGGTGGGGTCGCCCATGGAGGAGAAGGCAGCAGGGGAGGAGCTGGTCCGGTCCTGGAGGAGAGCAGCCGCAGGGGGAGGCGCCGGCTACTGCTGCTCCATCTGCTGGTGGCTGCTCGGGTGGAGGAGGGAACCAGGGGAGTGGCGCACGGCTGGAAATCGCAGGAGGAGAAGGCCAGAAGAGTGGCACACGGCTGGAAGTGAGGAAAAAGAACAGCCAGGTCTTTCTTGGTTGAAGTAGCTTATAAGGTTAGGGGAAAAATGCTAAAGCTACACAACACTCTAAAGAACACAACCACAACTAACCAATAAGCTCCTGGAAGAAACCAAAATTTCTCCGAGTAAACTGGCCGCAGAGAATATACGGCCCGAAGAAAACACCCTTCCGATAAACACTCGGCAAAACTCAACTTTTTGCTAAGCTCTTAAAATTGCGAGACGACAAATCTTTTGCCCTTCTGCAATAAATCCTTGGATTTAAGAAGACAAAAACAATCCCGGCCAAGAACCCTGGTAAAAAGTTTTGGGATATTACAATTCCAAGGGTAATTTGGTAGGAAAACACAAACAGAGCTCAGCGGTGGATTCGGAAAAAAAAAGAAGTCGTCGATGTCATTATACACTCGTAAGCTAATGATACGTAATTTGGATTTTTAGTGCCTATAGTGACCGGTTGGTTGTGTTTGGTGACTAACAAAAAGTCTTTATTAGTTGAAGGATATGAAGAATTTTTTTATTAAAGGTTGGTACTTTGAGTTTTCAGTGTCAGCTAATGATTGCTTAGTTGCATGTCATGGCTAACCGAAAAATCCCATAAAAACGTTTTTTTATGTAGTTTCATACTCTTTAAAGAATATTTAGAATGCATGAATTTCATAGAAAACAGCTTATTTCAATTATATGTAAATTTCTCGAGTTCAATGCGAGGCCTTAAGTTATATGTCGTTTACAAGTTGCAAGAGAAGTTTAATTAGCACGTATAGTCTTGTTCATATAGTACTATAGTAGGATGTCGGTTTTATGAAAATGTTCGCACATACATGTTATCGCTTACACATTAGGCTATTGATATTGAAATGCCTGAAACTACCTTAAACAAAATTGAGATATCTAAAATATCAGTTTCTACTCAGAGCCACCACTTTTGTTTTGCCCTAGGGCCTCCGAAATGATAGGAATGGCCCTGGCGCCATGAACCAGGAGTGCACCCAGAAAGAATATGAATTCTATGACAAATACCTTTCTAATTCATATTGATCCTCACGCGCTCCATGGAAAAATAAAGTCTTTCCTTTTTTTCTTCATTTGCCCATTTATAAAGAGGTGGACTTTGTTAGACATAGGATAAACTAATCATGAATATTTGCTAGTCTAAATCTTGATCACCGAACATAATGTGGAATCTAAAGCATTAGAAAACTGACCCGATGAAGAGGATGAGGCCATTAGGGTTCTTTGTCGGTGTAGTTGAATCGGTTGGAGTAGAAGAATCACTTATGCGCGATGAAGAAGAAAGGAGCACCATGATCTTCACGGCGATGGCTAGGGCCTTCGGTAACCTGGGCGCCAAAACCCTAGATCGGAAGGGTGTCCGGAAGATGGCTAAGCTCAAGATCAAAAAGTCATTTCTTGAGTGCCATTCTCCTCTGTTTAATAGTGGCGCTGGTTATCGGGACCAAAACCAGTAATTTTGGAAGGCTCCCGATCAGAGCGTGATTTCCTTAATTCTTTGACCTTCCGTTAATACCCTGACTTTTCTTAATTATCTAACTTTCCGTTTTAACTGAAAATCAAATCCAACATTCTC
The DNA here is from genome assembly GCA_036346375.1 of Guadua angustifolia. NCBI lineage: Eukaryota > Viridiplantae > Streptophyta > Magnoliopsida > Poales > Poaceae > Guadua > Guadua angustifolia. The sequence continues at coordinate 309,114 of JAYEVE010000210.1, forward strand.
CCACTTGATCGAAGGCTAATATCATAAGTCCATTCTCAACAGAACAATACACCAAGATAAAAGTATTACAGCGATTAATCTAAACATCGCTGCAACTCCAGAATCTATAGTGCATTATTCTATCTTGATAGGATAATTAATTATTTCTTAACAGGAGTTGGTTTTATTCTTATGGTCCTTTTGTGCAGTTTGTTTTCATTTGTCATCATGTGCACATTAAAAGAGTGAAAACAAACTTTGTAATTTCCAGAATCAAAGTTTTGAGATCTCAATTTATCCCAGAAGTATAGGCTGTCAATAAGTCTTATACTGGCACTAATTTTGAGACAAGCCTTTAACAGGGAATCATTAAACTAAACATGATGCATAAAGTTATATATTAAACATGATACTCAATTCTTATTGGCTGAACATCAATAATTCGATTCTGGATTACATCTTTCACAATGTCTTGTGTTTGGCAGCACAACTTGACATGTTGTTACTCGAAACAAAAATTGCACTCTTACATAATAAATTCCAGGATAAAACCTTAAGCCAAAAATAAATTTTCTTATTCTTAAACCACAATAGCCTATTGTGGATTTCTTATTACCTAATAGTCTTATGACATGCCACAAATCTGCTTGTATCATTAATGACGCTTTAAGATATTGACTAGAACCATTCCACAATATGGCTCTTTCTGCAAGGTTGAAGATTTGACTTAATGTGGATTTCTTAATATCAACACACCTTGCATAATCAGTGTCTGAATAACCAACAACTTTATCAGACTTCTTATATGTGAGCATGTAATCATTAGCACTTTGCCTATGATGCAAAGTTGTCTTTAGTAGTTTTCCAGTGGTCCGGTTCTGGATTAATATCTGTCAAGTATCCTAGTTACAAATGTTAAATAAGGGTGCATACAAACTTAAGTATACATAATGTTCATGACAGCAGAACGTAAGAAAAACTTATGTCGCCTTTAATAATCGGAGTAAACTCCCTTAATGTTGGACCTATCTTGGTGAATCTTAATAGTCAAAACATGAGAGACATCACCAAGACAAACATTAATGTCCCTATTGTCGATAGCCAACAAGGCATCGCCTATATAAACAATTAAGTCCATATAAACAGCTAAGATGTTAAATTTACTCCCCTTGGTTTTAAGGTTAAAACTTAAGGTATCTTTATGTGAGGTTCAGATTATCATAAACTCCGAATCAATCGGAGATGGAACTTTTAGAGACAAGGATTGCTATTCTTTAGACTATCGACATTAGAACATAAGCACGATTGTATCAAATATAGTTTTACCTTGCCTCAGAGCTCCCACTAGAATCAACGTTTTTATCAACTCAGTGGTTTAAAAATCAGTGTTACCCTTTAGTCTGGATGGAAGCTTTATAAGTATCTTAATTTTTTTTATAGAGTGTAAGGTATTGACATTAATTATCTTTAATCCTCCCATCCATTTAAACTTATTGACAAGGAGAGTAACTTTAATAGAGTAAATAATTTGTTTATGGGGTTTATGTCTCACATAATGAAGCTTCTCTTTTCTTAATGAGACGTTCCATTCTCCCCCTCGAAATGTGGTACAAGCGTCAATGCCACAATTTCGATGAACTCTCATAAATATTTTACTTTAGTGAAGCCAATAGAGTTAGTAACATACTTAATACTCCCTAAATGGGAACATAAATTACAATATTAGAATGGAGGATAAAAACATAACTTAGTACTGATGGAAAACTTCCAACAGCTTCAACATTAGCCTCCTATTTATTCTCTAAGGCTTCGCTTTAAAACTTCCATAGTCTTTAGGTAATGTTGGCAGCATAAACACAATCTTCTATCTTAGTATTTAGCCAACTTTCTTTATGAATGCACACATTCATGGGCACAATCATAGTTCACTTCTCATTATTATTGTTGTTACATTCTTTATAAATGACGTAATGAAGTGAATTAGAAAGACTCCAATAATTTTCATGTCCTAACTCATTGACTTTAAGCACTCTTATGAATAGTATACTGATAATAACTTTTCAGGAGCATCATAATACTTTTCCACTATTGCCATATAGTCATAATTTAACTGGAGAATTGCTCCCCTGATCCTAAAATTTATGATCAAAAGGGACATTTGCTTAAATTGCTCCCACTAGTTATCAGAATATAGAATTCTTGTCAACGTCTAAGTTATTAGATGTTTCTTCTAATGGGTGCCAATCATCAACATTATGTTTGTGTGCGTAATCAATAACCTCAAGAATAATATGCTAATAAATTACTCTATTTCTTATTAGGATAATAGAAACAGCTGAAAAACTTATGGCTGAATTGATAATAGGGATATAACACTGATCATTATTTAATATCCACAAAAATGTGAATGATTATCTGTCATGAAATTAACCCGACACTGATCAGGTTAATAACATGCTAATGACAAAGCTTATAATTTTAATTCGCTTCACCATTGGGTAAAACGAAGAACTTAATATGAGGAAAAAATCAACGGTCCATCTTAGCATCACATCTTTACAGAAAACGAAGAATAACTGGATTTACTAATGGAGATGGCAAATAATCACAAACAATGCTAGTCAATTTGTAATCATGAGCCATAAACGTAATCCTTAAATCAACATGAAATCTCTAACCAAAACTTCTCGTTGGTTCCATTTTGATTAGAAAAGCTATGGGAATGACACATGACTATAATCAACTTTGGTCAGAATATAACCGTGTGTCACAACATAAGCCCAAAATATAACTTATAGTTCCAAATCGTATCACCTTTGGGTACATAACGGAAAAGAACTTAATCTATGGGAATGGTACGCAATTGCAAACAACTTTGGTCAGAATGCAATTATGGCCACAACATAATCCCAAAACTTCATTAAATCTCTAACTAAGACTTCTCGTTGGTTCCATCTTAATTAGAGATATCTTAATAATAATGTAGTCTTTATCATATAAATGCTTGAAAAGACTTAATAATTTAATTAATATGAGAATCGATTAAATGTCACATGACCCATAAAAGACGTTAGACAATATATATATATAATCATGAAGTATTTAATTAATCATAATCACATTTCTCAAGGTAAAATACATTAATAAGAGACAATATTAATCACATGATCAAAATTACTAAGCAATAAACATCAAGTACTTAATTGCGGAAGCGTAAACAGTTAATAATTAATGAGCAGTAAATTCAATACTAAATCGAAAATAAGGGAGAAACTTAAGCTCAGAATTTAGGGCATAAGAAATTGTAACATATGTGGAAATATAAACAACTCAGGTAGAAACATAGTACTTAACTAATCTTATTTTAGCTTATTCCTGGAATGTACTAAAGCGTTATTTGTGACCTATCTGAGAAAACATCCAAAAACCAGCATAAAACTTATGCCCAAAGATGAGCTCATTAATAATGCATGGATTGGGATCTAAAATATTTCATTAGTGGGTAATAAATTTTGACAATTCATGATTATAAACAACTTTGGTCGAAATACAACTATAAAAAGTCAACACTTAAGTATATTAATGTCCAAAACTTGGTTATAGTCCCAAATCAAAATTTCCCGTTGGTTCCATTTTGATTTGAGACAAACTTAATCATAATAGGCCAGAAAATATTAACTAACTTTGTGCATTCCTCAATTATCATAATTGCATCACTTAGGGCAACTAAACATTAACCAAAGGATGTATAAAATGATGCATTATTACTGGGTAATTGACATTAGTTATTGCAGTGCATAAAAAAAAACAACATTAATCATAAGAAAAAACACTAAAATTAATTAAGGTCCAAATTTTAACTTATACCTTGCTCAGCTTAGTCCAAAATCGAACCTTACGTTGTTTCGATTAATAATCATGCTAATGAGAAGGAAAAATTTAAAGTTCTATTTCGCATCACCGTTGGGCAGAAATGAAAAGAACTAAATTATCTTATGGGTGACACATGCTCATAAACAACGTTGGTCAGTATATGATCATGGTCATAACATAATCCCAACATTAAACAATAATCTCTAATTAAAATTTCCTATTGGTTCCATTTTAATTAGAGATAATGCTCATAAATAATCATCATGCCAAAAAATAATTGCCACATCAATTAATTATCCCAGAAAATTAATCATGAAATTAACATAAATACCCAGAAAAAAATTGATCAAATGCTTATTTGCTGTAAATGAAAATACTGAATTAAATAAAATAATTGTGCTAAAAATTAAAACAGGCCAAAACAATAGCCCAAACTTAGCGCCGGCCGGGCCGGAACTCACGCGTGGCGCGGCCCAGCGACACGACACGGCCCAGACACGAAACAGGCCAGACGCGAAACAAGCCAGCCCATCCCACACGAGAAACGATCTCGACCGCTTACGAGAACCGGACGGCTGCGACGCTCCCCTGGGCGAACAAAACTGGGCGCGGTGAAAAAAACCCTAACCCTAATTTCATTTTACTCTTCGTCTCCGCCTGAAACAACGCTGCGGCGATGGAAGCAAGGCGGAAAAGCAAGCGGTGGGAACGGCGCGCACGACGACAGAGCGGAGCGGCGAGACGCCTTGATCCGGCGAGGCGCACATGCAAGACAAGCCGGGCGCACGAATGCACGCGATTTAACACCCTCAGCGACAATGAGGCGACGTCGACCGCACGCGAGCAAGGATCTGAGGCCGTGCACGGACGAGGTAAGCCCCGAAAAGTCCCCTCTTAGAACTTTAGGGTTTGAACTTGATTGATTGATTGATTGATTTTGGGTTTTAATTTGGGCTTTAGGGTTTCGGATTTGGGGACAAATAGAACTAGGGTTCTTGCATTCTTTTCCCCTCCTTCTCTTTTCTTACCTAAGCCGAAGAACACCAAAAGAACACTAATTACCGACACAAATGTAACACCCCGGTGCCATACGCACCGCGAATGCTACCAAAAGATTCTAAATGACGCTTACAACACTCCGGAACCATACTGGTCCAGAGTGTTCCCAACAAGACCCAAGAAATAAAAACTTGACAACGAAGCCAATTGAACTAATAACTCAACGAGCGAGTCACTAAACCTTTTACCTCTACTAAAAAAACGGAAACTGAACTCAATCTCTAAACCCTTAAAACCAAGTCACCGAAATTTACAAAATTTCGGCATGACGTCTCTAGAAACTAGGACATCCACTCAGCAGACAGAAAACATTTGCAGTTATAATATATCATTCTAACAGGTCTTTAGTTAATCAATCACACCCAACGGAAAATAATAAATTTCACCACGATGAACAATACATTACAACCACATTAATTACATCCAGATTTAACAAATTTGTTAATTAAATTGATGGAGACTGAAGTCGTGCACGTGTTACTACTCCCAACCTGACGATCCAGCTTCAAGGTACCTAAAGAGAGAACAACAAGCGTGAGTCCAAGACTCAAAGAAAGTGCGATCAAGTATGAAAAGTAATGAATTCGACTAGAATACAACTACTTTAAGACATAAAATAACAGTTCCTTTAATTAACATCCGAAAAGAAAGGAAGCAGTTTGAATTTCTATAAATCCAAAACGTAAGAACACGATTACTTCATTATTTGATATAACCATTACTTACTTGAAACCATCCAGTAAACAAAGCAATAATTAACCCCACTTACCACGTCCGACTCGGAAACGTAACTACACCCTACTTGAGCCTCAGTAACCATTTCTGGATGAGCCACGACTCACTCATCAACCTGTTCTTTCCATTCTCATCAATCAACATTATTAATTGCAACACACAATGAAATGAAATGCTTTTATGTGTTCATGCTCAAAATGCAACTTTTAAGCCTATACCGGTATAGGTGAGTGCACACCCGTCGGCGTGCACCCTCTCATTCCCAACCATCCCGTGGCGGGGCCTACTCTTACTGACTCGCTCCCATCCGTAGATAGGACTACGAGGTAGGACTTTTGTACTCACTACGTGTGAGTACAGAGGCCCACATCAACATGGGTCGCCTCTTACAGAATGAGTGCGCAAATGCAAATGACATGGTTATAAACACGACACAAACATGAATATAAACACGCAAATTATCATTTACTCACTTTATCATTCGCATAAACAAAACCATACTCCCTTGTACACTTCGTAAGGCATTGAAGTAACTGAAATTGGATACTTACTTTCCAATTGCTAACACTCATCCATCCTCATCATCGTACTAAGAACAACTTATAGACATGCTATTAAACATAACCAAACTATTAGAATTTCCAAAATCTTATCGCAAGCAAAGTGTAGTTTAACACTCTAATAACGCTCTAGGGGATGCACTTGCCTTTTTATTGAAGACGGAGTGATGCGGGGTCGAGGTAACCCCCGAAGACCCACTACCTGAAAACAACAATCACCGGCAATTACTCGCATTCGAGACAACTCATTTCAACTTCGCTTAAAACACTCGATACAAATCCGAATTAAGCATTGAATTTACAGCAGCAAGTTAAATGGTAATAGCAAGTCGATGTAGTATAATAAAACCTAAGAACCTTCTGCTGCCAACCATAACTATTGCATTAAAACCTAGGATGGATTTGGGAACCTAAAAAAGAGAGTCCAATAGTTACTGAAGTTCAGATTATACAATCTCAATGAAAGTAGATACTTTGAAGTCTATTTTACATATCGATTCCAATTTCCTTGATACTTTATACATGACTAAACTGGTACAGTCAAAGGAGTAGGCTGTTCAAGAAAAGCCTCACAAAAAGGAATGCATGAATCCAAGAGTTCGAATGAAGGGTAATTAAAAGAACAAAACAGAAAGATAAGAGCAACATGTAGAAACCCGCCTATAAATAGCCAGCAACATGCTGAAACCCACCCATAAATAGCCATGTCCTCCAATCTAACCATTCTAACAACATAAAAGAAATAGTTTAGAAGAAAGAACTACCAAAAGCACATATAAAAAACACCAAAACAATTGCTCATAAAGTGGAGGATTCACGAATAACAAATAATGATACAAGTTCATTCTCCAGTCATCACTTTACAGCCATCATAGTCAATACATCTTCTATGTGCCCACAAAGCAAAAGACAGAAAGAAACTAATATGGACCAACATATAATGTAAATTGCTAATGAGATGAATACCACATTTTAGTCATCAACTCACCATGCATAAGTTACAGATTTCCACTACATTCAAGCCCTCCTAATCCTTGACTCAGCATGATAAATTTGCTATCAACAAAAGATACTTTCCCAACACAAAAACCAAAGAACAGGCAAACAAATAGCAACCACAGAATACTATCAACAAAACTCAATTTCCAACCTAACTCATTTTTCATTGCCATCCAATTCACCATTTGCCACATGCAGGAATAGCTCCACCTAATAGGTTCCCTACCAATTATACCGATGGTTGCAAAGACAATCTCCAACTGCAATCCAATATAAATCAGAAAGCAGAGATTCTGCAGCCCAATAGAAACCAAGAAACGCAAGATGCCGATACCAACTAATCAAGATAATATATATACGCAATCACATTCAACAAACCTAAACCTTCTAGGCATTTCATCAAACACCTAGCATGCATACAATTAAACCCCAAATTCCTAGGGTTTTACCTCAAAGGAAGTCCATGGAGGAAGAAGGAGGGGGGAGAGCTGTGAGGGGAGGCGAGGTCGGCCGGGAGGCGTCGCCGAGGAGAGGCAGGCCAGGCGCAGCCTGCCGGGGAGGCGCCAAGACGGGCGGCACAGCAGCCAGCAATGGAGGCGGCGGCTGGAGGGAGGACAGGCCGGGCGAGGAGCTCTGACAGATGCCAAGACGGGCAGAGGAGGAGGCAAGACCGGGAGGAGGGCACGGCTCATTGGAGGGAGAGCTCTGGCTCGGTTTGGTGGCAAAGCAGAAAAGAAAGAGAGGAGTGAGGGAGGGTTAGGTGGAGGGAATTAGGTGGAGGGGGATTAAATGGAGGGTCATCCAGGCTAATTTCCAAACAGATGAAATGACAACCCTGAAGCTCTCAGATGAGTCCATCGGACTTCTAGATCGCTCGCAACAAGGACCCACGCCCGGACTAAATATTTCCACCACCAAGGAAAAAAATCTGTTATGTTACACTACTAAGCTAATTTCATAAGTTTTAGGGTTTGGTCAAGACATTATATTCATCACTGAAAAAGCTTATGTGGCACTTATGAAGTTTACGTTATACGGGATTGGCAAGAACATGAAGCGAATGATTATCATTTAAGGGTTTTGAGCTAATAAGATTAATATGCAAACCTTGATGAACTAGGATTCTTTTTATAGAATATGGTAGTATGAACTTTGTAAAGTATTTCTAAACTTGTTTTATAAGTTTTAGCATCTAGACAAGTTGTTTTATCTGCGGTTGAAGTAGTCTAAATGATCATATTGGTAATCTTAAATTGGCTAAGATTCAAACTTAATTTCCAACTATACTATACATGATTCTTGATTCATTTTCCATGTGTTAGCAGAGAGAAATCCTAGAAATGTTTTAAAGTTGGTTTGGCATTATTTTGACTTACATTGCAATAGATTATTTATTTACTTATTGTTATAATTAACATTTCCTTTCATTAAAAGAACGCAAATTAAATCTTATTTTAAATATATTTGCATACATGGATCTGTATTGTTTTCAGGAGACTAATACAAATTATTTCCTTATTTTATGAGCTTTTATGCTTTTGTTTCCATTAATGGTCAGATTAAGGTTTACTAGTGATCATAAAGCAAATAAACTAAATTGAGTTGAACATTTAAATATTTTTGTATATTTGAGTTTACTAGGGTTCCAGAGGCATATGAAAATTTATTTAATCATTTTAAGAATTATGTTTTCAATATGTGCAATAATGTCTATAATAGAGTGTTTATCCTATTTCAAATTTTAATAATCATTCTATGACTCAAAAATTAAATATTATTGTAGATTTTAATTAATCTTGGTCTATTCATCATATTATTATTTATTTTATCATTTTTATGCTTTATTGTGCATAACTTTGAATTAAAGGCCATAATGGAATTATAACAAAGTTTAATTCAAATAATAATCCTGTAGTTCAAAAATTAAATATTTTTGCATATTTAGATTCTTTCTGATTAATATGAATATAAAAATTTATTTCATTGAATTTTGATTAAAATTGCAAAAGATATTTAAGATTGAATTTTATTCGGAACTGAAAATACTTTGAAAATTGAAAATACGCTTTCGGAATTGAGGAAGCGTCTTTTACCAAACGCATAGGAGACTCTTGGCATCACTGACAATGGAGGCCCGCCGATCAGAGACAGAAGACAGAGCACCGACTAAGGGATGGCGGCGACGGCGCTCCGGCTTTCTGGCGACGGCGAGGGCACAGAGAGCAAGAGAGCAAGAGGAACTGAATACAAAAGCAATATTGACTTAAGAAATAGTGAATGCATTTTGATAAAAGGTGGAATGTTGTTGGTAATGATGTTGGAATGTAGAGACCTGTGTGGTTCTACATGAAGGATGATTACGGGCATGTGTTGCACCGTTAAACCACTTGGGATGGAAATTGATTTAGACTGGGGCAAGTGGACCGAGGCTTTGTGCCAGGTGGGCCTTCGTGGCATTTGGGGGGTTTTGAGTGTTGTGAGGGTTGTGTGCCAGGTTTGAGAGAAGGATGTCTTGCCTTGGTCAGTTAAGGACCTTACCTTGCAAGCCTTTGACCTGAGTCTCTCGTACAACCACATGTCTGAATGGGAAGACCTAGTTTAGTAGGATTCTGATGTCTCACCTTGGATACCTCGGGGTGGTAGTTACATGGGGGTAACTGTATGGGGGAGCGTGCATGTGCTACGGCTTGGTACCCGTCCAACGGTGTTTGTCGGTCCTATACTTGCTCGAGTGAGGGAAGTGATAGTGAAGGCAACCGGAGAGGTTCTTAGGTGGAGATAGAAGTCTCTCGAAAGGCTTTGTTACGGCCAATCGCCTTTGTGGTGTGTGATCAGATCTTGTGGGTAAAGTGTACAACCTCTGCAGAGTGTCAAACTGTTCGAATAGTCGAGTCCACTTGATCGACAATGCTCGGGGTTACAGTCAAGGGGTAGTGTTTTGAAAATAATATGGGGTGGAAGGCTGTGTGCCAGAGTTGACAATGAAAGTTGATTTAGGGACTGCGTGTCCAAAATTATGTTGAAAACAATTTGAGAACATCTGATATTTATATGGTTTTGATGCTTTTAATCTAAATATATAATAATTCAAAATATTGATGCAATGCAAAATAACCAATCGAGCCATTCCTTTGTAACAAGCCATGCATATAGTAATAGAACTGCATTCTGTGCATGACTTGTTGAGTACGGTGTGTACTCACCCTTGTAGACAAAAATTTACCAGAGGATGAGTCTATGCCTATATGGGAGGAGGAGATTGCTGAAGAGCCGGAGAACTAGGGAACAAGCCTCGTCAGGGTGCCTGTGGTCGAAGATGGATCATCACGACGTTTATTTTTCCGCTGTTGACCTCTATTTACTCTGATTATTGTAAGCCCTGTGTGGCAAACTATTGTAAGGATGACCATAAGGTTGTACAACTCGTTTATATACATGTTTGAAGTACTTTATTACTATTCCACTGTGTATGTTGTTGGTACATTAAACCCTGTTTAGCCTGTGTGCACTAGCGCGATCCTGGACTAGAGCAGAATAAACAGAGTGTCCGGATTTGCATATTCGGGGCACATCAATTTTCCCATAATTTCGACATTGCCTAATTAAATTTTTTTTTCAATGATTAACACTTAAATTCAATTGCTATTATTATTCCAAGTACCATAATTGGAGTTTTGAGCAAATAAATCATTTAAATATAATTTTTATGATTCTTGGTGATTTATTGTTTTTACCTTTTTACTTTTACCATTTTACAATTTCGCTTTAATGATTTTCTTTTTCAAAAGCAAAAGCTCAAGAAAACTTAGTAATTCAAGAAAAATCAGGAAATGAATATTTCGAATTAAACATCACACTTCAAATTTATTCTTATAGTTTGTTTGTTTTGGAAGAAATGGTTTTAATATTGCCATTCATTTCTTTCTTAATGTTAATATGCAAGAAAATAAGGAAAAGATATGGTTTTAAATCAAAATCTTGATTTTGATTAAAATTTTATTAAATTCTATTTTTAAATTTCAAAATTTTTATTTTTTCTATTTTTAAATTTTTCGGGATGTTACACATTTATTAGCGGAACTTATATCTTCATATTTCTCTCGGCATCAGTAAGCTATTGGTAAAAACCATTCATGAATTGTAATTGTCAATAAAAAATTATGGTTAAATCAAAAAAAAAATAGTACGAACAAGGAAATACATTTACTAGTTGGTTTGCCATGTATTAATGGGTTTAGGCAACTAGGTAGGCTGTTACGCTGATTTGTGGGATGTATGGCTTGGTCGGAATGGGTTAATTGAGCTCGGTCGGCCTGCGTTAACTGGTTGGCACGTAGACAACACACAGCTATCTATATATAGTATAATTATCTGGAAGATCATAATGCCTATGCATCATGATCTAAAACAGGTATTTCCCCAACGTGTCGCATACGAGAAATTTTGATATTTGGAAAAATTTCAATCTTTTTCACACACGATATACAGCACAGGTATGCAATCTACAATATTATATTCTTTTTTGTACATTCCTTTTTTCTTTCTGCCCGATAGGAATATAGAAATTTGGAAAATTGTTGAATGATATGTATTTAGTAATAAAAATTAAAAGCTAGAATGATTTGTATTAAAGAACGGAGGAAGTGATAGTTAGACGACTAATGATGCTCCTTAGTAGCATCCTGGTAGCTAGTCTTTGTTTTAGCTACGAGGTTTAGCTGATGACGCTTTCTGACAGAGGCGAAACTAGGGGTTGCCCCGGCACCCCCAAAATTCTGTGATGGTGGCGGTCGGAGACAGTGCAGTTCTTGATTTTGAGAGGATGGAGGGAAGTATCGTTTGGCACACGAGGAGATGGTGGAAGGTAAAGGCATTCTTTTCCTTTCTTGGTGTACTGGCCATCCGATAGAGAGAAAAGAAAAGTCAATGTTTGATATCAATTGGACGTCAATGACAACGAAGAATCGAGTCACAATACTACCAAGACTATGGGCGCTTGTTACGTCCCGTTCTTCGTAGATATCGTTTTAGAATTGTTGATTTTACAAAATTTGTGAGGGATGATTCAAAATCAACTCTTGAGTTTATTGGCCAATCACTACCTTGAAAAAGATCATCGATGGCTTATTCATAATCGCCATCGGTGGCGTTTTTGAACTGCCACAGATTTAGTGCCACCGATAATCGAGGATTATCGATGACGGATCTAGAACCGCCACAGATAACATTATTTGTGGCGGTTTTTGTTAGAACCGTCATCGATAACAAAATATCGATGGCGGTTTTTGATAGAACCGTCATCGATATTTTGTTATCATGATTTTATTCTATTCAAAAACCGCCACAGACTAGTACTATCAGTGGCGGTTTTTGGCTTGTAGCATCCTGAAAATTTTAAAACTAATGAAATGCTATAATGTGAATTTGCATTTTGAGTACTTTTGAGTTTTATGGAATTTGTGACTTTCTGAATTGATTTCTTGGATTTTGGGTTGCAAGTAAAATCAAGTAAACGGAAATAAAGAATGAAAAAGAGAAAAAGGCAAAAATGTAAAAAGTAAAAATTTATGAAATTGCCATGAGAACCCTGATCATTCAATTAAATCATTTTAGCCAGCAAATGAAATTTTATGTATAAAGAAATGAAGAGATAAAATGAAAAGACAACTTTTAAATCAAAACAATGCATTGTCAGAATTTATAAAATATATATATAACTCAAATGGAGCTGAAAAATTTATCATGAAACCCTCAATGCAATATCTACCTTTGGTAAAGATATTATAAATTTATAATGTCATTTAATACTTTTCCAAAATTAAAAACAGAAACTATGAAAATCTGGAAATTTGCAATGTCAGCATTTCTATAAAATAATGGAACCATATTTTGGCTTGAATATTTTATAGAAGCATTCTGAGGTCAAATCCTTTTGAAAAACAAAATTTGAAAAATAGTAGACTTCAATTGATCTTAAAGAAAAATCAAGATCCGAGACAAGAAATTAGAGCAGTCACTGTTGTCAGAATATTAATAATTCTTCGGTAACTCATTTTAATCTCAAAGTTTTACCAAACATCAAACCCTGTCCATAGACCTTGGTCGAAAAGTTTGATGAATTTATACCATGATCTGATAGCACAATAAAATCAGAGAGTGAAGGAGAAATTGACCCCAATCACCCTGTTTCCTTCAACCAGTCACTGCCGTGTGGGCCATCCGTTGTGATTCCGTTCCGTTGGCGCATTGGAGAAGTTCCCAGTCACTGACAGTGGTCCCAGAGCCTTGCTGCCGAACTCATCGCCCTCAACTCCGTTCGTTCCACTAGAGGCGAAACTCTCGAAGCTCTGAGCGCAGGACAACCGAGGCGAGCTCGATCACTGCCGCGCGTCCCAGCTCAACAGACCACTACAAAGCCACTCCAGAGGCAGCGCTCTACTTCCCTCTCCATTCCTTCTTTGTTCTCTTCAAGCCAGCGCAGGAATGCCCTCGTTCCTTGCCGCCATTGCCAAACCCCAGAGCTCCAAGCCGAGATCAATTCGAGTGATTGAGCAGCTCATTTGCAAATTCCTTCAAGCATTAGTATCTACAGCTCATAAGGATCAAGAGCCCCCAAAAATATTCGGTCTCCTTCATGCGAAATCGTGCCGCCGCCGTGAGGTCCATCTTCTCCAAAACCGGCGCTCGGTGGCAGCTCACTCCGGTAAGTCTCCGACTTCAATAACCCCGAAAACGGAACCACTAGTGTCCCTTGATGCTTAATGTGCCACCGATTTCAACTCTAATGCCCTGTTCATCTTCTCCGGCGAGTCGCCAATTCTGTCGCCGCCCCTCCTCGGCTGCGTGCTGCTCCGGAAACTCTTCCAACGAATTGACTCCGCCACCGTGTGCGCCTCGCCGAGAGGAATCTCCTGGTGCCGTCGCATTCGCCGGAGGATCGCCGGAACATCGTCGCCGTCATGCCCTAGTTCCCCCTGCTTTTCCCTCATCGCTGCCATGACCCTTCTGCCGAGGACTTGAGCATCTCCGGTCCAAAGGGTAAAGGCGCCTCTCCGCTAGAAAGCGACTTCATTTCTATTATTGATTTCTAAAACCTATTAATGATTGAACCTTATTATCTTGTGCATCTTTAATCCAATGTCAAGAAACAAATTTATATATACATGTAAAATCGTGAGATCCTGAACATAAAAAAATATTTAATTCTTGAATCATAGAGCAATTATTAAAATCAAGAATGGGATAAACACACTATTATGGTCATTATTGCATATATGCAAAATATAACTTTTAAAACTATAAAATAAATTCTTGTTTGTCTCTGGAATCATGATAAACTCAAATATGTAAAATCATCTAATGTTTAACTCAATTTAAATTATTTGCTTCATAATCATTAATTAACCTTGTTATGGCCATTAACAAAATAATAGTGTAATGGCTCACAAAATGATAATCTAGGTTGTATTAGATTCCTAAAACAGTAAGGATCCATGTATGCAAAAATGTTTAAGATAAGATTTAATTTGCATGTTCTTAATGAAAGAAAATGTTAATGATAACAATAAGTAAATAGATAATCTATTGCAACTAAAGCTAAAATAATGCCAAACCAACTTTATAACATTTCTAGGATGATACTCTGCTAATACCTGAGAAGTGAATCAAGAATCATGTATAAGTTAGTTGGAAATTAAGATTGAATCTTGGCCGATTTATTGTTGCCAATATGATCGTTTAGGCTATTTCAGCGATAGATAAAATAACTCGTCCAAATACTAAAATCAGTAAAATCAGTTTAGAAACGCTGTACAAAGTTTATACTACCATATTCTATAAAAAGAATCTTATTTCATCAAGATTTACATATTCTTCTTATAAGCCCAAAACCCTTAAGTGTTAATCCTTCACTTCACATTCCTGCCGATTCCGAACAGTGTAAACTTTACAATGCCACTTAAGCCTTTTCAACAATGAATACAATGTTGCGTCTAAATGCAAAATAGTAAGATAATAGCTCATCAACATTCTATGGTATTTATACCGTCATAGTATGTGAAAACATTTCATTTATCATCTTCTTCGCATATAAAACTTATCGTCGCAAATACCTTAAATAACCACAATCTGCACCAAACCATAGTGCTTAAGCATTTTCAAACTTGTAGGATAGCTCGTCTAAATGAAAATTTTATGAGGGATAGTGCAGAAATGATATATAGGATATGTACTACAATATTCAAGGAAAATATTTTATTTACAAGCTGTTCTTTAGTTAGTTTTCACTAGTACAATGACCTTAAGTGATAATTGTTCACTACACGTTTTCAATTCGATTTCTTGTAATATAAACCTTGATACCATATTAGCATTTTAAGCAATGAATATAATGTATCAGCCAAAGCCAAAAATTTATGGAATTAGCTTAGGATTGTTATACAAAGTATAAATCATCTTATTATGAAGAAATAACCATATTTCATCATGTTTTGCATACAAATCCTAATAGCCAAATAACCTTAAGTGTTAAGTTTTCTGAATTTTATAATATGAATCGGTAAGAAAGAAGAAATCTGTATATTAGATAATTGTATCACCAAAACCTTCTCAAATGTTGTGGAAATGTTATCAGTAGCCTAAATCAATAGACCTAGCTTGCGTAAAGCCAATTCTATTCGAAGTCAATCAAAAGCGAAGATGTATTCATTCATAATGTAATATGATCATTTAAGCCTTTTCATCAACTCGCAAAGCAGCTCATCTAAATCTGAAATTAGTAAAGAATAGTCTAGAATTGATCTCTAAGATATGATCTGCAGCAATCTAAGAAAATATTCTTATTTTAGCTTGCTTTGAATCTGAATCCTCATAGAGCAAAACCCATAAGTGACAAAGCTACCCAAAATGTATTATGAATAACAAATCAATGAAAGCTTGCAACTAATGATCAATCTAATCAATCTTTGCATCTTGAATTCATAAAATAAAATAAATAAATTCATAAAAGAGCAATCCCTATTCTTGTGAAGAGTTTATTTGTTTTGCTATCTATTTTCTTTCGCTCTTATTGAAGTTAGTGTTTTTGCTTTATTTCCGTTGTTCGACGAGTAGAACCCGACGTTCCTATTTCCGTCGCCATCGTCAGCCGCAATCCTTGTCTTCGTCGTAAGCAATGAATAAGCAAGGCAAGCACCCTTTGACCATATTGATCCCAGTATTTTATATTCCTTTTGTGCATCAAATTGTTTCATGCATGCGTTTATTTTATATAAATCTGCTATTTTGTGGATTTGGTAGTTATACCTGTTGTCTCGTGAATCTCCTTTGATGATTATGAACATGTGAACCTTGATAACCATAGATTAAGGTTAGGCGTTACTTAATGTCATCTTGGGTATATACGTTCATATTATTAATGCTTAGCCATGCTTTAGAATCAGCAATGTACATGATCAAATTAATATTTATTTCCTGAAAACCTTGGAAATGTTTCTGTTGGTTGCGGATAGTTTGATTAAAAACTCAAAATAAAGCTATGAATTTGATGCGGGCGATTATTGGCAATAGTCGGTTGTGCGAAAGGAATTGCACGTAGTGTAGGGTGAAGTGTCGCCCGTGTCACATTAAGGACCGAGCAATGGGACGTTATTGATCCAAGATTTCCGTGCAACCACGAGGGCTATTTATGGGGTAGCCTTGGCCTATTAAGTTATTTAGATGTGGCTTTGTTCATTGGTAGGCGGGAGCTTAGCACAGGCATTCTGGTTTGGTCTGCCTGGAAGGGTTTCCACCCGTGCAACGGTGTACGCCCTGCCGTGTTTAGAAACGTTGTGTTGGGTGTGTGAAAGTGGATCCACGGCTTGGGTGTGTGTTTCTAGTTCTACGGCGGGGGTTAACGTCCCAGGCTGGATCAAAGTCCTGTCTAGGTAATGTAACGGCTATGTATGATCTCCTAGCTGGCCACCTCAGGAAGTGCGTCGAGCAAAAGGGTTGATCATTCCTTGTGGGTAAAGTTGTACACCTCTGCAGAGTTTAAATCTAATCGATTAGCCGCGCCCGCGGTCATGGGCACTTGGTGAAGTCATTCCAATGTTAGATGTTTATTATTTTCAAAAGGGTTGGTATCATTTGTTTTGCAATTGTGCTTTTTGTCGAAGGGCCGACATTGATGAATTTCAGGATGTGGAATGTTCGTCGCTCACGTCATGGAGGACTGTGAGTGTTAATTATGCTTTACTTATTTGTTATCAATCAATCTTGCTCTTATAAATTCCGTTTGCAAATAACTTGATTTACAAATTCAATTTCGCTTTATGCAAATTAACTGTAGAAGCCTTCCTTTGAAATGGCCTGTATGTATTATAGGTTTTGCTCAAGTCTTGCGGAGTACGAAAGTACTCACCCTTGCCTAATTATTATTGTAGGTGTTTGTTAGCGAGGCTTCGGGTCAGTTGTTCATCGCAGGTTGCGGGATGTTATTTGTCGTGATAATTCTAAGGTTTTATGCTTGGTCAGTTGCCTGCGAGAATGGATGGGTACACTACAAGGCTTCGCCTCTTTTGCTGCTAGATTCTCTGAGTTGTAATATTTATTTGTATAATTGTTTCCGCTTAATTATTATAATGTATGGTTGTGATTTCCAATTGTTGTAAACATGTGAGTGCTAGCTACTGATCCAGGGAATAGCACAGTAATCACATGGAGGTTCCTGTTCATCCGAACGGGGTCTCACATGGCTAGAACCGTCACTGATAGTCCGACACACGAAAATAAAAAACTGGCATTTGTGGCTAGCCTCAGGCAGTGCTAGCCATGCCCTCTGTACAGAAAATAATCACAGACAATAGTGTATTGGATTGTTGGAAAAGATGCGAGCCTAATACTGTCGGACCACATACTAAGGATGACAATTACAATAAATCAATGAAATAGACATTGAAACCCAATAAGACTAGAAGTGTAAGATAAAGAGTTGAGGGATGAATCTTTACCTGAAATTCTCCAATGCCAGGGTATTTCCAGCCATGTTTTGCTGGATAAGATGGATATCACAACTCTCCACAAGCCCCAAGTCCAATCTCAATTTCAAATGATTCCATCCTCAAAATATTCATCAAATTCTACTCAAAGCTTCTCATGTAGTCAAAGTATACCTACATTAATTTAGGGTATTAAACAAAGAAACACATAAGAATAAATTGAAACTTATTAACATACGTAAATATAATGTAAATAGTTTCATCACACACCCGCCCTAAATTATCGTGAACAAAATCATGACAACACATGAAAAGATATACAGATTGAAACTTTTTATTCAAGACCAAAAAATGTATGAATTAAATCCAGAGTAGTTCCCACTTCCCACTCCAAGTATAAACAGGGAGCAATGGCAAATCTCCGTACCTATTGTAGATGAGGAGTGCAAGCACATCAAAATTGATTGTAGGTAGATAGCAATGGAGTGTTTCGAGAATCAGTGGATTCATAATTGTTTTCAGTGAAGTATGTACAGAAGGTAAGCTATGTACCATAACCTTAAAAGGAAGACGTAATGACTTCATGTTCTCGATAGAGAAATTGTTAAGAAAACACATAAATATTACTACTACTATACTAATAATAATGCACATGAGCACATAACTATCAGAATGAGACAAAGCAGAAAAGGTCAATAGTCTTACCTGCATATATATCCTCACTGATATTGATGATGCGAGAGGCTTTACTAATTCCACCCCTAGTTATATGAAAAATTGTATGAAAAACATCTAGATGACCATAATGCATCCTCACTCTGCAAAAAAGTTCTACGTGTTGACAGTTGACAATCTGTGATACTCGTGTGAGAGAGAAACACATTATGTAAAATTACTTACTTCAATGGATTGGCAAGAACACGCTGTCCTAAGGTCACAAAACTAGTTTCTGATTTGACATAAATGAGGCCAAGGAGGAACACTACGTAAGGGAAGTGTTATTTAGAACTAAGCTTACTACCAAAGTAAACCAAAAAACTACTCAACCAACATGTAGTGAAATAACACCTTCCCGTGAAGACATGCTCTCTAACACCAAGAATTGACGGCTTATGCTTGCCATGATCCCGAAGACTCCTCAAGCAAATTTCTCATTGTGAGCGCCTCAAGTAGTTATCCTTCAAGACAAAAACAACTCAACACTGAGAAAACAAAAAAACATGATATAATTTTGTTTCGAATCAGAAGTGAAATGCTCAAATAGTGAATACAAGTAATGGAATGGTCTATTTTTCTATATTTTCATCCTTTCTCATACTGAAAAAATGGCCACGATAGGTATCAAATGTATGGCTTATTTATGGCATAAAATTAAGAGGTTTGCTTAAGGATCCAACCTTCTTAGTGGTTTCTTTTTTGTCGCTAGTTTCGCAATTGCAGCTCCATAATCTTCAAGCACCTACATCAAAATCGATGAGTGACAAGTGAAACAAAAAGCATTAATGGAAACACAAAACATAAATTGAAACATCGAGAGCAAAGACTGCTACATCCAGTTCCTTCTCAAAAGCGCCAAGGTCTCTCATCCAAAATGTTTTTGGTGGTGTTTTCCTCACTTCCTCAACATCATTCTCTAATTTCTTCGCTCCGCATTAAGCTCCTCAGATCTTCTCCAGAGTCAAGGTACCAATTGACATTGAGAGGAGATAATCATAGCCACTTGCATCATATAAAGAACAGATCAGAGCAACATAATTTCAAAGGATCGGATGCCAAGGTGGTCTCAGAGCAACAAAATAGGTAGATGCTAGATATTTCCTTTCCTCCGTAGTGTCATACTTTGAATTTTACCATCTGAGTCAAACAAGTGCATGTTTGTCGTTCCAATTGTAGTTGTCAACTATAATAAACATTTCTAAATGGAAATGTGTACCTTGCATCTATTAGTTCAAGAAGTTTGCTTTGGAATTTTGTTCCCAAGACCTACAATTGAGGCTCCATCAAAATGTATAGTATTTATTTGGACAGGAACAAGAAAAGAACTCCATAGATGATTTGAACTCACATGTATTTTTGAGGCAGTTTTAGGGATCAAGAAAGCCTTTCATCGAATTCCGAGTAGCTTGAAACTACTACCAAAGATTCACAACAAACATCCGATGCAAAGGTCTCGAGCATGCAAGGAAAGTTTATCAAACTAACCAAGTAATTTTTTCACTTGATTAGTTTATCAAACTATTACATACACATGAAATAACTTCATATGAAAAATAACCATGTAAGGCAAACATATGAAATATTTAGAAGTGCCACTGCATGTGTGTACATGTGTTCCTCAAGAAGACAAACGACATGCTACAAAGAGCGTAACCACCGACAAGAGAAGTGGCATTGATGAAAGAAGGGTTCCCATTTCAAAGGAAGAAAGAGTTATTTACACTTTGTAATGAAAAAAAATTGAAGTAACAAAAGCCTAAACTAGTTTCCTAAACTAGAAGCCTACGGTCTTCGGAGGTTGGAGACACGTGATGTGAGACATGAGTATGAAGGAGTGGATCATTGTTGTTTTCGTCATAAAACTCACCTTTTTTGTTGATTACTTCCCTAATGATGAAGTAGGCGAGCTGCCCCTGAATGGCTTGGATTTGAGAATCTAAGGATCCTCATCAGAGACAAATTTTGAGGCTACTGTAAGTATGAAAAATAGAATTAAGAGAGTATATAGAAATTGAGTGGCGCTAATCGATGTGTCATATCAGCATGACCGACATCCACGCTCATTGTCTTTTATTGTGCAACCTAAGATTTCAAGCATGTATCGCAACACTAAGTACCCACATAAATTTGTTCCTTGCGTCGCTTGCCAGACATCGCTAAAATCGAATGAACTAAGATGTCGCCGAGGAGCTATTTACTATGAAATACGATATAAGAATATTCCTTGCGCGTGCATCGGAAAGTTAGTACGGATTGTAAGGGATTTTTGTATGGGCGGTGTCTCGTGCTCTTCTGACAATATCTTTAAACGTGTCATCACTTCATAGTCTGCTTTAGGTTTATCCAGTGGATCCATGATCAGCATCTTGCTCTTGTTTGGATGAATTACTACGAGAATCCAGTGGAATCTGGATGCCATAGCCATTAGTCCTTACATCAGAGTAAATAACGAAATCAACGAGTAATTTAACTAGCTAGTGAGGAACTTACTTAAAATTGTATGGTACAAGTATAAACTCCTTGTCTTGTAGTTTAAGCAAAGCTTTATATACGTACTCCTCGACCTCCTTTGGTACTCTAATGATTTTGTCTTGGCAAACCGTTCCCGGGTCGAGGAATCCCACTGGCCCCTTGGTTCTTCATAGTTCCTTCATCTCGTATCTATATAACGAAATAGTTAGACATGACATTTATCGGTATTACATGGATGTAGACCAAGATTAATATATTAGACACTTACAAGTTGTCCAAAGATCTCAAAAAACATATGTCGAGGGCGTCGTGATAGAACAAGTTGTGCAAGTTATCGAATTCTATTAAGAAGTAGCCATAGCCCTCGTGGTGAAAATGTTCCTCACGGAACATTGCGTTGATCACCTTCGGAGTATGTCTTGGTTGATCGCTCCATGTACCATACATGTAATCGCCGTGATCATGGGTGTTAGATCTGCTTAACTTCGAATCGGTGACTAAGGGCTTCCCTACCTCGAATTTCAATCTTGGTTGATTATCTTGTTCATCAGACTTCGCCTTGCCCTTACTTTTTTCTCGCACGACATCATACTCGGTCCTGGCTTCCCCTGATCTAGCTGATACGGTTTGTCTAATGTGCCATTTTTGGGATCAGGGGTTGTAGGTTTGTCCTTTGAAGTACCTGTGTTCTGTGTTTCTGCGTTGGAGTACTAAACGATGGCCATCTTTATGGGGTCCTCAATGGATTTCTTGGTACCTCATCTTGCTTCTTCACCGCTTTCACTCTCATGTGCCGGGTGACGGATGCGCTGGATTGCACCGCAGAGAGGTCGGCGTAACCCTTTCCTTTATACTTTCCATTTCGCCTTTCGCACTTCTTTAGCTTTCTTCCGACTCCTATAAGAGTCTTCGTCGAGGGAATCCCATCTTCCATGGAACCTTGACCCCGATGCCTCGTGTTCGACCGGGTGCTCTTTGTTTCTAGGGCCGCCGTTAGCTCGTCTTTCTCCCCTGTTTGGGTGGAAGGATCCTTGGGTGGACTAGGGCGAAACGATGAACTCTTTGCGCCATTGCTTCGTCTTCGCCGCTCTTGAATGATAAACTCCAAGAGACAAGAGATTCCCTCGCTAGCACGTAGTGCTTCACTCGTCTCGTAGTCCCACCAAGGGACTTGTGCCACTGCTGGATCGCTTGTAATTCTCGCCTCCCATTGAGCAATTTTACCTGTACCCACTCGTGCCAAGTCCGTGGGGGTGAGTTTTCCTTCTTGCGATGCTAATGTGGTCCTCACCGACTTCCTTGTCGCTTCGATTGCTTCATCGCCACGAACTCATCCCAAGATGGTTGTAATCTTGGGTAGTCTCCGACGGTCGACCGGTTTTGCTTCACATAATTTACGCTCACCTCGCCTTGAAGTTTCTCCACGCCGCATCCATGGTCATCAATGCATCGCGACGCACGAAGTTCTTCAACTCCTTCGGGAATTTGAAGGTTCCTTTGAGCTCATCCACATATCCTCTTTGGTGGCTCGAGGCACTTTATGCCAATCCGAATAGGTGATTGGCACTTTCTCCTTACGATGCACCCGCATGTTGACCAGTATTTTGTCTTTGCTTTTTGCAACAGGGCCCCAAAGATCTCGAGACCTCCGAGATGGTGTACCGCCTTCAGACTTCTTAGTTTTCCCTCGTCCTCGGCGCCTTGCAACAGAGCAAGATCAGATCACGGTGGAGGCCTCTGCACCTTCGGTGGTTGGGGGAGGGTAAGGTACCGCCAGCTCTCCTCCATTATAGGCTCAAGAACGGCTCCATTAGAACTACTCAATAGAAAGGGAGATATTTCAGAGAGGGAAAGAAAATATGTACTAACCTAACAGATGTACTAACAATGGCTTGCTGAAATAAGATAGAAGATGTACTAACCGAGGACTATATTAGATCCTTAAAGTGCTTAGAGTTATTTGTTAAACTGTTCTTGCATGCTTGCTTTATGAGTTTGTCATACTTGGTTTTACAAGACTAAGTGAATTGTTCCTGCGAATGATATCAACTATCTCAGTAAAAAGACTAAGGGCGGGAGTTATAAATTAGCTCAAGAAGGTGTGGCCAGGTCTAAGGCTTGGGCCTGGGCCCTTTCTTGGTGAGTTTCTCTTTGCTAATACCTCTTCTCTTTATTTTAAAGGAATAAGATAGAAGCTGTACTAACCGAGGACTATATTAGATCCTTAGCAAACTTATGTCATCCAAGAAGCAAGAATAACATAGACAAAATAATGCTTAGCAAACTTATGTCATCCATGAATTATGTCTGCTACTTCAAAGAGAGGAGATATGAATGATTAGCAATTTTATCAATCCATTGATTCCAACCATCAAAATTAACCATGAAGCGTAATGATCAAAATAGCAGAAGATATCATACTGACTTATAATAACCGAGTGTATCATATTGAATTAGCACACAATCGAGATATCAACAATGGCATGATCATTAACAAATCAAGTAGCATCTAGCTCAAGTTGTTTTAATTTTAGAGTGTTCTCGAGATGTCGGGTTGCCTAAAGGCCCTCCTCGCCACGGGGAATGAGCAATAGACTGATTTGTGACAACCTTACCTCTATTGCAATTTTACTACTTGATAGTTTAAAGCAAATCAATTGTATATTTTGTATGCACAGGACAGAAAAAATCTAATAAGCTTTCTGGACAAAAATAACAGCTTACTACTGTGCTTAAAATCTACACAGAGTGGACTGAACTGAGACAAGATTGTCACTAGCAGCACAACTAAATGACGAGAACAATAAGCAATACCAAGATATATTAACAGAGCAAAGTTGCTGGAACAGCCGCAAGGAGATGATAAACAACAGTAAGCACAAGGTGTCTAAACTAGCATATACAGAAAGATGACAATTGAACTAATCAATCAAGCTATAATAAACTGTAAAGTTTTGTTGTCACAAATAGTCTATTTCAGTCCCTAAATAATCATTGAACACTAAGCCCCACAAGCAAGGTCCCCAAGCCAAAAGAACTGACTGGCCCCTTTGCATTCACAGAAATGTGGCCAATATCAAGTAACCAAACGAAACCAGTATAAACAAACTAAACCCGCATTGACTCGATAAAAGCATCCGAAGAATTCATCGAAGACAAGTCGGTGCAGCAGACCTAGTCGCAACACCCAAACCTTCAGCCAACAAGAACAAGTGCAGAACCACCAGGAAGATGAGCTCAACTAACATCATGCACATGAAGATCAAATTTGATGTTAGGCGTTAGCGACGCCCATCAATAGTCCATCTCTATCATTTTACAATTTCTATTTGCAAGACATAACCACCGTGAAAATTTGCATAAAAGCAACAAATAGAAATGATTCATGTAATGCAAGGTAACAAATTACAGTGAGACACAATGTACCCATCAATTTAATCTTGCAAGAAATAATACATATCACACATGGAGACAGCATAATCGGTCTATGTAACACACAAATCAGCAAATACGAATAAAAATTCACACCATTAAAATCAAAATTCATGATAGCACATAGTTTGGCGTGTAATGAGTTCACATCAATTCGTGGAAGAGCATACAAGCACTTACTAATTATTGAAATGTTTATTTTCAGCCTTATCTCGATGGTGTGTGCATCCAAAAGAAAAAGGCTTCCATAGTCAACTAGCTCTTGGGTATGACATAAGAAAATGAAAGTCAAGTCATAAAGGCGGTCCAAACAAAGATTAGATGATCATTCTCATATGAAAACCAGTGGCAATTACTCATCATCAAATCAGGACAACAGCCTAGCACAGATTCCAATATCAAGATCCAAAGAAAATTGGTAAAATAAAAGGTATTTCGCACCTCCAGGTGATGAAAGAATTTCTAACGACAATGAGTGATGTACCAATTTCCAAGATCATCAATTTCCGGATATTAAGCATATAATCGAGGCTAGAACCTAAAATACCATATTATAAAATCCAAAGTGAACCATCATGCCGTATGAAAGCATACCAAGACAAACCTAGATTGCACCTAAATGTAACAACTTCAAGCAAAAGCGAAGACTAAAATGCTTGTTTTAATGCCTCGCCACCACCCATTTATATTCTCCTTCAACATGGATAAACCACAAGATTCAATCCAACAATCGATTCATGTCATGAAGCCATGGAACCCTTACGGCGCCGCCGGCCCAAGATCATCAAGTTGCTTACCCGGGTAGGGTTGAAGGGGGCGACTTGGGGAGGGCGCGGAGGGGCGGTGACGGGGAGGGCGCGGACGGCTGCCGCTGGAGGGGCGGCGCCGATGGGGAGGGCGCGGGACGACGCCGCCGAGGGGACGGTGACGGTGGGGAGGGCGTGGACGACGCTGCCGCCGAGGGGACGGCGACGGTGGGGAGGCGCGGACGGCGTCCATCGAGGGGTGGCGCCGGTGGGGAGGGCGCGACGACGGTCGCCGAGGGGCGGCATCGGTGGGGAGGGCGCGGACGACGGTCGCCGAGGGGGCGGCACGGTGGGGAGGCGCGAGACGCGTCACATCGAGGGGCCGCGCGTGGGGAGGGCGGGAGGAGCTTTCAGGTGTGGTGCTGTGTGCGGAGGAGCTTTCGTCGGCGTGGCATGCAAAGAGCTAGGCAGGAGGCGGCGAAAATCGAAGTGCGTAAGGCACGCGGGCTCGTGGTTATGTAGAGTAGAATTGGCGGTTAAGAAAAATAACCGTCACAGATAAGCGCATTCGTGGCGTTAATAATAATAACTCACAGAGTAGTATTATCTGTGACGGTTATTATTATTAACCGCCACAGATAACGCTTATCCGTGATGGTTATTTTTCTTAACCGCCATGATATGCATTTTTCACATAGACATCCAAATAAGCGTATGTATGTAAGTCGATGGACAATGATATAGAATCCACATAAACATCCAAATAAGCAGACTGTCTAAGAATAAATGGATACAATTTATGTATGTATTCTGTAATGTAAATATAATCATGATATTCGAACTTTTCTCATCAAAATCATGCATATTAATTTATTTCCTATTAATTCCACATAAATGTACATTTCTTACATCACATTTCCATTACTCCATATAAATGGCTTACATGTTGCCATTACTCCTAGCTAATTATTTTCTTTCACAATTTGTTCTTCGCAGATCATCGCGATGATAGGTAACTTCTTGAGTGGTTTCTTCCTCGGTTCGATGTTGTCAGTCATGAAAGGAGGCAACTCATCAAACTGGTTGTACTCTTCCTCATCCACTACATTCTCAACTCCAACGATCCTTCTTTTTCCTTGCGTAACTACATGGCGCTTCTTATCTGCCGGGTTGATTATGTAGAATACTTGTGCTACTTGATTCGCAAGTACGAATGGTTCATCTCTGTATCCAACATGTTCGATGTCCACAGGAGTAAAGCCGCATTTGTCCACCTTGACACCATTCGGAGTCGTACCCAATGACATCAAACACCGGATCTTGAAAATGCAGAGTCCAGCTCCCAAATCTCCTCTATGAACTCGTAGTAGATGCTCTTCAGATCGCTCGTGTTGTCGTGAGGCATCTATACGACACCACAGCTTTTGGTAAGTGCTCTTGCTATCCCGAGCTCGTAAAATGTATATCCATTGATGTCATATCCTTACCATGTCGTGATTGTACCAAGGCCCTTTTGCCAACCACCTCAATGTAACACTCGCTTCTTCACTGCACATGTGCTCCTCGAACCAATGACCGAACAAACGATTGTGCTCTTTTGTTATCCAAAGCTCGACTTTCCTCGGTTTTCCTCCTTAGCTTACCCTTGTGTATGTCCATATACGGGTACACCTCAACCGATCAAGGTAATATGTGAAATGGGCTTGTTCAACAAAATATTATCGTAAGAATTTGTAGATTTCTTTCCTATTACACCTTTCCCACCTAGCCTACCCTCATGGCGAGATACGTGCACTCCTACCTGTTCGACCTCCTCCATGTAATCGATACGTAACTCAATAACCTCCTCGCTTGCTTAACCTTCTACAATGGAGCCTTCCGCCGAGATCGACACGTACATATTTCTTCGTAACACCCATATACCTTTCAAATGGGTACATCCGATGCGTGAATACGGGTCAAGAAATATTTATCTCATTGACAAGGTGAACAATGAGATGAACCATGATATCAAAAATGATGGGGAAAATACATCTCCGTTGGCACGTAGTCTTTACCACATCACCGAAGTTCATAAAGTCCAACGGATCGATGACCTTCGCGGAAATCGTGTTGAAGAAGGAACACAACCTCGTGATTGCCTCTCGGACCTTGTCGTGCAAAATACCTCTAATTGCAACAGGAGCATTTGTGTCATCATCACATGACAATCATGAGACTTCATGCCGCTTAACTTCAAATCTTTCATCGATACCAGTTTCTTGATGTTTATGAGTAACCGGATGGAACTTTCACACCATGCGTGCACTTGCGAGTTCTGCTTTCTTTCTTACTCAAAGTGTAGCAAGTCGGGGAAGGTAAAGCCGGCCTCCAAAGTGTCTTGAGGATGTAGCTCGGCTCGATTTTCATGTCTTCCAGATCCCTTCGTGCCTTCATCCATCCTTTGTTTTGCTAGGAATATTCAAGAAAGACCAACCACTTTGCCACATACATTCTTCTCTACATGTATGACGTCGATGCAAAGGTCGAACTTCCAAGTCCTTCCAGAGGGTAAGTCCCAAAATATGGATCTCTTTTTCCACGTGGTCTTCAAGATGGGACCGCGATGTATTACCAAGACTTCTTTCCAAGTACAACATTAAGATCCTGCGTCGACGATCGGGATCGTCGAATGCAAAGAGTGAGGTAGGGTCGAGAGTTATGGGACCCGAGCTGCGTTTTACTCTAACGGCGAAGAAAATCGAACACGGCTACCGGTCTCGAGCAAGACGACAACAAGCACGAGACAAGGGTTTATACTGGTTCGAGCCTCGCGAAGGTAATAGCTCTACTCCGGCCGCCTTATGTGGTGATTTTTGTTATATGGGTGTACAGAGTAAGGTGTTTACAACTCAAGGCAAGAATGGTGATTCCTAGCTCGAGCCGCGGTGCGCTTTTGTGTTGTCCTTTTGGAGCCTGCGCGCCTTGGTCTTTATCTCTCCCGCCCGCAACGGCCGAGCGAGATCCCCGTGAAAAGGCCTTCATGCACGTTGAGGGCCGGCGGCAACTGCCCCGGACTTGCTGCACACTCCTGAGTCATCCCCACGACCCGTTCTCTGGTAACTGCTGGTCAAATGCTAGA
Organism: Guadua angustifolia; assembly: GCA_036346375.1. NCBI lineage: Eukaryota > Viridiplantae > Streptophyta > Magnoliopsida > Poales > Poaceae > Guadua > Guadua angustifolia. The sequence goes on from JAYEVE010000210.1 coordinate 337,786, forward strand.
TCTGAAATCCTGTATGATCGAGGCTTGAACGGAATCTCGCCCGAGCTCGAGGTCGTGGGACCGTGTTCGGGTCGCCGTGGTTCTAGGTCGAAGCGCTTCAAGACGCACCCAGTCGAGCGCCTAAATGCGCTCCTGTGTCGTGGTCGGGCCTTCCGAGCTTGGGGATCCGCTGACCGCACGCCGCCGGTCAAGGAGTGCCCCCTCGCCGCCTAGCCCCGAGGCTCTAGGTCGGAGGGAACCCTCAGGACGACCTCGAGCCTTATTATCGAGACGAGAAAAAAAACCTTCGTAGGTCTTGACTCCTTGATCGAGGTCGGGCGGAGACCACAAAGCAAGTCTTTTGGCCTCGACACCTGGTGACCTCCGGACTTCTCGATGCTGGTACGGATGTGAACGGTCGGTGGGCACCTGGCGGCGTCTCGACTCTGCAGCCCAAGCCTTAATCACACCCGTCTAATCACGGCTGGCACGCCTTTTGAGGCACCGTGGACCGGATTTGCGGTTTATAAACCCAGCGCCGCATCTTCATCAAAAAAGATCTCGCTCTTGCGCCCTTCGCCTTCAAGCCTCCTCGCCCGAGCAAGGCCCTTCCTTGACGCTCCCTCGACCAAGCGCATTGCAGCGCCATGACCAAGCTTGGAAGGAGCACTCGTCGTCATGAGGATGAAAGAGCTTGAGACCTCGGGATAGTCGACCCGTGACATGGCGGTTGCCGGGCGGCGAGTCCGAACCTCGCCCCAGGGATGACGAGATCGTCTGCACCGAGCATTACGCCCTCTTCGGGCTGCGGACTCCGGAGAGCGATTTCGTGGCGGACGTCCTCTCAAGCTGCGAAATAGAACTCATCAATCTGGTACCAAATTCCGTCCTTACGCTTGCCATCTTTTCCCATCTCAGGCGAGGGGTTCTCGAATCCTCCCCACCCCTCGCCGTTTTTTCACATTACTCTCTTCCGCTCCGGAAGGACCCCGTGGTCGGTGCTCAGATTGACTTCGACCAGCTCAAATGGCTCTTCCCGAAGTACACCGCTTGGGATTCACTTGGCCCCTGGCCCGAGCGATGGTTCTACCTGAAGAAAGGGGAGCACGGGCTCGCGCATTGAGGGGCCCGTCACACCGAGAAGAAGGAAACCCCCGAGCCCGAAGATCTCGATGTTGACGAGGAGGCCATCGCTGCCATACATATCTGCGCCACGCTGCCTCACGGCAGCAATCACCGCCGACTTCTCAAGGAACCGTGTCCCTCCAAGGAGGAGGGAGCACCCATTCTACCAGATTACAGGGCGCGACGACCCCACTTGTGAAGGCACGACAGGCGAGGCCTTCGCCTTAGAACTTCTGCCCAAAACCCATCCTCCGGCCTTTACTGACAGCCCATGCTCTTGCAGCACCGAAAGAATCCTGGGTCGCCGACAGGATGTTCGAAATGTTCGGGAAGCTGGCGCATGGGTATTCCCTTGACGATCCGGTCCCAAAGAACGTACTCCGCCGGAAGGCCGAGGTAAGCCGTCCCGACCTTGACCTTTAGCAAAGGTCCCTCCGACCCAGCAAGTTCTCGGGACCACCAGAGCCGTTGACACGCCCAAGAGGATGCTCCACGCCTTGGCGGGGGTAAGAGCAAGAAGGGGAAGAAGAGGCCTCCCTCGGCCCCGGCAAGCCGTCAGGAGGTAAAGAAACCCCACGTTGAGTGGGGGGACCGCGCCACGGTAAGGGCCCTTCTGGCCGAGCCCCCGAGCTCGAGTTCTTGCGCCTTGTAGTTTGATGAGTCAGCTTTTTTGCAAAGAGAGAGAGGCAGCCGCCAGTCTTGGTGCTCTCGGCTCTGGAGCCTCGGGCTCGGCCTCCGCCGGCGGGCGATGCGAGGCGGCCGGTTCCCGAGACCTGTGTCGCTAGGACGCCAGAAGCGTGGCGCCCTCTGATCGGGCAACACGGCCTTCGACGACCTTTGGCGAGACGGAGGCGGGCGACCCATGTAAATTCTCGGCATTTCGGGCTGCGCCGTTCCTTTCGTATCTTTCTGGCTTAGTGTATGCTTTTGATCGCAGACCTTGAGCGCCCGAAACTTGCCCGTTTTGACGATGGATATTGTTCAGGGCGAGTCCAAGTCCGAGGAGGATAACGCCTTCGAGCTGGTCCCGCGCCGCGATCGTCACCGGACACGCACTCCTTCTGCGACCCCGAGCCAGCCTCTGGTCGGCGAGTTCTACCAAGGGCTCGACGATTCGATCGAGGAAGATGATCCCGCGACCAGCGGGGACTTCGACACGGGCGAGGCCCACGACTTTGCCGCCGTCGACGAGCTTCCCGAAGCCTCCGCGAGGGAGGATACTCAGGGCCTTGGGGCCACAGTCGAAGTGGCCTCCAAAACTCCGCCAGCCACGATCGCCCCGGGCGTCGAGGTCGCGACCCCGCCGGTCACCGGGGGTGATCGGGTCGTGGAGGCTCCGTGGACCTCCCCAACCGTGACCGCGTCGAGCACTGAGGTCGCGGCATCCCAGGCCACGGAGGTCGTGAATGCCGAGGCGGATCCGGCTACGATCCCCTTGGGGCCAGAGCCGAGCGGGACTCCGGCCGTGGGGATCGGGGCTAGCACTGACGCTACGCCCCCTTCTGCCGACGGCCTTACCCCACCGGAGGAGACAGCGGATAACCAAGCCGCCCCCGGGGCGGGGACCCTGGGTCTCGGCCCAAGTGCGCCATCGGTGGCCGTGGTCGATCCTGGCACCGGCATGGCGGTCGACGAAGAGGAGGAGATCCCTCGCGATCGAATTGATGATCGTGAGGAGTTCACCCGCGCACGCCTGGAGGGGCATCTCCGCGAGGTGAGGGCCTTCCCCCACACTTCGTAGCTCGTAGTTTGGCCTTCTTGTCCCTTCTCATTTTTGGGCCACCTTTTTCGTCGTCAAGGTGGTCGGCCATGCCTCCCGAGGGCTACAGGGCCTTCAGGAGCATGCTGTCGTGCTGAAGAGTCTCCTTGACGTAGTGGAGGCGCGGGAGGCCGAGCGCGACAGGCTCGTCCGGACTATTGAGGTCGAGCAAGGGGAGCTCGAGCAGAAGGCCCAAGAGCTCGTCGAACTGCGTCGGACGATGACGGCGCAGGAGGTAGCCCACGCGGCCGAGCTCGAGCAGGCCAGAGCCTCCGAGCGCGAGCACGGCTTTAAGGCCGTGGAGCAGGAGCGTGCTCGTTCAGCCAGGGCGCTCGAGGCCGAGCGGGCCAAGGTCGAAGCACTGGAGAAGGCTTCCGCGGAGGCGTCAACTTCCGAGCTTGAGGCCAAGGTCCTCAGACTCGAGGAGGACCTTGGGCGCGCCAACAAGGCGCCGAGACCGAAAGCAAAGCCAAGGTCAAGGACTTGGAGGAGGCCGCCATGAGCGCAAGACTCCACGACGAGGGCGTCCCCCGAGCTCGAGGCCAAAATCCTCGAGCTTGAGGGGAAGCTCGATCGCGCCACCAAGGCGCTCGAGGTCGAACGCGCTAAGGTCGAGGCGCTGGAGAAGGCCCCCGTGAAGTCGCTTCTTGGGACCGAGACCAAGGTCCCCGGGCTTGAAGAGAAGCTCGAGCGCGTCGGCAAGGCAGCGAAGAGTGCCCTGGCCCAGCTTGAAGAAGAGCGACGTCGAGCCGTGGATGCTTCCCAGCAAGCCCTCCAGCTCCAGGGGGAGATCGCAACCCTGAAGGCAAAGGTGGCCCAGCTCGAGCAGGAAAAGCTTGCCCGCGAGATGGCCGACCTGTAAAGACATTAAAAAGCAAAGAATGTACTAACAGAAGTTTGTTTTTGGGGAACAAAGAAACCTCGTATCTGCTGTGAATTCGTAGCTTGAAGTCTTTCCTGCTTTGCTCGTTAGCCGTGCTCTTTAGGTCGTGCGCCGATAGGGTAGCCTTACCCAGCCCCCGTTGGGCCCGAGGTCGAGCGGCGCGTGCCTTGGGCGCAAGACATAAACGCGGACTAGAGGCCACGACCTGCAAAGTTGAGGAACAATTCGCAAAGGTGGGACACAAGCGATCATCGTTAGGCTGGTTAGCGCTCGAACGGCCCTTGCAACTATGCGCATTGCTCGACGGCCGAAGCGACGGGGTTCGTGGCTCGAGCCCGGGCACAGAGGAGAGCTAGACTGCGAAGAGATTCGGCTTACGTTTAGCTCGTCCGCTGGGGGTGAGCGTGAACCCGTATCACCAAGACTAGGAGCGAATGCGTTGCGCACGAAGGTCATGCTCGAGAAAAAAAAGAACAGTAGCAACACAAGTGGAAGCAGATGTAAAAGGACGAAAAGGAAAGACCAGCTTTATTGAAATGTGAGGCATAGAGGTTACACATAAAATTTCCGAAGCTGATCTATGTTCCACGAGCTAGAGAGCTCTCGCCATCAGCATCGCTAGCCAGTAAGCCCGTGGCGATCTGTTGAAACGACTCTATAGGGCCCTCCCACCGTGGGGATAACTTGTTGGTGTTGGACGAGCTCAATCCGCCTCGGGGCTAGGTCCCCAACAAGGAGCCTCCTAGGTCGCACCGACCGAGACGCATGTCTCGCGAAGAGCTTGCAGTAGTGCGTTGATCGTGCAAAGGCACGGCATCTTACTTCTTCCGCAAGGGTGAGGTCGAGACCGTTTCAGTGCTCGAAGTCGACTTGGTCGACTGCTGACTGGCGAGCCCAGCAGGACTCGGGAGGCGGGACGGCTTCGGCCGAACACGAGCCGGAAGGTGTGGACCTGTGGTCTGGCTTGTCGTGGTAACGAATAGACCATATGCGGTGGAAGTTCGCCCACCTGTGCCTTGACGATCGCTCGAGCTCATCTGCGACTCGCTTCTTGACGCCTTGGACAATTTGCCCGTTGGCGCGTTCCGCTGCTCCGTTGCTCTGGGGGTGAGCCACCGAAGCAAAGCAGATTTTGATGCCGAGTTCCTCGCAAAATTCCTGGAACAACTCGCTGGTAAACTGAGTACCGTTGTCAGTGATAATTTTGCATGGAACCCCGTACCTGGTGACCACGAACAAGCGGAAGAAACGAACTGCCGCCCGAGCAGTTATGGTCGAGACCGGTTCAGCCTCTATCCACTTGGTGAAGGTGTCGACAGCGACGAACAGGAACCTTTTCCCCCCGGCTGCTTGAGGAAAAGGTCCGAGGATGTCCAGCCCCCAGGTCGAGAAGGGCCACGCGAGCGGGATGGTCTGGAGCGCGTAGGCGGGTTGGTGCGACTTCCGGGCGTGGAATTGGCAGGCTCGGCAGGTGCGGACGATATCACGAGCATCCTGAAGCGCCGAGGGCCAATAGTACCCCATGCGGAAGGCTTTCCCGACCATTGTCCTGTACGAAGAGTGTGCCCCGCAGAGGCCTGAGTGAATGTCGTGTAGCAGGTACTTACCCTCCTCCGTGGAGATGCACCGTCAGATGCGGAAACATTGCGCTCAGAAGCTCTCCATCGACAAGCGCAGTCTGCATCGCCTCGGCGCTGATCCGGCTTCTCTCGGCAGGGTCGGATGGCAGGTTGCCCCGGGCAAGGAAATCGTGGATGGCCTCAGCCCAGGAGGGGGTACCTTCGACCATGGCGAGCGCGACCTCTTCGTCGGAGATCGACGGAGCCGCCAATGTCTCCAGGATGACGTCGGGTGGGATGTCGTCGTCGGAGGAGCCGAGCTTGGAGAGGAAGTCTGCGCTGGAATTGTCCCGCCTGGGGATGTGTCTGAGCTCCAAGTTCTGGAACCACCCCTCCATTTTGCGCGCCTCGGCGAGGTACTTTGCCATTGAGTCTCCCGAGCATTGGTAGTCCTTGTTGAACCGATTGATGATTTAGCCGGAGTCGCCCTTCACGATCAGACGGCGACGCCCAAGGCTTTGCAAGCTCAAGAAGCCCGGCCAAGAGGGCTTCAGACTCGCCACATTGTTGGTCGCCGAGAAGCCAAAACGAATTACGACTCAATTTGTCACCGCGACGGGTGAGGATAAGGATCCCAAACTTCGAAGCGCTTGAAGGATCTCGAGCCGTCAAGAACATGACCCAAGGCTTTTCCTCTTCGACTGAAGCTCGGGAGCGGGTCAGGACGCTCGCCGACCACAAAGTCAGCGAGCACCTGCGACTTTATGGTCGTGCGCGCCACGACCTGGATGTCGAACGCCGCCAGGTCCATGGCCCACTTGGCGATTCGTCCGCCACCCTCCGAAGTTCTCAGATGTCCCCGAGCGGAAGTCGCCGACGCACCACGGAGTGCGCCTGGAAATAGTGTCGGAGCTTGCGCGAAGCCATGAGGAGAGCATACAACAGCTTCTGTACCTGCGGGTAGCGCTCCTTCGGGCCGTGCAAGACCTCGCTGACATAATAAATGGGGTGCTGCTGAGACCCCCGTTCCGCCACCAGGACGGCGCTAACAGCCTGAGGGGTGGCCGCGAGATATAGTAGTAACTTCTCACCAGGTTGCGGCGTTGTAAGGAGGGGTGGGGATGACAGGTACGCCTTCAGTCGCCGGCGATCGCTGGGCCTCTCGAGTCCACTGCTTCCCCGCGGCTTATGCAAGGTTCGGAAGAATGGGAGCCGCGCGCCGAGCCTCGAGATGAACTCGCCGAGGGCGGCTATGCGCCAGTGAGGCTTTGCACCTACTTGATTGAGGTCGGGTGCCATCTTTTCGATCGCTTCGATTTTCTCCGGTTGGGTCCAACCCCGAGCCCCGATCATGTAGCCGAAAGACCTATCGGACGCCGCGCCAACACGCACTTCGGGTTGAGCTTAATCTTGTGCTGCTCAGTTGGCGAAGGTCTCCTCGAGGTCGCGAACGTGGTCGCCTTCGGCGGGCTTTTGACGATGATGTCGCCCACGAGACCTCAAGGTTCCGCCCGATCTGGGGCTCGAAAGTCTTGGTCATCAGACGTTGAAAAGTGGCCCCTGCATTGCGCAGACCAAATGACATGGTCGTATAGCAATAGGTACCAAATGGCGTGATGAAGGAAGTCTTGCTCTCGTCGTCGACCGCCAGCTTGATTTGGTGGTAACCCGAGTAAGCATCCAAGAAGCTCAGCATCTTGGCATTCGCGGTGGAGTCCACGATCTGGTCGATGCGCGGAAGCGGGAAGTTGTCCTTCGGGCAAGCCGAGTTCAACCCCGTATGGTCGACGCACATTCTCCACTTTCCTCCCTTCTTCTGAACGATGACCGGGTTGGCCAGCCATTCGGAGTAGTTAGTCTCACGAATGAAGCCGGCCTTCAAGAGCTTGTCAAGGTTTTTCTTGATGATCGCAACCTTCTCCGGGGAGAAGCGACGCAGCTTTTGGCGCACGGGTCGGGAGCCGGATCCCACCTGCAGCTTGTGCTCAATCACCTCGACGCCGCATATCCGCGGCTCCTGCCGAATATACCTTTGTTGGCGCTGAAGGAAGGTGACGAGCTCGAGTTCCTATTTGGAACTCACTCATCGGAGACGGACGACTTGGTCGGGTCGCCTCGCCGAGCGGCACGGCCTTCGCCGCCCCACGGGCCGATCGCCGCTTCTGGCGGGCGTTCTTCGTCGTCGCCGCCCGGATCGCTGGGGGCAAAGATGCCGAGAGCCAAGGCCTTGGTCTCACAACCATGCGCGCCGCAGAAGTCGCCCGCGACGGTGATGACACCGTTGGGGCCGGGTAACTTCATGCACCGATGGCCATAATGGTTGGCAGCCATGAATTTGACCAAGGCAGGCCGCCCGAGGATGGCATTGTACGGGAGGTCACCCTCGACCACCTCGAAGGTGATCAACTCGGTGCGGAAGTTGTCCGAGCCGCCGAAGGTGACGGGCAAGATAACCTGCCCTAAGGGGGTGGTCGAGCTCCCAAGGACTATCCCGAAGAACGGAATGGTGATGCTCTTGACCTTCGACCGGGAATCAGATCCGGCCGAGGGCCCCGCCGCAAAGAAGTTGAGAGAGCCGCCGTGCCGACTATGACACGCCCGACCGTGGTATTGCCGATGGTCGGGTCACGACCAAGGCGGTCTTTAGGTCTCGAGCCATACCCGGAGCGCCATCCGGGAGAAGGTGATGGTGGAACCAGCCCACTTGGTGGTGTTCGGTGGGCTTCCCATGGGCGACCGGTAGATGGTCCGGCGGCGGCCTTGACTCGCGCCGGATCGGTAGGCCGACGAGCCACCGAAGATGACATCGATCCGGCCGCCTTTGCCGAACTCCGGATCGTGGTCGCCGTGTTCGTGCGGCATTCACCCGGCCGGGCTGGTCGTCATCCTTCGGAGCTTGGGCATCTCACCCCGCCCATCGAGAAAGCGCCCAATTTATTTCGCTAAGCCTCGCAGCCCGCAGGTCGGGCGGCCCGCCTGCGGAACAGTGAACTTTGATTCGCTATACCTCACAGGCCCTCGCCCCGGGCCGAAAGCATCGGTCCGCCGGGACCGCACGCTGGGTCTCTTGTCGGGCCGGTTTTCGCTCGGTGAGGTCGGGTCGACTTTGGCGAGGCCTAGAGTCCTCCCGAGCTCGACTCGACCTCGAGGACCTCGCACCGCCATCCGCCGAGACGATCACCATGTAGCCCTCCGCCACCTTCGCGATCGCTTTCGCTTCTTGGTGGTGGCGCTTGGTCGGGGCCCCGGAGTTGGACCGCCTCTGCTTGGTTCGCACTCAAGCTTACCTTGGTCGTAGTCGCTTCCAAAGGATTCGCATCGTCTGCGCCCGCTGCATCGCCCGCCATACGGAAGAGCTTGTTGACGCTGAGCCTCGACGTGATCTCCAGGTCTTCGGTGAGACGTCGGTCACGGACCCCGAATTTGAAGGCTTTGATGACGGCCTCGTCAGAAATGCTTGGGATCAGGTTCCTTATGCGGATGAATCGCCGCACAAAGTCGCCAAGATGGCTCGTTCTTCCTCGATGACGCGATCCAGTCCTTCTCCCGCCCGCCGCCAGAATAACTCGAAGTTGGAGCGGCGGGCGCTCGATCTGGCGCCACGACCAAGGAGCCAGCTTCGATTAAAAACCTGTGTCCTAGCGGCCCCGTCCAGAACGGTCGAGAGGTAGTTCGCCATCATGAGCTCGTCTCCTCCGGCCGCCAAGATAGCGGTCGAGTAGATGGACAGAACTCGCCAGGTTCTTGGTCCCGCCGGCGCCGATCACGCTGGCTTGAACCGCGACCACCATCGTGACGCGATTTAAGGCCGCCGAGTACGACATGCAACAGAGGTCGACAGTGCCTCCGGTCGTGGTCATCGCCGACAAGATCCTCGCCGCTACGGATTCGAGTCGAGGCTGGCGGCGGCTCGACTTCGCGGAACGACCATGGTGCCGAGCGGAATCACTCGTTGGTAACGCAGCGTCCCGACCGCGGGCGCTCGGGCGGACGCCCCGAGAGGTCCGCAGACCGCCGCCACCGACCGGAGTGGCTTGGCTCGGCCTGTCCTCGGTCTGCGGCGCTTATGCCCGGGATGTCGGTGCGTCTCGTCAAAGCCTCGCCCCGAGCCTCGGCGCCGGAGCTAACCCTTGCGCTGGAGGCGCCCGGTGAGTGTGCGGACGAGCGCTGATGTGTTATCATTGCTTTCGTGAGCGGGTCCCCGAGTGCCGACTTTGGTGCTGCGGAGGGCGGCCCTTGCCGCAGCTCGATCGAGCTTTTCGCCAGGCCCGACTAAAGAGCTCCGACCTCGCTTATCGGGTCACCATGACCCGGCGATAGCACGAGGCGCCCCGTAGGGGGAGCTCGGTGGCTGGGGAAGATGTCTTGGCTTTCTCTGGGCCTCCCGCCGGAGAGTCGTTATGGCTTGGTTGATGGCAACCCGAACCATCCGGCGAGCGTCTTCCGGGGTCCGCGGATCACGGTCATCCGCGTCTCCCTCGGCACCTTGACCGTCCGCCGCCAAGATGCGCCGCCGAAAGCGGCGGTGAGGGCGTGAACAGGGACACGGAGTCGGAGTCTGTGCCCGAGGAAAGTCCGTCGACGAAGGGCGCCATGCTCCTGGAGTCCTGGTGTTGTTCCTGCGAAAGAGCAAAACAATCGGGCCCCACGGTGGGCGCCAGCTGTCGACGATCGGGATCGTCGACCGCAAAGAGTGAGGTAGGGGTCAGAGAGTTATGGGACCCGAGCTGCGTTTTACTCTAACGAAGGAAGAAAATCGAACACGGCGCTGGTCTGAGCAAGACGACAACGAGCACGAGACAAGGGTTTATACTGGTTCGAGCCCCTGCGAAGGTAATAGCTCTACTCCAGTCGCCTTGCGGCGGTGATTTTTGTTATATGGGTGTACAGAGCAGTGTTTATAACTCAAGGCAGTAATGGTGATTCCTAACTCGAGCTGTGGTGTGCGCTGTGTTGTCCTTTTTGGAGCTCATGCGCCCTTGGTCTTTATACTCCCTCTGCCCGCAACGGCCGGGCGAGATCCCCGGGAAAAGGCCTTCATGCACGTTGAGGGCCGGCGGCAACTGCCCCGGACTTGCTGCACACTCCTGAGTCATCCCCACGACCCGTTCTCTGGTAATTGCTGGTCAAATGCTAGATCCGAAATCCCAGGGCGGACTAAGGCTTCGAACGAAATCTCGCCCGAGCTCGAGGTCGTGCGGGACCGTGCTCGGGTCCGTCGTGCTCTAGGTCGAGCGCTTCAGTACGCACCGAGGTCGAGCGCCTAAATGCGTTCCCAGGTCGTGGTCGGGGCCTTCCGAGCTTGGGGGATCCGTTGACCGCACGCCGGCCGGTCAAGGAGTGCCCAGCCCTCGTCAATCCCTAACCATATCATACACCTCTTCCCCATGAAGATGCCTTGGAGCTAAACCGTCCTCCTTTGTCCCGTCGAATTGTTTCTTCATATTGCGGTACGGATGATTCCTGCGAAGGAACCTCCGGTGACGCATGTACACTGTTTTCCTTGAGTTGTTGAGCCACACACTAGCGGTTTCATCCATGCACCGGGGCATGCTTTGGCTCCTTTTATAGTACGACCGACATGTTACCAAGCGCAGAAAATCATTGATGGTGCGTAACAACATTGCGCTGTAGAGTGAAGTACTCTCGCTTGTACTGCCCCATACCGCACACCTTCGCTCCACAATATCACAAGATCTTCCACCAATGGTTGTAGGTATACATCAATATCGCTTCGTGTTGTCTCGCCCTTGATAAGCAGGACATCATAATGTACTTTCACTTCATACACAACGGTGGTGGAAGGTTGTATATACACGAGTCACGGGCCAAGTGCTATGAATGTGCTCATGTTACCGAAAGGATTCATTCCATCCGTACTCAATCCAAACCTTACATTCCTCGCCCATTTCCAAGTTCTTCTCAAGAGTCTATCGATGGTTCTCCATCGCGTAATCACCGTGTCTCGCTTTTCCATTCCTCTTACGGTCTTCGAGTGCCATCGCATCAATTTGGCGTGCTTTTTGTTTCCAAATAAACGCTTCAAACTAAGTATTACCGCAAATACCACACCACTTTTGCTGGAGCTCCTTTCTTCACCTCGATAGCTTCATTGCCATCGCCTTACGCTTGTATCGCGACACTTTGCACAATCGGACATACATGAATGTTCCGCATAGTCTTTGCGATAGAGTATACAAATGCTTGGACAAGCATGTATTCTTTCTACTTCCAATCCCAAGGACATACAACCTTCTTAGCTAGATACGTGGTTTTAGGCAACACGCTTTCCTCAGCAAGATGTCCGCTAAGAGATGTAACAACGCCGTGAAACTCTTGTCGGACCAACCATTGGCTGCCTTCAATTTCAGCAATGAGAGCACCGTGCAACTTTGTGTATTCCTCCTATAACCCGGAACAAAGGTTTCTCCGAATCCTCCATCAAACCCTTGAATTGATTAAACTCTCTCGACTAGTGTAGTTCTCTTCGATCGCACAACATTTGAGCAGATTATTGTCGCCATCGACGACCAACCTATCCTCATCGGATCCATAATCGATGTCACCGCCACATTGCCGCTCCGGCTGTCGTCGACGCTATCACGTTGAAGTATGATCTCCTCTTCACCGTGCCTTGTCCAACTTGTATAGCCAGTACAAAACCCTCCTGATCAAGTGCAAATGGATATGGTTTTTGTTCGAAAACATCTTCTCATTCTTGCAATCAATGCATGGACGATGTATGTACTTCGCCTTCTTTTGCAAGTCGTTCTCCCTACGCTCTTAGAAAAGCAGATACACCGTCAATATATTCTTGGCTACAACGGTTCGCATCGTACATCCATCTCCCGTCCATCTACAATTCATTAATTTAAGCAATTTATTAATATCCAAAAATCTTAATTAAATAAATTGTTATTTGAATATTCAACAATATCCACTAACGGACAACATTAATACTAAGTAAATGTTGCAAACTGAATTAATTAATTTTAATATATACTCATATGTAACCAAAAATTATATATATCCTCCTAAGATCAACATAATAAATTACTCACCTCAAAATTTCATGATCACCCAACTACCATATTAACTAAAATTTATTTATCATTCACATCCAACAATCTTAATTACATAAATTGGGTTTATATGCTTCATAAAAATTCACTAACAATACCCACTAATGGAGCAAGATGTATATGCACGCTAACAAAAAAATTAATGGTAACTAAGAAAAATATTAACTATGTAATTTTATACATATCCTTGGAAGAGCAACATAATAAATTCCTCATCTTAAAATGCAAGGCAATTAACTTCATGATCACCCATCTATCATATTAACTATAATTTATTTTTCATTAATATCCAATAATCGTAAATACATAAATTTGATATATGCTTGACAAAAAATCATCATCTAAACAAGGTAGACAACTTAATCTAATACAAGAAGGTAATAATTCATCATCTACAAATTGCTAGGTAAATAAAAACAAACTAAATGTAGACCTTGCATCTAAACCTTAATTAAGCTAGGAATAAACCTTTAATGGCAATTTTACAGTACAAATGAAGAGAGGAGACATATTTTACACACCTTGGAACAATTCTAGGAAGTAAAAGCACAAGATCTTGGCCAAACAAAATCTGAAATCAAAAAGCTAACTTTTCTTCTCGGGCAACAGTGGAGGAAGATGACCAGCGACAGAGGAAGATGACCAGCGCACAGCGGCTATATATAGAAAGCATTATTTGTGGTGATTTTAAATTAAAACCGCCACATATAATTAGATTAGTGGCGGTTCTAAAACCAAACCGCCACAGATAATTTATTATCTGTGACGGTTCCATCTACCAACTGCCACAAATAGTCCCAATGTTATCAGTGGCGGTTTCAAATAAACACCGTCACAGATAATGTATTATCTGTGGCGGTTTTTGGATGAAACCGCCACAAATGGTCCTCCCGCCATTTTCCATATAGAACCGCCACTGATACATGTATTTGTGACGGTTCCAAAAGAACCGCCACAAATAGGGCGTCACCGATGTGCTGTTTTGTAGTAGTGAATTTATGGAGAAGCCGAAAAATATGATGGACTTGGCATTAATGTTGCCCTGGCCGATGGTTAGCTGATGGCCGAAAAATTACTGTAAAGCAACTGAAGCGTTGGCAAGTTTAGAGAATCCGAGTTCTTCATCGAAGTGAACATGATAACAAGTATCTAACACAAGAATCTTGTTCGCCTTGTAGGGTGCTGCTCAGAGGGACCGCAACGGCTGCTAGTCTACGAGCAATCCAAGATACTCGAGCTCGTCGATCCAAAAGTGCAGGCCGATGGGTTTGACGAGAAGGAGGTCATGCAAGTGTGCCAGATCGCGTTGCTCTGCGTGCAGCTATACCCAAACCTGAGGCTGACGATGCCAGAAGTCGTGTTGATGCTCACAATGAACACCGAGCAGTCCATCCCTCCACCGGTGAAGTCAACATTTCTGGACAGGAAGAATGCCCTGTCGAACATGGCGGCCAAGAGGAGGTCGACGTCGTATTGGCTTAGCACATCGTCGTCAGGCTAGTGGCTGCACGACCGGCAAAGCAACAAGTCACTCGGGCCATCGGGCGGGCACACGGCGTAGCAGGAGGCGCGCTGTGCAGTAAGCGGCTAGGGCAGTTGGGTGCACGGTGGGGAAGGCGGGGCAGGGCTCGGGCGGGCAGTAGGGTGACACGGAGCTGGCACATCCATTAAAAATTTTCTAGTTCCGCCACTGCTTTCTGATCTATACTTTTCTTGGATGCTTTCTCAACATGTTGCCACCACATGTAACCTGCAGTATACAGCTATGGGACCATCTTGACTTGTATAATCCGGCTGGAAGATTCTTTATTGCAAATAATAATGGTAATTTACACAATAAGGTCTTACAATTCAGAGTAATGCAGTAGTAAGAATCGAAAGTCTTGTAGTATGCCCATCCAACCCTCAGGCAACTGACAAGGCATAATTCCTAGAAAAACTCGTTAACATCCCGAATCCTACGTCAAATAAATTTCGTCGAGCTATTATGATTCTTTACCTAAAAACAACAAATAAGCAAGGGTGAGTACTTGCGTACTCAGCAAGACTTTTTCAAATCCTATGATATATGCAGGCCATTTCAAAGGAAAGCTTCTACGGTTAATTTGCATGAAGCCAATTTGAAATGTAAAACAAGTAGTAATTGCAAAACGGAATTTAAGTAAAAGCAATTTAATATGAAAATAACAGAATGTAAGTATGAATAAGTAAAATTACGAACCTGGATATCTTGACCATATCCATGAACCAATTTCTACCAACACCTGGTAGAATCCAAACCAACTTCTACGAACACTCGTAGAATCCAAACCAACTTCTACCAACACTCGGTAGAATCCAAACCAACTTCTACCAACACCCTAGAGAATCCAAAGTTTTATGAAAATAAAAACAGCTAACTATGTGATGACTTTACTAAGTGCCCATGATCATGGCGCGGCTAATCGATTAGTTTTACACTCTACAGAGGTGTACAGCTTTACCCACAAGAAATGATCACCTCTTTTGCCAGGCCAGTAACACACTTCCTTTGGTGTGTCGGCAAGGAGATCATAACATAACCGTTGCATTACTTAATCCTAACTTTACACCAGCTCAGTAATGTTAATCCCTTGCTATGATGGTAGAAACACACACCCAAGACATGACAGTAAACTCCGTCATTCACAGCACAACACAGGCAGTAAACCCCGCCATTCACACCATAGGCAGTAAACCCCGCCTACACACATTCCTCCTCATAGCAAGGCATACATCACTGTCTCCAGCCTACCAATGTGCAAAGCTAGTTTTAAGGAACTTAATAGGTTAAGGCTATCCCATACCAGCACTTGTGGTTGTACGGTTATCTTGGCCTGAAAACAACCCATAGTTCGGTCCTTAATCTGACACGGGCAATAGTCTCCTCCTATACTACGTGCAAGTCCATGCACCTTCGGCTATTGCCAATAATTGCCCGCATCAAAAGTATAGTTTTATTTTCATTTTTAAATCAAAATACCAACCATAAAGAAAGGTCATACCCAACATTTCTAGTCATATCCAAACTTTTAATCATATTAAGATTTTATGGTTCCTTAAGCATGGCAAAGCATGATATCTAAGTGTGAGGGATCCCATGTTGACATTAGATACTGTCTACTTTAATCTAGGGTTATCAAGGTTCACAATCCATACTTATCAAGGAAGTTCCATGCAGCTATAGGTATAACTACTGGTAACCATAAAGTAGCAGTGTATAATGAACATAGCGTATGCAATAAAAATATTTAAGAAAACATTTATAAAACTGGGATCAACATGATCAAAGGGGGTGCTTGCCTTGTTTATTGATGTCTTCAACGAAGTTGAAGTCGCAGTCGATGACAGTAGTAGTGACGTCGGGTTCTACACGTCACGAACGAAGAACATAACAAATGACAAATAACAAGTTTCAATAAGGACAAAAAGAAATCAGATGGAAATTCAAATAGAAACAAATCATAGAAAATATGTGTGATTTAAGGTTGGGTTCTTACGATTTTACGTGTTTGGATTCTAATCGATCTTACATAATTAGCAATGATACTGCTTCTTGTTTTATGGATTCATTTTCCTTATTTTACGGATTCAAAAGGCTAAAATTAGATATATTATATTTATATTATCGAATTCAAGATGCAAAAATTGTTTGGATCAATAGGATTAAACATTTAATAATTCAAATATTTCCTATAGTGAACCCTAAGTATTATTGCATATTCAGCTTCCTAAGGGTACAAGGAGTCTAACAAAATTTACTTTAGTTAATTTGGAGCTTGTTTGCAGATATTCTATGTATAGCATATTTTGAATCCTTTCTTTAAATTCAAATTCTAATTCTAAATAGAGTTGAATTTCAAAATATTTTTGCATATTCTGAATATAAAGGATTTTATACAAATTTACAAATTTACTTCACTTCATTTTGACTGTTAGTTCAAAAGTTATAAGTATTTGAATATTTTCGGTTTGATAAATACTGGAAAATGGAAAATTTACCAAATAAAGAAAGTACGCTTTCTCACCAAGACTACGCTTTCTCTTTTTGGGCTGGACCGGATTGAAGAGCTGACAAATGGGCCCGTAGCGTCAGAGAGTGGCGAGGGAGACTGCGGCTTACGGAGCGGTCCCGCATGTCAGTGGCAGAGAGTAGAGGCCTAGCTTCCGAAGCTAGCCGACGGCGAAGCACGGCCGAAGAGGCGGAATCGGTTGCACGGTGATGATCAGCAGATCATGGCGCACATGGGGGATGGCTTGAAAGTTGTCTGAGATGACCGGAAGGGGTTCACCACCTAGGAGGGGCGGCGGCGCCATGGCCGACGAGGAAAGCTTGAGAACCACTGGTGATTTCTAAGAACCGATGGCCGAGTGAGTATCAGTGGGTGATAAGCATCGCATTTTAGCACTTTGTTTGAAAGAATTGCATGTGGAACTGAGCTCTCACCATACGCATCCATGGAGGAAGGGAGGAGCATGGTGTGGCGGTTCTCTGGGGAAGAAGAGCTCGAATTGGCGGTGGGGTAGGATTCTAGAGGTCATGAGGATGCTACTGGTCGATTGATTCAAGTTAATTTGAAGTGTGGTGGTTCGCGGGTGGATTTTTCCTCTTTCAGGTTTCTGCCAGACTTGGAGAAGAAACGAGGTTTTGCTCGCACGGGAGAAGCTCAGGGGCGAGTGAAAGTGGCTTGTGTTGGTCTTTGGAGATTGGTCGCGCTGGGTTTTGTAGCTGAGCGAGAAGATTCGTTGCAAGTGGGAAGGATGGAGAGGCGGTGAGTTGGTTCTGGCGATATTTGCCGTGGCAACGAATTCTTAGTGGAAATGTTTGCCGTGGCAAGGATTGGCAGGAGGGCATGGCAAGTTGAATCACCAGCTCGTGCTGACTTTGTGCCGTGGCAGTGTTTGGGCGGTCAAGGCTTTGCTGTGGCAGGGATTGGGCAGAGCGGTGAAGGCGGCCAAAGCATTTTCGCAGTAGATTCAACGCACGGCAGGGGCACAAACACCGAGACGATGCCGTGGCAGAGATGAGTCAGTGGTGTCGGCCTCGGGCGGGGAGTTGCGGCGCAAGTAACGACAAAACGGCGAGGCGGTGGAGCTCTGGTCTGTGCTGGCTTGGCTTGCCGTGAGAGAGCTGAGGGCACTAAGGGAAGAAGAAAGGAAAACAGCCGGGCGCAGTGGATGGATGACAAGTGGCCAGTCTACGGTCGAGATTTAAACGGGACCAAAGGAAAAACTGAGGTCGGCTTGATCTACTAATTAAAGTTGACAAAACGACTCGCGGCTTCTTCTGTCCTTCCGCGATCGCGGGTGGTGCCGAGCCCGGGCCCTGTAAGTATGCCTCTTTTGTGCTGGAATATAATTCCATCTATATTGTAAGTAAGCAAATGTTCAGTTCGTTTATATTTAAATAAGGAAAATTTGGTTTGGTAACACCAATAGATGTGCACTTTAGGAAAATTCCACCAAAATGTACTAGTTCAGTTTAATACCATTTATTTTAGTATGGCTCTCATACTAATGTATTTGTTTATTGATTAACACTACTATAAAATACCACATCATAGATGGTTCATAAAACTACATCACAGACGGTTTTGTAAACCGTCTGTATCAAAGTGTTAGTGATGACAATAGGTCATTATATATGGTTTGTGATGTTTGATGTGTGATAAGGACTCATCATACACTGTTCTATCTAGTAATTTAAAAACACTAAATTAGGGGAGACTTTCCAGGATGTTACCTATCCTAATACTACTCTCGCCTAAGAATGCTCAACTTCATAATTCTAATCGGATCCGGACGTTTTTAACACCATACGTGTGGTCTTCCTAGGAGGTCACCCATCCTATTACTACGTTTGTCCAAGCACGCTTAACTTCAGAGTTTTTATAAAATCTAGGATTTTAATGGTGGTATGATAACATCTAATATATAGTGCGTCCCTCCTCCTTTTAACCCCGTGAAGCACCCGAACACCGATTTCCAATTATTTCAAATTAGCAAACTATAGAGGTAATTAGCAAACTTTAAAACTTTCAAATTTATTTTTCATACTTTTGACTATTAATGGTACTTGCAATATATGTGCCATTACTATTCATAGAACTTGTAAAAACACCATAACTTTTGACTTGTACCTTCGTTTTTTTTGCGTCCTTGAGCTTTCCGGAATCATCACACGATGAGCTCTCCGATTATATTCTTAATATTATGAAAGTACTTTTTGAGAGCTGAATGCCAGAATCCATTGCTAATAGCTTTTCTAGCATTCTACGTTGTCGAGTTGAAAACAGAGGATTCCCACAATGAATTTGGTCGCAAAACGCACACACAGCTCAGCGGTGAATCTATGAAAAAGGTCGTTGGGATCATTATATACTTGTAACACTAATATGTAGCTTTTAATAAGCTAGTCATATGCATGCTTATATATTAAAAGGGTTATATGGGATAAGCTAGAGGGCGCTGGTGTCATGCATGATGTTGCTTTCAGTTCAGTTGTGGATTCTATGACTAATACCTTTCGAATTCCCATTTATTTACAGTGGGGACGATTGAAATCCAAAGTTGGTGAGACGTACTGTACCATTTCCTTTTTTTCCTTCAGTTTCTCCGTGTGCTTGTAGGTAGCCACGATTGTTTGGCGTTCGTCGCGTCATTATAATAATTACCTCGCCTTCGTTCTCATCGCACACTCGAAGCTCGTTGTCCGGAAAAAGAAAAAAAAATAGAGGCCCAGCGAAGCTCTGATACAGAACATGTCGACGGGACCTCGCCGTCTCCCGATCCTGTGGCTGATCCAACTGATGATGCTCCTCATCGGCAGCATCTTCTGTAGTCCTTCAGCAATCGCGGGTGATAGAAATGCGAGCATTCCTCCCGCTACTTATGCCAATCCCTGTAAGTATGGCTCTTCTGTGCTGGAATATAATTCCACCTATATTATATGTAAGCAAATGTTCAGTTTGTTTATATTTAAACAAGGAAAAAATGGTTTGGTAACACCGATAGACGTGCACTTTAGGGAAATACCACCAAAATGTACTAGTTCAGTTTAATACCATTTATTTCAGTATAGTTCTGAGATAACAAATGTTTTTGTTTGTTGATTTCTCCTTCGTTACATCGGGAGCAAAGATATGCTGCAAGCTTAGGCACTACTTATTGCACTTCTAGGTTTTTTTGTTGCACCGGATTGAATTTTTTATCTTATCCTCATTCACTCGATCACCGACCAAGCATACACCTCATAATCTCCGTTCTCACATGCCAGCGCCTCCTCCTCCGGTGGATAGGATGTCGCATCGGCTAGAGGAGCGAGGGCCTCCTCCTGATCCCGGTATCATCCTCGCCGGATACCTAGTTTGGAAGAGCGGGATTTGACTTTGGGTAGATAATCAGTCTTCTGGATAACAAAATAGCAAGTTGCACATTCGAAATCGCTGAAATTAGTAACTGAACTCTTTCAAGCTAGGATGAATTACAATTTTCCTTTGCAACGTAGAACCACACAAAGGGAGGTCGTAAGTCGAGATTAATACCCACTCTCCCAATTTTCATATGTGCCAAGTTGAGGTCCTGTGCTGGTGTATGTGCAAATGGATGTGGCGTGTGTCGTGCGTGAAAATAGATTAAATATTAACCACATGTAATTACTGATTAGTAGTCTTTAAAAACGGTAAAAAAATTACATTAACGGCTTGATTTTGAAGCCAACCCTACTTAGCTATTAACAGTCGCTTTGGATCTATGTGCAGGCAGATATTATGAAATTAGTAGGATTGTTTGCCCTAGGGTATATCGTCCACATCCACCTCCACAGAAATCTCTCCGTGGTGCCCCATGAAATGAAGCGGCATCGATCATGTGCATCATCTTCCGCTAGGTTAAGTGATCTGGCACTGGTTGTTCTCTAAATTGTCCTGCAGGCTCTTGGGAGATGTTTGTCTCCAATTTATAAGAAACTATAGTCGAATTTGCCGGCAATTACAAAGCTCAATATTGTAATAAATTTGCTTGTAAGTTGAAAAATAGAGTACTTCTTATACAATTGAAACAGCTTTAATATATATTTAATCAGTATGTGCCATTACAAGCTGGACCCATCAAAATAGACAATGCAGATTTTCTCTCTTTTTTTCTCCGATTAATAAATGAATTTCTAGCTAGCCTCATAGAGAAAACATGCATGTAGGCAATTTTAACCATATTTAATAATATAATAGATTGCCAAGCATTATGCATATACCATTTTTTTTGCTAAAATATGTAATCGTATATCTGTATGTGTCTCCTTTGCCAAAATTTGCAGTTCTAGACTAAATATTTTTTGTCCCCAAAGTTTCATGATACTCTGTGTTTGGATGCTTGTACCAAGTGGTATATATATTCATCATTCAAGAAAAAAGTCATTCACGTGTTTGGTTTCTGGACGTGAACCATCCCATCTAAAATGGTGAGATACAAATTATAGAAATATTCTCTCTAGATCGATGTTGCATCATTTCATTAGGCAAAATCAATTAGAATCACATTTTTTTTAGATAAAGAATTAAAATCCGATCCCTGCAATTGCACACAACTGAATGTTTACAAAGGTAAGCCGTAAAGCTTTGATGAAAACAAAACAACAAGAACTTAAAATGAAAAGCAAATTCTATAATTGTTTCTCCATCCACTTTTGGCAAAGATGTCCAATGCCACCACCTCTAATGCCCTGCTTGCCAGTCGGATGCTCTCCCTGTTGTTCTCAAACTGCAATAGTGCCCAAAACCGCATCCAGTATGTTCCTCTGAAAATAACCTGCATATGAGAAAAAGATTGCTTTTTTTAAAAGATTAGATCATTACGTGTACACCAAATAGCCCATAATAAGGCAGCACCGCCGACAAGAATTATTCTTTTTTCACACTTCTCAATGCCAGTTAACCAATGTCGAAGCATATGAGATATAGACTTCGGCGGAGATAAACCAGTAGCAATATGCACAATTCTCCAAATAGATATTGCGTGTTGGCAATCAAAAAATAAATATCTTATTGTTTCATTATAATTATAGAAACAACATTTTTTATTCCCATACCAATTTCTTTTAGCTAAATTATCCTTTGTTAAAATTACCCCTCTTTGTAAGTACCAGAGGAAAATTTTAATTTTTAAAGGAAGTTTTAGCTTCCAAATGATTTTATTATTGAAAGGGGTCTCCTGATTCATCAAATAGATGTACATAGACCGGACAGAAAATTCCCCATGTCTATGCAAACTCCATTGAAAAATATCCCTTCCACCAGTAAGCTGACAATGAGCTATCTTTGTGAAGGATCGAGATGGCGAACAGAGGGGGGGTGAATGGTCGCAAAGAAATTTTCCCTCAAAATACTCCAACTAAAACCTCGACAAGATCGCTCAAAGGAAATCGTGAAAAACCCGAAAAACTAGACTACTATGTGTACCCCTAGCTTGCATGGATAAGTACCAAAAAATATGTGAGGATTTTTGAGTCACAATCCTGGTTGTCTAATGTCCAAAATAAAGAGGAATCAATCCAACACTTACTTTTAGAAAGAGATCAATTCAAATCACAAAAGCCACTTTCAGAAAAGCAAGAGCAGAATTTTCAGAACCTATCCTCAATTTGAACAGGTGGTTGGTGAATTTCTGCTGCTCAAGAAATTATGAGAAATTTTTTCCCAATGAGCAGATAAGTCGTGAAGCACTCCACCAAATTTACCTCAAAAGCCCTTACAAAAAAATCATCAAAAATCAAAGAACACAGACAATCAGTAACTTCGAGCAGAAAGTTTGGGGCTCGGTTTTCACCTCATGGCGCCCAAACAGTGCAACCAGTGGACTCCAAAATTTTTCCACAGATGTATATGAGAGTCCCGCACAATCTCCAAGAAGAATAACTCAAAAAGGAGTTTTATAGATTTTTTCTAAAAATCAAATACTAACTGCTGCGCGAAGAACAAGTTCTGAACAGAGTTGGAACTTGAAAGAAAAGATGATCTCTACTCAATCCAAGAGTGCAAAAGAGATGTAAAACCATATGAACACACTCAAAACATCCAAGATCAGTATTTAGGAGGGGAGACAAATCCAAATTGCATGAATGTAAATTGCGGGAAAGTAAATACGTAAAGTAAATGCTGAATTTAAAGTACGTAAAGTAAAGACATAATCTAAATGCGAAATTTAAATTCACAATAATGTAAAGAAATTCTTTGTATTTCTGGTGGGAAGGTTTACAAAGCCTCACTTCATGTGGGCAAAGCTCAAAGGAGCAACTCAAACCTTCAAGGGGAGGAGCTACCCCTCCACCCCTATTTATACTACTCTTGGGCCACCTACCACCCTCGGATGAGTCCCTCAACCCTAGGACACTCATCTAAGCGCTAGGATTAACCCACTCATACAGCCATGCAAGGGCTAATCCAAAACCCACACACATAACGGGTTTTTTTTGAACGGTTTTCAAAGCATACTACCTAGACCCGCTAGCATAACAACTAGACCGCAATCCAACAGCCCTTATTGATCCACGCGGCATCTAGCTAGCATCATCTCCTTTCCTTGTCTTCTTGGCTTGCCCGGACTCCGTCTCCAATCATCTTCCGGCGATCTCCCGACCGTCTGGACCTCTTGTAACATCCCAAAAATTTCAACAAATGGTAAAAATGAAAATTTAGAATTTCAAAAATGGAATTGAGTAAACAGTTTAACTGAAACCAAGATTTTTATTTTAAAAATTATTCTCTTCTTCATTTTCTAGTTTGTCAACTGAAAGAAAAGAATAAGTTGCGACATTAAAATTTTTCACCTAGAATAAACAAACCTTAAAATAAGGTGAAAAGTAATCTTACATTAAAATTCCCACATTTTCTAAAAACTTTTTCAACCATAATAATTATTCTTGAACCTTGGATTTAAAAGAAAAACCAATAAATAAAATTAGTAAATGAGTAAAAGTAAAAAGGTAAAAGATAAAAGAAAAAGGCCAGTAAAAGTGACATTAAACTATGGGAATTCTCCACCACATCTTTTTAGCTGTCCAAAGATTTTAATGATTCAGGTAAAGAAGTAAATAATGAAGTGACATGTTTTAACTTCAAAACAATGACATGACAGAATTTTTCAAAAATAATAAAAGCTTATAACTCACTGAAAATTTTATCATGTCTTCCTCATAACATACTTAACCCCTGGTAAAAATATCAAAAATTAATAATTACTATTATTGCCGTTTGAAATTCAAAAACAGATATCACTTAAATCCAAAACCTGTAATGTCAGAATTTTTATTAAATAATGGAGTAAATTTTTGAGCTGAAAATTTTATAGAAACATCCTTAGCTCAAATTCATTTGAAAAACAATGTTTCAGAAATAATAGACTTTATTTACTCTTAAAGAAAAATCAAAAACAGTAACAAGGATTTGGAGCAGTCAGTCTTTTAATTGCCAAGCCCAACACCTTAATGAAACTCAAAGAAAACTCAAACAACATGCTATAGCAAATAATTTTGTAAAATACTAGGGACCAAAAGATGAATAAAAATCAATTTTGTAGAATTTTGGAACACAATTTGCAGAGCTTAAAAATTCAAAAACAGATTGAAAATCAGCCAAGTTTGAAGAATTACTGTTCTTAAATGACAAAAGATATTGAGATGAAACCAAAGAAAATGGAAAGTAGATCTTCTGGGCTGCCTACTCAAAAATTTGCAGAATTTTTCATCTGAGTTATCACCCCTTACCAAGTCTCGCCCAAATGACATGTCAATTCAACCCTTAAAATCGCCAAATTGCTGAATTCAGCTACAGACTCGATGAATCCTCGGGCTAAGCCTCCGCAGGTGGTCCCACGCATGCTGGGCCCGCTGGCCAGCCCTCCTCCTTTCTCTCCTCCTCTCTCCCTCTCCAGCTCTGCCCGGTCTGCCTCGGTACTCATCTTCTCTCTGCAGGTCTGCCCAGCAGAGACTTGAGCCACGCTGGTCAGTAGCTGATCGACTCTCGCCAGGTTGTCACCTCCAAGCCTTGCTCTCCGCTGCCCATCCTGCACCTCGCTGTGCTCAGATGCTCTGCAGAGCCATAAAGCCTCAGAGGCCAGCCTCCTCACCTTTTTGCTCATTGCCCCGCCTTTCCTTGCTAAGGAACTCACCCGGCCAAGGCAAGCACCGAGCCAAGCCTTGTTCAACCGAAGCCTCGGGTGAGTCGGCTCGCTTCATTTCTTGCGCACATGCAGCCATTGCTCCGGATCATGAGTTGCTTTGTCTTGCATGCAGCCAAGCAACCGTGAGCTCTCTCTCCTTGCGCCGCAAGCCAAGCCTTCTTCAACCACATCTACCAGTGAGCTCATCACTTTGGTTCTTGCCCATGCGAACCTTGGTCGCTCGAGCCGTGTGCTCTTTCGTCGCAGCTCCGCCACCAGCCCCACACTGCATCACTTCCGGCCGTGCCTTGCCTTCCTCTCCAGCCTAGCCGAGTTCCCTCGCAGGACAACTCTTCAAGCCTTGCCGATCGCTCCAAGCCCACCAGAGCCAAGATCGCCATTATTGATTTTTGAAGCTCTAGGGTTTGTAGGAGTAAGCTCAAGTAACTATGCATGAAACTTTGTTACAAGAAATTGCATGGCGTAGTGGTAGAGCACTAGTGTTTGGATTCAACAGGTTTTGGGTTCGAATCCTCACATTTGCAATTCTTTTTTTTTCATTTTCTATTATTTTGCTTTGCGCAATAAAACACTTATAACTTTTGCTGTGAATCTCCGATTAATGCAAACTCAATTCCTAATCTTGAGTTACTTAGTAAAGATTCAGAATATGCAATAAAAAGTTATATGTTGCTTGCAGCAAAAACTTTTAATTAGAGTTTGAATGAAAGTCAGCTTTTAGGTAATATGAAGTAATTATATGTTTCCTTGCTCCATAAATCATGAAATAAATAAGACATGTTCCTGCAACCCCAGAGAACCCATTTCTATGAAAAGATTCAGATTTAAATGTATTTTGTATCAAGTATTGATTGTGCAATACCTTAATAACATGCAAAACTCAAATGGTTAAAATATGTATCAAATGAGCTCAAAAATTGGTGAAACCAGTTTAGGTACACTCCTCAGATTGCATAGATCATAAGTATACAAAAATATTTAGATTATTCTTTAGTTTGCCCTATTTGCTCATTAGCCAAACATTCAATCGGTAAAACGAACAAATAGCCGTAACCTTTGCAAATGCACCTTAAACTCGACAAAACCGACTCCCATAACCTTGAAATGATATATCCTAACCTGCCATTCAAAAATAACATCAGTTTGATCAACTTCGAGTTAAGCCCGTAATAAGCCTAAATCACTATTCATTAGAAAAACACCATGAACGAATGAGAAACATTGTGGAATCAACTTTAAAACATTCTTAGGGATATTCCCTACTAACCCCTGAAAAATGGTTAAATTATCCCTTTCGGTGTAGTCGCAACTGAAGAAAGAAAACTGAACCGCAATAGCGCTAAAAGTATGGCACTTAAGCCTTTTTGGCGGTCCGTAAAATATCACATATAAACATAAAATTTTGAGAAAATACCCAAGGATCAGTGTCTGATATCTATGCTACCAGAATATGCAAAAATATATTAATTACAACTTCATTTGCATAATAATCTAATCACAAGAAAAACCCTAAGTGATCACAAACTGTGCAGAATCTTGTCACTTAAGCCTCTTCGGCGGCTTATAAAATAGCTCATCTAAACACAAACTTTAGGGGAATTGGTCCAGAAACTTACTTCAATATATGGACAACCAAATTATGTCAAAATATCTTAATTACTACTTAATTATCAAATGAAATACGTTAATGCAACCCTAAATGATAATATCGTCGAACAGATACGTGAACAAGAATAAAGAGAAGTCTTCGTCCGATGTTGCCGCAATGCAAGAAATCATCCTATGACTATATAGTAACGGCGAATAACTTTAAATTTCAGATCTAACTTGTAGAAATTGCTCCCATACATGAACACTTAAAGTTAAGCACTATTCAAGCAAACCTTTAGTGAATGTTTTACTTTTATCAATCCAAACAATTTTTGCATCTTGAATTCGAAGTTATAAACACTAAAACACACAATTATAACCTCTTGAATTTGTAAACAACCCTATGTGCGCTCATAGCTAAAGTTCCATGAAATCGGTGAATAAAAGTACCACATTCATGCTAAAAGCCTCACATACATTGAGTACTAATAAGATTACTATGCAAATGATAATTTGAGAACCCAAAATCCACCATGACCTTCTTGGTAAGATTTAATTTGGTAATTTTTATCTGATTTCTTTTTGTCCCATTTTGATTCGGTGTTATTTGCTTTTGTCTCGGTTATTACTATTCGACGCATAGACGATGATAATTCGGATTCGGTTATTAACGACATCGACTACGATCCGGATTATATTCCCAACGAAGAGCAACCAGGCAAGCACCTCCTTTGACCATCTTGATCCCATATTTGCAATGATATTTTGTTTTATCAAAACTATATGCATGCGTGTATGTTTTAAACTTGCTATATTGTGGGTGATGGTAGCTAAATCCAATTGTTGCATTCCCATTACCTTGACATTTGAATCATCGCCATTGTAACCTAGTAATGGTGTAGACAATAATTAATGTCACTTGGGTAAAACTTAAGTAGATTAACATATGTATATGCTTAGACTTGCTCATTAGATTGGTTTCAAAATGATGGGAGATGTTTCAACTACATTGAGCAAACTTGTTTAAATTGAATGGAACCGAGGTATGGTTTCCGTGTATCTTGGTAAAATCCAACTCAAAACTTATGATTTAGACGCGGCGAGTTATTACTTAACTTGAGGCATGAAATGGACCTCACGCGTAGTTAGGGGAGATCTCGCCTCGGTCAATTAAGGACCGAACTTGATGCTATCACCTAAGTGTTTTGGTGCAACTACATGTGCTAGTATGGGATAGCCTAAGCTCACTAGATTAGTTAGAGTTTAGCCTTGCATTTTGGTAGGTCAAGTAGTATGGACGATCCAACGGATCGAGTCGTTCTAGGTGCTCCTTCACCGTGGTGTTGGGGCCCAAGCATTCCAATACAACGGTGCATGCCTTGTCATGGGGAGAGTTCGCGATGGAGCACCATCGGTCCAGATCTCCGGAATGTGGCAAGGGTTTAACATCATCTGCCATGGTGCAAGGCTAAGCTTTAACTAGTTGAACGGCTTCATCACAGCCTAGCAAATCGGCACGGTGAGTATCATGAGGCATGGTTGACATGATTGCTAGAATGTGTCATGTGGGTAAAGTGTACACTCTCTGCAGAGATTAAAATCTAATTAATTAGCCGTGCTCACGGTCATGAACAACTTGGGGGAATAATGTCAAGTATAGTCTTTTGTTTTTGCTGAAACTTTTGGAAATGGTGTTGGAATGAGTTGGTGAATTGGGAAGCCAATGGTGGCTGTTTTTACTTGTCATTTGCAGCCATGGAGGGCTGTGAATTACTGCATACGAATTCTACTTACTGTTATTTAGCTTCATATTAAATGCTCTTTACAAATTCGTGACCGTTTTATGAATCTTTTACTTGCAAACAAAATCTGCCTTATGCTGAAATGAGACTAGTGTAGAAGCTTAATTCCTTGTTCTAGCTTGCATTTACTGTATTTCCATACACTAAAGTCTTGCGAGTACATACGTGTACTCATGGTTGCTTAATCTAAACAATATAGACGAAGGTACGGAAGAGTGCCCCGACGACTCTTGCTTTGCTCCGGGGTTCGACGATCATGTTGACGGATGAACTTGGGCTTTTCCAAGTCGGTTGCCTTTGGGTTATTGGATGGGCATACCGCTGTCCTACTTTTGGTATATGTTTAAATTCCGCTGCAATTTATTCTTTGACATGTAATATTTGGCCGGTCGGCCACTACTTGTAATAGTAAGTAGTTGTAATAGTTGTAGTTTATGTTTATGCTATTCCAACTGCTTAGATTCATGTGTATGTGTTGCGATACATCTTAATGCGGATATGTGGGTGCTAGGCGTTGATCTTGGGAACTAGCACTAGACACATATCCGCACTGAATTGTCATCAACCATCAATGTATACACTCGTGCATGGGCATCGTTCTTTGGCTATTGCTCTTGCTCCCTTGGAGAGTGCGGGCGATACCAAGGTCCCGAGACGGATGGCGAATGCTATGCGTGGATGAGTTGGTCTCAATCCCGTATGGTTGTTCAAATGGAATCGAAACTCTCATGGACGCGTAAGTGTGTACGGTGCGACTATATGGCTCATATTTGTTTGGGTGAGGGCCATTTAGTCAATACTCCGTGCACGGACTTTGGGTGGCAAAGTGAGCATACACTTAAGTGGAGTATGGGTGTCACCTCTAAGTCCAACGCACGTGTGAGGATCGATTCATACTTCCGGGTTCCCACACCTCTGACGCTCCTCGCCTAGTCCCAGTCATCCTCCGCCTCACCATGACCTAGCACCGTCGCCCTGCAACCATCAAAGACAAGGAAAAACCTTTCACATAGCAATGCCCACAAATATATTCAGTGATTATCACAAAATCATTAATCATTCATAGTTTCTCTCAACGGTTCGATGCTACCGCCCCCAGGCTAGTAGCACTAGGAAAAACAACCAACACTCAAATTGCTTCAAATCAAAATTCAATTCAAATCAAACTCAATTTCAAATCAAACCAAGCTCAAATCTCGTCAATTACTCATCACACACAAGGATAGACCTTCACATGGTCTTTCAATCTCCCCCTTGATGAGTATATTGACAAACACATGAAAAGGCATAACTTTTGAGTTTGAAGAAGAAAGCAATTTGAAATGCAAAGCCAAACTTGATCAAAGAAATAGAAATCAGAACATGACCAAGTTGGCAACTAGAAATACTTATGATCTATGAAAGATAGCAAGGATTAACAAAAATCATAAGAATTAAGATAAATTAAGATGCAAAATGATGCCTTTTCTACGATTTCTCCCCCTTTTGGCAATATAGGCATCAAGATGGCTTTTTCTTTTCTCTCCATTTTTTTGTTGTTTTTTTGCAAGTAATGCAACCTAAAGGAGCTTTGAAGATTATCCAAGTGACCAATAAGACAAGTTATGACACCAAGCTAAGTTATGGCAAAAATAGACTAAGCTAAGGCATGTCCAAGTGCAAATAAACATTTTGCTAGTAAGATTTAATTGAAACTATGTCATTTTTAGCAAGATTAAACATGAGCAACACTTGTCATTAGTTTCGAAACTAGAAGCAAAGCCATTCAAAGGATCAAATGGAAAACCTAGAGTTCAACCTACTCAACACTTAGGGAAATCTAGAAGTTCATACAGGGTCCTTCGAGCTTATTTTTTCATTGTATGCAAATTTTTCTTTGAACCTTTGAAAGACATAGCGGGGTGCAAATGTTTGACATTATTTGCATTCTTTACCCACATATGTTTTTTTATATATATTTGCATTTTTACAGCAATTGACTCAAGCCATGTTCGATCATCTCAAGAACAACTCTTAAGAGAATGATCTTGGTCGTACACAACACATTCTAAGTTCATCTCAAGTGCAATGAGAGGCTGTCTTGTGAATGTGAGGTATTGAGTCTAATGCGCACAAAAGAGTCAATTTTGCTTCACTTTCATTTTAGTATTTTCATTGTTAAGCTAGTGAAGGACTCAAGTATGGATCAAACAAGATTCACCCAAGTTGTTATAGGGACTCTAGAGAATTCCAGAATTTCACAAATCATGGCAAATACTCCTAGAGAAGAAACTTAGCAAGTAAACGCAACATATTTTATCAAGTTTTTCTTTAATTTAAAGCTTATTTTTTAATTTTGCAAGCTTAGCAAGATAAATGAACTTGGACATATCTAAGCAAGTAATTTTCTTCATAATATAGCATGGTGTATAAAATGAAACATGGATCATTTGCATAATAGACAAAAGCTCATAAAATAAAAAATTAAGTCTATATGCAATGCATGAGACAGATTCTTAAACTCCCCCTCAACATGTGATTCAATTTTAAGCACAAATGTGGTTTAAGTTGAGTTATTAGCAAGATTAAGCTCAAGAGAGATATCAAATGAATGATCCAAAATAACTCAATCAAAAACCAGAAACACAGAATAGAGAGAAGAAGATAAGAAACTGCAAACTGGGTGGCTATAGAGTATAGAAAAGATGGTAGAGAACACTACGGCTCAGACTCGCTCTCATCTTCCCCAATGACTAACATAGGGAAACTGCCTCTATATCCCAAACTAAGGAGTGCACACAGATCCTGTCTACCCAAGGGGTCTAACACCTGCTAGACTTATAAGACTGTGAGGGAACTCAACCTAGAGAGAAGAGAGAATAGCTAATTAAGCATATGATAGCAACCTAAAACACAAGATGAGAGGTCCATGCAAAGCATGCCGGAAGTCTAAGTGAAGTGAACTCATAACTCTAAGGAATAAAACCCATAAGCACCTAGAGCAAAACAAAAGAAAAGAAAATACTAGAAAAAGATATATAATACATAATATACAAACCAGCTCCCCCTTACAATAGACCGTAAGGGCACATTTCTATTGTTTTAGGTGGATAAGTCAGCGAAGCTTCAAAGAGTTCTTTTCATCGTAGGATGCGGAAAATTCTTCAACGAGATATTTCTAGGGATTTATGCCTCGTCAGTTGCCTGCTGGTAAATTGGGCACACTACAAGGCTTTGCTTCTTTTGCTGTTTTATGCTCTGAGTTGTAAGATTTCTTTATATAATAAATTTTGCTTTATTAATATGATGTACGGTTGTGATTCCAATTGTTGTAAATGTGTGTACTAGCTACTAATCCAGAGACTAGCACTGTATGCACAGTGAATTTTCATTTTTACATTTTATGTAAAAATAAGGGTCGTTTCAGTTTTTGACCAGGTATAAAACTACTAATGATGCTCCTTAGCAGCATCCTGATGGTCTACGAATGATTTAGTTTATGACGCTTTCTGATCCAGACTTTTCTTGGATGCTTTCTCAACGTGTTGACATCATATGTCCAGTGTACTAAGTTTCACTTAAAGTTACGTACATTACACGAATGAATCCGCGCGGAAATAAAGCTGAGTCGTTGCCCCTATACCCTACGTACCCCGCGGACGACGATGCCGCTTGGA
Organism: Guadua angustifolia; assembly: GCA_036346375.1. Classification (NCBI taxonomy): domain Eukaryota; kingdom Viridiplantae; phylum Streptophyta; class Magnoliopsida; order Poales; family Poaceae; genus Guadua; species Guadua angustifolia. The sequence continues at coordinate 369,413 of JAYEVE010000210.1, forward strand.
AATTGACTGTTGCAACGCGCCATGGACCAGGACTGCACCCGGAAAGAATGTGAGTTCTACGATACCTTTGTTTCCCGTGTCCTGTACGCACCCCTCCAAAAGCAGCGAGACAAGTCAGCGAGCACATCAGAGCATCACCGCTAAATTGTGCACTTGTTTTGGCTGGCCTGCCAGTGCCTCTCGCTGTCAAGCCCTTGGAATTCTGCGGCTCGCCGGAGCTGCCATCGATCAGGGCGGTGGTGCACCCAGAAAGAAAGTGAATTCTATGACAAATACCTTTCTCAGAATGTCAAATCTATGACTAATACTTTTCTCAGAATGGTCCTGATGTTTTACTGTTATTTGTGTAAATTTCTTAGAATTTTAGCGAATTTCTCTCGTATTCATTTATAATATCAATCTAAACAGTAGTTTTTGATTTTGCAGAAATATCAACCCACCTCCGTAATTTATAAAACTTTTTGGACAGGCTCTCCAGACCATTTGAGATTTAAGTAAAATATTTCTATAATTGTGCTTATTTAAATCTGGAGTTTAAAATTCAGAAACAATAACCAGATTATTGAAAATGTTTTTTTGAATGCCAAAATTCCAGAAAATCCAAAACAGATTCTGAAAATTTATAATAAACTAACTTGGAAACTTCATATTTCAATTTAGTGAAAATTTGGGATGTTACACATACACACACACATATAATCACTCATGCAGACGAATTAAAATAGTAGAAAATCAATACTTGGCAAAAATCTAAAAGACTAAACCGTGATAATAAGAAAAGTTTTAAGGTGCAATTTGCAAATATTCGTATGCAATGTACTTGGAACTATAAGTTACAGATGAATTAAAACAACAGAACAATAATTTTTAGTAATTATATAAAGTCCACAAGAGTAAACCATAATAATCAGAAAGATTTTAAGGTGTATTCTGCAAATTTTTGTATGACGGAAGGTCTTATTCTTAAAACTACATTATAGGGTCTAAGTTTCAGTTTTTCCATGGAAAAGACCTAAATTCAATAGATAGTTATATGTCTGTGCGTTGCAACGGAAACTCAATTTGCAATAAAAAGTTTATTTGCAAAGAGCACTAATAGTGGCAAAGGTGGGTAATTAAAGAGTAGTAGCAAATGTGAGTAATTAAAGAGCAGTGGTAAAGGTGGGTAATTTTGATGAAGTAACAGTGGTAAAAGTGGGTAATTAAAGAGCAGTGACAAAGATGGGTAATTTTGATGAAGTAACGTGGGAAGAAACTTTCACTTTATATAGTAGAGATATATACACACACGGTGGCGGTATTCCACACCTGAGCTTAGAATAGCTATTCTGCGCTCTGGCCGAAGAAGTAAATTCCACGCACTGGCCAAAACGTAGTGAGTTAATGCATTGCAAACAACACTAGTAAATACAAACCGCTAGTAAATCACGAAATATTTTACTATAGAATAATTGATGAATTTACTAGCGAAGCGCATGCAAAGCACACCTGAATCTAATTCAGTAGTAAATCATAAATACATTTTACTATAAAATAACAGATTGAATTATTATCGAATCACTTACTAGTTCATGTGTTGGTCAACCCAGCTAGTTAATACGTATTGTAGTTTGTACATGATTCTGTTTCTTCTTTGTCTTTTTCATATCTTTCAGCTGATATTGATTTTGATTTTCAAATTTTACAGGGTTGTATAATCCCACCTCTCCTATCTATGGCAATTTTTTGAGAATTTTTGAAAACGTGTACTTATGATTTTCAAAAAATAAGAATATAGTTCTATTTGCTGGATCTAGAGTAGAATGTTTGAAAAATTCTCAAAAAATTACCATACGTAGAGAAGTCAATATTTTACAATTCATTAAAATTTGAAGACCAAATTCAATTGCATTTGAGAGATATGAAAATAACAAAGTACCAAACAACAGCATATAGTATCTTTTACTATTAAAAAATTAACATTTTACTGTAAAAAATTCTCAAAAAAATTACCACACGTAGGGGTGGTGTGATTCTACAATCTTGTAAAATTTGAAGGCCAAACTCAATCAGATTTGAAAGATATGAAAATAATAAAGTAATAAACAACAGCATATACTATCTTTTACTGTCAAAAAAAACTACATTTTATTACCTATTACTCAATGTATTACCACGTTCTGTACACAACAGACTTATGGTATAAAATTTATGAATATTATATGTATAAGTTTTAAAAAAAATTTAAAAAATTATCATATGTAGGGTAGATGAGGTTCTACAGGCCTACAAAATTTGAAGAACAAACTCAATGCCATTTGAAAGATATGAAACAAACAAAATACTAAACAATGAAAAATCACTAGTTAGTCGAATTTGTCTTTTTCATATCTTTAAGCTGATATTTATTTTGGTTTTGAAATTTTGCAAGGTTGTATAATCTCACCTCCCCTACGTATGGTAATTGTTTGAGAATTTTTTAAAATGTTCAAGTATAGTTTTCATGAATAAGAATATAGTTTGTTTGGTATTCCTACGGTAAAATATCTGAAAAATTCTCAAAAAATTACCACACATAGGGGAGTCGAGTTTATACAATCTTATAAAATTTGAATACCAAACTCAATCAAATTTGAATGATATGAAAATAATAAAGTACCAAACAACAACATATCGTATCTTTTACTACCAAAACAATAGCACTTTATTGTAAAAAATTCTCAAAAATTTATCACGTATAGAGGAGATGCGATTCTACAACTTTGTAATATTTGAAGACCAAACTCAATCAGATTTGAAAGATATAAAAATAACAATATGGTAAACAGCACCATATACTAACTTTTATTGTCAAGAAAACTATATTTTTCTGCCTATGACTCAATTTGTTGTTACATGTTGTATACAGCAACCTCATAGTGTAAATATATAAAAATTGTATGTACAAGTTTTTGAAAAATCTAAAAAAATTACCATATGTAGGGTAGGTGAGTTTCAACAGGCCTACAAAATTTGAAGATCAAACTCAATCACATTTGAAAGATATGAAATTTATGAAGTACTAAACAACGAAAAATCATTAGTTAATCGAAATTGTCTTTTTCATATTTTCAGCTGATATTGATTTTGGTCTTCAAATTTTACAAGATTGTATAATCTCACCTCTTCTATCTGCAGTAAGTTTTTTGAGAATTTTTTAAAATATGTACTTATGATTTTCATGAATAAGAATATAGTTCTGTTTGCTAGACCTGCAGTAAAATGTTTGAAAACTTCTCATCAAATTACCACACATATGGGAGTCAAGCTTCTACAATCATGTAAATTTTGAAGACCAAACTCAATTGGAGTTGAGAGATATGAAAATAATAAAGTGCTAAACAGCATCATATCATATCTTTTACTATCAAAAAAAATAATATTTTATTGTAAAAATTCTAAAAAATTACCCGCAGAGGGGATATGTGATTCTACAACTTTGTAAAATTGAAGACCAAATTTAATAAAATTTGAAAGATATGAAAATAACAAAGTACCAAATAACAGCATATACTATCTTTTCTTTGTCAAGAAAAGCGCATTTCTACCGCCGATTACTCAATGTAATCGCATCTTTGTATACAAAGACCTCATGGTGTAAAATTTATGAAAATCATATGTATAAGTTTTCAAAAAATCTTAAAAAATTACCATATGTAGGGCAGGTGAACTTTTACGGGCCGACAAAATTTGAAGATCATACTCAATCGCATTTGAAGGATATAAAATTGACAAATCGCTAAACATTGAAAAATCACCACTTAGCCAAATTTGTCTTCTTCATATATTTCAACTGATATTGATTTTTGTCTTAAATTTTTACAAGATTGCATAAGCTCATCTTCCTTATCTATGGTAATTTTCTGAGAATTTTTTTGAAAATATGTATTTATGGTTTTCGTGAATAAGAATTTAGTTATGTTTGTCAGACATATAGTAAATTATTTTAAAAAATCTCAAAAATTACCACATATAGGGTAGATAAGATTCTACAATTCTAAAAATTTTATGACCAAACTCAATAAGATTTGAGAGATATGAAAATAACAATGTGGCAAACAACAGCATATACTATCTTTTACTGTCATAAAAATAACATTTTACTATGAAAAATTCTCAAAAAATTATCACACATAGGGGTGGTGAGATTCTACAACCCTATAAAATTTGAAGAGCAAACTCAATCGAAATTAAGAGATATGAAAATAACAAAGTGCCAAACAGCATCACATGCTATCTTTTATTGTCAAGAAAATAACATTTTACTTTTTATTACTCAAGGTGTTACTATATCCAGTGTAAAGCTGTTGTTTAACACCTTGTTTTAGTATGGTAACATCTGGTGTAATAGCTCGTAACATGTCATTTGTTTGTATAGTAAAAGGCAACATATCCGGTGTTTTTTAAAGTTCATGAAAAACACATGTACATATTTTAAAAAATTCTCAAAAAAATACCATATGTAGAGGATGTGAGATTCTACTATCCTAAAAAATTTGAAGACCAAAATCATTCTCATTTGAAAGTTATGGATAAATAAAAAAAGATAGATTCATGTACAAACAAGAAGTAGTATTTATTCGTCATTTACTAGTTGGATTTAGTACACTAGACAGACATGCTAATTTATTGCTTGCTAATTAATGCCACAAAGTGGACTCGGTCAGTATGGAAAACTATCTGGCGCTTAGAATAAGCTATTCTATATGCAGATGTAGAATAAGCTATTCTTATATATGAGAGAGCACCGGGATGAACTAAACAATATTGACTGGAAGTTATTGGTACCCTACTACAGAAAAGGTCATCACATATGGTTTGGAACCGTCATCACAGACGGTTTTCCAACAAATCTATAATCAGGTGTCGTTGATGTTATGACATATCATAGACGGTTTTCAAACCGTCTGTGATAGAAGATATCACAGACGGTTTTTAATTAGGACCGTCTATAATATAGTAAAATCACATACGGCTTTTAATTAGAAACCGTTTGATTAAAAACCGTCTGTGATGTTATTATATAGCAGAACATCTATGTTTTCTAATTAAAAACTGTCTGTGATAAGTTTTTCTGTAGACAAACCTTTTTTCTGTTTATTGGCTAGCCATGCTCTCTGAAAAAATACATATTACAAGTTAACTCAACTCAGATTATAAGTATTAGATCCATTTCAGATGACAAGCATTATATATATCCATTTCAGATTACAAACATTATATCTATTTCAACAATTAATTCAGATTTCATCAACAAACATTACATCCCTCCCGCTAGCTCTTATAGTGAGTGGTAGGGGCGGAGCCATAGGGGGGCGTGATGGGGCCTGGGCCCCCCTGTCAGCCCATGAAGTGTATTATGTATATATACTGATGTACAGTCATAAGGCTATACGCCCGATGGCCGACGTCTCGTCTTCTCGCCTTCTCGCATGCTGTGAATGAAACACCGAGTCAAAGACCAAACCAAGTCTCGCCTTCTCCCGTTCGTTCTCCATGCTGCGCGACTAGATTATTCAGTTTGCTATTCTCCGATTCTCTCAGGACAACGGCGACTAGATTATTCCAGTAGAAACAGTGGAGATCGTCAGGCCGGTTTACAAATTACGACGACATATGCGGTGCGCTGAACCTTTGTCCCTACTCCCTTGAGATGTTATCTAGTTTTCTCCATGTTCATCGCAGGCATATGTATATGTGATATATCCATGAACAGTTCGTGCCTTTTGCTAATTATTGATTGATTAATTATTAGTTTAGTTACCGGTGACAAGTTGTTCAAATCATGTGATTATGAATTTGTTATTGATCTACAGAATTGCTAGGACGTCCATTTTTCCTGGACATTTTTTGTCTTTGATATAGTACAATTCGTCTAATCCTCAGGGCAGTGGAGTACTGTGTGCTAAGTGCTAACAATAAGCATCAGCGGTGATGATCGAGACACTGCTAACGCTTTGTGCTGCTCATCTCAAGCCGCCACCGCTGACAAGGTTTTATTAATTATTATATGTTTTTTGTTGTACTAATCTATAATAGGTATTAGGTAATCTATTAATTATTAATGATCAGGGCATCAATCTACATCGATTTATTGTCTATAATTTTGATTTTTAGATAAAGAGATATTTTACAGCATTTTCAGAATATAAGGACTCGCAAATATCAACTATCGCCTCTTGTGAAATAAGAGGTGGTACGTTCCCTAAATTCTTGCAAGTTACAAGTGTTACATATTGTACGTACTATATATTAAATTTTGAATATCAATCATTAGTAAAGGTTCAATATTCTTAGGCCTCCTCCTTTAGAAATTTCTGGCTCCGCCACTGGTGAGTGGTCTACCGATCGCTAGCTCTTGCTGCTAGTCAATAATGCTGTGGAAATGATGCCGTCGCTGCCGTTACGGCGGCGGTCGTTCACGATGATAACGGTCGTCGGCCGGTCATCCACCCCTCCAAAAGGAGCGAGACAAGACAAAGTCACAAGTGAGCAAGCACATCAGAGCATGACCGCTAAAATGCGCACTTGTTCTGGCTGGCCTGTGCCTCTCGCTGTCAAGCCCATGGAATTCTGCGGCTCGCCGGAGCCATCGATCGGGGCGGTGGTGCACCTCATATCCGCGATAATGCATGGAACATGCCCAGCCACCATCGATCGCATCATATACTGTACCGAGCGAGCTAGTGTAGGAATTTCTGTAGCTATATATTTTACTATCCTGTCAAAGGGTTCGTACCGGCCGATAGTAATCCAGGTATATAACTTCCCATATAGAAGGATTTTCTACTTGTATATTACATGTAAATTCTGCATGAATTGTACAGAAATATAAAAAGAAGATTAAGTAAGTCAGGTGCTAGTTAAAAAGTTATACGTAGATTTTACTATTGCATAGGCTACTGAATCTTCTGGCATAAAAGTAAAATCTATGCATACCGATAGAAAAATATATATACGGATAGCAAAATCTGCTTCATGCAATGTTTATTGACGAGACTTATATCAATATATTGCTCTCATCGTTAGTAAACTACTAGTAAAAACTACTCGTGAATTGACACTGTTAATAAAAAGTTATGGCTAAATCAAAGAAAAAACAGGCCCCTATATAAACTTGTAATCAACTTTGGCCAATAATGCTGCTGATAAACAAATGTTACGCTGGTGTGGAATCAAGACTTGACTAACCAGGCTTTCAGAAAGAAAAAGGATTCCACTAAGCATGGAACAGAACAAGGACTCGAGTGCAACAAGGAATGAAGTACAAGCCAGCCAGAAAGTGGAAACGCAAATGAAAAGCTGAATTCCAGAAGCCAATGCTAATAGCTAGCTTTTCGAGTATTTTGCCGTCGTCCAGTTGAAAACAGAGGATTCCCAGAGTAATTTCGTAGGAAAACACACACAGAGCTCAGCGGTGGATTCGGGAAAAAAAGAAGTCGTCGATGTCATTATACACTCGTAAGCTTTTAAGAAAAAAAAAGTTTTTATAACATTCTAAACTTTGTTTAAAGGTTTATCCAACACTATAAAATTTTAAATCGGTTATCTAGGATTCTGAATTTTTCAATCATATTCGTTTAACACATTAAGCTGGTTTTATTGAGGAAAAAGTCAATATAACATCTCGAATTTTGCTCAAAAGTCGTCTGACACCCTAAACTTTAAAACCGGTTATCTAGCACCCCGAACTTTTTAATCCTGTTCGTTTAACACCCCAAATTTTCCAGTCCCATTCGTTTCACTTCTCATATACTATTTTAACAAAAAAAAATTATACCACTCTATCCTTTTAAACATATTCATGAGTTTGATAATTGATGTCAAACGATGGAAAGAAAAAAAAAAGGAAAAACACTAGTTTCATCTCATGTCACGTACATCACACGGAAAGCTGAGTCGTTGCCATGTACCCAACAAGAGGACGACCTTATTGCTTCGAAACTGACTTTTATATCGGGCCATGCAGGGCCGCGCCCAGGGTATGGGCAGCAAATACGATCGTCTGTTGAGAAATTAGACATTTTCCAGATTAAATTCTGAATATAAATCATGAGTAACATGACAGAAACTAGCATGTATATCTCTAACATACTAGATAGCACGAACATCATGATCATATTGATAAACATGATTAACCACGAGGTTAGGACAGATTGAACGTACTGAGCAGAAGAGGATGACGGCGCGTTGCGTTGCGGTTGCGGCGTTGACGTAGTAGATGCAGTTGCAGTGTTGACGTTGGTGACGGCGCGTCGCAGAAGCCGCTGGCTACGACGACGTCCAGCAGCAGGAACAGAAAGACGAGCCGTGGTGACGATCTTGAGCAGTCGCGCGGAGCGCTTCCCAAAAACCTTATTCGCCCTCTCCCGGTGCAGGATCTCGAAGATGAAGGGTTCCAGAGACCTGCTCTCCCGATCGCAGATGCATGTCGGCGCTCGGGATGGAGAAGGTTACGACGGCGGCGGCAGCAGCGAGAGGTGGCAAAACCCTAGCGATGTGTTCTGTGCGTATATCTCTACACGGGTGCACGACGCGAGTATTTATAGGGTTACTCGTAACCGTGACGAATGTGACTCGAGGACGTGCCACGATCGGAGTCATTCTGAGTCCGTGATCTCATCGCAAAGCGTGTCTATCCCGAGTAGCAAAAAGAAAATGAAAAAAGGAGGTCTGCGTCTTCGCAAGGCCCTGGACCGGATTTCGGCGGACCATTCACGCAGTGTAAGACGCCTTGCGCCCCCGCCCCGCCCCGTGCAGCCCGGCCCGCCCGGCGAGGCGAGGCGAGGCGAGCGCGCGTGTGGGCTTTCTCCTTTTCTCCCACATGGTTCTACCATGGTGAATCACACTCCACTATATAAACTAGTGTTCACCACTATAGACTAGCAATGTGGGACTATTGCTTGCACACATGCCTCCTCATGAATGGGCCTTTGAGATTTTCTAGGATTTATTTGTCTCAATTAAGTGGGCTTGGCCCAAATAATCCATCAATCCCCCACCAGATCTCAAGGTCCATTTAGAGATTTGCCAATACTCACTACTGTTTAATATACCAGCGTTTCAGCAGAGACTGTTAAGTTGAACTTCTGCCTAGAGCTCCAAGCTACACCCATCCACAACTTGAACAATGGACTACGCCTTGAATTGCAAGTTTTGTGTGAACAGGTTTCACTCAAAGTCATAATCGATACTGGCTGCCAAGAGCCTTCTCCATGGTGGAGCATATGAGTCGTACTCCATGGTCTCTTCATGAGCTTACTAGAGATCACCCGAGTCTCATAGATCTGCGACTTTAGACATCTGGCTCATATAGGTGTGTTCTTTCAAAATGCTCAGAGAACAAAGATCTTCGCTAGTTATAGCCAATAGAAACACATTAAGGCATATCGCCATCCCGCCTTACAAAGATTTTGAGAGTATTGCATCTTCACTTAGAGAGGGTAACAGATTACTCTCCTCGGCCGCCAATAGCTTGTTTTACCCAGACCCAATTCACGGGATCTCCGATCACAAAGCTGAGTTACCACTATGGCAACTTATATGGGTCTCATACCCATCTCCCTCGATGCACCTTCTATCACATTTCGTGATAGTCCCTTCGTAAAGGGATCTGCCAGGTTTTTGTCTGTTTGAATATAAGTCACACTTATTACTCCGGAGTTTCTCAATTTCCTGACAGACTTCAGTCGTCTTTTAACGTGTCTTGATGACTTGCAGATTATCCTTAGCATCGTTTCACTTTAGCAATCACAGATTGATTATCACAGTTCATAAGGATAGCCGGTATCGGTTTTTCAACCACCGGCAAGTCCATCAAGAGCTCACGCAGCCAATCTGCCTCTACAGTGGCTGTATCTAAAGCAGTGAGCTCCGCCTCCATGGTTGACCTTGTCAAGATGGTCTGTTTGCAAGACCTCCATGACACTGCACCACCACCAATGGTAAACACATATCCACTGGTGGCATAGAGCTCATCTAATCAGAAATCCAGCCGAAGTCATCAGATCCCTCAAGCATCGCAGGTGCCTGAATAGTGAATCGCATAACTCATAGTACCTTTCAAATAGCGCATTACCCTTTCAAGTGCATGCCAATGATCTGAACCCGGGTTTGACATGAACCTACTCAATTTGCTCACAAAGAAATGATATATCACGCCTCGTTGCACCAAAGAAGATACATGAGCGAACCGACAACTGAGAATATCTCAATTGGTTTAAGCCAATTCTCTTATTCTTTCTCAGTGTCACACTGGGATCATAAGGAGTGGGAGAGGGCTTGCTGTCCATAAAGCCAAACCGGCTCAAGACCTTTTCCACATAGTGGGATTGCGAAAGAGTAATCCCACTCTCATCCTTAATAAGCTTGATATTCGAATCACATCGGCTTCTCCCGGATCTTTCATATCAAATTTCTTTTGTGAAAAGACTTGACCTCATTGATCACATCAATATTTGTGCCAAAGATCAGTATATCGTCCACATAAAGGCACAATATAACTCCTTCACCCCCACCATAGCGATAGTATACACATCTATCAGCCTCATTAATGACAAAGTTCGCAGAAGTCAAAGTGGTGTCGAACTTCTCATGCCATTGCTTAGGTGCTTGTTTCAGGCCATACAAAGATTTCAATAATTTACACACCTTGCTCTCTTGACCCTTTACTACATACCCATCAGGCTGCTCCATGTAGATTTCCTCATCTAACTCTCCATTAAGGAAAGCTGTCTTCACGTCCATCTGATGAACGAGAAGACCATATGAGGCAGCCAAGGAAAGTAATACTCGAATGGTGGTCATTCTAGCAACAGTGAATAAGTATCAAAGAAATCTTAGCCTTCTTTTGGGTGTAACCCTTAGCCACAAGCCGAGCCTTGTACTTCTCAATAGTACCATCGGGCCTAAGCTTCTTCTTGAACACCCACTTACAACCCACATGTTTACAACCATAGGGCCGTTCACCACCTCCCAAGTCCCATTGGCGGAATCGAGTCCATCTCATTTTGGACACTTCTTTCCAATTATCTCAGATCTGGAGATGCATATGCCTCTGCAATGGACGTGGGAGTATCATCCACGAGGTACATAATGAAATCACCGCCAAAGGATTTTTCAATCCTCTGTCTCTTGCTCTTTCTAGGAGCTTCATTGTCATCCTCCTCTAGGATTTTCTCAAGTGATTGCTCAGAAGACTCAATAGGTGTAATAGTCTCAGGAATTATCTCAGAAGAAAATCTAGAGGTGCTATGCATATCTTTCATCGGAAATACATTATCAAAAAACGTAGCATCACGAGACTCCATAATAGTATCAACATACATATCAGGCACATCAGATTTAACTACTAAAAATCTATAAGCGATGCTCCTCTGAGCATATCCCAGAAAGACACAATCCACTGTCTTTGGTCCGAGCTTACGCTTTTTGTTAATCGGTACATTGACTTTCGCCAAGCATCCCCATGTGCGCAAGTAAGAAAGTGATGGTTTCCTCCCAACCCACTTCTCGTAAGGGGTCTTCTCCATGTTTCTGTTGGGAACTCTATTCAGGACATGACATGAAGTCAACATGACCTCCCCACCATGCCTTAGATAAACCAAAGCGGTGTCTAACATGGCGCTCACCAAGTCGGTCAACAGGCGGTTTTTCCTCTCGGCAATACCGTTTGATTCGGGCGAGTAGGGAGGTGTCCTCTCATGAATAATACCATGTTCCACACAGAAATCATCAAAGATTTTGGGAAAAAATTCACCACCACGATCCGACCTAAGACGTTTGATCTTTCTCTCTAGTTGATTTTCAACTTCAGCTTTATAGATTTTAAAGTAGTCTAGCGTCTCGTCCTTAGTTTTCAACAAGTAAACATAGCAAAATCTAGTCGCATCATCAATCAATGTCATGAAATATCTCTTTCCACCCTTTGTCAACACACCATTCATCTCGCACAGATCAGAATGTATGAGTTCTAGAGGTGCCAAGTTCCTCTCCTCAGCCGCCTTGTGAGGCTTTCGAGGTTGCTTCGATTGCACACAACTATGGCACTTAGAACCTTTGGCAATAGTGAAATTCGGAATTAGACTCATACTAGAAAGCCGATTTATAAGACCAAAATTAATGTGGCATAAACGAGAGTGCCAAATACTCGCATCATCATTAACACTACCACAAATATGGTTCACAGACTTATTATTGAAATCTGAAAGGGAAAAGCGGAACAAGCCTCCGCACTCATAGCCTTTACCATTAAATAGTCCATGCTTGGACACAACTACTTTATTGGACTCTAACACTACCTTAAACCCATCTCTCGCATAGAAGGAGCCACTAACGAGATTCTTGTTGAAAGAAGGACATGCTGACGTTCCTCACCGCACGATCTTTCCGAAGTGAACTTCAGATCCATCGTGCGGTGCCATGAGCGAAGCATGTGACCCATTCCCCATCGGGACGGAGGAATCCCGAATGACCGATAAGAAGAGAACTTATTGATGTCGAACACACATGAACGTTAGCACCGTGATCAATCCACCAACCGGAAGATCTGAAATATCGAGAATACGAAGGTAAATTACCATACCTGCGTCTCCAAAGATTGCTAGCAGTCCTTTGTGTTGATGTACCATGGACGTCTGTCCATTGTTGGCCTTTTTCCTCGACGATACCGCACGATCGGGGCATTCCTTGGAAAAGTGTCAGACCTCACCACATGTGAAGCCAAATGCTCGGCCTTGTTCACCTTCTTCTTCTTGAAGTTGGTAGTCTTGTTAGGCTTATTTTTCCCTTTGTTCTTGCCGTAGTTCTTGAACCACGTTGGTACTGGATCGCCCTCGGCTCCTTTATCATTGAAATCCTTAGCGAGCCTTCTCTTCAACATCAAGGACGCCATCGGGTTTTCGATCGATATCTTTGTCCTCTTATGTTTTAGAGTAGTGCGAAACTCCTCCACGAGGGAGGCGGTTTGCAATGATGCAACCGCCACAAAAGGATCGGGTAAGACACATTCTAGGAGTTCGAGTTCCTTGACAATGCATTGTATCTCATGGGCTTGCTCTACAACAAAACGATTATCACCATCTTATAGTCATGAAAGTTCTCCATGACATCTGCTTCATCGTCGCATCCGATGCACCGAACTTGGCATTGATGTATCCCACAAGACCTTCAAGGCTCTGTTATGTGCATGTACACATCACACAGACGGTCGGCAAGAACGCTAAGAATGCATCCCACGAAAAGAGTATTGGCATCCGTGAAACTCTTCTCTCGCTTCGGCAGAGAGATCACCTTCGAGCTTGCCTTTACTAACCCGAATACATTCATAGTCAGAAGCAGGCGTGACCTTGACTTGCCACCTCTTAAAGTGCACACCGTGAGAATTTCTCCGGCCTCGGTCGTCGGCAAATCCAGCCATTGTTAATCCGGTAAAATGTCTACAATAAGGTTTTTGGATTGTTGAGAAATTAGACATTTTCAGATTAAATTCGAATATAAATCATGAGCAACATGACGTAAACTAGCATGTATATCTCTAACATACTAGATAGCACGAACATCATGATCATATTGATAAACATGATTAACCACGAGGTTAGAACAGATTGAACGATCTTGGCGTAAGAGGATGACGGGCGTTGCTATGCGGTTCTGGCGCTAGCGTAGTAGATGCATTGTAGTGTTGGCGTTGGTGACGGCGATCGCGAAGCCGCTGCTACGACGACGCCCAGCAGCGAGAATAGGAAGACGAGCCGCCAGACGATCTTGAGCGATCGCTGAGCGCTTCCTAAAACCTTATTCGCCCTCTCCGGCAGGATCTCGAAGCGAAGGGTTCCGAAGACTCGCTCTCCCGATCGCAGATGCACGTCGGCGCTTCGGGATGGAGAAGGTTACGGACGGCGGCAAGCAGCAGAAGTGGCAAAACCCTAGCGATGTGTTCTGTGCGTATCTCTCTACACGGGTGCACGACGCAGTATTTATAGGGTTACTCTGGTAACCGTGACCGAACGTGACTCGAGGACGTGCCACGATCGGAGTCTGTTACGGAGTCCGTATCTCATACTGCAAACGTGTCTATCCCGAGTAGCAAAAAGAAAACAGCAAAAGGAGGCTGCGTCTGCGCAAGGCCCTGGACCGGATTTCGGCGGACCATTCACGCAGTGCCGCGACGCTGCTGCCCGCGCCGCCCGCCCGTGCCGTGCCCGAGCCCGGCTGGGCGAGGCGAGGCAGCGTGTGGGCTTTCTCCTTTTCTCCCACATGGTTCTACCATGGTGAATCACACTCCACTATATAAACTAGTGTTCACCACTATAGACTAGCAATGTGGAACTATTGCTTGCACACATGCCTCCTCATGAATGGGCCTTTGAGATTTTCTAGGATTTATTTGTCTCAATTAAGTGGGCTTGGCCCAAATAATCCATCATCGTCTAGGGTCCACGAGAGCCAGAAGCCCAGCTCATTTATATATGTATATATTTGTAGACTCATAGTTAGATGTGCAAATCATAGTACATAAGGATATATGTTTATATCATCAACTCCCAAGCAGCCACTAGTAAGAACAAAGAATTAGACCACCAGCAACAATACTGAGAACTTGTCCAAGTCAGTCCAAATGCTCAACTCGACAACTCGCCAATTGGAAACACACGCATTTGACATTCACAATACACTAAATGAATGAATGTTCGATCACAAGATCGATGGCCACTCGATACAATGTAACTCGCTTGTATCTTACTATCTACTAATTAAACCGAAAGAGAATTTGACAATTGGTGGTTCTTTATATATTCAATTCTTAGGTTAAAGAATACGTAAAAACATTTAATTCAAGATCGGTAATTTGGATTTCTAGTGCCTATGGTGACCCAGTTGGTTGTGTTTGGTGACTAATGTAAAGTCTTTATTAGTTGAAGGATATGAAGAATTTTTTAGTTAAAGGTTGGTACTTTGAGTTTTCGAGGTCGACTAATGATTGCTTAGTTGCATGTCATGGCTAACCTAAAAATCCCATAAAATTGTTTTTTATGTAGTTTCATACTCTTTAAAGAATATTTAGAATGCATGAATTTCATAGAAAACAGCTTATTTCATATAGTTATATGTAAATTTCTCGAGTTCAATGTGAGGCCTTAAGTTATGTCATTTACAAGTTGCAAGAGAAGTTTAATTAGCACGTATAGTCTTGTTCATACAGTATTATAGTAGGATGTCGGTTTTATGAAAATGTTCACACATGCATGTTATCGCTACACGTTAGGCTTTTGATATTGAAATGCGGAACTACCTTAAATGAATTGAGATATCTAAAATATCCGTTTCTACCGAGCCACCACTTTTGTTTTGCCCTAGGGCCTCTGAAATGCTAGGAATGGCTCTGGCGCCATGAACCAGAGTGCACCCGTAAAGAATATGAACTACAAATACCTTTCTAATCATTACTTATATTATAGTCGAGAGATTGCGGCCATATAGCCATGCCACATCATTTTCTCATAAAATGGCCTCCAAAGATTTTAAAATTACGTTTACATCCTTCTATCGGTTTTTTAATAAAATAGACCCAAAAAAATCAAAATTGCGTTTAAGTCCCTCTGCGGTTTGCGAGGTCCTCATGTCGGGTTTTTAATAGAATAGACCCGAGAAAAAACGAAATTATGTTTTGGTCCCAAAAAGGTTTTTTTTACCTGAATTGATCCGAAAAACGGAATTACGTTTATGTCCCTCCGCGCTTTTTTTAAAAAAAAAGGCTACTGATTCACCGACGGCTCATAGCAACCCACAGAGTCGATGACGGCTCCTAGCAACCCGTTTTTTAAAGAAAAAACAAGAAAACTGAAATTACATGAAAAAAATCTACCATTTTTTTAGAAAAGAACCGGAGAAAACCAAAATCATGCAAAAAGAAAAACATGCGTTTTCGCAGATTCGACAACAACTCTTTGTGGTTCCTCACCACACAAAGATGACCCGTGGTGCCGTAAATTCGTCGATGACTCCTAGATAGCGCATTTCTTTTACAAAATTCCCGAGGAAAAAACGAATTCGCGTTTACGTCCTCACATCAGTATATCGTCCACATAAAGGCACAATATAACTCCTTCACCCCCACCATAGCGATAGTATACACATCTATCAGCCTCATTAATGACAAAGTTCGCAGAGGTCAAAGTGGTGTCGAACTTCTCATGCCATTGCTTAGGTGCTTGTTTCAGGCCATACAAAGATTTCAATAATTTACACACCTTGCTCTCTTGACCCTTTACTACATACCCATCAGGCTGCTCCATGTAGATTTCCTCATCTAGCTCTCCATTAAGGAAAGCTGTCTTCACGTCTGTAGCGACCCCCATTTTTACATAAAATGCAAAAATGGAAATCTCATGTGCACACAGTACTAGTCCCTGGATCAGTAGCTAGTATGCACATTTACAACAATTGATATCACATCCATACTCTTTATTACAAATAATAAAGGTAATTTACATAGTAAGATCTTACAATACAGAGTAATACAGCGGAAAGAATCATAGGTCTTGTAGTGTGCCCATCCAATCCCTCAGGCAACTGACAAGGTATATAATCCCTAGAAAAATCCCGTCAACATTCCCGAATCCTGCGTCGAATAATTTCATCGAGCTATTCTGATTCTTCACCCTAAAAACAACATATAAGCAAGGGTGAGTACTTGCGTACTCAGCAAGACTTTAGCAAAACCTATAATACATGCAGGCCATTTCAAAGGAAAGGCTTTAATGGTTAATTTGCAGAAAGCTAGTTTGCAAAAGAATTTACTGAATTGTAGAACATAAACAGAATTTAAATAAAAGCAGTTTAATATATAAGTAAAAACAGTAAATTTCACGAACCTCAGATCATCTCCATGAATCAATCATTGACATCACATGTCAATCCAAAATAATTCCTTTCCAACAAGGATATCCAATCCAAATCATGGTGCTAGATAGCACATATCAAAGTCCACATTTTGTAAAATAAAACAGCTAACTAATGCAGGAGCACCAAGTGTCCCATGACCGCGGGAACGGCTTTTCGAAAAGATTTACACTCTGCAGAGGTTGTACAGCTTTACCCACAAGACATGACTTAACTCTTTGGGCAATCGATATTAACACACTTCCTTTGGTGTGCCGCAGAGTCATGACATAACCGCTCGATTACTTAACCCTAACTTTGCACTAGCACGCGAAAACCCATACCTCGAAGAAGAACTGGGTGCATAGAAATGATGGAACTTCCCGGAATACGGGCGTACACCATTGTATCAAGAACGTGACTCCCAACACCTCGGTGTGGACGCCCCCAAAGCAATCCATTAAGAAACAGCTCGTACTACTCCGGCCTACCAATGTGCAAAGCTAGTTTTAAGTAACTTAATAGGTTAAGACTGTCCCATACCAGCACTTGTGGTTGTACGGAAATTACTTGGATATAACGTACAATTAGTTCGGTCCTTAATCTGACACGGGCAATAATCTCCCCCTACACTACGTGCAAATCCATGCATACCAGGCTATTGCCAATAATTGCCCGCATCAATATTATAATTTTATTTTCATTTTTAATTAAAATAACCAAAAATCACCATCATGTCTCAACATATCTAAGAATCATCATCATGCCTCAGCATATCCAAATATCATTCGATCAATGTTTCAATATGATGTATACTAAGTCTACAGCATGGCTAAGCAACATCGTGTATACCCAGATTGACATCATATATTGTCTAACCATGATTCTAAGGTATCAAGGTTCACAAATTCATTTATATCAAGGAGGTTTCAGGAATCAACAGGTATAACTACCATTACCCACAATATAGCAAAGTTTAATGAATATACGCATGCAATCAAAACATTTAATGAAAACATTTATAAAACTGGGATCAACATGGTCAAAGGAGGGTGCTTGCCTTGCTTACGACGAAGTCGAGATTGTGACTGATGAAGGCGACGATGGAAGTAGTTACGTCGGATTCTACGCGTCGCGAACGAAGAACATAACAAATAACGGATAACAAGATTTCAATAAGGACAAAAAGAAATCAGATGGAAATCCAAATATAAATAAATCATAGAAAGTAGGCGTGATTTAAGGTTGGGTTCTTATTTATAACGGTGTTATGCTAGGGTCTATTTGTACTTTTTAAATTCAAATATAACATCAACTGAGTTTGAATATTAAATATTTTCTGCACAAATGAGTTTATTATGGATTTAGGAGCATGTATAAATTATTTTATCATTTTAGGATTTATGATGCACAATTTTTATTAAGGAACAATAATAGAGTTTATTTAAATTCCTATTTCAAATAAATCAAACCAAGCATTAAATATTTTTGTATATTCAGGTTCCTAATTTCATAAGGATTCTAACAAAATTTATTTTATTTAATTTAGAGTTTGGCATAAATTCTATGTAAAGCATGTTTTTCATCCCATTCTTTAAATTTAAATTTAAATTATACACAGAGTTGAAATTCAAAATATTTTTGTATATTCTAAATACACATGAATTTATATGAATTTAGGAATTTATTTCACTTCATTTTGACTATTACTTCAAAAGTTATAAGCATTTGAATGTTCTTGGTTTAATAAATCTTTGGAAAATAGGAAAATTGCTATAAATGGAAATTACGTTTTCTTCTGAGGTTTACGCTTTCCGTTTCGGGGTTGGTTGGACTGAGCTACTGGCAAGTGGACCCGGGGTGGCAGCGAGAGCAAGCGAGCACTGTGCGGATGACTGGTGGGACCTGCTCGGCAGAGACTTAGGCGACTTGGGAGGTCGACGGGTTGGTCTCAGTGGCGATGTGAAAACAGGTATTGGCTTTCAAGCTCGCCTTGCGTAACGGAGGCCGGAGGCAGCGAATGGATTCCGTGAGCATCAGCAGACCAATGCGCACACGTGGATGGGTCTCAAGTGGTTGGAGATGGCGGGAGGCAGTCGCCGTCGTGGAGCTTCTTGGCGGCGCCATGGCCCGAGAGAAGAAGCTCAAATCTGAGTTCTTTCTCGCAAATTGGCACCAAGATGAGTATCGATGAGGTCCAAAGGTTCCGTTTTGGCCTTTATTCGAGAGGAAGAATAAGGGGAGGTGAGGTCTCACCGTGAGCACCCATGGCGGAAGAAGAAGCTTGGTTGCGCGACTCACCGGAGAAGAAGAGCATAAATTGGCAGTGGGGTTGGGTTCTAGAGGTCATGAGGAGGCTCTAGCCCTGATGGTTCGGTTTAATTTGGAGCGTGGAGGTGCGCGCATGGTTTTCCTCCTTTTCGGGTCTTCACCGGCTTTGGAGAAGAAAGCAACGGCCGAACAATGTTTTGGTTGTGGGGGCAAGCTGAGGGGAGGATGATGCACTCGTTGAGACATTTCGGGGCTTAAATAGGCGATTGAGGCGGTGGAAACAAGGTCTGAATGGGGTTTGAAAGGCGGCGCCGCAGATTGCTGCCAGATCGTTGCCGTGGCAGGAATTTCTAGCAGAAACGATCGCCGTGGCAGGTTCTGGCAGAGCACGGGTGAGTTGGTGTTGCCCAGATCGTGCCGAGGCAAGAAAATCACGAGGGTAATCTTTCTATGGCAGCAATTTGGCAGAGGCTGGGTTGCGGCCAGAGTTTCGCGAGGGATATTCAACACACGGCAGAGGCGTAGGCACCAAGATGATGCCGTGGCAGAGGTGAGTCAGGGTTGGCCTTGGGTGAGAAGTTGCGGCGGAGATGATTCACCGATGAGCTGGCTCAATCGGCGTGAGAGAGAGCAGAGAGGAAGAGAGCAGAAGAAGGGAGAAGAAGTCTCTAGCGTAGGCAGCTGGCGTGGGGAAGGAATCGAATGGCAGAGAAATGTCCAGCAAACAGGGCCGGGCCCACTTGTAAGCGAAACAAGGAAGAGAGCTCAAGAGAATTCTGGACAGGTTTGCTTGGTTCGTAAGATTGAGCTACCAAAATATCTCAAGATTTTATAAGCATTTTTGCAAAGGTTTGGAAGATGCAGATGAAGGTCCAGGTGAAATTTCAGATTAAAATTCTTAACATAAAAATTTAAATAATTCTGACAATGCATTAATTGAATTTCTGATTATTCTGTTTTGATCTACTAAAGTATTCCAATAATTTTATTTATTTTTGAAATTTTGTTTTTCAGATGGATTTGAGCTAATAATTCTCCTATAAAATTTTCAGAATTTTATATTTGATAATTCAATTTTAATAATTCTGGCATTGCTATTTTCAACTTTACTAGTTTTCTTTTTTGAATTTCTAATAGCTTTGAATATAAGTTTTTATTTCTGATATTTTTACCAGAGGTATATAAGGTTCTCAGGATTTCAGGGTAAAAATTTCATAATTAGGCTTTTAATATTGCTATTCATTATTTTCTTAAAATTAGAATGCATGAAAATGAGGAAAGGACATTGTTTTAAATTAAAATTTTGATTTAAATTGATATTTGTATTTTATTCCATTTTTAAATTTCAAAATTTTATTTTCCTTATTTTTGAATTTTTAGGGATATTCTGAGACTACCCTTAATCAGAATCTCGTCCCCGAGATTTCTTGTCGAGGAATGGCGAGAGGTTATAGGATGGTTTTTGATTTGGCAATTGTTGAGTGGATAGGATAGAAAGAGATAAGAGGAGAGTTGGCTTGGTTACAAGGCAACGTTTCGTTCTTTAAAAATTTCTTAATTAGATTTTCTTATTAACTAAGGGTAGTCACGTCGTGAATTTCAACCGAAGGGTTAATCATCCACGAGAGTAACCCGAGAAGCAATACAAGAAACAATACAACAGAAGTCAAACACTGCAAAAGATCTCACGCAATGCAAATAAAGAGGTGTAAATTTTAATTTAACAACTAGCCTATTCTAGTGTTTCTTTTTCCGCCTAACGATATCGATTCTTCATGAAGCAACTTGGTGTCATCGGGATCTTCGAAGACTTTTCATCTTGAAAACGTAAATCCACCACACTTCCGCTGCGCAGCTCTGATAATAGTATTTGCGCAAAGCTTTTACTAATCCTACGAGGCTATGCTATTAATTAATTTTAATGGGACTGAATTTTGGGAAAGATTAGGGATTAGAAGAATATACAGACAAAAATTTCTACAGAAAGAAGAGAAGTAATTTTTATAAATTTTCTTTTTGATCCTATGGGTTGAGGTTTCTTAAGTCATACATAAGAGCAATATATCGTGAAATTTTAACTTAAAGGTTAAGGTTACACGTAAATCAGCCCGAACAAAGAAATAAAAACCAATTACAAATAGCAGAACATAAACAATACATAATAATGGTTTACATAACTAAAGAAGATTAATACTGCTGCGAGTAAGAATCTCTTTCCTAACGAAAAATCTAATATTCTCTTAATCTTCCGCATTTTATTGTTGGATAATGCCAGCTCTTCATGAGGTAGAACTTGGACTTCACTTTCGTCTTGTCGGGGGTGGCGAAGTGTTATATTCGTCTTCTTGAGGTTGTCGGCATCGACGTTCTAGTCTTCCTTGATTGGCATGAAGAATGATGGCGACATATCTTGGACATCTTCAGAAGCAACCGCGAAAATAAACTATGGACGAGAGTAGTTTTAAGGAAAGGGAATTGGTTTTACAGACTAAAATGAAAGTAGGGGTAAGAATGAGAATCTTAGGAAGGAGGAAAGAATAGCAATGACTACATTTTTGCAAATATAATAACTTTTGAAAATAGTATTTTGAATTTGTTTCATTCTAATGCTAACGACCATTCTAGGGCTTATCCTGCAGCCAATATAGCTCGATACCAAGCATGGCGACCCCCATTTTGCATTTTATGTAAAAATGGGGTCGCATAACTATCCATCGATGAGCGAGAAGACCATACGAGGCAGCCAGGAAAGTAGTACTCGAATGGTGGTCATTCTAGCAACAGTGAATAAGTATCAAAGAAATCTTACGCCTTCTTTTGGGTGTAACCCTTAGCCACAAGCCGAGCCTTGTACTTCTCAATAGTACCATCGGGCCTAAGCTTCTTCTTGAACACCCATTTACAACCCAGGTGTTTACAACCATAGGGCCTTTCGATTACCTCCCAAGTCCCATTGGCGAGAATCGAGTCCAACTCATTCTCAGACGACTTTTTTCCAATTATCGCATCTGGAGATGCATATGCCTCTGCAATGGGCGTGGGAGTATCATCCACGAGGTACACAATGAAATCATTGCCAAAGGATTTTTCAATCCTCTATCTCTTGCTCTTTTTCGGAGCTTCATTGTCATCCTCCTCTAGGATTTTCTCAGGTGGTTGCTCAGAAGACTCAATAGGTGTAATAGTCTCAGGAATTATCTTAGAAGAAAATCTAGAAGTGCTATGCATATCTTTCATCGGAAATATATTCTCAAAAAATGTAGCATCACGAGACTCCATAATAGTATCAACATACATATCAGGCACATCAGATTTAACTACTAAAAATCTATAAGCGATGCTCCGCTGAGCATATCCCAGAAAGACACAATCCACTATCTTAGACCCGAGCTTACGCTTTTTGTTAATCGGTACATTGATTTTTGCCAAGCATCCCCATGTGCGCAAGTAAGAAAGTGATGGTTTTCTCCCAACCCACTTCTCGTAAGGAGTCTTCTCCATGTTTCTGTTAGGAACTCTATTCAGGACATGACATGAAGTTAACACAGCCTCCCCCCACCATGCCTTAGATAAACCAGCAGTGTCTAACATGGCGTTCACCAAGTCAATCAGCGTGCTGTTTTTCCTCTCGACAATCCCGTTTGACTCGGGCGAGTAGGGAGGTGTCCTCTCATGAATAATACCATGTTCCGTATAGAAATCATCAAAGATTTTGGGAAAATATTCGCCACCACGATCCGACCTAAGACGTTTGATCTTTCTCTCTAGTTGATTTTCAACTTCAGCTTTATAGATTTTAAAGTAGTCTAGCGTCTCGTCCTTAGTTTTCAACAAGTAAACATAGCAAAATCTAGTTGCATCATCAATCAATGTCATGAAATATCTCTTTCCACCCTTTGTCAACACACCATTCATCTCGCAAAGATCAGAATGTATGAGTTCTAGAGGTGCCAAGTTCCTCTCCTCAGCCGCCTTGTGAGGCTTTCGAGGTTGCTTCGATTGCACACAACTATGGCACTTAGAACCTTTGGCAATAGTGAAATTCGGAATTAAACTCATGCTGGAAAGCCGATTCATAAGACCAAAATTAGTGTGGCATAAGCGAGAGTGCCAAGTACTCGCATCATCATTAACACTACCACAGATATGGTTCACGAGACTTATTATTGAAATCGAAAGGAAAAGCGGAACAAGCCTCCGCACTCATAGCCTTTACCAATAAATAGTCCATGCTTGACACAACTACTTTATTGGACTCTAACACTACCTTAAACCCATCTCTACATAGAAGGAGCCACTAACGAGATTCTTGTTGATAGAAGGGACATCTTTGACGATCTTTCCGAAGTGAACTTCAGATCCACCGTGCATGCCATGAGCGAAGCATATGACCCATTCCCCATCGGGACGGAGGAATCCCGAATGGCACGATAAGAAGAGAACATATTAATGTCGAACACACATGAGCGTTAGCACCGTATCAATCCACCAACCGGAAGGCGAAATATCGAGAACACGAAGGTAAATTACCATACCTGCGTCTCGATGATTGCTAGCGATCACCGTGTTGATGACCTTGGGCCTTTGTCCATTGTTGGCCTTTTTCCTCGGCAGTCCTGCACGATCGGGGCATTCCTTGGAAAAGTGCCCGACCTCACCACATGTGAAGCGAGGCAGCTCGGCCTTGTTCATCTTCTTCTTCTTGAAGTTGGTAGTCTTGTTAGGCTTGTTTTTCCCTTTGTTCTTGCCGTAGTTCTTGAACCATGTTGGTATTTGGGTGGCCCTCGTCTCCTTTACCATTGAAGTCCTTAGCAGAGCCTTCTCTTCAACATCAAGGGGCGCTATCAGATTTTCGATGATATCTTTGTCCTCTTATGTTTTAGAGTAATGCGAAACTCCTCCACGAGGGAGGCGGTTTGCAATAATGCAACCGCCACAAAAGGATCGGGTAAGATACATTCTAGGAGTTCGAGTTCCTTGACAATGCCTTTGTATCTCATGGGCTTGCTCTACAACAGAGCGATTATCGGCCATCTTATAGTCATGAAAGTTTTCCATGACATACGCTTCCTCGCACAGATCCGATGCATCGAACTTGGCATTGAGTATCCCACAAGCACCTTCGTATGCATTATGTGCATGTACACATCACACGACGGTCGGCAAGAACGCTAAGAATGCATCCCACGAAGAGAGTATTGGCATCCGTGAAACTCTTCTGCTGCTCGGCGGAGAGATCACCTTCAAGCTTGCCTTTACTAACCCAGAATACATTCATAGCCGTAAGCCAGAGCGTGACCTTGACTTGCCATCTCTTAAAGTGCACACCAGAGAATTTCTCCGGCCTTAGTGCGTCGGCAAAGCCAGCCATTGTTAATCCAGAAAAATGTCTACAATAAGGTCTTTGGATTGTTGAAGAATTAGACAGTTTCCAGATTAAATTCCGAATATAAATCATGAACATCATCACAGAAACTAGCATGTGTTTCTCTAACATACTAGACAGCACGAATATCATGATCATCTTCATAGACATGACTAACCACGAGATTAAGACAGATCGAACGTACTGAGAGGAAGAAGATGCAGACGCCGTAGCTGGTGCAGTCGCGACGTTGACGTGAACGACGTTGTTGATGGCATGTCGCAGGAGCCGCTGGCGACGACGTCCAGCAGCAGGAACAGGAAGACGAGTCGTGGTGAAGATCTCGAGCAGTCGCACGGAGCGCTTCCTAAAAACCTTATTCGCCCTCTCCCGGTGCAGGATCGCAAAGACGAAGGGTTCCGGAGACCTACTCTCCCGAACGCAGATGCACGTCGGCACTCGGGATGGAGAAGGCTACGACGGCGGCGCAGCAGCGAGAGGTGGCAAAACCCTAATTCTGTGTGTTCTTCTACACGAGTGGTAGGGCGCAGTATATATAGGGAGTTCTGGTAACCGTGACAAATCGTGACTCGAAGACGTGCCACGATCGGAGTCTGTTACGGAGTCCTTATCTCATACTGCAACCGCGATGATCTCGAGTAGCAAAAGGAGGCTGCGTCTGCGCAAGGCCCTGGACCGGATTTTGGCGGACCATTCACGCAGGTGCCGCGCCCGCGCCCTCCGCCTGCCCGAGCCCGGCGGAGCGCCGCGTGTACTTCTCTTCTTCTCCCTTGCCATGCTTCTAGGAAAGTGGAGAGAACTCTCCCTTATAAGTTGGTCATCCTCCACCTCCACAAGCAATATGGGACTAATGCTTGCACACATGCCTTCGCATGAGTGGGGCCTTTGAGATTTTCTAGGATTTATTTGTCTCAATTAAGTGGGCTAGACCCAAATAATCCAACATTGTACACTCGTAACGCTAATATATAGCTTTTAATAAGATAATTATATGCTTCTATACTAAAAAGATTATATCAGTTGAACTAGAGAGCCTTGAAGTCATGCATTATGTTACTTGGCCCTGGTAAAACAACGTACATCCGCCCCTGACCCACCATCCCGGTAAATACGGATCGCTTAAAATGTGCAGCGACCAATCCATCTACCAACTCACGTTGGCAGGGAGAACTTGTCATCTGCAGGCGGCAGCTAGTTCTGCCGTTCTGCGTGAAATCATTTCAGTTGGATTCTATGACTAATACTTGTCGAATTCTCATTTACACTGGGACGATTGAAGTCCAAAGTTGGTGAGACGTACTGTACTATTTCCTTTTTTTCCTTTATGTTCCCATTTATAAAGAGGTAGACTTCGGTTTCTCCGTGTGTTTGAAATCATAAACTTTAAAACCGGTTATTTAGTGTCCTAAACTTTTCGATCCAGTTCATTTAACTCCCTAAGCTGGTTTGTTGAGGAAAAAGTCCATATAACACCATAAACTTTGCTCAAAAGTCTGTCCGATACCTAAACTTTGAAATCGGTTATCTAGCACCCTAAACTTTCCAATCCCGTTCCTTTAATACCCGGAATTTTTCAGTCCTGTTTGTTCCATTCTCATATACTATTTTAACAAAAAAAATTTATACCATTCTATCCTATTAAGCATACCCTAACACTACTACAGAACGGCACATCA
The DNA here is from genome assembly GCA_036346375.1 of Guadua angustifolia. NCBI lineage: Eukaryota > Viridiplantae > Streptophyta > Magnoliopsida > Poales > Poaceae > Guadua > Guadua angustifolia. The sequence goes on from JAYEVE010000210.1 coordinate 395,645, forward strand.
GAATCGGTTCTTTTTTAGCATTAGAATCGGTTCTAGTGGCGATACGATGTCCTTAGATAGTGATGAGGTGGAGCTATCAGAATCGGTTTTGACCCGATCGTGATAAAATGTCATCGAATCGGTTCTTTAAGGAAGTGATTACGATGACCTCATCGAGAATCGGTTCTTTAAGAAAAGTGATTACGATGAATCACTTTTCTTAAAGAACCGATTGATGAGGGGTCATCGAATCACTTCCCTTAAAGAACCGATTCGATGACCCATTGGGTGTGCCATTTTTGCAAATTCTCCAAAAAAGCCAGATTAAATTCTCAATACTGAGAATGCACAATATATATCATCACATTCACGTAAGCGAAACATTTGGATGCATATATCACATTCACGTAGCGTAAGCGCTTTAATTACAACACATATATATCATAGTCGTTCACAATATACAACTCAAACATGCTTGACAATCATTACATGGACTTCCTCGATACATATCAAATTGACATATATTATTAATATTGTTTACATATGGACTAGTAGGATGATTCGGGATCTCTAAACACTGCCATCCTCGATATAACTTCTAACCAGTACCACCGCATAAGTGGTCTCGTAAATTGTTGAGTGCTTTCTCGTCTAAACTCTTCGGGGATATTGACTTACGCAAAAGCGAAATAGTGTTTTAATTTCAGTTTCAAAATTTCTATGTAAAAGGCTAAGTATATTATTATGCGTACATATACCTTAGGAAAAGTTGTGAGTTCTTGACCACGATGAGCATGTCTTTGCATGACATAGAAGTTTAATGGTCACCGCTGCCCTATTGATGGCTTTGTGAAGAGAGAAAAGAAATTCAGCCCACGAAGATTAGATGTCAAAAAATTAATCATATATATGCTAGGCACTTGTACCTTAAATCGCTTAAACTGCAGGTGTCTTGCCCTTTTTGTCGTCGTATGCCCTCCTTCATCGACATAGTCGAGAAAACCCTACATACATTGGAGAGCACCATTGAGTCAAAAAAATAAGCGTAGTTAAATTCCTCATATGTGTTAGGTTTCAATAATGCGCTTATACGCAAAGGAGGCTTGATCGCGTATGCCATCGATTTCTTCTCGATCCGAGTTAAATGTGTGGTATGTTTTCCCTCGGAGCGAGGACGAGTAGAACAATGGTTGCTTATTAAATAAAATGTAGTGCAAGGAAATAAGTTCACATACGGTTTTAAGTGCGTACAAGTAATTGAATCGAAAAGTACTACTTACTCCTCGTTAGTGCGGCAATACAATGAAGTCCTTCTTCGACTCGACTTGCAATACCCCTTGATGTAGCTAACAGCGAACCGGTTGAAGCCTAGCCATGGCGCAGACACAAGCTAAAATTCGACAAACCCAACTTCGTGTAGATTCGTCACGGCTCGTTGTCTCATTATCCCGCAACTTCGTGTTGAATGTGAGAAAACATAATGCAAAATCCTATAAAAGTCATGGCGCAAGCTATATGGTGTGATACTCACAGGCGTCCATGATCGTAAAGTAGAAATATCGACGGCTTTCATTTGGTACACACGGAATAGATCCTCAAAGCGGCGGGAATGTTCCATGCTCCTCACGGTGAAAATGTACCATTTTATACTTCACGTTGAAGTCGACTCGGCGCTCTTCCCCTTCACCTTATCAAGGTACCATCTATGGAGGCGAGTCCACTTGCCTAGATCATTCAGTTAAATGCGATACAATCGGGGGCTTTCCATGCTCGTAGGCCTTATAATTATCTACAGGTGCTGTGGCTGTCTTGACTCTTCTTCTGGGCGAAGGAGTCTCGAGGTCGAGGCGATGGGCTTTTCGGTACCTTAAGGCGCTGTGGCCTCTGTCGACTTTGCCCTCTTGGCGGAAGGAGTCTCGGAGGCCTCTTGTGGTTCTCTGAGGAGTCTCGGAGGCCTCCTGTGGTTCTCTAGAGCAGAGGCGAGGAGGGGCATAGCGCAGGAGTAGGAGCGGGAGGCGAGGCAGTAAAGTCAGCGAGGAGGCGTGCGCAGGAGGCGTGAGGCAGGAGGCGGTGAGGCGGGATCGAGGCACGAGGAGGCAGGAGCAGCGCAGGAGGAACCTCTGAAGCACGAATATATTTAACTTCTGCGGTAATCTTTGGAATGGTAGAGAAGGCGTGGAGACTTTTTACCTTGACCCGACGACACCGTCGTGGGCCACTTGATGAGCGACATGCGTGCTTGCCGAGAGTGGTGATATCTTCGTGGGGGAAATCGAGCACATGTGATAAGAAGTCTTCGTGGGCGTAGTCCACCGCACCCTCATGTAGCCCTTCCCCACAGGTGACCATGCAGTGTCGGTCTCGTTGCATCGAAATGCAACCCAGCGTGCAGCCTCGACGAGAAATCCATCCTCCATCATGATGGTGGTGGCGCCTTCGCAGACACCGCAAGAAGTGTACAACGAGGAAAAACATTACGGAGTTACACTCGTAGCTTTAACTCGAGAAAAATTAATTATTACCTTCAGTGGGGACCGGTCTTCATTTTGCAACGCGTGCTAGGTGAGAACACAGAACTTCTCTGATGATCGAGGGCATCCGCTCGACTACAGGAAATCATCGCCATCATCTCGGCCCTCGAGGCGATCCTCACGTGCCATCATCTCCTCTTATCTCCTCCTCCGTCGTGTCATCTCCCCTCATCTCCTCAATCTCCTCCCTCATTGCTCCCTTAGTGTGTCCTTGAGGCGCTCCTCACGTGCTGCCATGACCTTGATCTGGCGTCATCTTGAAAGTAGGACTTCTTCGTGTCCCGCCCCTCGGCAAGCACCCGCCCCTTATGGCGGACTTCCGATCGCGAGACAGGATGTCCTGCGACCCTTAGCTCAGAAGGTCCCTGTTCTTTTATTTGGCTTACCTCTTCTGTAATAAGCGAGTCTGAATTAGATTTGAAATACAACAAGTTGGGTCAATTGTATTGTACTAAGTTAGATGTCTTATGATGGTAGAGACGACTTGGCGGTAGCGGGTTTGCAACTACAAGCTGCCGTCGAGTTTTCTTTGTCCTCGCTAATACCCGATTCGTGCCGCTCCTCGGATATGTGGGAGTAAGGCATCACCGTCCGGAGTGAGCGCCTCCTCGGCTTGTCGCGCCCACTCGCCTTCTTCCCCTCATAGCCGCTTTGTCTGAGGTGGTGCGGGTGCGTGTTAAGCCTCGGGCAGCGGTGTTCCTCTCTCTCAGCTGCTCTGCCTCGGGCGTACCCTTCATCCTCGTGAACTCCGCCCAAACATCAGGGGTCACAAATGGATACTTCTCGAATGGTGTACGGCCTTTCAAGACGTACTCATTTGTGCATAAGGGTCTTGAAGTGCCTCAAGGCCACACCCATCCTCTTCAAAGCGTCACTGTCTCGTTTGTGGGTTCATCGTCCTCTATAATCCATTTACTCTTAACCTCGTCCCTACAACCGATTCTTACGCTTTCGTGACGATTTCCTTTCTCCAATCCTTAATTGTTATAGGCACTCTCTCCCTCACCAATTGGCCAAGAAATGACCGGTATCGCCCCATGTACTTAGGAGGGCCCGTGCAGACCCCCGTGGCATTGAAGCGGAGAACTGCGGCGTTCTCCTCAGTAGCCCCTTTGTTTGGTCCTCGGGTCTTCCTCACCTTACTCGGCCCTTGAGTAATTGGAACCATGCTCGGCCCTCAAAGACACCTTCTACTGTTCATGCAGCGGAGGCGATGCTCTCTAGTTGCGACATTTTGAGTTTTCTTATCGATAATGTCATATGTGTGACATGAGAGAAAGCAATTTGAAGCTACTATATGCACTTGACAATAAATCTTGTAAAGGATCAACACATAATTCATAGTATGCAATTGTTAGAACAAAGTCTATCTATTGACCAACTTAATAAGTTGGAATGATAACTCCTAATCTCTAAATTGACGGATACATGTGGGTTACATAACTTAAACTCTAACCTCTGCTCCGATAAAAAACAAAAGCCCATTCCATATGACAAGTGAATTTAGCACTAGCAGATGTTTACTTACACCAACAAGTTTGATTTCACAACATCAACAGAGAATTTGAGCATTAATGTACTAATGCAAGAATAGCAACACAAGAAGGTCAAGTTAGTAAGCGACATAACATGCAATATCTGTTGACCAACTAAATACGTACCAACGATAACCCCTAATCTCTAAATAGGTTTGGTCCTAATCCCATTCGAGGATATGTGGTTCGGGCAAGTTCCTAAGCCGTTGTACAACTTCAGAGAAAATTTTGAATATCTCATTGTTCTCCGGATACGTCTCGACAACAGGTCAAGAGGGTGTGTATCAGGAGAACACCGAAACGCTACCAAATCAACTCGAAGTTGTACAACATAGCTCAGAACTTGCCCAACCACATATCAAAAAACGTGGACAATTCGAGATCGCCGCTTATAAATATGCTATTCAAAGATATTTATAAATAAGCACTCTCGAGCGGGAGACGAGGTTACGCAACCTAAACTCTAACATATCTTTGAGATAAAAACAAAAGTAATATGTTGAAAGTAAACACATGTCTAAACAAAAGTAATATGCTAAAAGTGAATATTACGATGAAGCAAGAACTAAAGAAAATGACGGTGAGCAAATTCACGAATGAGCATTTCATCGTGAATGACAATTACACTAACCAAGTATATCACAATTATATATATACCAGTATCAAGTTTGTTGTCACAAATCATCTATTCCATTCCCAGATATCCTCACGTAAACTTAAGCCCTCATGCAAGGTCCCCAAGTCAAACACATAGACTGGATTGTTGAAGTAAATTTGCGGTATTAGCAATTTTAACATGATTATATTTCCAAGTACAGTTAATAACCATGGACTAGATAATTCATAACAGTACATGTATGTGAAAAGGACTTTGACAGAAGACAGAACAAAGAAACTCAAGGTCATACACATGAACATGTACAGTACCATGAATAAATCAACTAACATAGAGCTCAAGTTGATTATTAGAGTGTTCTCAGATGTCGGGTTGCCTTAAGAGGCCCTCCTCGCCACAATAGACGAGAAACAGATAGATTTGTGACAACCTTTCCACAATTTCAATTCAATACTTGACAGGTTTTAAGTTAATCAAATGTCAGTCAAACATGCACAGTTCAGGAATCACTTCAACTACTTTACTGGATAGAAATTAGCCCTCGCAATCTACTGGAATCATCACAGAATGAACACTGAATGAACTGAATTGAGACAAAGCAATTAACAGCAATATAGCAGTGAATATTACCAGTAAGCAAGAACTAAAGAAAATGACAGTGAGCAAATTCCTGAATGAGCATTTCATTGTGAATGACAATTACACTAACCAAGTATATCACAATTATATATATATACGGTATCAAGTTTGTTGTCACAAATCATCTATTCCGGTCCAGATATCCTCACGAACACTTAAGCCCTCATGCAAGGTCCCCAAGTCAAACACATAGATCGCCCTTTGCATTCACTTAAAAGAATAAGGCATGTATATAAAATACTTACAGGACAGTGGCAGAACGAAATGGGTCGGCGACAGTGAAGATGATGGCGGCGGTGATGCTTTGAAGATCGGAATCCCAGTGGGAGGCGGCGGCGGCGGGCGGCGGTGTGGGGGTGGCGTGGGGCGTCCTGGCGACGGCGGCGAAGGGAGGCGTCCTCGGACGTCGGCGAAGCGGGAGGCGAGGCAGGGTGGGAGGCGTCCTCGGCGTCGACGGCAAGAGGCGCCTCGGCGTCGGCAACGGGCGGGAGGCGTCCTCGGCGGCGGCGGCGGAGGCGAGCGAAGGCACGGGAAGGGTGGCGTGGGCGGGCGGCGGCGGCACTCGGCGGCTAGGGTTAAGCGTGGAAGCGAGCTGTAGCGAATGGTTATGGGCGTGGTTTTAAGAATTGCGTTAGTCATTAGTATCACTCTTTTAAGAAAACCGACATCGATGCTTAATCATTAGTATCACTCTTTTAAGAAAACCGACATCGATGCTTCATCATTAGTATCACTTTTTAATAAAACCGATATCGATGCTTTATCATCACTTTTCTAATAGAACACCGATGTTAGTCATTAGTATCACTTTTTAATAAAACCGTCATCGATGCTTTATCATTAGTATCACTCTTTTAAGAAAACCGTCTTGATGCTTCATCATTAGTATCACTCTTTTAAGAAAACCGATAATCGATGCTTCATCATTAGTATCACTCTTTTAAGAAAACCGACATCGATGCTTCCCCATTAGTATCACTTTTTAATAAAACCGATGTCGATGCTTTATCATCACTTTTCTAATAGAACCCTCGATGTTAGTCATTAGTATCACTTTTTAATAAAACCGATATCGATGCTCTATCATTAGTATCACTCTTTTAAGAAAACCGACATCGATGCTTCATCATCGATCACTTTTATAATAAAACCGATATCGATGCTTGATCATCACTTTTCTAATAGAACACGATGTTAGTCGTCGGTATCACTTTTTAATAAAACCGACAATCGATGTAGTTTATTGCACTATTCTTTTTGGATATCGCAAGTTCTGAATTTTCAGATTTCATCAAAGAGAGAAAATGCCATAACTTTGTCATACATTGTTGAAATTATTAGAAATTTTGCAGAAACATATTTCAGGATACTGCAAAACTTTTCATAAAATAATTTTTGGAAAAAGCGACCTCATTCAAGAAATATGCCAAAATTCATTTCAGAGACATGATTTGTCGCAAAAGCGTAGAAAAGTCAAAACTTTTTCAAATTAATCTGGAATTGTACGAAAATTTCCAGAAATGAACTTTCGACTATTTACAAGCTTTCCCAACAATAATTTCGTCAAATGGAATTTTCTTTCACAAATTATGGCACAAAGTGCAAGCATAAAGAGAAATTGCATGCATTTCCATCGAAGCCTCCAAACAGCAATTAATCACCTTGGATTTACAATACTATTTTACATACATTATAATAGTCCATTTATTTACAATATTGCCCTTCATGATGATCTACTCGCATGTAATTGGCTCCATGTGTGTCGCCATCCCGCTAAGACAAGCCCCATCGCAAATGAAGGTATCTCATCGAATTGGTTATACTCTTCTTCATCTACAACATCTTCAACTCCTACGATCCGTCTCTTGCCATGAAGAACGGCGTGCAACCTTGGATTGGCCGGATCGCGCGCGTGAAAGACTTGAGTTGCTTGCTTCATGAGGACAAGCGGATCATCTTTGTGGCGAGTCTCATCGAGATCCACAATAGTAAAGCCTCTCTTGTCGACCTTCACTCCATGTGGAAGTCGTACCCACTTACATCGGAACAATGGAACTTGGTATATTCCATAATCGAGCTCCCAAATTTCTTGATCATCCCATAGTAGGAGTTCATTGCGGTTGGGGAGGCTGTTTTGAGTGATGATCATCGAGAAAGCATTTATACTCACACCACTGCTTTTGGACAAGTACTCTTGGCATCTTGACTCTCGGTGTAAAAGGTGTAACCATTAATATCGTACCCTGCCATGTCTCAGTACATTAAATCTTGGTCCGTCGACCAACCATTTTACATTCTCGAAGAAGGAGACCTCGCTTTTTCTTTGAACCATGTGAGAATCGATCATTGTGTTCTTGTGCGATGGAAAGCTCATCCATTTGTGATTCTCTTCCGTAATATCAACTTATCTTTGCTCGATGTATGGGCGAACCTCGCTTATTCTCGCAAGACTGCGGAAATCGCCTTGCAATACATATCAAACCTCGGACTCATTAATTTGGACCCAACGGTTCCTTTACCGGCAAGTCTGCCCTCATGACGAGATCTGAGGAACACCGATTGCTTGTCTTTTACCCGGGTAGTCCACGCAAAACTCAATAACCTCTTGATCCCATAACCTTCAACAATACTACCCTCGAAGCCGACCGATTCCTCATGTACGACTTTAATATACCCATGTACCTCTCGAACGGATACATGTAACGTAGGAAAGCGGGTCCACATATCTTAATCTCTCTGACAAGGTGAACAACAAGGTGGACCATTACGTCAAAGAACGACGGTGGGAAATGTTGGGGAACGCGGCATGCTACGCTAGCACAAATTAAAATTTCTACCACATAGCCAGAAAAGCTACTCGCAAGAAAGGGATCACAGATTGGATTACCACTGAAGACGCGCGATTGCGGAATCCTTCGCGTTGGTGTAGTGGATCGTTCTCGCCGTGGATCGCCCTCACGCGGATCGTCCTCACGCGGATCGTCCTCGCTGCGGATCGCCCTCATTGCGGTTCGCTCTCGCCACGCCCTTGAGAGCGGCAGAATGCGTCACCACAATGATCCCACACGTCCCAGGATGGAGCGCCGTGCGTCGCGTGCAAGCACCGAGTTGCTCAGCGAGGGCAATGAGAGGTGGAGGCTAGGGTTACGGGCGTGAACAACCACATGCAGCCCACCTTCCCTCTCCTTATATAGCCACGCGGCGAAACCCTAAGCCGAGGGCCCATCAACGCGTTAAGCCCACGAGGTCCATTAATTACGGATCCAATCCGGATTAATGCGTCGACCCGATTAAGTGTGTGACCAGAGGTTCATGTACATTTGGACATAGATTGAAAACCCTTTTTTCAATCCAATAGTTGGTAGCGGTTCCTTGCAGAGCATGCCAACTCCCAAATGCATATGATCAAATCAGATGGAACCTTTCAAAAGTACTCATGTAATAATCCCTTTGCCAAACTATATGAAAATCGAACTCAAGGCGAGAAGTATGTCATCCTTTGATAGTTCAATCCATCTCTCGTATCCGTGATATATTAATAAGTTGTGATTGACTTCTCAATCACGGCATGGCCATGCACTTCCTTAATCATATCACACGAGTGGCCTAGACATATATCTCCATTACACCGGAGTGGCAAATTCCATCTTGACTGCTCACTTCCCTCTGCATGTTTCATAGTAAACATGAAAGCTACCTTTATAACTATCCGGTTAGGAAATAGCGTTTGGTGGCCCCAAGGTAAACTATTACACATGTAGGGAATGTGACAATCTCAGGTCTAAGGATCATACATGCACTATGTATGAGATGCTTGATGACACATAAGAATGTAACATTCTCGCAGTGTCCCATTGCGGGTCTATCTAACCCATGTTCTTCATCATGAGTTCACAATGTATTGATGATATCTCCATATCCTATGATCTATGAAACATAATCATCGATCAATACATGTGCTGATCTATTCATCGTTGTCCTATACGATGATATCCGATCAGAGATACTTACAGAATTATATCAATAAGTAGAGAGTTTCATAAACAAGTCACATACCTGCTGATCAATATAATGATATACATTCATTGGACCAATAATCATATTATTATTCATAAGCATAGTCATGTTACAATCATCTATATGACTGCCTCAAGGGCATAACACCAACAGGAAATGCATCTCAAGGTGACACAGAGTCTGCACCACCTCACTCTGTAAGTTGTCTAGTACATCGGGGTCAATAACTTTGCAGGAGATCGCATTGAAGAAATAACACAACTTTGTGATTGCCAACTTTGACATCCTCTCGGGAGAATATTTCGGATTGCAACTGGGAGCATTTGGGTCATCAAGACATGGCAGTCATGGGACTTCATGCCCAACAACTTCAAATCATCCATAGACACAAGCTTCTTAATGTTCATGAGTAGCAGATGGAACTTTAATACTTTGGAGACATTTGCGAGATCTTCTTTCTCCTTCTTGGACAGGGTGTAGCATGCAGTAGGGATGTACGGGCCTTTTCCATCCTCCTCTATCACACCGCAAAGTGCAGGCACGATTCCCATGTAGGCCATGTCATGACGAGCATTGACACCATCTTTGGTCTTCCTGTATGTTCAACGAGATGCCAACCAAGTTGTCGAGACATTCTTCTCAACATGCATGACATCAATACAATGCGGACATCTAACTCCTTCCGATGCAGTAAGTCCCGAGAATATTGACCTCTTCTTCCAAATGGTCCTAGGATCTAACAGATTCTGGCTCTTTCCGTCTTCAACATCGATATCCTCTACACGTGAATATACTTGGCTTCCACTCATAGGTTGCGGTGCGAACGGACTTCCCTCTTCCCATCAAATTTGTCATCCATCTTACTAGTATCGATGACTTCGAGGTAGAAACCTCACGGTGACCCATATACACAGATTTTCTTGGAATTCGCAGCCATAGACTCTCGTCTCCTCTTCACAAATAGGACACGCTTTGGCTCCTTTAAATCTGTAACTCGCCAAATTACCAAGGGCGGAAATCATTTATGGTGCAAAATACCATAGCCCGTAGGGTGAAATGCTCTCTTTATACGCATCCCACACGGCGACCCCTCATTCCACAATTTTACCAAATCCTCGATCAATGGTGCAAGGTACACATCAATATCATTTCCATTTGTTTGGGTCCCGAGATTAGTAATGACATCATGATATACTTCCGCTTCATGCACGTACCAAGGAGGGAGGTTGTAGATACACAACAGAATCGGCAGTCTTTGGATTTGCTCATGTTACCAAACGGATTCATTCCGCTCGGTACTCAACCCAAATCTTATGTTCCTCATTTCGCACCAAACTCCTCATGTTTCCAATCGATGTTTCTCCATTGAGCCGAATCACAGGGTGTCTCGGCTTGCCATCTTCCTTCGAGACTCGTAATGCCAGCGCAACAATTTTGCCTCTCTCGGATTTGCAAACAACCGCTCCAGACGGGGAATGATGGGCAAGTACCACAATACCTTGGCCGGTGCACCTTTAGTGATGACCTCTTCACCGTCGTTGCCCCGGCTCTTACGCTTCTTGTCGTTACGCTTCTCCTTTTGTTTGTTTGGGGTACATAAAGCTGGACAAACGTGCAGCTCCTGATGTGCGTTACGGTACAAGATGCAATCATTCGGACATGCATGTATCCTTTCTATTTCCATTCCCATGGGACATAGTAGCTTCTTCGCTTCATAAATGCTTGTTGGCAACTCGTTTCCCTCCGGAAGCAGATCCGATAGAAGAACTAGTAGTGCATTGAAACTTGTATCTGTCCAACGGTGTTTTGCCTTGATTCAAACAATGTAAGGACCGAACCCAACCTGGTGTATTCCGCTTTGCAACTTTGTGAACAGCGGTTTGGCATAAATCTTCTATCAAGCTTTTAAACTTTTCAAACTCTCTTCCGTGTAATTACCCTCCACATCCCGCAACATTTGCTCCAAATTATCCTCCTCAAACATATCAGGTACAACTCGTCATCCGGTTCCACCGTATCTTCGTTGCATATCGGAGGGTACTACCGCCTCCCGTGATGGATCCAACATGTGTAATTCCTCACGGCCACGTCGAATCGGTGGTCCTCAATTTGAGATGAGTTGTTAAATCTCCTCGATTGGTGCAATCAATGCAAGGACAATATATGAAGTTTACACCCTCCTCACCATGTCGATCTTCGCAATTTTTTGAACTCCTTAACACCCTCTGAAATTCAGCACTCACGGCTTTTCCGATACATCCATTCCTCACGGTCCATCTGCAATTAAATTTCACACAATAAATTAAGGAAAAAGCTGGAGCGACAACTAGCTATAGATATTTTAAATATTGAGACATCATTTCAATTAATATTACCTTTGCAAAATAGTGGACGGGTTCCAAGATATATAAATGTACTCACGATCGATACCTAGCTTCTTCCCCGGTTTAAAGCTTCCAATTCCTACATAAGAGACATAAATTTTTAACATCAACAACGATATCAAATAATCTAATTATATAGCTAGTGCAAGAGCTTGCAAATCTTTCTACTACAACTAAAACAAATCAAGGGTACCAACGATGACTCCTAATCTCTAAATAGGTTAGGTCCTAATCCCATTCGAGGATATATGGTTGGGCAAGTTCTAAGCCGTTGTACAACTCGAGAGAAAATTTGGCGACATCTCATTGTTCTCGAGACACGTCTTGACAACAGGTCAAGAGGGGTGTATCCGGAGAACACCGAGAGACGCTACCAAATCTACTGAGTTGTATAACACAACTTCGAGAACTTGCTCGAACCATATATCCTCGAATTGTCCAAAAACGTGGACAATTCGAGATCGCCGCTTATAAATATGCCCTTTCGTTCAGCATATTTATAAATAAGCACCTCGAGCGGAGACGAGGTTACGCCGCCTAAACTCTAATAACAATTACCACATGATAGCAATAATAATTCCATATATATAAACAAGATATCGCACTACAAAAATTAAATAGATATGCGCTTGTCAAATAAAGAGTGTGAAATCTGAAAGCACGTACACAATTCCAAAGGCAACCTAAACTTTATTGATGACATATCGAAATTACCGAGCAAAATTGAAGGGGTTTAAAGAATTGCTGCTCACATTTTGAAGAAACCGCAATAGAGGGCAAAAGAGGGAATCTCCTCAAGATAGGGTTTCAATTTTGCCCTCTTAATACCCACCCATGAGGACTTCAAATTTTCTCACCCAACTATTGCTTCCAACCACACAATATGAGCTATTTTCTCGTGGCGGCGGAGAAATCTCCTCCGAGCAAAAACAAAGAAGAGTTCGGTCATGAGTGGTATATATAACCTAGCGAGGCACATCGAATCGGTTCTTTTCAAAAAGCGATACTGATGTGCACGACCATCACTTTAGACATAAGCACGAGCACATCAGAATCGGTTCTTTTCAACAAGTGATAGTGATGTGCACGGTCATCACTATCGCTTCTATAAAAGAATGATAGTGATAACCATGTGCACATCAGAATCGGTTATCTACTAAAAAGTGATAGTGATGTGCACGGTCATCAGAATCGGTTCTTTTCATAGAAGTGATAGTGATGTGAACATCACTATCACTTCTATGAAAAGAACCGATTCGATGATCGTACATCACTATCACTTTTAGTAGAGAACCGATTCGATGTTCCAAAGGCTACATCACAATCACTTATAATCTCGTAACCGATAGTGATTATTACTAACACCCTCCGGGTTACTTATCACAATCGTTTTTGAAAAACTTAAGAACCGGCTATGAGACAAGTGATAGTGATGTGTCGCTCAGAGTAGTGTAACAATGATTATAAGATATTTGAAAGTGAGTTCCATGAAAAATTTCATCAAAGTCCACTTTTTAGAACACAATTTATGTATATACTCTTTTATATATAAAAATGTATATAGCAAAAAAATTCATCTATGTCACATCGAGTATCTTAGAATTAGTATTTAAGTATATCAAAAGTGATATAGGAATATAACACATACGTTTAAGTAGTACGGTGAAAGTGGGAATGTACGTATATACACTTTTATCACTTTTAGTATACTTCAATAATAATTCTAAGATACTCTAATATGAATAGGTTGAAAAATTTTCATTGAAGACCATTATTTTTGTTATATACCCTTTTCTATACATAAAATGAGTATATACAAAAAATTATGCCATAAAGAGTGAACTTTGATGAAATTTTCATAGAACTCAATTTGGAGTAACTTATAATCATTATTGGAGTATGCTCGAAAGGATAAAGAGGTATCAGAAGTATGGAACATATATATATATATATATATATATATATATATATATATATATATATATATATATATATATATATATATATATATATATATATATATATATATATATATATGAGAGAGAGAGAGAGAGAGAGAGAGGACACGGGGTAGGTTAATCTTCGTGCAAGCACAGATTAGTTATTCTGCACTTCAGTCGAAGAAGTGCATGCAAACCATCCCATGTACGTACGTGTATTGACTAAGCTAATCACCTATATAGCCGACTAATAAATGTGTTTCCTAGTTTGTATATGAATATGTTTTTCTTTGATTTAGCCATAACTTTCTATTGATAGCTTCGATTCACAAACGGTTTTTACTAGTAACTTATTGACTATGAGAGTAACACATTGATATAAGTTTTGCTGCATAAATAAGATGTTACAATCCATATACATATATTTTACTATCGGTATACATAGCTTTTACTATCACGCCAAAGAGTTCAGCAGCCTATGCAGTAGTAAAATCTTACAAAACATTCTATAAATTGGTAGTAAAATCTCATTCATGTATCGCTTATTATCGAGACTTATATCATTATGTTGCCCTAAATAAATCGATAGCTACTAGTAAAAGCCATTTGTGAATCGGAACTATTAATAAAAAGTTATGGCTAAATAAAAAAACATATTCATTTCAAAATAGAAAATACATTACTAGTTTACGCTGCATGACTGACTAGTAAATCCGTTTCTTGTTTGTACGCACATAAATCTATTTTTTCTTTGATTACCTATAACTTTTTATTGATATGTAACAACCCAAAAAATTTCAGAATAGTAAAAATGTGATGTTTAAATTTGAATGTGGATATTTCTAGAATTTTCTTGATGTTGTTGGTTTTATTTGGATTTTCTTGGATTTATTGTGTTGTCAAAAAAAATCAAATAAATGAGCAATAGAGGATGAAAAAGAGAAAAGGTAAAGAAGTAAAAAAGTTTGAAAATTTTACCATGAGACCCTGAGCATGCAAGTAAACTATTTTATCCACTAAATAAAATTTTATGCATAGAGAAATGAAGAGATAAAATAAAAGGCAACTTTTAAATCAAAATAATATATTTTCAGAATTAATACAATAATTTGGAATCTTAAATGGAGCAGTAAAATTATCATGAAAACTTCAATGCCATTTCTACTTCTGGTAAAAATATCATAAATTAATAATGTGATTTAAGACTTTTTCAAATTTAAAACTAAAATTTTAAAAATATGGAAACTGCCATGTCAAAATTTTTATAAAATAATGGTACAATGTTTTGGCTTGAAAATTTTACAGTAATATTCTTAGCTCAAATTCAAAGATACTCGAGTGCACAAAGGAATCAAGTAAAAGCCAACCTGAAAATGGAAACGCAAATGAAAGCTGAATGCCAGAAGCAAATGCTAATAGCTTTTCGAGCATTCTACCGTCGTCGAGTAGAAAACAGAGGATTCCCACGAAGAATTTGGTAGGATCAAAAACACAAACACAGCTCAGCGACACAGCTCAGCGGTGGATCTAAGGAACTTGTCATCTGCAGGCGGCAGTTCTGTCGTTCAGCTTCAGTTCAGTTGTGGATTCTATGACTAAAATACTTGTCGAATTCCCACTTACACTGGGACGATTGAAGTCCAAAGTTGGTGAGACGTACTGTACCATTTTCTTTTTTTCCTTCATGTTCCCATTTATAAAGAGGTAGACTTCGGTTTCTCCATATGTTTGAAATCATAAACTTTAAAACCGGTTATCTAATATCCCGAACTTTTCAATCCAGTCCATTTAACTCCCTAAGCTGGTTTTGTTGAGGAAAAAGTCCATATAACACCATAAACTTTACTCAAAAGTCTGTCCGATACCTAAACTTTGAAACCGGTTATCGACACCCGAACTTTCCAATCCTGTTCCTTTAATACCCTAATTTTTTCAGTCCCGTTTGTTCCATTCCCATATACTATTTTAACAAAAAAATTATACCATTCTATCCTTTTAACCATACCCTAACAATGATTATAAGATATTTCAAAGTGAGTTCCATGAAAAATTTCATCAAAGTCCACTTTTTATAACACAATTTATGTATATACTCTTTTTATATATAAAATGTATATAGCAAAAAAAATTCAACTATGTCGAATCGGAGTATCTTAGAATTAGTATTTAAGTATATCAAAAGTGATACAGGAATATAACATATGTTTAAGTAGTATAGTGAAAGTGGGAATGTACTACGTGCCATACACTTTTATCACTTTTAGTATACTTCAATAATAATTCTAAGATACTCTAATATGATTATGTGAATTGGTTGAAAAATTTTCATTGAAGACCATTATTTTTGTTGTACCCTTTTCTATATATAAAATGAGTATATACAAAAAAAATTGTGCCATAAAGAGTGAACTTTGGTGAGATTTTTCATAGAACTCAGTTTGGAGTATACGCCGCGGCGTATGTAATTTGTTTGCTGCATCACGCCAAATTTTGATCGTTTGATATTTATAGGAAAACTGTAATCTCGCTTTTCGTTTTTTTTTAGAAAAAGCGTGTTGCTAGAAGTGATCGGTGAATATTCGCTTTTCTAGGAGGTGTTAGCGAATATGTGTTTTTAAGGAAAATGAAAAGGAGATAAATATAGTTTTGTTTTTTGGCGTATTCTGTTTTTATGTTTTTTTTTCAAAAAATAGGCTCAAGTGAACGTGTCGGTGAATCTACGGATTTTTATAAAGCGATTGTGTGAGCGTTTGGTTCTTGTTTTTGTGAGGGAAAAAGCGTATTTTAGTTTTTTTGGTAATCATAATGCTTTTGTTTTTTTTAAAAAAAAAGGGTCATTGAGATTTGTCGATGAACCTGTGTAATGCCGTAATTTGTTGTTGAATATATGTTTTTTTGTTTTTAGGAGAAAATCGTGGAGGGATATAAATATATATATATATATATATTTATTTTGTATTAAGACCCTTCAGCGAATGCCTGCGTTGTTATAAACACTACGTTTAGGTCTTGTGGGAAGCTGTGATTTGTTTGTTATAAGCATGTATGGGTTCTTATAGACATTACGTTTTTTTTGCTGTTTTTTTATGGAGACTCGTCGGCGAGGATCTGGCCTACTATAAACATTATGTTTTGTCTATACACTAAGAGACGAATGATATGCAGGGGACGGCTTCTACGGATATGGAGCTACGATATCCGTATGGGCTTAAGATACGATATGTGTAGAGCTTAAACGCTGGTTTGTGTGTGTAAGGTGAGCACCAAGAAAGGGCGATCGGGTGGAGCGCAAAAGGGCGATGGACTGAGCCAAAGCTCCGCACAATCAAGGAACCATCGACGAAAAGCGAGCCGCAATCGCCGGAA
Organism: Guadua angustifolia; assembly: GCA_036346375.1. NCBI lineage: Eukaryota > Viridiplantae > Streptophyta > Magnoliopsida > Poales > Poaceae > Guadua > Guadua angustifolia. Next base: position 412,652 of record JAYEVE010000210.1, read on the forward strand.
GGAACGACCCACCGGTCAAAAATAGTCTAGAGGAAAAAGGGCAAAAAATTATTAGAGATGACAGCCTTCTTTTGTCGAGTCTAATACTCTGCGCGTTCACTGAGTAAAAATACATGTTCGCAAAACCACCCACCGGTGAAAAATAGCCTAGAGGAAAAGGGCGAAAAAATCTTCGATGAATCTGTGTTTTTTTCGCGACGCAAAACATTTTTCCGGGATTTTGGGTGATGAAAACATTTTCCGGTTTTTTGTTGTGTTTTCTAAAAAATTGGTCGTTAGGGACGCCGCTTAATCTATGGGTTGCTATAAATCTCAGGACAAATCTACATTTTTAAAGAAAAAAAACCCGGTTATGACCGTTGGCAAATCCATAAGTTGCTATAAACTTCGATGAATCATGTTTTTTGGTGACGGGAACATTTTTCGGGTTTTTGGGTGTGAAAACATTTTTCGGTTTTTGGTTGCGTTTGTTAAAAAATGGGTCGTTAGGGCCTCGCCGTGAATCCACGGGTCGCTATCAATCTTCGAGCGAATCTACATTTTTTAAAAACCCGCGTTATGACCGTTGGCAAATCCATAAGTTGCTATAAATCTTCGATGAATCTGTGTTTTTTGGTGACGAAAACATTTTTTTCGGGTTTTTTGGGTGACGAAAACATTTTTCCATTTTTTTTGTTGCGTCTATTAAAAAAAAGTCGTTAGGACGCATCGACGAATCCACGGGTCGCTATAAATCTTCGGACGAATCTACTTTTTTTTTAAAAAAAAAGACCCGCGGTTATGACCCGTTGGCAAATCCATAAGTTGCTATAAACCTTCGATAAATTTGTGTTTTTTTGGTGACGAAAACATTGTTTCCGGGTTTTTTGGGTGCCGAAAACATTTTTTCGGGTTTTTTTGTTGCGTTTGATAAAAAAAATGGGTCGTTAGGACCCACAGGCGAATCCACGGGTCGCTATAAATCTTCGGACGAATCTACATTTTCTTTAAAAAAACTCGTAGTTATAACCCGTTGGCAAATCCATAAGTTGCTATAAACCTTCGATGAATCTGCGTTTTTTTGTGGCGAAAACATTTTTTCTGGGGAAAACGGAGAAAGGACCTGAACGTAAGAAGAAGGGACTTGTTTGTTATTTTTTTGGACATGTTGGCTATCCTGAAAAATTAGAAAAGGGCTTATTCGCGATTTGAACTTAACGGGAGGCTTTTCCGTAAAATACCGTGCCAGGGACCCAAACGCGAAGAAAAAAAATATTTTCGTCTCACAAAAAATCTCGAAGGACCTATCCGTAATTTCGAAGAAACGGATGGGCTTTTTCACAAAATCGCCAAATGACACGTGGATGGCTCGGTTGCTCTGGAAATCCTTCGGCTTTAATAGGTTAGATATTCCCCTCTCTCTCTCTATATATATACACACACACGGGGTAGCGTTAATCTTCGCGCAAGCACAGATTAGTTATTCTACACTTCAGTCGAAGAAGCGCATGCAAACCATCCCATGTACGTACGTGTGTTGACTAAGCCGATCACCCACATAGCCGACTAATAAATGTGTTTTCTAGTTTATACATGAATATGTTTTTTCTTTGATTTAACTATAACTTTTTGTTGATAGCTTCGATTCACGAATAGTTTTTACCGGTAGCTTACTAACGATGAGAGTAACACATTGATATAAGTTTTGCTGCATAAATAAGATTTTACAATCCATATACATATATTTTACTATCGGTATACATAGCTTTTACTATCATGCCAAAGAGTTCAGTAACCTATGCGGTAGTAAAATCTTACAACACATTCTATAAATTGGTAATAAAATCTCATTCATGTAGCTTTTATTAGTGAGACTTATATTATTATGTTGCTCTCGTCGTCAGTAAGCTGCTAGTAAAAACCGTTCGTGAATCGAAACTGTTAATAGAAAGTTATGGCTAAATAAAAAAACATATTCATTTACAAAATAGAAAACACATTACTAGTTTACGCTGCATGGCCGACTAGTAAATCCATTTCTTGTTTGTACATAAATAAATCTATTTTTTCTTTGATTACCTATAACTTTTTTATTCATAGCTCCGATTCATGAATAGTTTTCACCGATAGTTTACTGATGATGAGAGCAACACATTGATATAATTTTTGCTACATAAATGAGATTTTACTACCTGTATATATAGATTTTACTACCTGTATATATAGATTTTAATATCAGTATACATAGATTTACTACCCTTCTAGAGGGTTCAACAGCCTGTGTAGTGGTAAAATCTTATGACATATTTAGTAAATTGGCAGTAAAATCTTATTCATATGACGTTTATTTGCAGAACTTATATCATTATATTTCTCTCGGCATTAGTAAGCTATTGATAATAACCATTCATAAATCATAATTGTCAATAAAAAATTATGGTTAAATCAAAGAAAAAATAGAATCTAGTACGAACAAGGAAATACATTTACTAGTTGGTTTGCCACGTACTAATGGGTTTTGTCAACTGGGTAGGCCGTTACGCTGATTAGTGGGATGTATGGCTTGGTCGGAATGGGTTAATTGAGCTCAGTCGGTCTGCGTTAATTGGCTGGCATGTAGACAACACACAGCTAGCTATATATAGTATAATTATCTAGAAGATCATAGTGCCTATGCATCATGATCTAAAACAGGTATTTCCCCAACGTGTCGCATACGAGAAATTTTGATATTTTTGAAAAATTTCAAACTTTTTCACACATGATATACAGCACGTACAGGTATGCAATCTACAAAATTATATTCTTTTTTCTACATTCATTTTTCTTTCTGCCAGATAGGAATATAGAAATTTGGAAAATTGTTGAATGATATGTATTTAGTAATAATAATTAAAAGTTAGAATGATATGTATTAAAGAACGGAGGAAGTGATAGTTAGACGACTAATGATGCTCCTTAGTAGCATCCTGATAGCTAGTCTTTGTTTCAGCTATGAGGTTTAGCTAATGACGCTTTCTGACAGAGACATCACAGACAGTTTCAACCACAAACTATCTGCGATGTGTCCGAAATATATCACAGATAATTTTTATAAAAAACAATATGTGATGATGTGTCTAATATAACTCTTTTTGTAGTAGTGAAAGATATGTTGCAAGCTTAGAAACAACTTGTTGCACTTTTAGTTTTTTTTTGTTATATCGGATCAAAATTTGTTATCTTATCCTCGTCTACAAACCGACCAAGCCTACACCACACAGCTAGGATGAATTACTATTTTCCTTTAGAACGTACAACCACACAAAGGGAGGTCGTAGGCAGAGATTAATATATACTCTCCCAATTTTCTTATGTGGAAAGTTGAGGTCTTGTGTTGCTGTATGTGCAAATGGAAGTGGCGTGAGTTGAGGGTGTTTGTTACATATAGATTAAATACTATTCCCTTCTGGTATAAATAGATGTTATTTTGGACATCGATACGGTCTCCAAAACACAGTTTTCACCGCTAGTTTTTATTATAATATATTTGTCAAACTCAATAAAATTATAATATTATGAAAGTACTTTTTGAGAGCTGAATGCCAGAATCCATTGCTAATATAGCTTTTCAAGCATTCTACGTCGTCGATTTGAAAACAGAGGATTCCCACATTGAATTTGGTAGCAAAACACACACACAGGTCAGCGGTGAATCTATGAAAAAGGTCGTTGGGATCATTATATACTTGTAACACTAATATGTAGCTTTTAATAAGTTAGTCATATGCTTATATATTAAAAGGGGTTATATGGGATAAGCTAGAGAGCGCTGTTGTCATGCATGATGTTGCTTTCAGTTCAGTTGTGGATTCTATGACTAATACCTTTCGAATTCCCATTTACAGTGGGGACGATTGAAATCCAAAGTTGGTGAGACGTACTGTACCATTTCCTTTTTTTCCTTCATGTTCCCATTTATAAAGAGGTAGACTTCAGTTTCTCCGTGTGCTTGTAGGTTCGCCGGGTCATTGTAATAATTACCTCGCCTTCGTTCTCATTGCACACTCGAAGCTCGTTGTTCGAAAAAAGAAAAAAAAATAGAGGCCCAGTGAAGCTCTGATACGGAAGATGTCGAGGGGACCTTCCCTTCTCCTGACCCTGTGGCTGATCCTGCTGATGCTCCTTCTCGTCGGCAGCATCTTCTGTCCTTCCGTGACAGCGTATCGTCCAGTTCAGGCGCCTCCCCGTGGAGACACTGGAGAGCCTTATTACGGCCGCGGTTGCTGTAAGTATGGCTCATCTGTGCTGAAATATAATTCCATCTATATTATATGTAAGCAAATGTTCAGTTCGTTTATATTTAAACAAGGAAAAATTGGTTTGGTAACACCGATAGATGTGCACTTTAGGATAATACCACCAAAATGTACTAGTTCAGTTTAAAACCATTTATTTCAGTATAGCTGTGATACCAAATGCTTTTGTTTATTGATTTCTCCTTCGTTACATTGGGAGCAAAGATATGCCGCAAAGCTTAGGCACTACTTATTGCACTTCTAGGATTTTTTGTTGGACCGGATTGAATTTGTTCTCTCACCGACCAACCATACACACCATCTCCATTCTCACATCCCAGCGTCTCCTCCTCCCGGTATCATCCTCGCCGGATAACTAGTTTGGAAGAGCTGGATTTGACGTTGGGTAGATAATCAGACTTCTGGTTAACAAAATAGCAAGTTGCACATTTGAAATCGCTGAAATTAGTAACTGAACTCTTTCAAGCTAGGATGAATTACTATTTTCCTTTGCAACGTAGAACCACACAAAGGGAGGTCGTAAGTCGAGATTAATATACCCACTCTCACAATTTTCTTATGTGCCAAGTTGAGGTCCTGTGCTCTGGTGTATGTGCAAATGGATGTGGCGTGTGTCAAGGGTGAAAATAGATTAAATACTAACCACTTGTAATTACTGATTAGTAGTCTTTAAAAACGGTAAAAAAATTATATTAAGGGCTTGATTTGAAGCCACCCCTAGTTAGCTACTAACAGTCGCTTTTGGATCCATGTGCAGGCAAATATCCCAGCTGTACTGGTGTTTGCACTCCGATACATCCTCCACGACCGGAATCTCTCCGTGGTGCCCCATGAAATGAAGCGGAATCATGTGCATCATCTTCCGCTAGGTTAAGTGATATCGCACTGGTTGTTCTCTAAATTGTCCTGCAGGCTCTTGGTCTTGGGAGATGTTTGTCTCCAATTAATAAGAAACTAGTCGAATTTGCTGGCAACTACAAAGCTCAATATTGTAATAAAATTCCTTGTAAGTTGAAAAATAGAGTATTTCTTATACAATTGAAACAGCTTTAATATATATTTAATCAGTATCTGCCATTACAAGCTGGACCCACCAAAATATACAATGCAGATTTTCTCTCTTTTTTTCTCTGATTAATAAATGAATTTCTAGCCTCCTAGAGAAAACATGCATATATGCTTTTTTTAACCTTATTTAATAATATAATAGATTGCCAAGCATTATGCATATACCATTTTTTTGCTAAAATATGTAATCGTATATCTGTATGTGTCTCCTTTGCCAAAATTTGCAGTTCTAGACTACAGATTTTTTGTCCCCAAAGTTTTATGATTCTCTGTGTTTGGTTGCTTGTACCAAGTGGTATATATATTCATCATTCAAGAAAAAAGTCATCCACGTGTTTGGTTTCTGGACCTAAACCATCCCATCTGAAATGGTGAGATACAAATTAAAGAAATATTCTCTCTAGATGTTGCATCATTTCATTAAGCAAAATCAATTAGAATCACATGCACTACTCTGATCGCCTCATCAGCATGACCCCCATCATCGCGGGTAGGTCCGAGCCAGAAGGATAATATCATCACTGCGGTTCCAAATTCAACCGTAGGATAATATTATCACCGCCGGTTCAAACTTCAATCGGCGTGATAAGATTAGTTTCAATTTCTCGCATGAGCAATGGAGGTAATATCATTGCGGTTTAATAGAGAACCGCAATGATAAGAAGATATTATTGCCGGTTTACATGTAGAACCGTAGTGATTTATTATTGCGGTTCTATAGTAAAACCGGCGTGATAAGACCATTTTCACTGCCGGTTTTACTATAGAACCCAAGGATATTATCGTTCCCAAAGATAGTTGATGCATGTAACATAATAAATATTGTAATTTATCTCGCATGTAACATATGAAAGCATAATTAGTTAAAAAACAGAGCATATGAAAGCATAATTAGTTAAAAAACGAGAATATATGAAAGCAAATTTGTAATTTGCGGGATATGTATTAATTAAAATAACATTTACAAAGCATATTTTGTTCAAGATTACATATTTAGTTCTAATTATTAGTCTAATGGCGCTGAAGCCCTATATCCAAAACTCGCCGTCGCCGCGTCATCTTCCTCCTCCTCCTCCTCCTCCTCGTCGCGGAGCTGCCGCTTGATGTGCGGCGGTGCTAAATCCTCCTTCTCATCCGAATCCGATTCGGTGGCGGAGTTGGTCTTGCCCCAACGCCGATTCCTCGCCGCCGTCCTTGTCGTCGTCATCATTGTCGTCGTCCTCCTCCTCCTTTGCCTCCTCTTCCTCCTCCTCCGCCTCCACCTCCTCCTCCTTCTCCTCCTCCTTCAGATGCGACGGATCGGTGGGGCTCACCAACACGCACGCTTCTTAGGGGTGCCATTGTTGCAACAAAAGTGGATTGTGTGGGCCGCAACAAGAGTGGATTGTGGATTGTGACAAGAGTGGATTGGATGCAACAATCTTGGCATTATATAGAGGAGAATGGGAAGGGCAACAGATTGGCGAGAGAATGTGAAGCGCAACGGTTGGCGCGGCAGAGAACGAACAGCAAGCGACGGTTGGTTTGGCGAGGAGTTGAACTTCGAGTATCACTCGCGGTTTGTATTACCAACCGGTGATAATCGACTATCACCTGCCGGTTAATACCTATAGCCGGCAGTGATATATTACTGCCGGTTTAATTTATAGCCGGCAGTGATATTTAAATTTTACTGCCGGTTCGTATATTCAACCGGCAGTGATATGTATTTTCCCGCGCAACGCAATTTTCCCCGCGTAGTATGACCTTATCACTGCCGGTTCTGCACAGAACCGGCAGTGATAAGGTATTTTCCCGCGTAATATGACCTTATCATTGCTTGCGGTTGTTGCAGAGCGGCAGATGATAAGCTATTTATATAGCGATCTTCACCGACCGACGATTTCCTACGAGCGTAGAGAGGAGCTCTTTGCTCGGGTGTATTTTTCCTGGAGAGGTGCTGCCGAAATTTGGTGTCAGTATTTTGTTCATATTTTTCATCGAATCGACATCTTCTCCGACGGAGCAAATCAAAGAGGAGCTGTATTATCTTGGGGAGTTGCTGCTGAAAAATTGTATTAATTAAAATTTTTCGAGGTTACTGACTTGATGTATGTTATATATGTCGTAAAATTTTACTTTACGGAGTGCTATAGATGTTGATAATTGCTGATTGTACGGTGTGAACAGTTTATGTCGGTACTGCTCAAATTAAGATCTAGCTAAATTATTGAATAGATTATAATTCACTGCCGATTTTTAATAGTAAAGGATTGCTAGATGATCAATTATAAATAGTGAGAATTGCTAGTTGAATATTTAAATAATGGGAAATGGTAGATGGATTTTGCAATAATGCAAGTTGGAACATAAATAATTATTTAGAAATATATCCTTATATTCAATTATATGCTTGTTAATTTGTTGTAGATTAATTTAATTTAATAGCTAGCGCTACATAACAAAATGAAATGAAGAAATCTTCTAAATAAGTAAAAAATGCTAGATGGATATTTAAATAGTGAAAAAGGTTTGATGTATTATATAGGCAAAATTGCTAGATGTATTTGTAAAACTAATCATTTACAATTATATATTGTTATTTGCAGTAAATTCATATCCATTTTAGTGATGTAGTGGATGTTTAAGTAATAAAAATTGCTAGTGGAAGAATTGGAAGACTCAAATTGAATAAGACCTATGTGAAGAAGAATGTCACGCCAATTTTAACATGTTTCCAAAGATAAGAGAATTTTGGAAGGACTTTGTGGAGTATAGGAATTTTGAAGAAGCCTGCATAAAGGAGTCGAAGAACAAGGCAAACGCGATAAGAATATCCACCCTCACACACTAGGCTTTGGTGGCTACGTGAAGAAAATACTGCGTGGGATAGGCGCGAACAAGAGCTAACCTCAAGGGCGCATTCCGCGACGGCCGAAGTTCATTGCATCATCAAAGCATCGTTGCTTGGGAGGGGGACTTTATCTCGAAGATGGCAGCTTGAGCTTCAGAGCGATAGAGCCCGGAGGTGTCCGAAAATATCGATGCTCACGTGGAGTCTTCCAAGGGCTTTTCATCCCACGGAGGAGAATGATGAGCCGATCGCTGCCCTGGGTAACAGAGAGCATCTGGCGCACCCGAGGAGTTGGTTTGGTGCCGTGGAAAGAAGGCTTCCCGGATGACGCTTATGTACAAGCGGCGAAAAAGAATAGGAGAATATGAACCGCAAAGTCAAATACAAGATGTCGTGGTCAAGAGCGTTAGAGGAAGAGAGTGAAGTCGATCAAGTTGTGGAGCAAGCAAGTAAAGAAAGCTCAAACCACGACCGCCACTCGATGATGACCCTCCAAACCTCACCACGGTGTTCTTAAGAGCAGCAACAAGGCCCACAACGATTCCGGAGAGCATCGACTCCATTTTCCAAAGGATGACATCACGTAACCGACACTGCGGTAAGCTGTGATTTGTCCGCGACATGGCATTACCATCAAGGTGGCTGATGGCGTGGCTTGGCCATGTGCCTCCTCGCAGGTTCTCTGACCGCCGCCTAATACACTGGGATTCTCCAGGTCGAAGTAAGACAAGTAGTCCGACAATATCGCAAAATGGAGGTAGAGATTCTGGCGAGGACTAAAAACAAACTTGGAGAAAACGTGCATGGCTTCCTCGTGGTGCAAGAGCTTGATTATGTTCGCTCGGACGATGAGGCCGATAACGACGACGATGATGATGAGTCAGACTTCCACACGCAGACCTATCGCCACGAAAAGTGCAACTCCTCATGCGGCACCAATTAGGACAAGTCCAACTCCTCCCAAGCACCATCCACAAAAGGATCAACTCCTCCGCCGCACCACCAGAAAAGTCCAAGTCCTCCGCCGGCACCATCGAGAAAAAGTCCAACTCCTCCTCCCAAGACCACCAAGAAGGTCCAACTCCTCACCGCACATAAGAAGAGTGAACATCGGCACCATCTCGAAGTCCGCGATCGCCTTGTACCAAATCTCGGTCATCTGTGAAGGCAACATGCCTCGTAAGAAATTACTACCGATATGATCAAGAAGAACGCAAAGAGCAAACGAAGGCGAGGTAACATCTCACTTCCAAAAGGTGCCATCACCCGAGAAGACTAAAGTCGATGCTAATGCGCAGGAGTTTTTCTTGAGTATGGCAAAAGCCAAAGAGACAGGTATGGCTTCAACCTTCGAAATGTCGGACTACGAAGCATATCCGTAAAGCAAAACTTGAAGATGGCTAGTGCCGAGGCGCCGATGTCGCAAGCTCAAAAGATCTTCTTGAACAACGCCGTAATTACGACCCAGGTCTAAGCCGAAGTACATTAAGGGCAAACCGATGGCTCCCCAAAAGATTTAGAGAACCTAACAACAAAATTGGTAGCGGCCCATCAAGATACATGCAGCGATTGCCAAGAGGGTATGTGGGCGATCCCAAAGGAAATACAAAGATTCGGATTTTCACAATGGGGATGGCATGTTCAGTTAGAGTTCTCGCTAATTGTATATGTTGTATCGGCGTGATGCTCTGACGCCGTCCTTCGTCGACTCGTGGACTTTGTAAGTCTCTAATTATATTATTGTATATTCTTGTACCGCTCAAGCTGTATGTCTAACTTCTTTTTTACATATGTAGAATGGAGACAGTTATGTGCAAAAATAAGGATGAAGCTTTAGGATTTCTCGATCCGGGCTTGTTAACGAGAAACTCATCCGTGATGACCCAAAGTTTGTTGAAGACTATTTATTTAGGACTTTCTTCAAGCCGAGAAAGAAAACCTCCGTGCTTGTACCCTATAACTTTCAAAGACGATACCCTACTTCTAATATTGTTTTACTATTTTTGCGTGACACGGTGTGGGACTAATAGGTTGTGTTAACATATATGTCTAGTTATCATCGGGTCCTCCTCACATCGAAGTTAGAAGCTAGCGTGGTTTATGTCTTGGACTCGTGGAGAAAAGAACTTCGTGAGTATGAACATAATTTTTGGAAGATGATGAACAGTAAACTCGATCGCTATGCTATTGCTCTAGTAATATTTTATTCTATTGTATTTAAGGTTAATTACTATTTAAAATCATTCACAGGCAAGATTCACACGGTATTGCAAGAAAGGTGGTCCGTGATCTTCCCTACAGACAACGCTCAAAGTAATAACAGACTTTCCATGCATGAGACAGACCAGGAAATAGTTTATAAAGATACTACGTATGTACAAATTTACATGCAATTGTCACTTAAGACTATCGGCTATAACGAAGACATGGTATATAATTACACATTCATGCCTACTTTTCTTTCATTTAACATCTATCATCATTAATTAAATTTCTTTTCTTCAATAACAAATACTCCAAGCCGAGAACCAATCAGCCATCGTCGAAAGAAATTTTAGCAATTCAAGAGCATATATCGATTCATTGACTAACATGTCATCGATCCAAAGGGCGAGTTCCACGACGGAAGCTTCGATCTAAAGTGAACGAGATGTACTCACACTACATTTGTGAACAGACTATTAATTGTAAAAACTAAATATTGTGATGCTTTAATATATTTTAATTATGATCTAACGACGCTTCATATACTATATATTTGAAGGCAACATATCATGTGCACACAGGCCTCCCGTGTACACATCGTGCACACCAACTAATAAAAGTCATGAATGAATTTAGATGTATTATAGATTATTTCTACCTATGTATAAAATGCGAGTTCAATTAATACATATGAGGACTTACAAAACTCTTTTTGTAAGTCCTCATATGTATTGAATTTGAACCCTAATTTTATACATAGGTAGAGTAATCTATGAAGTACATCTACAAATTTTTTCGTAATCTTGGTTGTCACCGCCGTTTGTTTCAGGAACCGGCAAAGGATGTACACAGATCACCGCCGGTTCGTCAGATAAGCCGGGCAGATATACATATATCACCGCCGGATTCTAGGTTGAACCGCAGAGATAGTTGAGTATCATCGCCGGATGCTAGTGTAAACCGGCAGAGATAATCTAATATCATCGCCGTTGTTATAATGAACCGGCAAAGTGATATCTATTATCACCGCTGCCACCGGCAGTGATAACCCCGAGTATCACTGCCGACCAATGACTGCCGGCGCCCATAACCGGCAGTAATGGCGTGGACGAACCGGCAGTGATGACCTATTCTGTAGTAGTGATGGTACAAGATCATCCTATCTAATCGAGCCTTGTGGCACCAACCTAACACAAGGGACTCCACTCCTAAGCCCACTTCACGACTACTAATACGTGCCAATACCACCTGTTGGGCTGTCGTCACCGGCCGATGGCGTCCTACTGATATTGCTAGTGTGCGTCGCCTATGCTATGCATGCATGCATCTTGGTCTCCATCGAGTCATCGTTCATGAACACATCATGCTAGTATGTCTTTGACCGCCCATCATGACCTATCACGAGTCACAACCAGCGGCACAGTTGCTTCGCCTCCACTAATTTGTTGATGAATGGTGTGACGATTGCCAGCAGTTGTAAGAGCACTACTACCGAACATGTGATTACTGCCGGGTCAACATCGGCATCACTGTCGGATGTGGACTCGGCACAACCTAAGTGGCAGTGATAGTCGAGGACTATCACTGCCGGATGTAAACCGGCAGTGATAATCACTATCAGTGCCGGTTTATAATTAAGAACCGGCAGTGATAATAAATATCCACTACTACAAAACAGCACATAGGTGACGCCCTATTTGTGGCGAAATTATTTCGAACCGTCACAAATACATGTATCGATGGCGGTTCTTTTGTGAAATTGGCGGGAGGACCATTTGTATGTTTCATCCAAAAACCGCCATCGATAATACATTATCTCGTGACGGTTTATATTTGAAACCGCCATCGATAACGCCAGGACTATTTGTATGTTGGTAGATGGAACCGCCACAGATAATAATTATTCTGTGGCGGTTTGGTTTACAACCGCCACTAATATAATTATCTGTGGCGGTTTTAATTTAAAACCGCCACAAATAATGTTTTCTATATAAAGCCACCGCCGCCATCGTTGGTCATCTTCCTCCTCTCACGCCTAGAGAAGAAAAGTTAGCTTTTTCATTTCAGATTTTGTTTGGGCAAGATCTTGTGCTTCTACTTCCTAGAATTGTTCCAAGGTGTGTAAAATATGTCTCTCTCTTCATTTGTACTTTAAAATTGCCATTAATGGTTTATTCCTAGCTTAATTAAGGTTTAGATGCAAGGTCTACATTTAGTTTGTTTTTTATTTACCTAGCAATTTGTAGATGATGAATTTATTACCTTGTTGTATTAGATTAAGTTGTCTACCTTGTTTAGATGATGAATGTTTTGTGAAGCATATATCAAATTTATGTATTTACGATTATTGGATATTAATGAAAAATAAATTATAGTTAATATGATAGATGGGTGATCATGATGTTAATTGCTATGCATTTTGAGATGAGGAAATTTATTATATTGCTCTTCCAAGGATATGTATAAAAATTACGAGTTAATATTTTTTCTTAGTTACCATTAATTTTTTTCGATTAGAGCGTGTATATACATCTTGCTTCATTAGTGGGTATTGTTAGTGAATTTTATGAAGCATATAAACCCAATTTATGTAATTAAGATTGTTGTATGTGAATGATAAATAAATTTTACTTAATATGGTAGTCGGGTGATCATGAAATTTTGAGGTGAGGAATTTATTATGTTGATCTTCCTGAGGATATATATATATAATTTTGGTTACGTATGAGTATATATTAAAATTAATTAATTAAGTTTGCAACATTTACTTAGTATTAATGTTGTCCCGTTAGTGCATATTGTTGAATATTCAATAACAATTTATTTAATTAAGATTTTTGGATATTAATAAATTGCTTAAATTAATGAACTGTAGATGGACCGAGATGGATGTACGATCACGAACCGCTGCAGCCAAGAATATATCGACGGTATATCTTTTTCTAAGGCAGCCGAGGAGAACAAATTGCAAAAGAAGACGGAGTACATACACCGTCCATGCATTGATTGCAAGAATGAGAAGATGTTTTCAACAAAAACCATATCCATTTGCACTTGATCCGGAGGGGTTTTGTACCTGGCTATACAAGTTGGACAAGGCACGGTGAAGAGGAGATCATACTTGAACGTGATAACGTCGACGACGACGGAGCCGGCAATGTGGCAGCTGACATCAGTTATGGATCCGATGAGGATAGGTTGGTCGCCGATGACGACATTAACTGCTCAAATGTTGCGCGATGCGTAAGAGAACTACACTAGTCAAAGAGAGTTTAATCAATTCACGGGTTTGATGGAGGATTCGGAGAAACCTTTGTTCCCGGGTTGTAAGGAGGAATACACAAAGTTGCACACGGTGCTCTCGCTACTGAAATTGAAGGCAGCCAATGGTTGGTCCGACAAGAGTTTCACGGCGTTGTTACATCTCTTAGCGGACATACTGACTGAAGGAAACGTGTTGCCTAAAACCACGATCTAGCTAAGAAGGTTGTATGTCCCTTGGGATTGGAAGTAGAAAGAATACATGCTTGTCCAAACGATCAGATACTCTATCGCAAAGACTATGCGCATATTCATGTATGTCCCGCAGCAAAGCGCCGCGATATAAGCTGTAGGGCGATGACAAATAAGCTTATCGACGTGAAGAAAGGAGCTCCCGCAAAAGTGGTGTGGTATTTGCCAAGAATACCTCGCTTGAAGCGTTTATTTGGAAACAAAAAGCACGCCAAATTGATGCGATGGCACTCGAAGACCGTAAGAGGGATGGAAAATCGAGACACCCTACCGATTCTCGCCCAAAGGAGAACCATCGATAGACTCTTCAGGAGAACTTCGAAATGAACGAGGAATGTAAGGTTTGGCTTGAGTACGGATGGAATGAATCCTTTCGGTAACATGAGCAAAGATTCATAGCACTTGGCCCGTGACTCGGTATATACAACCTTCCACCCGGTTGTGTATGAAGCGAAAGTACATTATGATGTCCTCGCTTATCCAAGGGCCGAGACAACCTGGCAACGATATTGATGTATACCTAGAACCATTGGTGGAAGATCTTGTGATATTGTGGAACGAAGGTGTGTGTATGGGACGAGTACAAACGAGAGTACTTCACTCACGCCGCATTGTTGTTCTCGCACCATCAATGATTTTCCGCTTGGTAACCTGTCCGTAGCATTATAAAGGAGCTAAAGCATGCCCCCAAAGGCATGGATGAAACCGCTAGTGTGTGGCTCAACAACTCGAGGAAAATAAGGTACATGCGTCAACCGGAGGTTCCTTCGCAGAATCATCCGCATCGCAATATGAAGAAACAATTCGACGGGACAAAGGAGGACGGTTTAGCTCCAAGGCGTCTTCGTGGGGAAGAGGTGTATGATATGGTTAGGGATCTTAATGTTGTACTTTCGGAAAGGGAGTATCGGTAATACATCGCGTCCGTGCATCGAGAAAACACGCGGAAGAAGAGATCCATCTTTTGGGACTTACCCCACCGAAGGACTTGAAGTTCGACATCGTGATCGACGCCATGCATGTAGAGAAGAATGTATGTGACAAATGGTTGGTCTTTTTACCGAATATTCCTAGCAAAACAAAGGATGGATCAAGGCACGAAGGGATCTCGAAGACATGAAGATCGAGCCGAGCTACATCCTCAAGACATCGAAAGGCCGGCTTTACCTTCCCAAATTTTGCTACACTTTGAGTAAGAAAGAGAAAATGTAACTCGCAAGTGCTCGTGATAGTGTGAAAGTTCCGTCCGGCATTCCGCAAACATCAAGAAACCGTATCGGCGAAAGATTTGAAGTTAATCGCATGAAGTCTCATGATTGTCATGTGATGATGACACAAATGCTCCTGTTGTAATTAGAGGTGTTTTGTTCGACAAGGTCCGAGAGGCAATCACGAGGTTGTGTTCCTTCTTCAACACGATTTCACGTAGGTCATCGATCCCGCTGGACTTTACGAACTTCAGCCGATGTGGTAAAGACTCGTGCGGCTACCGGAGATGTATTTTCCCCATCATTTTTGATATCATGGTTCATCTCATTGTTCACCTTGTCAATGAGATAAATATTTATGCCCTCAGACATCGCATCGATGTACCCATTGAAAGGTATATGGGTGTTCTCAAGAAATATGTACGTGAATCGATCTCGTAGGAAGGCTCAATTGTAGAAGGTTATGCAACCGAGGAGGTTATTGAGTTCTGTGGTCGATTACATGGAGGAGGTCGAACGGTAGGAGTGCTCAGTATCTCGCCATGAGGGTAGGCTAGGTGGGAAAGGTGTAATAGGAAAGAAATCTACAAATTCCTACGATAATATTTTGTTCGAACAAGCCCATTTCACAAAGATTACCAAATACTTGAGGTGTGCCCGTATATGGACATACACAAGGGTAAGCTAAGGAGGAAAACCGAGGAAAGTCGAGATTTGGATAACAAAAGAGCACAATCGCTTGTTCACTCATTGGTTCAGAGAGCACATGTGCCGTGAAGAAACGAAAGTGTTACATTGAGGTGGTTGGCAAAAGGGCCTTCGTGTACAATCACGACATGGCAAGGATATGACATCAATGGATATACATTTTACACGAGAGCTCGGGATAACAAGAGCACTTACCAAATAAGTGGTGTCCGTGATAGATGCCTCACGACAACACAAAAAGACGTAAGAGCATCTACTACGGGTTCATAGAGGAGATTTGGGAGCCGGACTATCGTGATTTTCAAGATCCGGTGTTTCGATGTCATTGGGTACGACTCCCGAATGGTGTGAAGGTGGACAAGTACGGCTTTACTCATCGTGGACATCGAACATGTCGGATCTGAGATCGAACCATTCGTACTTGCGAATCAAGTAGCACAAGTATTCTACATAATCGAACTAAGAGATAAGAAGCGCCACGTAGTTACGCAAGGAAAAGAAGGATCGTTGGAGTTGAGAATGTCGTGGATGAGGAAGAGTACAACCAGCTTGATGAGTTGCCTCCTTTCGCAGCGACAAAGATCGAGCCCGAGGAAGAAACCACTCAAGAAGTTACCTATCATCGCGATGATCACAACGAAGGCCAAATTGTGAAAGAAAATAATTATTAGGAGTAATGGCAACATGTCGCCATTTATATGGAGTAATGGAAATGTGATGTAAGAAATGTACATTTCTGTCGAATTAATAGGAAATAAATATGCATGATTTTGATGAGAAAACTTCGAAACTTCAAAGTCTCGACTAGGCGATGATGGAGTCTTGTTCAATTGAATTCAGGTTTCTATGGCTACTGAGGAAATGCAAGTTGTGCCGCCGGGCCAAAAACTCGTGTTCTTCTGTTCATCTTCACAAGTGTGTGTGTTCCATGAGAGAGAGCAATGTCGAGTTCTCTCCAGGAAGTGCCTAGGCCTACAATTGGTATCAGAGCCTAGGCAGCCCAGGTGGTTCCTAGATAATCTCGGCCCGATGTGTGAGGGGGAGATTGTTGGAAATAGTCCCACATCGGTTGTGGAGAGGGCTTTAGCGTGGTTTATAAGGGTGAGGGAGCACCCCCTCATTAAGCTAGCTTTTTGGGGGGAGATGGCCCAAAAGACCTTGGTTCATTGCTACTGTTGGGCTCATGAGTGTACTGCAGTCCAACGACCTAGGGCCCGGACGCGCTAGGTGTGGCAGTCCGACTAACATGCCTATAAGAAAATAGTACCTCATTAAGCCTTTTTTTTCTTTGCATCTTGATATTATATAGGACACATCTTGGATATATTGTGTTCTAACTATTTCCTAGGGTTCATATATACTTTCCTGTATGTGATGCCTCTTTCTTATTCCAAGAGTAGTCACTCCATGTACCATATCTCACAATATTGGGGTATTTCGTGTAATAAAGGATATATATGTAGTATGTGGTATGTATGTTGTTATGCATGCTTCTGGAGTTTATTATGGTTGTCATCGTATCTATAGTGGGAGGGAGTATACATGGCGGTTAAGAACAATAACTGTCACAGATAAACGTTATCTGTGGCGGTTAAGAACAATAACCGCCACAGATAAGCGTTTATCCGTGATTATTATTGTTCTTAACCGCCACGATACTCCTCTACATATAGCTCATACGCATACTGACTTCGCAGAATTTCGCTTCGCCTCTGGTTCTAGCTCCGCCGCCACTCCAAGTGCCCTCCACTCTTGTGCCCTAGCTCCGCCGCCGCTCCACTCCTCAAGATCCGCAGCTGCCGCAGCTGCCGCAAGACGGGTTGCAACCACGGGCGCCGCCCCCCTCCAGCGACCGGCCGTCTGTCTGCGCCGCCCACCAGCGGCCAAGCCACCGGCGTCGTCCCCTTCAACGCCCTCCCACACTGGCGCCGTCCCGTGCCCTCCCCACCGGCGCTGCCCCTTCAACGCCCCCACACGGCGCGCCCCTTCAACCCTACCCAGGTAAGCTACCCAACGCCTTCCAACTAGTTCCAACACAGCAAAAAAATGCAGGTTTTTACCTGTCAACGAGTTGTCAGCATAGATGCACAAACTTTTATTACCTTTTGTTTGTATGGTTCTTAGCTGCTATTCTGAACCCTTTTTTTTATCGTAGCTGTCATCTCGAAATGCGTAGGAATTTTGATTTTGAGGCGCCAAATGCATAGGGGTTAGTTTGGATTAATCAGTCGTTTGTGTTTCACTGAGTTCTGTGTCCAGTCAAACGAAACTTTTTTTTTTGGCGTGAAGAACACATTGGAATTTTTACTGAACACAACACAGAATGCTGATAACTAGCTAGCTACGTGCGCTGTGCAATCGTGAAAAGAAAACATTGTGTCATGAGTAGCGTCCTATCCAGTTTTTTCCAACCAATTCTCCATTTGTGTGATCTAGAGTTCACAAAACACAGAAAAGTTTACAGTACACCCATACTAACACGAACCACTGATTTTGTGTGATCCAATGGCTTATATCTTCTATCGCATCTCATTAAGTAAATAATAGAGTTGATCGTTTTAAAGTTGATCGTTTCTTACAACATGTCTGACAATATGAATCCAAGCCTCACACGTGAGTGACACTATGGATCCAAGCCCATAAGAATCATTGCTTGACAGACGTGAGTGACCCTAAATTTGAGAGCAAATCATTCATATCTCCTCTCTATGTTGCTAAGCATTATTTTGTCTATGTTGCTTGAGTTGTTTTGATGGAAGCAAAGGAATACACTCATAATCAACCTGCTTAGCTTGTACTATTTCAATTCTAGACTGTGGGGCAACCCGACATCTGAATTTTTATCATGCTTGTGTTTTATCAACTTCACATGAAAGTTGATTACTGTTAGGAGAGTTTTTACATATAAAACAAATGTTGAAGCTTTCACAACTGTATCTTTTGACTCGCTGGTAGTCAATTCATTACCTTTAAAGCATAGCAAACTAATGCAAGTCGAGTGTTGGTACGAAAGAAATCAACTCGACATTATGTTTCTAATAGCCGGACTCTTTCTCGCAATCTGCATTTCCATGGTCCAAATGAAAAGTGCATGTAAAAATGTAATTTTTGTATTTACTTAGAGTTAGTTTGGTATTACATTGACATTGAACTTATGTTTAGAGGGCTAATCAATCATGGAAGGACTTAAGCATATCATTCATTTTGTATGTGCACCCGCAATCATGAAAACTAAAGTGTACTTTCGGGCCAATGGTCAGGTGCACTGTTAAATGACAATGGTCAGGGTGAGATTACCTTACCCGAGACTCGAGAGCAGAGCTGATTGCTGACGGTCTTGTGGTGGTGAATATATAAAGGAAGTGTTGTTCCCTCTGTGAGTATTTCATATTACTTCTCTTGTTGCCTGTGGGTCTGAGAAAGGGGTGGCTCTGTGATGATATTGGGTTAGATGATTATGATGATTAATTTTACAAGTTAGGCCTTGAACTAATAGTCCCGCATGCTAGAGATTCTTGGTTCTTTCTCTATTTTGCTATAGTCGACATTATTTGATATCCGCAAGTTGTTGTCTGCGTGGCCATTTGATATCTCGCAACATGAAATTTTACATTGGAAAAGTTGGAGAGGAAGAACATCCACTCTTAATAACACCACTAGATTTAAAAGAAAATAATATTATTTTAAAAAATTCCCAAGAAAGGTAAGCAAAATCATAAATTTCTTCCCCGATCATGCCATTGTTAGTACATCGGTTAGTACATGGACTCGAAATGAGCCATGGAGGGCACTTTAAGGATCTAATATAGTCCCGGTTAGTACATCTTCTATCTTACTCCTCGCTTAGTACATATTTTCCTCGAAGTGCTAATTCAATATGATACACTTAGTTATTCTATCGTTAGTACATATTTTCTTTCCCTCTCTGAAATATCTCCTTTCTATTGAGTAGTTCTAATGGAGCCCAGGCCCGAGCCTATAATGGAGGAGAGCCCGAGCAGTACCTTACCCTCCACCCAACCACCGGTAGCCGAGGCCTCCACCGCTGTTCCCGGCCTCACCGCTGTTCCCGAGGCCTCCACTTCTGCTTGCAACACGCCGAGGACGAGGGAAGAATAAGAAGCTCAAGGCCGGTACACCATCACGGAGGTCTCAGATACTGGGTCCCCTGTTGCACCGAAAAAGGCAGCAGCAAAATACAGGTCAACATGCGGGTACATCGTAAGGGAGAAAGTGCCAATCACCTATTTGGATTGGCATAAAGTGCCCCGAGCCACCAAAGAGGATCTGTGGACAGAGCTCAAAGGAACCTTCGCATTCCCCGAAGGAGTCGAAGAAGTCGTGCGTCGCGATGCATTGATGACCATGGATGCGGCGTGGAGAAACTTCAAGGCGAGGCTGAACGTAAATTATGTGAAGCAAAACCGGTCACCGTCGAGACTACCCAAGATTACTGACCATCTTGGGATGAGTTCGTATGGCGATGAAGCAATCAGCAGACAAGGAAGTCTAGTGAGGACCACATTAGCATCGCGAAGAAGGAATACTCACCCCACCAGACTTGGCACGAGTGGGTACAGGTAAAATTGCTCAATGGGACAGCAGAATTACAAGTGATCCAACAGATCGGCACAAGTCCCTTGGTCGGACTACAGATCGAGTGAAGCACTACGTGCTAGCGAGGGCGCATCTCTTGTCTCTCTTGGAGTTTATCATTCAAGAGCGGCGAAGACGAAGCAAAGGGCGCAAAGAGTTCATCGCTTGTACGCCGATCCACCCAAGGATCCTTCCACCCAAACAGGAGAAAGACGAGCTATCGGCCCTCGAAACAAAGAGCACCCGGTCGAACACGAGGCGTCGGTCAAGGTTCCATGGAAGATGGGATTCCCGAGCACGAAGACTCTTATAGGAGTCGGAAAAGAGCTAAAGAAGAGCGAGTCAGCAGAAATGGAAAGTATGAAGGAAAGGGTTCTGCGAGAATTACAACCCACCATTCACGAACAAGTTCAACGACAAGTACAAGAAGCCTTGAGCCGACGCAGTCGAAAACGCCTTCTCGGCCCTCTGCTGTGTCGTCGCGGAGTTAGCTGCGGGTCCACGCCAAAGACAAGCGGACCTAAACCATTATCCCGTGGGCGACATACATGACCCCACACCGTCACCAACGTGCGTGATGAACATCTTTCTACAGCCGCCTCTGAGGGTAGCTTATCCGTGCCAACAAGGGGTGTCTGCACAATGCCCCGATAGCGCCAGTTATGCAAAGGTCCGGTGGACACGGTAGTTGCACGCTTTGTCGATATCGGGCTAGAAAACCCGCCAATGACGAGATAACAACTCGAGGTGCCGCCCACTCATTCATCCAGTGGCGCAAGCGTGACATCATCTTGGACCATGCAGTGGCACCCTCTCCTGACATCGTCTTGGATCATGCATCGCCACCTCTCTGATCTTGCAATCACAGATCACTACCAAAGACCGAGAGTGAAATGGTGAAGAAGCAAGATGAGGTAGAAAAGAAATCCATTGAGGGCCCCATAAATATGGCCCCTGTTAGTACTCCAACGCAGAAACCTGTAACACCTGGTACTTCAAAGGACAAACCTACAACCCCTGATCCCAAAAAATGGCACATTAGACAGGCCGTATCAGCTAGATCAGGGGAAGCCAGGACCGAGTATGATGTCGTCCGTGAAAAAAGTAAGGGCAAGGGGAAGTCTGATGAACAAGAAAATCAACCAAGATTGAAATTCGAGGTTGGGAAGCCCTTAGTCACCGATTCGAAGTTAAACAGTCTAACACCCATGATGCAAATGACTACATGCATGGTACATGGAGCGATCCAACCAAGACGTACTCCCGAAGGTGATCACTGCAGTGTTCCGTGAGGAACATTTTCACCACGAGGGCTATGGCTACTTCTTAATAGAATTCGATAACATGCACAACTTGTTCTATCATGACGCCCTCGACATATGTTTTTTGAGATGCTGGACACTGTAAGTGTCTAATATATCAATCTTGGTCTACATTCACGTAATACCGATAAATGTCATGTCTAACTATTTCGTTATATAGATACGAGATTCAAGAACTACGAAGAACCAAGGGGCGATTGGATTCCTCGACCGGGAGCGGTTTGCCAAGAAGAAATCGAGAGAGTACCAAAGGAGGTCGAGAGTACGCCTATAAAGCTTTGCTTAAACTACAAGACAAGGAGTTTATACTTGTACCATACAATTTTAAGTAAGTTCCTCACTAGCGAAGTTAAATTACTCGTTGGTTTAGTTATTTACTCGACGTAACGACTAATGGCTATGGCATCCAGATTCCTTTCGATTCTCGTAGTAATTCATCCGCATAAGAGCAAGATGTCGATCATGGATCCACCGGATAAACCTAAAGCGGACTATGAAGTGATGACACGCTTAATCAACGAGCGCTCAAAAGATATTGTGAGAAGAGCACGAGACACCGCCCATACCACAAAACCCTTACAATCCGTACTAAATTTCCAGACGCACGCAAGGAATATTCTTATATCGTATTTCATAGTAAATAGCTCCTTCGACGACATCTTAGTTCATTCGATTTGAAGGTGTCTGGCGAAGCAAGGAACAAATCTATGTGGGTACTTATTGCCAAGACATGCGGAAATCTTAAGTTGCACAATAAAAGACAATGACGTGGAGGTCGGTCATGCCGACATGACACATCGATTCGCGCCACTCGATTTCTATATGCTCTCTTAATTACATTTTTCATACCTACAATAGCCTCAAGTCGTCTCACTAGAGGGGCTGCCGTTATGAAATCCAAGCCGTTCGAGGCCGGCTCGCCTACTTCATCATGAAGGAAATACTCAACAAAAAGGCGAGTTTTATGACGAAGACAACAACGATCCACTCCTCCATACTCATCTCTCACATCGCGTGTCTCCAAGCTCAAGACCCATAGGCTTCTAGTTTAGAAAACTAGTTTAGGCTTTTGTTACTTCAATTCTATTTCATTACAAAGTGTAAATAACTCTTTGTACCTTTGAAATGGGAGCCCTTCTTTCGTCAATGCCACTTCTCTTGTCGATTGGTTACGCTCTTTGTAGCATGTATGTTTGTCTTCTTGAGGAACATATGTACACACATGCAGTGGCACTTCTAAATATTTCATGTGTTTGCCTTTACATGGTTATTTTTTCATATGAAGTTATTTCATGTGTATGTAATAGTTTGATAAACTAACCAAGTGAAAAAATTACTTGGTTACTTTGATAAACTAACCAAGTGAAAAAGGCATATTGTTTCTACAACCACTATACTAGGCGTCGATGGCGTGGTATGATGATTCTTCTCATATTTCCGGACCTTATTAATATCATCCTTCAATTTCGACATTATTAATATGTATTCTCTTTTATTTACAAGGGTGGCCATGAACTTGATGGTGGGGAGGGCAGCTCTGAACTCAATACTCCTTTTCTCGATAAGCATGAGGCTCACGATCTTTGGTCATGGTCGATTTCCATTTTGATTTTGTTCTTTTACAATTGACACGATCATTTCATTTTCATGCACATTTTGATGTTATTAAGCCTCTTATGTGCACATGCAATGATTTGAGAACACATGGAGGACATTGTTGGATTGGTCTTCAAATACCTTCTCCTATTAAAAGAAGAAGGAATCAATGAGCGGATCTTTAATGAGGTAATTGTCAGGCACATGGTTTATGTATTGCACATACTTTTTGAGAAAATTATTTGATGGTTTATGGTTCAGATGGCAGCTTTGTTTGCCCTATATATCTATCATTGTCTCTTCATATCTCAACACATAAATATACATAGATTGGTTCTTTTTCAAGTAGTAGTCAAAGTTAACATACATATATTGGTTCTTTTCTCAAGAAGTACAAAGTATGCATGCATTAGTAGCTAATTAACATTAATGCAATGGCATGCATGCATCGAGATATAGTAATTAGTATTCTCGCATGCAAAGGAGGTGTTGGCATTACATGAAGTGTACCGGCAAAGGCAGAGACGTGTGGGCAATGCAGAGTGTTGGCGAGTGAGATGGGAGTCTTGGCATTGCATTAGGAGAGGTGTCGGCAGGTAGTAATGCATGAGATGTGTTGGCGCTGAAGGAGGTCTTTGGCAATTTGCAGAGTCTTGGCATCTCATGTTGGGATGTGGCAAGAAGAGAGGAAGGCCGGGCGGTGAGATGGTGTCTTTGGCATTTGCATGTTGGGAGGTGGCAAGCAGGAGAGTGATTTAGTAAAAGAGAGAGAGAGAGGCAAGAAAGTTACTTCACTCGGGGTAAATCACAGATACAACCAAGACCGAGATAAGAGTAGTCCGAAGGAGTGTCTGCTTGAGCTATGCGGCTATTATTACTGACCAAGACCAACACCCATTTAACTTGAGATTCACTTCTTTTCACCTCCACAACGAAGACAGACCAGCAGACCACTTCTTTCCTCATTTTACTTGCAAACTTAACTAGCCCACTAGTGTATTCACGCCCATATCTATCCCTCAAACCAAAACACATCCGAACACAACCGAGATTCGCCCCTTGTCCATTCCGGTCAAGAGCAAGTAAAGGAGGCAATCGAGGATGACCATCCAAGAGCAAGGAAGGAGTTCGGTCCGAAGCAAGAAAAGGAGCAGAAGAGAAGTGTAATCACCAAGAAGCAAAGCAAGAAGAGGAGCTAGAAGGGTCGGCCACCTCTGCTTGCTGCTACCTCTTCAAGATCGCTTCAACCCCAACCCTAGCAACCTCAACATCCCAGTACCAAACCAAAGAAGAAGCAAGTAAGTCTAGTCTAGTGTAGTTGCAAAAACCTAGAACTAGTGAGGTAGCAACCTGAATCTCGAGACCAATAGCTAGAGAAATTAGATGGGTAAGGGAACTTAGCTCATGAGGTAAGGGGGTAGTTCAGGCGCCACTAATAGAGCTTGAGAATGGGGATTTGGTGTGTCTAAAGGAAAAGAAGGATGTGTGAGTAGAGAGAAAAAAGAAAAGGAGAAAAAGAAAGAAGAGAAAGGGAAAAATGAAGAAATGTTGAAAATGAGCGGATCGGTGCATGCAGACTATCAACATTGGCATATTTTGCATTAAGACTATTAGCGGTTAATCATGAAACCATACATGCATGCATGAGCATAAATATAGATATTAACAACATTAGTGACATTAAGTGATTAAGTAGCTAATTAGTAAATTGGAGCATACATGGCATATAAATAGAAATCATCGAGCAGGAAAGGAGCATATCAATAGTGGACCGGTTGGACACCTAGCTCATACTTAATAAATTGTTGTAGATTAATAAGATTATAAATTTTCAGGACAAAAGAAGAACTTGCCCGACAATGAGATCTGTTTTCGGCGAGGTCATACTTCTCTTGGATTCGTGTTTCTTGCTAGATTAATATGGTCCTTTTTGTTTCCTATGCGTGTTTCACACAGTTAAACTGCTCGGCTGCTCACTCATTGTAAAATATTCATACTGTCTATTGTAATTTCATGCATTATGAAATTGCTGGTATTAGACCAGTTTTGAATTGAAACTCAAACACTTAATTGTATATGTTTAAAGGTCTCAGTAGGTGGTTGCAATGACAAGATGAGATGGTTAGTCCTGAAATTTCTGAATATTAGTTACTAAGTTACTTTGTCGTTCTCCGAATTGCACAGTTGCCAACATTGTTAGATTCTACCTTGTATTGTCGACTTATACTATTTCATTCAATTCTTCATTTGTTCATATTGTATTGTCGACTATTGTATGACACTTCTATCAATTTCGCTTCTGTATGACACTTCTATCAATTCTCTTATATATATTCATCGAGAGGGCATGGCTAGCATTGCTGAGGCTAGCCACAAATGCCGCTTTTTATTTTCATGTGTCGGACTATCGGTGACGGTTCGAGCCAAAACCGCCATCGATAGTACTAGTATCGCAGCCGGTTTGTGGCTCGAACCGTCATCGATACCCATTATATCGCTGGCGGTTCGAGCCAAAAACCGCCATCGATAGTACTAGTATCGATGCGGTTTTTGGCTCGAACCGTCGCGATATCATGGGTATCGATGGCGTTCGAGTCACAAACCGTCACAAATAATGTTATCGTGGCGGTTCTAGAACCGCCACCGATAATCTGGATTATCGATGGCACTAAATATGTGGCGGTTGAAAATCGCGATCGGCGATTCGAACCGCCACGATGGCGTTTTTCAAGGTAGTGATCACTACGGTTCACACTTTTCAACGGCGGTGATAACATATTATCACTTGCCGGTTCTTATTTACAACCGCGGTGATATTTAACTATCAACGCCACATTTTCAATAATATCCGGCGATGATAAGTAACTATCGATGCCCAATTGTTATCAATATCCAAGATCGATAAATACTATCAACGCCCTTTTTCTTGTTAACCGCGTTGATAGCTCGTGTCCTATTTTGATATCCAAAATCGGCAAATGATGGGTTTTTAAACCTTTTGCATATATATTTTTGCGTATATGTTGTAGCATGTATATACATTGTACAATAGATGTATTCTCAGACGGTATCGTTGTGCACAATAATCTTGAAGCATCACTAAAGTGTAATTGAAATACATTGAAGCATCATAATATTTAATTATTACATTGTTCATTCACTTTTGAAGCATTAAATTGTTCATTAATTATTGCCATGGAGAAGTGGTCGTAAAACTCGCCTTCGTGTGGAGAATTTCTCGAATTATGAACCCGAATTATTTGCTCTTGAAGGGCATCAATTTCGCGGTCGGCGGTTCTTGAGTGCCTTGCTTGACGTGTGTGTCATGGGAGAAATTGAAGCATTAATTAGTGTCATCGTCTTTATAAAGAAATCACGGGTCAACATGTAATGATCGATATACCAGTTGGCCGTTGTAGTCCGTATTGTCAGTGATGAATGCGTGGATATGTGTCATTGCGTAGTATCCACATAAATTGTTCCCTTGGGGTTGTTTCAGGCATGGGAAATCGGTGTGTATTCTGAAATTTTTCGCGTATGGACGATGCCGTTTGCTCTTCTTGCAGTATTGTTTGTACACCCTGTTCATGGTTTTGAGTAGTCATTAAAATTAATTAGGTGCAATGGGATGGAAGATTATTTGAGCAATAATGCAACGCATCGAGTTACCCGTTAGCAAGTCTATTAAGTCTTGGTATTCTTTGTCGGTTTCCTCATTGAGTCCAAGACGGTGATGTTGCTTTCGTCTAACATGAAGACAAGGACGATCCGATGAAAGTCTGCGAAGCCAATTAGTCGTCACATTGTGTTACGCATCAAATATGAGACACTAGTAGGCAGGGAAACACGTACTGAAAGTTGTAGGGTAAAAGTACGTAGTCCTTGTGTTGTAGCTTTAGCAGCGCCTTGAGTACGTACACCTCAACATCATTTGTTGTTCTTGGATCTTCAATAAGTTTGCAGTTGACCACGCCTGGGTCCAGGAATCCTATCTTTTCATTGTTGTTCGCTCTAAGTGTCTGTGTCTCAATTCTACGTAAAAAAGGAAGTCAGACCCTATGTTTAAGAGTACGTGAATATACAGCATGAATTATACAAGAGACTTACAGAGTCCATATTCTTAATATAGACACGTCCAGAGCGTCTCGTTGGTACATCTGATATAGTTCCACGTGTTCAACCCAGAAAGAGTCGTCATTGTTGTGAAAGTCCATATCTTTGTATCTAACTGGGAAAGCAGTGTTTTGTGTCTTTTGGACATACTGCAGGTACCATTCATGTAGACGCCGTAATTGTGTGGTCAGTTTGACCTCCTTATTTGGATGCAGCAAAGCTTCCCCGTTAACGAATGGCCACTTTACAGGTGCCTGCTGCCCTTCAGCACCACTTTGGCTTCCAGCAACAGCTGCTTTACCACCATCTCCTTTAGATTTCTTCCTAGAGATGCGATCGTAGTCTGATAGTTGGCTAGGTTGAGGAGCTTCAGTTATCCGTCCTGTCTGTTTAACCTTCGCTAAGTCCAGGAAGAAATCCCGTTTGGCAGGTTCGATTTCAATCTTAGCAGGTGGTGGCGTCTTCTTGAAGTGCTCTTCTACATAGGCGCCTACTTCTTTTTTTGTTTCTTCGTTGGTCATTTCATATGGTCGTTTCTTGCTAAGAGTTTTGGCTAGCTTCACAGATGACGAACTTTTCCCCCCTGACCGTGTAGAATGTTCAGATCGCGGTGCTCTTTGGCTGTCTTGTGGCACTAGAGCAGGAGGAGTTTTCTTGGGTGACGGCGGAGGAGGAGGACTTTTCCTGGGTGGCGCTGGAGCAGGAGGAGTTTTCTTGGGTGACGGCGGAGGAGGACTTTTCCTGGGTGGCGCTGGAGCAGGAGAAGGAGCTTTCTTCGATGACGCCGGAGGAGGAGGAGGAGGACTGTTCCTAGATGGAGACTCCGCCTCGTCATCGTTGTTAACATCATCGTCGTTGTCATCTTCTGAGGCAAACTTTATATAGCGCTTGCGCCACGCGATGAATGCGCCCATGCTTTGTCCAAGACTTTGCCCCTCCTCGCCCGCGATCTCAACCTCCACTTTGCGGTATCTGTCAACCACGCTGTCAACTGAAACTCTAGCGTATCCCCGAGGAATTGGGCGGTTATGCAAAATCTGCCCCTCGTTGCATGGCCAAGCCATCCCTTCAACCACCTTGATGGTAATGTTCGCTACGGGCAGGTGCAGACTGCAGCGTGTCGGCGCTATGATTTTATCCACAGAAAACTACTGCCGAGTCCTCTTGGGAGGGTTAGCGGATGCTTGGTGCTTTTGAGAACCCGCGGGACTTACATCATGTGGTGATGACCTCGTCTTGTGGTAGCGTTCGCTCAGGACCTTTGTTACCATTTCTCGCATCACTTTCATCTGTTCTTCAAATTCGACTTCCTTCATGCATCCGGTCTTCTATTTCTCGTACCGTTCATTCAACTGTTCTTGTCTGGATTTCTTTGGTCGCTTGTACATATAGGCATCCTCTGGGAATGATGTTTTCCGGGGCACCAAGCCAACCCCTCACAGTGCGACCAGGTGCTCCCTATTACCCAAAGCGTGTTAGCTCGTCGTCCTCCTTCTTGGCGTGAAGGAGCCCTCAATAACCGGAGTGGGCATCTGCGATCTTCCTTGAGATTTCCTCGTCTTTGTCGCCGAAGCTTAAAGCGCCATCATCAAGCCAGAGTAGCTCCTCGCAAGCGCCGATTGCCGATCTTGGGGCCATGTGAGGCGTCCGATATCAACTCCGATAAGTGTTAGTTGTTCTTCCGTGCATCCCACTTTGGTACTTTCCTCACGTAGCCACGGTGCCTAGCACATGGGGGTAAATGTTCTTGTCCGAATTTGCCTTGTTCTCATTGGCCGATAGCACAGGCTTCATCGATTTCTTATATTCCTTGAATTCATCCCAAAATTGCTGTAACCTCGAATTTATTAAAATCCGGCGTTTGATCCTTCTTGGCGTACTCCTTATTCACTTTGTCTTCCGGTTCTTCCATGCGGTTCCCATAACGCTTAGTGCATGTTTCGCAATCTCCAAGCGATCTTGAGGCTGAAACTTATTTATTAACTCTGTCCACAATGTTTCCTTGATGTCATCGGGAACATACGATGGATCATCGCGCTGACGTGTCCATGATTTGTAAATGATGGGCACATTATCTCTAGCCAGGACCCCGCATGCTATCCGATATGGCCCAAGCAATGACTCGGGTATAGCTGGTTCTCCGACTGCACTAAGCTCAACTATCACCTTTCGTTCACCTGTGCGCATCTTGCTAGGACCTCGTCCGCGACGCTGGCTCGGTGCACTAGATGTCTGACCCTGCATTTTGATTGTTTCATTAGTCGTTTGGCTCTGCTCTAATTTCATCGGGAAGCATATCCTACGAAATAATCCTAGTGAAGACTTACCTCATGTACATTTGTTGCCTCGACTTGTTCCGAGTTGAGGAACTCTGTCGGGCTTCGCTCGGGCTTTGGTCCATAATAGTAGCCATCCGCACTTGTACATTGTAAGAGGCCATATGTGGCAAGTTTTCTAGAATTTTAAATTAACAAAATAATGAGATGAATCTTCGCATACATATGAATGTTGTGCATATCTAAGGCGTAATCACCATTTTGTCATGCGTTAGATAATACTGTAACGTACATATATATTAATAGTCTAAATTTCAAAATCTTAATCGCGTGGATCGATTCTACGGCAACCTACTTTCGTGGAATGAGAGGGAGAGCGGTAACAAAGAACATATACAATTTCACATATACTTACACATGATACATATACAATTGAGAATTCACATATACTTATCTGAGATCACATATACTTACACATGATACATATACAATTGAGAATTCACATATACTTATTTGCTCAATAAAAAATAATGAATCATTCTTATTCCACACTAATATGATTTTCAAAAAATGAAATAAGGTTATAAATCCACAACTAGAATGTTAGTAGTCTATTACACCAAAAGCGCAAGCGATCGGTTCCATATCAACCAAGCAACGTCACCTCGTCGCCTTCTTCACGCCGTAACGATCGTATGCTCTCTGGCAGCCATGCTTTTGGTGCTGGTCCATCGAGAGGACCTTCTCAGCGGCGGCACCTAATGCATGGATGGAGAGAGCATACGATACAACAGTGAAGAAGTTGACGAGGTGACGGCTTGGTTGACCAGGAACCGACATTCGCTTTTGGTGTAATAGACTACTAACATTCTAGTTGTGGATTTATAACCTTATTTCATTTTTTGAAAATCATATTAGTGTGGAATAAGAATGATTCATTATTTTTATTGAGTAATAACAATAATATTCTAAAGAATATATGAGTTGGGCCCCTGTCTCTTGGGCGCTGCTTTCTTGATTTAATTTGTGACAACCTTACCCTATTGAAAATAAACAATATTTCAATACTTTAATGAGATAAGAGAGTAATTAATTGAGAACTGAATGCTAATATATATCTAATGAATCGGTATGCAAATAAGCTCTTGACAGGATAATGGAAATAAGCTTGCGACATAGGATTGGACTAAACAGAGACAACAAGCTTATGCAATTTCAACAAATAGCAAGATACATATGGCAACAGATCACATGAAGACAACATTATGTCATTCATATGGAGGTAATTATGTATGATTGCTCTCAGATTATTGGGTTTGAATGAAGATTAGAACCTTCATCTCATCACAGATGGGCAAAACAATTAATTGAGTAAATAAGGCCTTAAATCATCACAGAGCAATAGCATCGGCCAACCCTACAATCATCACAGAGCAACATCACAGAGCAATAACATCGAGAACCCAAGAATCATCGATTGTCAATGCATGTTAGTCTACCAACTTAAGGCCTTATTTACAGAACAATTGTCAATATCATCGAGAACCCTAGAATCATCACAGAGCAATAGCATCGGCCAACCCTAGAATCATCACAGAGCAACATCACAGAGCAACATCACATAGCAATAACATCGAGAACCGTAGAAGAATCTTCATGGTTATAGCATCGGCCAACCCTAGAATCATCACAGAGCAACATTACCGGCGCGGGGAGGGTCGAAGGAGGCGGAGGCACCGCAGGAGGGCCGAGCGTGGAGGGTCGCCGGAGGAGGGCGGCTGGGAGGAGGCACCCAGGAGGGCCGGGCAAGGGAGAGTCGACGCGGGGAAGCGCCCAGGCAGGAGGCGTCGCCGCACGGAGGGCGGCGTGGGGAGAGTCGACGGCTAGGGCGCAGAGAAGAACATCAAACAAATTGCGAAATGGCTAAGTGCGGAAATGGCTAAGTGCTTGGGAGTGAAAACGTATATATAGGAGGATTATTACTTGCGGTTCAAAAAGTGAACCGCGGTGATATATTATCTCGCCGACTTGTTATAGAACGGCGATAATAGTGCATATCACTATCGGGTGATAAGCGGCACTAAAAATATCATTATCACTGCGGTTCATTTAAATGAACCGGCGGTGATAATGATATTTTAGTGCCGCGCTTATCACCAAGCAGCGATATAAATATTATTTACGGCCATTTATGAACCGGCAGTGACGTTGTAATAGTAGTGCCCGTGATGTTCCATTGTAGTGCGCATGATGTATATCTATTACTGTCGGTTGCAGACTATGATGTGGCACTGATGTGTTCTATTAGTGTCTGTTCTCGTTTGTCAACCGGCACTGATGTTCCTTGTCTGGCGCGGTGGCAAATGCTGCCCTGGCAAGGACTTACTGCCGCGGCAAGGAAAATTGGCACGCCTGTTTTAGCCCAACCAAATACAAACATTGGAATTTCTTTAGCCCAACCAAATAAGAGCTAGCTATTTAGGGCTTCATACAAATTGCTAATTTATTTGTAAAAAAACCCCAAATATAAACATTGGACTTTTCCTTTTTTGTTTTATTTAAAATTTCAGTTAATTAGGAATAATCAATAAAAACTTGCTCTTACTATCTCATCTTCATCCATTGGACATTTACTCTTTCTGATTGACTATAATAATCAATACTCCATAAATTTCAAAATGAAGCATGTTCTTCGTACAAAATGTTTATATCACAAATTGAAGCTTGACCTTCATACAAAATAAAGCATATCCTTAATTACACAACTAAGTTACAATCCGACCTTCGTTATGATCATGGGCGTATGTATGTAGCTTCCTCTATGTCTTCCATGAGACCTAGGTCGATGTTCTCACCGAAACGAGGAAGCTCATCAAACTGGTTATAGTCTTCCTCGTCGACTACATTCTCAACTCCCACAATCCTTCTTTTTGATTGAAGAACCACGTGGCGTTCCTTGTCACCGGATCCCTCACAAAGAAAATTTGTGTAACGGCATTAGCAAGTACAAATGGTTCTTCTCTCAGATCCGAGCGTGTTTGAAGGCCACGGTAGTTATCTGCGTGCTTGTCGATGTTCACACCCCTAGGTAGCCTGACCCACTGGCACCGAAAGAGGGGGACCTTCAAAGGCCCATAGTCAAGCTCCCAAATCTCTTCTATGAATCAGAGAATGCGTCGCATATTGCCATTGTTTGTCATAAGCATCTATACGGGACCCATTGTTTTGGTTGGTGCT
The DNA here is from genome assembly GCA_036346375.1 of Guadua angustifolia. Taxonomy (NCBI): domain Eukaryota; kingdom Viridiplantae; phylum Streptophyta; class Magnoliopsida; order Poales; family Poaceae; genus Guadua; species Guadua angustifolia. The sequence continues at coordinate 445,604 of JAYEVE010000210.1, forward strand.
CTTCTTATCTTGTGCTCTCGTATAAAATGTATACCCATTGATGTCGTATCCTTCAAATGTCAAAATTGTATATGATGGTCCCTTAGCCGCGTTCTCAATTGAGCGCACTGCTTATGCGATACATCATGTATCTAAGCAACCAATCTCCAAAGTTATCTCTATGCTCTCTCATGATCCAAACCTCGGACTTACATGGGTTTTGTCTTCGTAGCATGTTCTTGTGCATGTCGACATACGGGCCGCTACAACCGATTGGTGTAGAAGCGTAAAATATGCTTTGCGTGAATGAAGCACGATCATTTGTACGGATCGATTTCGACCTAGTGTCCCTTTCCTTGTAGCCTCCTTCATGGCGAGATACGGGCACACCAATCGGTTTGAGATCCATGTAATCGATCAGAACTCGATGACCTCCTCGGTTCCCCAACCTTCCATAATGCACCCTTCCTACCGATGTCGATTACGAACATATTTCTTCACAACCCCATGAACCTCTCGAAGGGTACATCGATGTAGAAACACAGAGCCAAGAAAGCGTATCTCTTTCACAATATGAACAATGAGATGGACCATAATATCGAAGAAGGATGGAGGAAGCACATCTCGAGCGGCATAGAGTGTGGATCACGCCTTCTTTGCAGCTTATCCAGCTTCAACGGGTCGATGACCTTCATGAAATCGCGTTGAAGAATGAACACAACTTTATAATTGGGTCTCACACTTTCTCCGCGAACACCCCTAATTGCTACTGAAGCATCTGTGTCATCATCACGTGGCAATCATGAGACTTCATACCAACTAATTTCAAGTCTTTCATTGAGACTAGCCTCTTGAGTTGGCGAGAATAACAGGACGGAACTTTGACTCGTGCAAGCACTCACACACGCTAATTTTCTCAATCTTGCTTAAAGTGTAGCAAAGCTGCGGGAAGGTACTTTTTCCTTGACCCGAGATCTTCATGATGCAGCTCCTTCACGAAGTTTCATATCTTTCAGTCCATCCGTGCCTTAAGTGTATCTTTTGTTTTGCGGTATGTCTAGTAAAATACCAAGCAAGTCACACACGTTCTTCTCTATATGCATGACATCGATAGCATGTCGAACATCCAGTGTTGCCAATAAGGTAGGTCCATAAACACGATCTCTTTTTCCACAAAGGAGTCAGATCACCGAACTTCGGGGATCGATGTACTTGGCCCTTTCCATGGATAATTTTAATATCCCTTACACCGCAAATATCTCTTTGCCGTTCGCGATGTTTGAACTGAATCGATCTCCTTTGTACCGTCAAAAGCTCTCTTGTTGTTGCGATACGGGTGGTCCTTGCGAAGGAACCTACGATGCCGCATGTAACACATTTTTCGATAGTATTTCAGCCACCGGCTCCCTGTATCACCCATGCAATGCACGCATCCATTGAATCCTTTTATAGTCTGGCCCGAAAGATTGCCAAGAGCAGGGTAATCATTGATGGTTACGAACAACAACGCCCGTAGCATGAAGTTCTCTCTTCTGTACTCATCCCATACCCGTACACCGTCGTTCCACAATACCAGAAGATCTTCAACCAAAGGGTTTGAGGAACACATCAATATCGTTGCTGAGTTGCCTCGGCCCTTGGATCAAGAACGACATCATAATGTACTTCCGCTTCATGCAAAGCCAAGGAGGAAGGTTGTACATACATAAAGTCACCGCCAAGTGCTATGACGACTACTCATGTTGCCGAAAGGGTTCATCCCATCCGCATCGAGTCCGAACCTTATATTCCTCATATCATATGCAAAGTGTTTCTTGTATTTTACGTCGATATTTCTCCCCGCATGAGTCGGCAGGTGTCTAAGCATTCCATCCTTTTACGCTTCTCGGCATGCCATCGCAGCAATTGAGCATGCCTTTTGTTCGCAAACGACGCTTCAGACGGGGATTATAGGAAATACCACACCACCTTGGTCGGAGGTCTTTTCTTCTTACATGCCCTCGATATCGTCATCGCCGCTTATACCGAGATGCCTTGCAAACGGGACATGCATCCAAATTTGCAAACTCATTGTGATACAATATGCAATCGTTTGGACATGCGTGTATTTTCGCACTTCTAGTCCCAACGGCAAACAACTGCTTGGCTCGGTGCGTGGTTCTTTGGCAACACGTTACCCTCTGGAAGGACATCTCGAAGAAACCTAACAGCCCGTGAAACTCTTGTCGGACCAACCATTGCTTGCCTTCAATTGCGGCAGCAGAAGCACAACATGCGACTTTTTGAACTCCTCTTTGCAACTTTGGGTACAAGGGTGTTGTAGAATCCTCTACCATCTGTTGAAACTTCGAAAATCCCTTTCAACTCGTGGGTCCTCCTCCCCATCATGCAACATCTGTTCTAGATCATCTTCATGGTTATCGATGAATGTCTCTTCTTGGGTGTCGACGAAAGTATTTTCCACCGCGGTCAAGTCGTTGTCTTCATCATCAATCAGATGCCCTTCACGCACAATCTCATCTTCACCATGCTCGGTCCAACAGGTATAGGCAGGCTTGAAACCCCTTCGAAGCAAGTGTGCACGGATCGCCTCAAGGTTCGAAAATTGCTTCTCATTCTTGCAATCGATGCACGGGCAACAAATATAGTCCATCAGCTTATTTGACTTGTACGCCGCAGCCGCGCTCAAAAAACTAGTCACACCGTTAAAGTACTCTCTATCGCGACGGTCCGCTTCATACATCCATCTTCGATCCATCTACAAATATTTAGAACAAATAAAATCTCAGTAAATCAATAAGTGCTCACAAATTTTTTTATATAATTAATTTGTTATCACTACTACAACGGGGCTTATATCAGATGCACGATCACAGATGGTTCTGAAAACCATCTATGATATGGAACATCACAGATGGTTATGTACTCAAACCGTTCCATTTATATATCACAGACGGTTTTATATAAATCTATATCCAAATCACGATTGTAAAACCAATTAAATAATTGCTATTAGTTATATATAATGGTCCGTCCAACAAATTTGAGTACTATTGTCTCCTCTTCTCTCATTTCAAGATTATTTTATCAAGGAGTATTGGATGAGGAACATAATTCTTTATGCATGGCCTTTTACATCAATTATATACCTTTTCATCCATTGGACATTTACTTTTTCTTGATGATTATAATAATCAATACTCCATACATTACAAATTGAAGCATGTCCTTCGTACAAAATGTTTATATTACAAATTGAAGCTTGACCTTCATACAAAATAAAGCATATCTTTAATTATACAACTAAGTTATGATGAACGTTTGGCCTGGTACGTGGTTGCTATTAGTTATATATAAATCTATATCCAAATCTCGATTGTAAAATCAATTAAATAATTGCTATTAGTTATATATAATGGTCCGTCAAGCAAATTTACATTACTTACGTATATTAAATTAACATACACCTAAATAAAGAAACAATTTTAAGTATTTAGATTAAACAATAGTTAATTATGAAGTGCTACCACATTTAAATTCAATCAACTTATTAAATGCAATCACTATACATATAAAAGTTGGTAATTTCAAATCTAAACTCCAGATTACAAATCTAATGGTGTTATCCAACTAAACAATATACGAACCTTAGATCAGAAGTTAGAAACGACAAATTACACCAAATTTGAGAGCAAAAATTCGCCCCCTCTCCACCCCAATCGAGCAAGAACAGAGCTCCTCTCTGTTTTGGACAGCTTGGGGAAGGGAGCCAGGGTATATATAGTGGCCTATTATCACTGCCGGTTTATTCTCTTGAACCGGCAGTAACATATCACTGCCGGTTCTATCTCAAAAGCCAGCAGTGATATGGCTGCCGATTCCCGCGCATTTGACTTTATCACTGCCGGTTACACTGTTCAACCGACACTAATACATTCACTGCCGGTTCTCTATCTAAAACCGGCAGTGATATTAGGTCGTTTCCCGCCCAAACGACTTATCAGTGCAAGTTATACATACACTGTTCTTATCTGCCGGTTTAATTTATAGCCGGCAGTGATAATATTATCACTGCCGGATTTTAGTTAGAACCGGGATGAGGATATTATCGCCGCTATAAATTAAACCGCAAGTGATAATATGAACCTTCAACTCCCGCCGCCACGCCGCCGCTCTTCCCCATTCCTCTCGCCAATCGCTGCGCTTCCCCATTTTGGCTATTTGCACTTCATTCCTCTGCTAATCGTCGCACTTCCCCATTCCTCCTCTATATAATGTGCGGCGCCCAACTGCGGGCAATCACAATATAATCCACCATTCTTGCAAGAATGGCCCCACCCAAGAAGCGCGCACGCATCGGGCAAAGCACCGATCCGCTTCAGAGAAGAAGGAGGAGGAGAAGGAGGAGGAGGAGGAGAAAGAGGAGGAGGAGGAGGAGGAGGAGGAGGCGAGGAGGAGGAGCAGGAGGAGGAGGCGGCAGCGGCGGCGACGACAATGGCTGTGGCGATCTCTTGGCGTTGAGGCAAGACCAACTCCGCCACCGAATCGGATTCGGAGGAGGAGGAGGAGCACCGCCTCAACTCCGATTTGTCATCCGACAGTAGCTCCGGCGACGAGGAGGAGGAGGAGGATGATGACGAGTTTTCGATATAGGGTTTAATATGTTTTGTATCTGAAATTATGACTATATGTAATTATGGACTACAAATGTTCTGCAACAGATAAATAACAAATGTTTAATATGTTCTGTTTTTTATCTAATTATGCTTTGATATGTTTTGTATCTTAACTAATTTTCGGTAAGATCCCGCCGGTTCGAGTAAACTCGGCAGGAAAATGGTCTTATCATCGCCGATTAAAAACAAAAACGGCAATGATAGATCACTACGGTTTTTATATAAACCGCAAGGATATCTTCTTATCACTGCCGGTTCACTCTAAACCCGGCAATGATATTGCCTCCATTCGTGCTGGAAAATTTTACTATTCTTATCACTGCCGGTTGATATTAGAACCGGCAGTGATAATATTATCACTGCCGGCTTGCGCCTAACCGACAGTGATGGGACGTCGCGGATGAAGCAGTCTGTAGTAGTGGAGTTAGCAAACGGGAGGCTATATACATTAATCAAATTACAAAAATTTGTAGTCACCACTATAAAACACCACATCACTGTCGATTTTAAACTGACATCACTGCCAGATATTGGAACCGACAGTACATGGTCGGCAGTGATAGTCGGACTATCACTGCCGGTTCTAAAACTGGCAGTGATACCGATATCACTGTCGGTTTGTATGCGAACCGACAGTGATAGTGTAAATCCAAAAATCACTCGATAAAATCAAAAAATAAATTTATTTGCACCTAGGCCAACCTGTATTGTCGATGTTTATGATCGGCAATAAAGAAAAATGAACTAGGCAAGGCAGAAGATCTGGAGTTTGATGGTAACACAAGACACAAGGAGATTTATCCAGATTCGGGCTCTCCGATGGAGATAATACCCTAGTCCTGCGTTCGGTGTTTCTTGATGTATGGAAGTGTGTTCTTCTCTTACAAATCTTCTCTTCTCTCTTTCTCTCAAAGCTCCCCTCCTCTTTATATGACAGAGGAGGATCGCTAGGGTACAACAGGGGGAGTGGTTGACACACAGCAAAGAGGGTGGTTGGGCGCAGAGGAGAGGTTGTCCTGTGCATGGCCGACCACGCACAGTAGCCTGCAGGGGCAGAGCCGCCCTTTGCAGGAGCGCAGGCGCTGTACACCTAACCTGTTGACACCTTCTCCTGGTCTTTCCCTTGCTGCGCACGGCTGAAGCCTTCTGGAAGGTCCCTCTTCTGCATGGCCGGCCTAGCCCACCCCCTTGGGATAATCCGGACGGCCCATTAAGCAAATACCCGGGATTCGTGTATTCCACAGTAGCCCCCGAGTGCTTCGCGATCGAGTTGCTGTCTTTTGGCTATGTTTCGGCCGTCATGATGCACATCAGATGCTTGCAAGCCTTGGCGTGTGTAGCGACCCCCATTTTTACATAAAATGCAAAAATGGAAATCTCATGTGCACACAGTACTAGTCCCTGGATCAGTAGCTAGTACGCACATTTACAACAATTGACATCACATCCATACTCTTTATTGCAAATAATAAAGGTAATTTACATAATAAAGTCTTACAATTCAGAGAAATACAGCGGAAAGAATTAAAGTCTTGTAGTAAGCCCATCCAACCCTCAGGCAACTGACAAGGTATAATCCCTAGAAAACTCGTCAACATTCCCGAATCCTGCGTCGAATAATTCATCGAGCTATTCTGATTCTTCACCTAAAAACCACGAATAAGCAAGGGTGAGTACTTGCGTACTCAGCAAGACTTTTTCAAATCTTATAATACATGCAGGCCATTTCAAATGAAAGGCTTCTACAGTTAATTTGCTGAAAGCTAATTTGCAAAAGAATTTACTGAATTGTAGAACATAAACGGAATTTAAATAAAAGCAGTTTACTATATAAATATAAAACAATAAATCTCACAAACCTCAGTTGTTTCGATCATCTCCATGTATCAATCATTGATATCACATATCAATCTGAAATAATTCATTTCCAACAAAGATATCCAATCCAAATCACGATGCTAGACAGCATATTTCAACATCCACATTTTGTAAAATAAAATGCTAACTATGTGATGACTTTACCAAGTGCCCATGACCGCGGGCGCGGCTAATCGATTAGTTTTATACTCTGCAGAGTTGTACAGCTTTACCCACAAGAAATGATCAACCCCTTTTGCTAGACCATTCGACACACTTCCTTTGGTATGTTGGCAAGACGATCATAACATAACAGTTCAATTACTTAACCCTAACTTTGCACCAGCACGGGACGAAAACCCATACCCTGGAAGAAGAACTCAGAGCATAGAAATGATGGAAGAACTTCCCCAGAAGTACGGCGTACACCGTTGTATCGGAAAACGTTGGTTCCATGATCACCTCGGTGTGGACGTCCCTTCGAGCAATCCATTAAGGAACAGCTCGTACTACTCCAGCCTACTAATGTGCAAAGCTAGTTTTAAGCAATTTAATTAGTTAAGGTTGCCCCATCCCAGCACTTGTGGTTGTACGTATTTCTTGGCCTGAAAACAACCCATAGTTCGGTCCTTAATCCGACACGGGCAATAATCTCCCCCCTAATATACGTGCAAATCCATGCACACCAGGCTATTGCCAATAATTACCCGCATCAATATTATAATTTTATTTTCATTTTTAATTAAAATAACCAAAAATCACCATCATGTCTCAACATGTCTAAGAATCATCATCATGCCTCAGCATATCCAAATATCATTTGATCAATGTCTCAATTCGATGTATACTAAGTCTAAAGCATGGCTAAGCAACATCGTGTACCCAGATTGACATCATATATTGTCTAACCATGATTCTAAGGTATCAAGGTTCACAAATTCATTTATATCAAGGAGGTTTCAGAATCAACAGTATAACTACCATTACCCACAATATAGCGAGTTTAATGAATATACGCATGCAATTAAAACATTTAATGAAAACATTTATAAAACTGGGATCAACATGGTCAAAGGAGGGTGCTTGCCTTGCTTATGGATGTCTTTAATAAATTTGAGGTCGCAGTCGATAACAGTAGTAGTGACGTCGGGTTCTACACGTCGCGAATCGAAGAACATAACAAATGACAAATAACAAGTTTCAATAGGGATAAGAAGAAATCAGATAAAATCCAAATATAAATAAATCATAGAAAGCAGGCATGATTTAAGGTTGGGTTCTTATTTATAACGGTGTTATGCTAGAGTTTATTTGCACTTTTTAAATTCAAATATAACATCAATTGAGTTTGAATATTAAATATTTTTGCACAAATGAGTTTATTATGGATTCAGGAGCATGTATAAATTATTTTATCATTTTAGGATTTATGATGCACAATTTTTATTAAGGAACAATAATAGAGTTTATTTAAATTTCTATTTCAAATAAATCAAACTAAGCATGATAATTAAATATTTTTGTATATTCAGGTTCATAATTTCATAAGGATTCTAGCAAAATTTATTTTATTTAATTTAGAGTTTATTTGCAGAAATTCTTTGTATAGCACATTTTGAATCCTTTTCTTTAAATTTAAATTTAAATTCAAACAGAGTTGAACTTCAAAATATTTTTGCATATTCTGAATCTACACGAATTTAGATGAATTTAGGAATTTATTTGATTTCATTTAGATTAATGTTTCAAAAGTTATAAGCAATTGAATTAACTCGGGTTGATAAATCTTGGAAAATGGGAAATTGCCTAAAATGGAAAGTTCGTTTTCACCGGAATACGCCTTCCATTTTGGGCGGACAGATTGAAGGGTCGACAAATGGGCCCAGTGGCAGTGACTTGGCCGAGAACCGAGGTCGACGAAGCGGTCCTGGCGAGGATGCGAGGGACCGACGGAGGGTCCCGCCGCAAAGGAATGGCAACGCTCTGCTGGTGATAGGGACGGCCCCACAAGTCGGCCGACGGAGGGCGAGGAAATCGGGCCCGAGTTCCCGGCGACAAGGGGTGGTGGAGCGACGGAATCGGTTGCACTAATGGCTAGAGCTGGTCCTTGCGCACCGGGCCGTGGACTTCTTCTCTAGGAGATGGCCGGAGATGACGCGCCACCGAGCTATGCAATGACACCATGGCGGTAAGTCGAGTCAAGAACTACCGGTGATTCCTCGAAACAATGGACGGGTGAGTATCGGTGAGTATCTATCAATCCATTTCAAGAATTTATTTGAAGAGAATGCATGCGAAAAGAGGTTCCCACCGTGCACCATGGGCGGCGGAAGAGGGAGTTTCGGTCTTGCTGCTCAACGGAGAAGAAGAAGTGGAATTGGCACTAGGGGTAAGCTCTAGAGGTCGGAGGAAGCTTGGTTTTGATGATTCGGGCCAATTTGATGTGTAGTGGTTCGCAGTGGATTCTCCCTTTGCTACCTTCACGAACATGGGGAAGAAAACAGAGCTAGGGCGCAAGAGAGGTTCAGGGCAAGTGGAAATGGCTCGTGTTGATCTTCCGGAGACCGATCGAATTGGATTATATAAATGAGCCGAGGCGGTTTGGTTCTGGCGTGCGGTGGAGGAGAAACGAGAGGCGGCGAGAGATAGTTGCCGTGGCGAGGATTTTCAGCCAAACGGTTGCCGTGGCAGGGTCCGGACACCACAAGGGGCTGAATTACCGGTAAGTGCCGATCGGGTGCCGTGGCAAAGAATTGCGTGATCAAGAGCCGATTCATCGCAGAGAGAGAAGAAGAGGGAAGGGAGCGAAGGATGAAGAAGGAACTGGACTAGGCGACGTGTCGGGGTGAGTTAGTGGGAGTGAAGTCGGCAAGGCCGATGGTGGGCAGTCAAGGCGCTGGGCCCACCAGAAGCTTAAACAAGGAGGGACACTCGGGGAGTTCCAGACAAAACTGGATTGCTCCGCAAGTTTGGTCTACCAAACCGACTTGAGATTTTAAAAGAATTTTTGTAGAGGTTTTTCAGGTGCAGATGAAGGTCCAGGTAATTTTTCAGATGAAAACTCATTGTATATATTTTATTAAAATTCTGGCAATATACACTGCACAGAAATTCTAGTTCTGTTTTTGATTTATTAGAGTGTTGAGATGATTTTTATTTATTTTCGAATTTTTTTTTCAAATTTATTTGAGCTAATAATGCTTCTATAAAATTTTCAGCTTTTTATATTCGATAGTTAAATTATAAAAATTCAGACATTGCTGTTTTCAGCTTTATTGGTTTTCTGTTTTTGAATTTCTAAAATTCATTAATTTAGGTTTTTATTTTTGATTTTTTTGACAGAGATATATAAGGTTGTCAAGATTTTAGGGTAAAAATCTCATGATTAGACTTTTAATATTGCTATTCATCATTTTCTTAAAATTAGAATGCATGAAAATGAGGAAAGAACATTGTTTTAAATTAAAATTTTTATTTACATTGAAATTTTTATTCAATTCCATTTTTAAATTCAAAAACTTTTATTTTTCCTATTTTTGAATTTTTCGGGATGTTACAGCGTGACTTCTTGACGGGTACTCTCCGCCGAGCGCTTTGCAGTCAGCAAGGAGATTGTGAAGAACTCAATAGTCCCATGCTTACTTTATCAGGTGATACCCCGCCCAATTTATTGGGGGATTGGCGGTTGGCCCATCACAGAGCATGCCCTCATTTGGGCTAGCCTTTAGCCGAGTGGTACCTGTACATATATAGCAGTCGGCTCAATATGGAGCGTACCTTGGAATAGTTGAGTGGTGCCCATACCCGATCATATCGGCGTATAGCTTGGCCCGTCATGGGGCGCACCATCATTTGGCTTTTAGCCGAGTGGTACCTGTACTTGTACAGCAGTCGGCTCAACATGGAACGTACCTTGCAATAGTTGAGTGGTGCCCATACCCGATCATATCGGCGCATAACTTGGCCCGTCATGGGGCAAACCATCATTTGGCTTTTAGCCGAGTGGTACCTGTACTTGTACAGCAGTCGGCTCAACATGGAGCGTACCTTGGATTATCTGAGTGGTACCCGTGCCCGATCGTATGTTAGTTCCATTTGCGAAATTTATATTGTGATGATTAATTTGACAACAATTTAATATATGTGTGATGATTTATGTGACAACAATATTTGTTATAAAACAAGGTACTGCGAGAGTTTGTTTTATTTGTGACAGGAGATGCAGCGCAGGCAACAGTAAGTGCAATGCAGGGATGCGAGATGCACGCTAAATAAGCAGCGACGAGGCGTATGTACACCGCAGGTCGAGGAGAATCCGCGCAGTGGCACGTAGTCCGAGAGAAGCACACGCTGAAGGTCGCCGAGTGCAGCGCAAAGACGCGAGGTCGCAGACGCAGGTGGCACGCCAAATCGCAGGTGCAGGAGGGCGCAAAGACGCGAAAGTCGCGGTGGTGCAATGAGTTGGGATGCGTGAGAGATCACGCAGCTTGACGACGCATGTGACGCCAATGGGCGTCTGACGAGTGAATCATGCGAAAGCGGCAGGTGGGCCGTTCGTATGGATATGTATGAGTTTTGGGCTGTGTGCATGTATTGGATCTTATGTAATTGGGTCAGGTAATTAGGATTAAGAAATTAGGATGGAGTCCTGTCCGAGTTATACTCGGTTGCTGTTTCCTTGGCCGGGTCCCGGGTGGATTCCGTGTTCAAACGGATGAGTGAGCCGCGTATCGAGAAAAAAAAGAGCAGCACAGAAGAAAAAGACACAGGCGACGGAAAAAGGCGAAGACTTCGAGATGCGGATGTCCAGCGTAGCGAGAAATTTCGGAGCTACAGTACTCACGTCTCTACAGTAACCGCGGCGTTGTGTTGGATCTGCGAGGCTACAGGGCAGCGGTGATCGCAAGATAACAGAGAAAGAAAAGGCAGAAGAGATTGAAGAAAAGGAGAAGAAAATTTAGAGAAAAACTTCAGAGATTAATTGAGGTTGGTACTTTCATGTAAAGAGATCTATATATGTGGTCTTTGATGAAAATCAGTGAGTATAAATTCTGATCTAATAATTCAAGTTTACGTATAATTGCTTTCTAGTATGCATGTTTAATCTAGTTTCTCTTCTATAGTATTAGATCAATTATTAGATTGGTTTGTTCATTTTAATCAACTGTTTGCTAATTTTCAGAATTAATAAAAACACAAAAAATTAGTTTTAGGTGTAATTTTGCACCAATTCACCCCCCTCTTGGTGCGCCTCGATCCTACAATTGGTATCAGAGCAGGTTTGCTTTAGATTTAATTTAACAATTAAAAAGCATGGCGCATATTGCATCTTTTTCCTTGTCTAAACCTCCTGTTTTTAGTGGTGATGATTACCCTTATTGGAAAGTTCGCATGGAGTCATTTTTGAAATCTCAAGGGTATGAATTGTGGGAAATTGTAGCTACCAAATATGTAAAACCTGAAAATATCATCACTAAGGAAGAAAAAGAGCTTTACACCTTGAATCAAAAAGCTATGAGTTATTTTTATGGTGCTTTGTCTAGAGATGAGTTTAATAGAATTTCTACTTTGACAACTGCTCATGAAATTTGGCATTCTTTAGAGATTATTCATGAAGGTACTAATGAAGTTAAAAATGCTAAAATTGAATTATACACACGTGAGTATGAGCTATTCAAGATGAACCCTGGGGATACAATTAAAGATTTTGGTACTCGCTTTAATGAACTTGTTAATAAACTTTCTGCCCTAGGAAAAGTCCTCTCACAAGAAGATCAATGTAGAAAATTGCTTAGGTCTCTAGATCAAAAAATTTGGTATGTTAAAGTGACTGCAATAAATGAGTCTAAGGAATTGAGCTCCTTGAAACTAGATTCTTTAATTGGTTCATTGATGACATATGAGATGAGTATGGGTCAATTTAATAATGATCTTTCTAATGATTCTTCCATTGCTTTAGCTACTGTTGAAAAAGAAAAAGACATTGATGATATGGATTTCGATGAGCTCTCACTTCTGTCTAAAAGAGTAAACAAAGCCTTAAGAACAAAATTTTCAAAGAATAATGAAAAAGGTTTTCGAAAAGGAAGAAGTGATCTTAGTGCAATACAATGCTTTGAGTGCGATGAATTTGGTCATTATAAAAGTGATTGTCCCAAGCTTGCTAACAAGAAATCTAGCTCTTTTCGCAAAAGTAAACTTTCAGGTAAGAAGATGAAACATGTACTTCATAAGACATTATTGAAAATGGCGGAGGAGCTTGATCTCTCAAGTGATAGTGATGAGGATGATCCATTGGCATGTCTTGGAAAGGATGACAATGATATTGCTGATCTATGTCTCATGGGGAGGAACATAGATAATGGGGACGACGATGATGAGGACTATGATGATGAGGACATCGATAACGACAATGAGGTAACTAAGTCTGAAATTTTTAAAGCTTTTCGTGCACAAGAGAGAATTTCAAATGCATTGATGAAGAAGTATAAAGCATTAAAATTGGAATATGATGTGCTTCTTTCCACCACTAGTAACAAGGATGATAAATGTGACTCTTGTGTAAAACTGAAAATGAAACTTGAAAAACCATGTAAATCTTGTGAAATTTTGAAAAATAAAATTCTTGATCTTGAGAATGCTTCTTGTGAGTCATGTGAATTTTATAGGAGTGAGAATGCTTTGCTGAAATCTAGTCCTTTAACATGTGACAATTGTCCTATCTTGCAAAAAGAGGTAGATTCCTTAAAAAATTCTTTGGTAAAAAATTGCTCAAATTTAGAGAATGATGTAAATAAGTTAGCAAAAGAATTTTCTTGTGAGGACCTTGTTGGAATTAGGAGAAAATTAATTGAACTTGAAAAGCGTCCTTACACATTTTTATGCAATAGATGTCCTGATCTTGCTAAAGAAAACAGTTACTTGAAAATGTCTTTGGAAAAAATGACAAATGGTGAAAAAAACTTGAATATGATCCTAGATACATCAAAATGCTCTTTCATGAAAGAAGGTCTAGGATACATTAAAAATTCTTGCTTTCAAAGTCCGTTAGCTAAGGAGAATTCCAATTTGCATGTTACTACCTCAAAAGCTAAATCTGAAAATAAAATTGTGAAAAAATGTTTTTGTAATACCGCTAAATCGTTTTCCTGAGTTTCTGGCCGGAGTTGTCTTCATTTTGTTGATACGAGGATTTGTTCTGGAGAAGAGTTTCGTCGCCTCGCTGTTTATTAAAGGTTTTGAGTTTTCCGTGAAATACTTATCGGAATGGGTGTTTTCCTCAGTGCCGTTTAATTTTGCGGCAAGTTGTCTATCCTGACAATTGTCTTTTCGCGCTAAGAATTAAATTGTTGGGTGTCGCTGATTGCTTGCATTGTGGCCACTAGTGCTAGCGATGGGTGGAGGGGTGATGAGCCAACTGAACCACCCATCCCCTCCCTGTCTCTTATATTACTCCAGCCTACAGTAACTTGTTGTAGCTCCAAAGCCCTTATTAGATTAGCAATGCATGCACACATTTCTTAGCTAGGTATATATAGTGCTGCTCCATGAAATGATACACAATAGTGCAAACACAACGCATGCATCGATATAATATGTAGGTTAAATTAATGGGATTGTTACATACATGCATATTGATGATGCACACGAAGCTAGGCAAGTGAAACAAAAAGAGACAAGTGCGTGTGCTCGTGCCCCGTTGCTAAAGTTGCCCTCACCTAACCTCTCTCTCTCCCATTCCTTATGTGTGGCTATTATTTCCTTGAAGTGCCGGCTGACTCCCCCATTTTCTTCAAGACTTGGCCGAGCCTTCCTCCCTGCGCCCAAGTCCTGGCCAAGCCAATCTCCCTGGCGCCTTGTCCCTGGTGCCTGCTCTTCCCAGCCGAAGGCCCTCCTGGCGCCACTCCCTGGCAAGCCGTGCGCCCCCTGGAGGCTTCCCCAGCAACCACCGGCCACTCCAGCAGCCTCCGGCCTTGCTCCGGCGACCCCCTTCCCCAGGCCGGCGAGCTCCTCCCTCCCCCTCAAGGCAGCCCTCCTCCACCTCCCTTCCTCCATGAGTAAGAGATTGGAGGTAAAAACCCTAGAAATTTTGGGGGTGAGATTGCTTGCATGCATGGTGTTTGATGAAATGCCTAGCTAGGGTTCTTGTTTTGCAATGTATTTAGTTGAGGGATGGAGAGACTAGAGTGAATGAGAATGTTCTGTTCGGACAGATTTTCGTCCTTGGTTAGAGCTGCTAATGGAAAATTCTACAAGCGTTTCCTGGGGGTTTGGCTATAACAAATGTTGTAGATAATTGAATTACCTTTCAATAGAGACCGAAATCGCTATATTCCGTTCAGCGGTTTGGAAGTTATGACTATTTTAGCGAGTGCAGTCCAATTCTTGTCGCGATTGGTACAGTCTGTGTTCATCTTCGATCTGGGATCTTCGGGTGTGTTGGCTGAGTACTTGGTTATATTATTCATGTAGTTCATTCCCTTGCGGTCGTTTCGAGTATAAGAACGCGAAAATCCGTTGAGCCAATCAATAGTTACGCTATTTGGAAGTTTTGTCCCGAAGTTGGGAATTTGCAGCGAGCTCAGTTTTTTCGGTTGAATTTCAGTGTATGATTTTGGGGGCCTTCATGGCATCTCTCGCGTGAGTAGCTGCGAGGTAGTTGTAGGTTGGCCTCTTATAGTTAATTAAGGTTAAAGAACCTCATTTTTGGTTGGACCAATTAGGAGTTAAGCTAGTTATAGCGCTTGCTGTCCGGAATTTCCACCCGGCAGATTTTGGGGGCTGTTTTGCTCTAAGGGGTAGCAGTGTTGCATGTGTTATTGTTGTAACCATCTAGAATGGGAAAGTTGAGGTTGCCCATGTTATTTCAGGAGGAGTAGCTTCGAGGGAGGCGCCAACTTCTCGTTATTCTCATTCTTCCCGCGGTTAAAGGCAAGTGCAACCCGTATATCTCTTATAGGGTGTTTAGTTCATTGCTTGTGTTATGTATATGCTTACCCTATGGTTGCATTCGTGTTTATAAGCATGCCTAGTAAGCTAATTATCTTTTGATAAAAGGGGTAAGTAATCTGATACAAGTGTATCGTTGTTTGAACGTGTTATGATTTGTTTGATAATCTTTATATGCCTTGCCGTCATGAAATTTTGCTGCATCCCTGGATTGAATGCTATGAGCGTTGTTTAATGAATTCCGTCTAGATACCGTGATGACGTCTTGCTAAATCTTACTTTCATATTTACGTTCACTAGTTTGATAGGCTAGTGGGAATACGGAAAGTATGGAATTGGATTGCGAAAATGGGTTGATTTTTTTTGATGAAGATAGATGGAAGTAGTAATTACTCGAGTAATGGTGATGTGAGTATGAATATGAATGTGGAGGAGGTGATTACGAGTATTGAGAATGCGATTGTTGAGTGTTGCAAATGCGATTATGAGTGTTGAGGATGTGAATGGTAATTTATGGATGTGAGGAGTGGCTGATGTTTATGTATTTAGCTATGGCTATGCAAATGTGAGAAGTGAATGTAGTTTGCAAATTGGTTTATGTTAATTGCATTTGTGCATTCATGATGGAAGAGGCGACCCATTCGACACGGGCCTCTGTGTTCACACGTAGTGAACACGAAAGTCCTATTTCGTAGTCCCATTCATCGAGGTGAATGGGAGCGAGACAGTAAGAGTAGGCACCTTCCATCTACGGGATGGAAGGGACATGAGGGTGCACACCGACGGGTGGGCACTCGGCAGTACCGGTACGTGCATGGAAATGAGCATTCATGTGCATTGCGTCTGTATTGCATTAACACTGATGAATCATGTTTAATGAGTTGCTTGTGATATATGGATTTGAGATTCTGCTTTTGGTATGGCATATTTGCATCTGTATTGCATTAACACTGATGAATCATGTTTAATGAGTTGCTTGTGATATATGGATTTGAGATTCTACTTTTGTATGGCATAAATTGCATCTGTATTGCATTGACACGGATGAATCATGTTTAATGAGTTGATTGGGATGTATGGATATGAGCTTCTTCTTTTGTATGTTTTGTGCACCTGAGCATGAAAGCATAAACGCATTCCATTGCATTGTGTGTTGCAACGGATAAATGGGATTGTTAGGAATGGGAAGAACAGGTTGAGGATTGAGGCGTGGACTCATCCAGAAATGTTTTATTGAGGCAGAGGTAAGTTTTATTGCGTTTCGAGTTGGTTGCGGTAAGTGGAGTCAATTACTGCTTCTATTTCTGGATGTTTTCAGTTAAGTAATGATTATGGTAAGTGAGGGAGTAACCGTTCTCTTATGTTTTGGATCTTTTACGAATTCAGCTGCTTTCATTTATTTATGAACGCCAATTAAAGAAATTGTTACTCTATGTTTTGAAGTAGCTGTATTTTAGTTTAATTTCTTACTTTGTCTACTCGTTGCACTTTGCTGAGTCTTGGACTCACGCTTGTTTGTTTTCCTGTTTTAGGTTTCTTGAAGTTGGCTCGTCTGGTTGGGAGTAGAAGCACGTGCACGACTTTGGTCATTATCTCCTTAAATTAATTCACAAAGCCTGACTGTATCTAATGTGGTTGTAAAGCGTTGTTTGTTGTGATGTAATTTATCAATGGCCAGTGGGTGTGTGATTGATATCTAAGGACCTGCTAGTATGTTTCATCTTGGTTGAATGAATGATATTTATACTGCTATTGTTCTTTTGACTGCTGAGTGGATGCCCTCTTTTCTAGAGAGGTCATGCCGAAATTTTGTAAATTTCGGTGGCTTAGTTTTAAGCCGGTCTTAGAGTTTGGTTGATTTCAGGCAATTTTGTAGAGATGTCATTGAGTTGATAGGGTTTGGTAGCATTCGCGGTGCGTTTGGCGCCGGGGTGTTACAGTTTTAATTGTGGAAAACTTGGACATATTAAAACCAATTGCTATGCTAATTTAGGTCCAAAATTTTGGAACAATTTTCATAATGTGAAGTGCTACAATTGTGGTAGGAACGGTCATATTGCTAGAAATTGTTTTGCGCATCCTACACATTGTTTTGAGGCTAATAAAATTAATTTCCAGCAAAGGAAAAATGTTGATTTTAATCCTAAAACTCCTCAAAAACAGCAAGCAACTTTGGGCATTTTACCTTTATATATTGCATATCGAACAAGAAGCCCAGTTGAGTCATTTAGTGCAAAAACAACATGGATTCCAACAAATTCAATAAAAAACAGTAAGGTATCAAAAGTGTGGGTACCTAAACATTTTCTCCCATTTTAGAATAAAGATAAATGACTTGGAAACTGGTGGCTAATTGATTTGGATTGTTCATGACTCATGACCCAAGATTAAAAATTGTTTCCAAGTCTAGAAATTGTGAAGGATAGTGATAATGTGTTTAATGTTGAGACTAACTGACTCGAGGGATCATATGATATTGCTGATGATGAGTCTAGCCTCTATGCTAGAACTGTTTTGCAAAGTGCAGGTTTGTAGATGACAAAAAGAGATGATGAGCCTACACCAACAACGAATTTTGAACTTGATTCAAATGTAATGGAGAACCAATAAATTCAACAAGGTACATGTGCTCTTGGCCTATGGTACTCTAATTATTATTTTTGTTTAGAACTTGTTAGCTATTCTTATGCTAATTTTGCTAGTGATAAAATTGATATATGATATCATTTTATTCGAGATCATGTGGAGAAAAGTTATATTGCAATTGTTTATGAAAAAAACATCTTCACTAAACCTTTGGTATTTTTTTTAGCTTGCAAGATTATAAGGAGAATTGTCTATCATTCATTCAAATAATGTGATATATATGCAACAATTGAGGGGGAGCATATTCACTTATGGTGAAATAGATACATTTATTTAGAAGTATTGTGAGCAATATCTTTTAAAAATCTATTTATATGTAAATATCTGTCAACATCTGTTCTTGATAGTGGTATGTAGCAAGTGACTTTAGACTATCTAGTGGTCCCCATTGGTTCATAACCAAGTTCCTTACTTATTCAATGTTGGGTATTTTTATTCTTTATTGAGCAGTATTGGAGACTTGCTAAAATCACATTTAATAATATCATGAGTGTTCTCTAGTACTCAAGATTTAGTGGGTTATGCTAAATGTAAATTACTTCCATTACTTTCTAATACCATGGTAGTAGTCGACATATGCCCAAGAAAACATGTTCCTATGTCAAGCCCATGACTATAAACTCGAAAAATCGGGGTAGTCATATTTAAAAAAAAGCTTCCTCAAAGTGGATGCGAAAAAAAAGAAGAAAAAATTATACCTCAAAGTGGTACAAAGTGAACAAATGTTATGGGCATGCTAGACAAATACCCGTGGTGTGAGTGACTGGGTGGAGTAAAATGATTATGTATAGCCTTCTAAAATCTTGAAGAAAGGTTCTTGCTTATGCTCCACAAAAATTTATTATGCAGTCCTGACATTTGCTCATGTATGAATGATTTGCTCACTTTGATTTGTGAGTTGAAACGAGGAATGTTCTAGTGGAAGGTTTCTAGATGTTTAAATGTTCATTTATACTACTTTTTATTGGAATAGATGTTGCATGGGTATTTATAATTTTTATTTAACTCAATTGCTCATGATATATTCAATATGCGGATCTATTTCAATTCTTTATTGCTCCAATAGCATTTTCTATTCATCTTTGATGTGTGTTTTGCCAAAGGGGGAGAAATAATATGCTTTCTGAGATTATTAAGGGGGAGTTATTGAATGGAAATTAAAGGGCAATTGTTGATAAAAATTATGGATTGTTTGTGTGTTGTCAAATCACTCATCAAGGGGGAGATTGTTAGTTCCATTTGCGAAATTTATATTGTGATGATTAATTTGACAACAATTTAATATATGTGTGATGATTTATGTGACAACAATATTTGTTATGAAACAAGGTACTGCGAGAGTTTGTTTTATTTGTGACAGGAGATGCAGCGCAGGCAACAGTAAGTGCAACGCAGGGACGCGAGATGCACGTTGTAGCGCAGGCAGACGTAGGCAGATGTACACTGCAGGTCGAGGAGAATCCGCGCAGGTGGCGCGTAGTCCGAGAGAAGCACACGCGAAGGTCGCAGAGGTGCAGGCGCAGCACGCGAGGTCGCAGAGGTGCAGGTGGCACGCGAAATCGCAGGTGCAGGAGGCGCAGCACGCGAAAGTCGCGAGTAGTGCAGCGAGTTGGGATGCGTAGAGATCTACGCAGTTGGACGACGCAGTGTGACGGCCAATGGGCCGTACAGACGAGTGAATCATGCGAGTGCGGCAGGTAGGCCGTTCGTATGGATATGTATGAGTTTTGGGCTGTGTGTATGTATTGAGCCTTATGTAATTGGGCCAAGTAATTAGGGTTAAGAAATTAGGATGGAGTCCTGTCCGAGTTATACTCGGTTGCTGTTTCCTTGGCCGGGTCCCGGGTGGATTCCGTGTTCAAACGGATGAGTGAGCCGCGTATCGAGAAAAAAAAGAGCAGCACAGAAGAAAAAGACACAGGCGAAGGAAAAAGGCGAAGACTTCGAGATGCGGATGTCCAGCGTAGCGAGAAATTTCGGAGCTACAGTACTCACGTCGCTACAGTAGCCGCGGCGTTGTGTTGGATCTGCGAGGCTACAGGGCAGCGGTGATCGCAAGATAACAGAGAAAGAAAAGGAGAAGAAAATTTAGAGAAAAACTTCATAGATTAATTGAGGTTGGTACTTTCATGTAAAGAGATCTATATATGTGGTCTTTGATGAAAATCAGTGAGTATAAATTCTGATCTAATAATTCAAGTTTACGTATAATTGCTTTCTAGTATGCATGTTTAATCTAGTTTCTCTTCTATAGTATTAGATCAATTATTAGATTGGTTTGTTCATTTTAATCAACTGTTTGCTAATTTTCAGAATTAATAAAAACACAAAAAATTAGTTTTAGGTGTAATTTTGCACCAATTTACCCCCCTCTTGGTGCGCCTCGATCCTACATCGTATCGGTGCATAGCTTAGCCCATCATGGGGCATACCCTTTGAATCCTTGATATGAGCCCATTCGTAATACCTGATTCCGTCTTGCAACAACCAGCGAATGACCCGACATGGGGCATATTCACTATTACAGAAAATATTTGTACAGGCGAGTGGTAACCCATGTTCTCAGGCTTTTTGCACCCGCCTGTAACTGAAGGTCTGTAGAAATCGCTATATTTGCATAGGCGTTTCTAAGGACCGCATGTAAAATGCATTTGTACAGGCGGGCAGCTTAAGAAACCGCCTGTACAAATAAGCATTTGTACATGCGGGTTCTTAAGCCACCCGCCTGTACAAATGCAGTTGCACAGGCGGACGGCTTAAGAACCCGCCTGCACAAATGCTTATTTGTACAGGCGGTTTTTTAAGCTGCCCGCCTGAATAAGTGTTATTTGTGCAGTCGGGTGGCTTAAGCACTCGCCTGCATAAATAAGCATTTTCACAGGCCCGGGCTTAAGCCGTCACTACCGACAGATCCAGAGAATCTTTTTTTAATAATGTTATGTTAATTATATTATAATATTAATAAATGCATACATTCTATCAATCACATCACTATTCAGCATAAATCCATACATAACAATGATAAGGTTATATATACAAAGTACATATAAATCATAATTGCATTATGTATATATATATATACAAGGTTATATACACAAGGTTATATATACTCCTCTGATATTCTCCTTGTAAAACTCTTCAGGTGCAGTATCCTGCGCTATGTACTCCTCTGATATTCTCTATCTAATATAAATTACAGCCCTGCTGTCTTTCAAAAAAAAAAAATATACACAAGGTTATTATATATATATACATCAGTGTTCACGGTCCGTTTATCCTCGTCTCCCAATTACAAAGTCTAGGATGCTTTGCCACTTCACCTCCAGAGTAAAAGAAACTACCTCTCTCATGGATGACTTCACGATGAATGAACTGGCACGTGTCCTTTTGCATATTGCAAAGGTCATCATCAGTGAGTGCCAAAGTGGTCTTTGCAATCTTCACCTGCACTTTGCAAAGGTCTAGACATGATGATAGACACTAGCTGGTTGTGTCATGTAATCATGCCAAACACTCCCGATGCCTCTCAAACTCAACACGAAACCGGTTTTCTCAAAGGGAAATTTTGCTTGCCTAAATGTTTGCTTGCCGTAGACTCCGTGAAAGTTTCTACTGGTACTAGAGCGTGCAAAAGTGTGTGCATACCTCGAGAATTTTGAGCTTTGCAGCTCACTTATAACACTAAATTCAATACAAATCAATCATTCTTTTAGATCCAATGGATCATTAGCTAGAATTTATTTATATTTTCACTAGTAGTAGAGTAGTACAAATAACCTTAACAAATCAATGAAAATCTGATTTCTACAATTTACGATATGTAAACTGTACAATACACGGTGAAATTTCTCCACTTATTAAGCCCATACGTGCGCTCTCTCCACGACTCGCTTAATTACTACATACACGATTTCCACAACCATCTGAACGTTAGCATGCAGTACTGCGCAAAGATTTCCCCCAGGCCAGTCAATTAATTTTTCTTTTCGCTGTTCTGACCAAGTTAATTATCTGATTTTCTGAAGCAATTGATTGTGCCAAAGTGCACAATATGGTCCTATAGCATCCTTCGGCACATGTGAAGTTTCGAGGATTGTATTCATATTTGGCCCCATTCGTAAGGAGTTTCATATTCAAGCGTATTTGGCTTGTATACATGTTCAATTTGCGCCGGATGATCAGAGTTTATACTCTTAAGGACACGTGTATATAGCGCATGGTTCAAAATCTCACTGAGATTTCAAAAATCTCGGTCAAAATTTCGGCTTTCAACCGGGATTGAGATTTGAAATCTCGGCGGAATAAAAAAAAGAAAATTTTCAATTTGCTACAGTAATTTCGATAAATTTTGCCGAGATTTCGGCTTTTTGACCGGGTTTGATCTTTTTGGACTGGAGGCTAGCACTTGTAACTTTGTAAGTGCTTCCCTATTGTTTAAGCCATTGTTGCTTTGTGTTCTTCATGATGGAACCATGGTACTGCTTAGAGGGAAGGGAATAGTAAATGGAGGTGGCAAGGGAAAGGGAAGGCATATCATAGGCAGCACAAGCAAACGAGATAACTAGTAGAGAAAAGGATGTTGGTATAGATAAGATGACAGAGCAAAGGAAAGAGCCAGGACAGAAGAAAGATGAAGTCGCTGACTACCTTTTGGTTCAGATTACTAGTGACAGATAAGTCTGACCAACAATTCTGGTCTTAAACTGAACATCAACTTCAGAAAGTGCTGCTGACCGAACTGAAGTGACGCAGAATCAACTCAGTTCACTGTTTCATTTCCGGACATACATGTATGGAATGATAGGTGAATCTATAAATCATGGAACCAAAAAGTGAATGGCTTCTCAGGATGTTAGGTTGCACACACATGTACTGGCTAACTGAGATGTCATATGCTTTGATATATTCTGCTGGAAATCATGGAATCCAAAAGTGAATGGGCATCCAACAGGGCCGAAAAATATGTAGGCCCTGTGCTCCTTTTGGTGTACTTTCAGATTGTAATGAACTACTCCCTGAAAATTGTTTTCACTCGTCACGTTCTGTATCATACCCACAAATATCATCATCAGAATAGGTATCAGTATCTTGGTCATCACCAGAACCCATGCTGCTACTTTCTTGTGTTGTAGAACCCACGAAACTGCAACACATAAGGTTCTATTATTTTCTGGAAAGAATCAGCATTGCTCCCCTGAAAACCTATCCAAAAGAATCTCCCACTCTACTTGTTAAAGACTGTGCATGCAAGGAGTTCACAATTCTCTCGACACGATTTGCAATGATCTGCTTGCGGAAGGCATCAATCAAAGAAACGTTCGTGAACGTGCACCCTTAAAGCTGAATGAGCATTGGTCAATATGTGGAAGGTCTCAACCAGTGCTGCCGCGAAATTGAAGCGGTACCAGTGCTGCCGCACCATCCAGCTATACACCTGAAAACAACCAGAGAAATGAGCAAATCATTGATCTATGAACCTAATGAGTCTTTACAGCTAAGGCAATTCGTCGAACAATTCATGAGCAAGAACCGTATGCACGTACGTATATAGAGGCAATTGGTCGAACAGGTCATGGGAGGGTGGTGGGAGTGCGGGGGTACTGACCCTGAAGGCGGTGTCGTTACTGCGGATGCGGAGGCAGTGGACGGCGACGTAGGTGGCGACGTCCTGGGTGAGCCACATGCGCTGGGCGTTGAGGATGCGGGTGAAGGTGGAGTGCTTGTAGGCGGGGAGCTCCTTGCAGAGCCAGGCCATCCTGGAGCGGCGCCACTGCTTGGGCAGCTCCTCCAGTTAGGGCACGTCCAGCTCCAGCGAATTCACCGCGTCCCTCTCGTCGGCCGCGTCCCAGGACGGCGCACTGTGACTGACCTCTGGCATCCCGATCAGCCACATGAACTCCGCGACGAGGCGCCACTGCTCATCGGCGCGCCGCTCCTCGAGGAACCACTCCGTCACCTCCCTTGCCTCCCGCAGCCGGCCCCGCCGCTCCCGCGCCCTCTCCAGCTCGTCCGGCGGGTCCCCCAGCCATACCGGGATCTCCACCTCTCCCCCCTCGCCGCGTACTCTGCTGTGCGCGCCAGCCGCTCGCGCTCCTCGCACGCCTGCCGAAATTCCACCGAAATTTCGGTTTAGGGTTGCTCAAAAATACTGCTCCATGGCAAATTTCCCATTCGACCAAGCTCGGTTCATCCCTCAGCATGTCCAAGTTGAGGTGGCGACGTCCTGGGTGAGCCACTTGCGCTGGGCGTTGAGGATGCGGGTGAAGGTGGAGTGCTTGTAGGCGGGGAGCTCCTTGCCAGAAGTAGGGTATGTTTGGCAGAGATTCAGCTTCTCCGGATTCGTGAATCTAGTGAAGCTGAAAATTCTAGCTTCGTTAGATTTATGAAGCTGAAGTTGTGAATACATTAAGAGTGTTTAGATAGATCATCTTATTTACATTTTTGACCAAAAATATAAACTTAATTCACTTTATTTTAGCCTACAAGTTTCAGATTTCAGAAGAAACTAGCATCTGGAGCTCTACCAAACATGCTCGTAGACTTGAAATAAAATGTTCATGAGCAACTTTATACGCTTTTCATCATTTGAAATAAGAGTTTTCTGGATCACACTGGCAGAAAAATCAAAGACATATAATAGCCAAAGACCTCGTACGTGCAAGTGTGGAAGGAAGAGGGGAAAAGAATTTTAGGAGATGTTTGCCTTCAAATTTGTGTATTTTTTGGACTCTAGATTTGCTGTGAGATTCGTGCTCAGCCCTCCTCCAAATCTCTGAACCCATCTGGTAGTCAAGGCAATGGTGTACACGTACTCCTAGATCAATAGTACAGCGTGTTCTTATCGGAGCCGATTTCTACAAGATAGCACATCGTGACAGATGCATACCGGCCGGCATTCGTTGAACAATTCGTGCCTGCCCCCATGTCCTGTCGAACAATTCGTGCCTGCCCCCATGTCCTGTCGAAGGAGTATCAGATTCAGTTATATTTGGCGTGATAGTCTCTAATTTCGGTTCATTTTCAAGTCTCTAGCTATCTATTAATGAGATTAAAGAAATAGGAACAAGGATGTAGCATGTAAACACTTCGATTTGACAGAACTTCTGCACATATTTTCCAATAAACAAAAAGAGAAAAAAATCTTCATGGTTACTCTCTCTATCGCGTTAGGTATCATCCTAAAGCGTGTCAGACATTCCCGACGCCTTCCACGCCTTTCCCTATATATCCTGGTCATGGACAAAAAAAACTCCAAACATGGTGGAAAACTGGAAATACAATGAACTCTAGCGCTTTGCGTGATGCATGCCTGTCTTAGCTTGAGAGTCCACTGCTTTGCAGCCCTCTCACAGTGGCACACCTTTCAAGTGGAGTTAATCAACTTGGGCAGTTGGCTCTTACCAGAGGGGTAAGGTACGGTTCGTACGAAGTAACCCACCATTCCCAAGGCTGCAAATGCAATGTGTGTAAGATTTTGAAACAACCGCAATTTTGTGAACTCAAAAAACGTCGTCAACATAAATTGACAGTCACCAAAAAATAAAATTAAGCAATAAAGATTAATTTCATAATTAATTATTTCAAATTTGTACAACTAAATGAATTACATTATGCAAAAAATTTAATTTCAAACTCAAATACAAATTACATGAATGACTAATTACATCGTAAAAATAAAAAAATTTAAAATCCTCTCTTGCTTCGATTTCTTCGATAGACCTGCAAGTCAGTAAAGATTTTTATCCGTAAATAAAAGCAGTAAATTAATATAGCAAGAGAACAAGGACGCATGCCGGGCGCCGGCACCGAGGCCACTGGACGACCCAGTAGGCAGTACCGCAGTAGCTACCCGCATGAGCGTTGCCACGAACAGCAGAGCACTTCCCGTGCATTGGGAGCACGTATGGAGGGTTAAGAAGAGCTCTCTGGTTACACTAAATTAAATATGATTTATTCATTCTTTCAATACAATAAATTATATTAGATAATATTTATTAATTTATACTTCATTTGATAATAAAGTAGTAGAAATGTCCTTAATATATCAATGGTTAGATCTCAATTTTTTGTCTACTATATACTAGTGTAATGCACTGCCAAATTTCTAATACTCCTCTCAGTTTACATTATTGGTAGTTGGGCACACCAAGTTCGCATAACATGATTCAGAAACTCAACGATCTGCACAAAATTGAAGCGGTTGAATGCATACATGCTCAGGTGCGGAGGGGCAAAATCGTCCGAATGGGCTGAGTCATGCACTCGGTTTGACCGGATAGGACACGTGTCGCGAGCGGTGGCATATTTCAAATAGCACGATTTTATAATGGCAGTTTTATAATGGCATCGTTCGAAAAAGCAAAGGAACGATGACAAATCTCGAATAAGCAGTTCTTATAGTGGCATATATCCAATTAACCCTTTAAGTAATGGCGTATGACGTGGAAACTAATTTTGGAAATAAAAATTGGAATCTCACTTAAATGGAAAGAACGACATGCGGTCCAAAAATTTGAAAACAGAATAGAATCACTTAATCGGAAAACTATAGGTGCAACATATGGCAACCATTTCATGCCTATATGGAATGAAGCATCCTGTATATGCACCATGATGCTGTATGTATACGGAAACCTTGTAACATCGTGAAAAATGCAATAAAATAAAAATAAATGTTTTGAATTTGAGTATGATCATTTCTGAGTTTTCTTGGCATTATTGGTTTTTATTTGAATCTTGTTTGAATTTATGCTTTGTGTGAAAAATCAAATAAATGGAATTAAAGAATGGATAATGGTAAAAAGATAAAAAGGTAAAAGTAAAATCTTGAAAAATTTATATTAAAAATCTTCAGCACTTATTTAAATCATTTCAGCTGATAAATAATTTTTTAAACAAAGAATGATCGAATGACAATTGAAAAGACATCTTTTGACTAGAAATAGTGCATTATCAGAATTAATATAAAATATTAGAAACTCATATGAAGTTTTAAAATTATCATAATTTCTTCAGAACAATATATACTACTGGTAAAAGTTTCAGAAATTAATAATGTAATTTAAGGCCTTTTAAAATTCGAAAACAGAAGCTCTAAAAATCTAAAAATCAGCATGTTAGAATTTTTATAAAATAAATACACAATATTTTAACATTAAATTTTTATAGGAACATATTTACCCAAATTAAAATCAGATAAAAAGTTTCAAAAATAAATAATACAATTTTCATTCTTAAATAAAAGAAATTCAAAAAAGTATTTTTGAGCAGACAGTAATGTCAGAATTTTATTTAATTCCCTGTAGAACTTTTTGTCCCAAAAATTTTATTAGAAGTCGAGAACTTCCTGGAGACCATATTCAAAAAGTTTAGAAAAATTAAGCAGTGATTTGATAGCTAAATGAATGTGAGTACCAACTTGTCCGAGCCAAGTCTATTCGTTTTTCCGACTTCTATCACCGACAAGTGGGCCCAGGTACTGTTCTGACCCCGCCAGCTGGCAGGCAACGGAAATCTTCACTCTCTCTCTCTCTGCCCGGTGGGTCCGGTCCCGCTCGTCAGCCACTGCTCCCGTTCTCCCTCTCTTTATTCTCCTCTTCCAGACGAAGCCTCCGCTCGCACTCTGCCTTTTGCGCCTCCCTCGCCGATCAGTGGCGAAACTAGAATTTTTTTTGTTGGGGGTGCACACTTCACACGTATAACTCTGTAGTTTTTTACAATTATTCCATAACATCGTAAATCCGACACATATATTTGAAATTTGCTAAAAGCACAATATAACTAGTTGTAAGGTCTTAAAAATCCCAAACCACCAAAATCAGAACTAATTCAATAAACAAATTTAGCACAATAAAGAAGTGATCTTATACAACTTTATAAAATTTTAGAGGTGCTGGGGCATACCCGGCACCCCTGGTACCGCCCCTGTCGCCGATCCATTGTACCGGCCACACCGCGCAGCTCTGTTTCCACGTTCGTCCTCGGTCCTTCGCGCCTTACCTTGGCCATACCTCGCACCATGCCCTGGCCATTTCACGTCGTCCTGTGCCGGCAGAAAGCTCGTGCCACCTCACTGCCTGCTCACCGCAAGCCGTCGCAATACGAGTTCGCGTTCCAATCCTGCTCACCGCCGAGTTAGCCACTATAAAGCCACCTGAACGCCTCCTGACTTCACAGACCTTGCCCTAGTTACATTTCTTACCGAGATAAACTCAGCCAACTCGCGCATGACCTCTTCTTCACTCCCTTTTGCTTCTTAGCTCTGCCATTCCACCCGTTGCCACCTGATACCCGAGGAGAGGGGAAGAGCAATATAAGCAATCCGGTGGGTAATTTCTGAAATGGATTGAACACAAAGCACCATACTATCTTCCGGATTACTCATCAATTCTAACTCCCCACCTTTTTCGCCTGAAGCTTTCCAGCCGCGCCATCCACTACTACAGAATGACACATCACTATCACTGTATCTGTGTCGGTTCTTAAGTTTTTCAAAAAAAATGATTGTGATAAGTAACTTTGGAGGGGTGTTAGTAATAATCACTATCGGTTCGAGATTATAAGTGATTGTGATGTAAGATCGAACATCCGAATCGGTTCTCTACTAAAAGTGATAGTGATGTGCACGGTCATCGAATCGGTTCTTTTCATAGAAGTGATAGTGATGATCACGCACATCACTATCACTTCTATGAAAGAACCGATTCGATGACCGTGCACATCACTATCACTTTTAAGTAGAGAACCGATTACGATGTGACATGGTTATCACTATCATTCTTTTTATAGAAGCGATAGTGATGACCTGCAGTACATCAATATCACTTGTTGAAAAGAACCGATTCTGATGTGCTCGTGCTTATGTCTAAAGTGATGGCCGTGCACATCAGTATCGCTTTTTGAAAAGAACCGATTCTGATGTGCCTCGCTAGGTTATATATACCACTCGCACTGAACTCTTCTCTGTTTTTGCTCCAGAGGAGATTTCTCCGCCGCCACCCGAGAAAATAGCTCATATTGTGTGGTTGGAAGCAATAGTTGGGTGAGAAAATTTGAAGTCCTCATGGGTGGGTATTAAGAGGGCAAAATTGAAACCCTATCTTGAGGAGATTCCCTCTTTTGCCCTCTATTGCGGTTTCTTCAAAATGTGAGCAACAATTCTTTAAACCCTTCAATTTTGCTCGTAATTTTGATATGTCGTCAATAAAGTTTAGGTTGCTTTCGAATTGTGTACGTGCTTTCAGATTTCACACTCTTTATTTGACAAGCGCATATCTATTTAATTTTTGTAGTGCGATCTCTGCTTATATATATGGAATTATTATTGCTATCATGTGGTAACTGTTATTAGAGTTTAGGCGGCGTAACCACGCCTCCCGCTCGAGGGTGCTTATTTATAAATATGCTAAACGAAAGGGCATATTTATGTTTAGCGATCTCAATTGTCCACGATTTTTGGACAATTCGAGGATATATGGATTCGAGCAAGTTCTGGTGTGTTGTACAACTCGAGTAGATTTGGTGGCGTCTCTCGGTGTTCTCCGGATACACACCCTCTTGACCTGTTGTCGAGACGTGTATCCGGAGAACAATGGAGATGTCGCCAAATTTTCTCCGAGTTGTACAACGCTTAGAACTTGCCCGAACCATATATCCTCGAATGGGATTAGGACCTAACCTATTTAGAGATTAGGAGTCATCGTTGGTACCCTTGATTTGTTTCGTTGTAGTAGAAAGATTTGCAAGCTACTGCACTAGCTATATAATTAGATTATTTGATATCGTTGTTGATGTTAAAAATTTATGTCTCTTATGTAGGGAATTGGAAGCTTTAAACCAGGGAAGAAGCTAGGTATCGATCGTGAGTACATTTATATATCTTGGAACCTGTCCACTATTTTGCAAAGGTAATATTAATTGAAATGATGTCTCAATATTTAAAATAGCTATAGCTAGTTGTCGCTCCAGTTTTTCCTTAATTTATTGTGCGAAATTTAATTGCAGATGGACCGTGAGGAATGGGTGTATCAGAAAAGCCGTGTGAGTGCTGAATTTCAGAGGGGTGTTAAGGAGTTCAAAAAATTGCGTAGATCGACATGGTGAGGAGGGTGTAAACTTCATATATTGTCCTTGCATTGATTGCACCAATCGAGGAGATTTAACAACTCATCTCAAATTGAGGACCACCGATTCGACGTGGCTTCGTGAGGAATTACACATGTTGGATCCATCACGGGAGGCGGTAGTACCCTCCGATATGCAACGAAGATACGGTGGAACCGGATGACGAGTTGCGACCGATATGTTTGAGGAGGATAATTTGGAGCAAATGTTGCGGGATGTGGAGGGTAATTACACGGAAGAGAGTTTGAAAAGTTTAAAAGCTTGATAGAAGACGATGCCAAACCGATGTTCACAAAGTTGCAAAGCGGAATACACCAAAGTTGGGTTCGGTACTTGCATTGTTCGAATCAAGGCAAAACACCGCTGGATGATACAAGTTTCAATGCACTACTAGTTCTTCTATCGGATCCGCTTCGAGGGAAACGAGTTGCCAACAAGCATTTATGAAGCGAAGAAGCTACTATGTCCCATGGGAATGGAAATAGAAAGGATACATGCATGTCCGAATGATTGCATCTTGTATCGTAACGCACATCGAGGCTGACGTTTGTCCGCTTTATGTGTGCCCGGTACAAACAAAAGGAGAAGCGTAACAACAAGAAGCGAAGAGCCGGGCAACGACGGTAAAGAGGTCATCACTAAAAGTGCACCGCCAAGGTATTGTGGTACTTGCCCATCATTCCCCGTCTGGAGCGGTTGTTTGCAAATCCGAGAGAGGCAAAATTGTTGCGCTGGCATTACGAGTCTCGAAAGGAAGATGGCAAGTCGAGACACCTGCCGATTCGCTCAATGGAGAAACATCGATTGGAAACATGAGGAGTTTGGTGCCAAATGAGGAACATAAGATTTGGGTTGAGTACCGACGGAATGAATCCATTTGGAAACATGAGCGATCGCCACAAAGACCGATTTCATGTGTATCTACAACCTCCCTCCTTGGTCAGTGCATGAAGCGGAAGTATATCATAATGTCATTACTAATCTCGGACCCAAACAACCGGAAATGATATTGATGTGTACCTTGCACCATTGATCGAGGATTTGGTAAAATTGTGGAATGAGGGGTCATCGTGTGGGATGCGTACAAAGAGAGCATTTCACCCTCACGGCTATGGTATTTTGCACCATAAATGATTTCCGGCCCTTGGTAATTTGGCAGTTACAAAGATCGAAAGGAGCCAAAGCGTGTCCTATTTGTGAAGAGGAGACCGAGAGTCTATGGTTTAATTCCAAGAAAATCTGTATATGGGTCACCGTAGGTTTCTACCTCAAGTCATCGATCTCAGTAAGATGGATGACAAATTTGTTGGGAAGAGGGAAGTCCGCTCGCAATCATGACCTATGAGTGGAAGCCAAGTATATTCACGGTAGAGGATATCGATGTTCAAGACGGAAAGAGTCAGAATCTGTTAGCCCTAGGACCATTTGGAAGAAGAGGTCAATATTCGGGACTTACCGCATCGAAGGAGTTAGATGTCCGCATTGTATTGATGTCATGCATGTTGAGAAGAATGTCTGCGATAACTTGGTTGGCATCCTCTGAACATACCGGAAGACCAAAGATGGTGTCAATGCTCAAATCGCGACATGGCCTACATGGGAATCGGGCCAGACTTGCAAAGTGATAGAGGAGGATGGAAAAGGCCAGTACATCCTCGCTGCATGCTACACCTCGCCCAAGAAGGAGAAAGAAGATCTCGCAAATGTCTCCAAAGTATTAAAGTTCCATCCGCTACTCCGCCAACATTAAGAAGCCTATGTCTATGGATGATTTGAAGTTGTTGGGCATGAAGTCCCATGATCGCCATGTCTTGATGACCCATATGCTCCTGGGTTGTAATCCGAAATATTCTCCCAGAGGATGTCAGTTGGCAATCACAAAGTTGTGTTATTTCTTCAATGCGATCTCTCGCAGTTATTGACCCCGATGTACTAGACAACTTACAGAGTGAGGTGGTGCGACTCAGTGTCACCTTGAGATGCATTTCCCACCGCCGTTCTTTGACGAATGGTCCACCTTGTTGTTCACCTTGTCGAGAGATTAAGATATGTGGACCCGCTTTCCTACGTTACATGTATCCGCTCGAGAGGTACATGGGTATATTAAAGTCGACGTGAGGAATCGGTCAAGCTCGAGGGTAGTATTGTTGAAGGTTATGGGATCAAGAGGTTATTGAGTTTTGCGTGGACTACGGGTAAAAGACAGCAATCGGTGTTCTCAGATCTCGCCATGAGGGCAGATTTGTGGTAAAGGAACCGTTGGGTCCAAACTAATGAGTCCGAGGTTTGATATGTATTGCAAGGCGATTTCACGCCTTGCGTAATAGCGCAGGTTCGCCCATACATCGAAAGCAAAGATAAGTTGATATTACGGAAGAGAATCCACAAATGGATGAGCTTTCCATCGCGACAAGAACACAATGATCGATTCTCACATGGTTCAAAGAAAAGCGAGGTCTCCTTTATCGAGAATGTAAAATGGTTGGTCGACGGACCAAGATTTAATGTACGACATGGCAGGGTACGATATTAATGGTTACACCTTTTACATCGAGAGTCAAGATGCCAAGAGTATTGTCCAAAATAGTGGTGTGAGTATAAATGCTTTCTCGATGATCATCACTCAAAACAGCTTCCCCAACCGTAATGAACTCCTACTATGGGATGATCAAGAAATTTGGGAGCTCGACACGGAATATACCAAGTTCCATTGTTCCGATGTAAGTGGGTACGACTTCCACATGGAGTGAAGGTCGACAAGAGAGGCTTTACTATTGTGGATCTCAAGAGACTCGCCACAAAGATGATCCGTTTGTCCTGCGAAGCAAGAAACTCAAGTCTTTACATGCGCGATCCGGCCAATCCAAGGTTGCACGCCGTTCTTCATGGCAAGAGACGGATCGAGGAGTTGAAGATGTTGTAGATGAAGAAGAGTATAACCAATTCGATGAGATACCTTCATTTGCGATGGGGCTTGTCTTAGCGGGGATGACGACACACATGGAGCCAATTACATGCAGTAGATCATCATGAAGGGCAAGATTGTAAATAAATGGACTATTATAATGTATGTAAAATAGTATTGTAAATCCAAGGTGATTAATTGTCGTTTGGAGGCTTCGATGGAAATGCATGCAATTTCTCTTTATGCCTGCACTTTGTGCCATAATTTGTGAAAGAAAAATCCATTTGACTTAAATTATTGTTGGGAAAGCTTGTAAATAGTCGAAAGTTCATTTCGGAAATTTTCGTGACAATTCCAGATTAATTTGAAAAAGTTTTGACTTTTCTACGCTTTTACGCACAAATCATGTCTACTGAAATGAATTTTGGCATATTTCTTGAATGACGTCGCTTTTTCCAAAAATTATTTTATGAAAAGTTTAGCAAGATCTGAAATATGTTTCGCAAAATTTCTAATAATTTCAACAATGTATGACAAAGTTATGGCATTTTCTCTTTGATGAAATGCTGAAAATTCAGAACTTGCAGATGTCCGAAAAGGAATAGTGCAATAAACTACATCGATTGTCGGTTTTATTAAAAAAGTGATACCGACGACTAACATCGTTGTTCTATGAGAAAAGTGATGATCAAGCATCAATGTCGGTTTTATTAAAAAGTGATCCGATGATGAAGCATCGAGATCGGTTTTCTTAAAAGATTGATACTAATGATGAAGCATCGATGTCGGTTTTCTTAAAAGAGAGATACTAATGATAAAGCATCAAGATTGGTTTTATTAAAAAGTGATACTAATGACTAACATCGTTGTTCTATTAGAAAAGTGATGATAAAGCATCAAGATCGGTTTTATTAAAAGAGTGATACTAATGATGAAGCATCAAGATCGGTTTTCTTAAAAGAGTGATACTAATGATAAAGCATCGAAGATCGGTTTTATTAAAAAGTGATACTAATGACTAACATCGTTGTTCTATTAGAAAAGTGATGATAAAGCATCAAGTCGGTTTTATTAAAAGAGTGATACTAATGATGAAGCATCAAGATCGATTTTCTTAAAGAGTGATATCGATGATAAAGCATCAAGATCGGTTTTATTAAAAAGTGATACTAATGACTAACATCGGTGTTCTATTAGAAAAGTGATGATCAAGCATCAATGTCGGTTTTATTAAAAGAGTGATACTAATGATGAAGCATCGATGTCGGTTTTCTTGAAAGAGTGATACTAATGATGAAGCATCGAAGACGGTTTTCTTGAAAGAGTGATACTAATGATGAAGCATCAAGATCGGTTTTCTTAAAAGAGTGATACTAATGACTAACGCAATTCTTAAAACCTCGCCCATAACCATTCGCAAGCATGCACCGCTCCCACGCGCTTAACCCTAGCCGCCGAGAAAGCCGCCACCGCTTCGCCCACGCCACCCCACCCAAGGTTTCGCCGCCTCCCCGCCTGTCGCCGACGCCGAGGACGCCCACGCCACTCGCCGGTGCCTCGCCTCTTCCCGCGCCGCCGACGCCGACGCCGAGGACGCCCACGCCACCCCGCCGGTTCGCTTCGCCTCGCTTGCCGCCGACGCCGACGCCGAGGACGCCTCCACGCCACCCCTCGCCGCCTGCCTCGCCGCCTCTCGCATTGCTGCCGACGCCGAGGACGCCCCACGCCTTAAAGCCATCGACGTGTTCGCCTGCTTGCATTAACATTCAGCTTAGTGCGTTGTAAGTTCGCGACTCTCTGTGATTTTTCATTGCTGGGGCTTGCAAAGGGCTAGTCTTCCAAACTTGGGGACCTTGCAAGTGGTGGTTGATTGTTCTATGAGGATTGGGAATTAGTGAGACCAATTGTGACAACAATTTTCAATTGATAAATACTTGTGTAGTTCAATTGTTAACTTGCAAATTCGATATATATTCATATGCCTTGTGGATCATGATCATCATCTTTCAATAAACTCGCTATTCTAAATTCTCAACATTGTATGTCTTTGTCAAGAGGCTACTTTAACAACTGTTGTTCAAGTGAATTGTTTAGTCTCTGTTCAGCCACTAGTGTTAGCAGACTTGTTCATATATATATATATATATCAGTAGTTTGTTCTCAATTGATTAATTACTTGTATCTGTCAAGTGTTGGAAATTGTTCTGTCTTTGCTAAAGCGAAGTTGTCACAATTAGGTTAGTGATCTTAGTCCTTTGTGATGAGGACGGTCTTTAAGGCAACCCATCATCTGAGAACAATACAATATATCAACTTGAGCACTATGCTAGTTGAGATATCTTTTATTCTTGTCACTATTAGGCATTACTTGTCCCTGAGCTTGAATGCTTTGATATTAGATTGTTTACTTGTTCAATATGTATGCTTAAGTGACATTGCTATCTCATGGCTGTTTATTTTGCTTGGAATGATTGTCTTGTCCATTTTGTTATATGTAGATATACGAATCACAGTTTTGCTAATGGCTTATTTTCGCATATTAATTTTGTTTAGACATGTGTTTACTTTTAGCATATTACTTTTGTTTAGACATGTGTTTACTTTCAAGATATTACTTTTGTTTTTATCTCAAAGATATGTTAGAGTTTAGGTTATGTAACTAACGTCTCCTGCTCGAGAGTGCTTATTTATAAATATGCCGGAATAGCATATTCATAAGCAAGCGCCTTAATTGTCCACGTTTTTGATAGCTTCGAGATATAGGTTCAAGTTCTCGAAGCTATGTTGTACAACTCAGAGTTGATTTCGTAAGTTTCCGGTGTTCTCCGGATACACACCCTCTTGACTCGTTGTCGAGACGTATCCGGAGAACAATGAGATGTCAGCCAAATTTTCTCCGGTTGTACAACGGCTTAGGAACTTGCCCGAACCACATATCCTCGAATGGGATTAGGACCAAACCTATTTAGAGATTAGGGGTTATCATTCGTACATATTTAGTTGGTCAACAGATATTGCATGTTATGTCG
Organism: Guadua angustifolia; assembly: GCA_036346375.1. Taxonomy (NCBI): domain Eukaryota; kingdom Viridiplantae; phylum Streptophyta; class Magnoliopsida; order Poales; family Poaceae; genus Guadua; species Guadua angustifolia. Next base: position 481,768 of record JAYEVE010000210.1, read on the forward strand.
CTTACTAACTTGACCTTCTTGTGTTGCTATTCTTGCATTAGTACCTTCTTGTGTTGCTATTCTTGCATTAGTACATTAGTACAATTGCATACTATGAATTATCTGTTGATCCTTTACAAGATTTATTGTCAAGTGCATATAGTAGCTTCAAATTGCTTTCTCTCATGTCACACATATGACCTTATCAGATAAGAAAACTCAAAATGTCGCAACTAGAGAGCATCGGCTCAAATCGCTAGACAAAGTAGAAGGTGTCACGAGGGGCCGAGCATGGTTCCAATTACTCCAGGCCGAGTAAGGTGAGGAAGACCCGAGGACCAAACAAAGGGGCTACAGGAGAACGCCGCAGTTCTCCGCTTCAATGCCACGGGTCCGTGACGGCCCTCCTAAGTACATGGGGCGATACTGGTCATTTCTTGGCCAATTGGTGAGGGAAAGAGTGCCCATAACAATTAAGGATTGGAGAAAGGAAGTCATCTTGAGCGTAAGAATCGGTTGTGGGACGAGGTTAAGAGTAAATGGATTATAGAGGAGGACGATGAACCCACAAAGCGAGACTAAGACGCCTTGAAGAGGATGGGTGTGGCCTTGAGGCACTTCAAGACCCTTATGCACTGCCGAGTACGCGGTTGAAAGGCCGACACCATTCGAGAAGTATCCATTTGTGACCCCCGATGTTTGGGCGGAGTTCACGAGGATGAAGGGTACGCCCGAGGCGAGCAAGCCGAGAGAGAGGAACACCGCCGTCTGTGAGGCTTAACACGCACCCGCACCACCTCAGACAAAGTGCTATGAGGGGAAGAAGGCAGAGTGGGCGCGACAAGCCGAGGAGTGCGCTCACTCTGGACGGTGATGCCTTACTCCCACATATCCGAGGAGGGCACACAACGGGTATTAGCGAGACAAAGAAAACCCCGACGGGTAGCTTGAAGTTGCAAACCCTCTACCGCTCAAGTCGTCTCTACCGTCAGAAGACATCTAACTTAGTACAATACAATTGACCCAACTTGTTGTATTTCAAATCTAATTCAGACTCGCTATTACAGAAGAGGTAAGCCAAATGAAAAGAACAGGGACCTTCCCGAGCTAAGGGTCGAGGACATCCCTGTTGCTCTGCGATCGGAAGCCCGGCCATAAGGGGCGGTGCTTGCCGAGGGCGGGACACACGAAGAAGTCCTACTTTCAAGATGACGCCAGATCAAGGTCATGGCAGCACGTGAGGAGCGCCAAGGACACACTAAGGGAGCAAATGAGGAGGAGATTAAGGAGGAGATGAGGGGAGATGACACGACGTGAGGAGGAGATAAGAGGGAGATGATGGCACGTGAGGATCGCCTCGAGGGCCGAGATGATGGCGATGATTTCCCGTGAGTCGAGCGATGCCCTCGATCGCTATAGAGAAGTCTGTGCCCGACCTAGCAACCGCAGAAGACCGGTCCCCAGTGAAGGTAATAATTAATTTTTCCCGAGTTAAAGCTACGAGTGTAACTCCCGCAATTTTTTTCTTCGTTGTACACTTCTTGCGTGTGCTCGCATGGCGCCACCACCATCATGACGGAGGATGGATTTCGCCGAGGTCGCACGCTGGGTTGCATTTCCATGCAACGAGACCGACACTGCATGGTCACTGTGGGAAGGGCTACATAGGTGCAGTGGACTACGCCCACGAAGACTTCTTATCACATGTGCTCGATTTCCAACGAAGATATCACCACTCTCGGGCAAGCACGCATGTCGCTCATCAAGTGGCCCACGACGGGTGTCAGTCTTGGTCAAGGTAAAAAGTCTCTCCACGCCTTCTCTACCATTCCAAGATTACATCGCAGTAAGTTAAATATATTCGTGCTTCAGAGGTTCCTCCTGCGCCGCCTCCCGCCTCCTGCGCCGATCCCGCCTCCCGCCTCCTCCTCCGCCTCCTACTCCTACTCCCGCCTCAAGGCCGCTCCCGCCTCCTGCTACACCGCCCGCTCCCGCCTCCCTCAAGGCTTGCTTGCCTCCCGCCTCCTCTGCCTCAGAGAACCACAGGAGGCCTCCGAGACTCCAGAGAACCACAAGAGGCCTCCGAGACTCCTTCCGCCAAGAGGGCAAAGCCGACAGAGGCCACAAGACCCTTAAGGTACCGAAAAGCCCATCGCCCGACCTGAGACTCCTTCGCCCAGAAAGAAGAGTCAAGACAGCCACAGCACCTCAGATGATTATAAGGTCTACGAGCATGGAAAGCCCCGATTGCATCGCACGAATCGAATGAGCTAGGCAAGTGGACTCGCCTCCTCCATGGATGGTACCTTGATAAGGTGAAGGGGAAGAGCGCCGAGTCGACTTCAACGTGAAGTATAAAATGGTACATTTTCACCGTGAGGAGCATGGAACATTCCCGCCGATTTTGAGGATCTATTCCGTGTACCAAATGAAAGCCGCCGATATTTCTACTTTACGATCATGGACGCCGTGAGTATCACACCATATAGCTTGCGCCATGACTTTTATAGGATTTTGCATTATGTTTTTCACATTCAACACGAGTTGCGTGATAATGAGACAACGAGCCGTGACGAATCTACACGGTTGGGTTTGTTGACCCCGAGCTTGTGTTCAAGGCCATGGCTAGGCTTCAACCGGGGTTCGCTGTTAGCTACATCAAGGGGTATTGCAAGTCGAGTCGAAGAAGGACTTCATTGTATTGCCGCATCACGAGGAGTAAGTAGTACTTTTCGATTCAAACTTGTACGCACTTAAAACCGTATGTGAACTTATTTCCTTGCACTACATTTTATTTAATAAGCAACCATTGGTTCTACTCGCCCTCGCTCCGAGGGAAAACATACTACACTTTTAACTCCTACGAGAAGAAATCGATGGCATACGCGATCAAGCCTCCTTTGCGTATAAGCGCATTATTGAAACCTAACACATCCGAGGAATTTAACTACGTTTATTTTTTTGACTCAATGGTGCTCTCCAATGTATGTAGGGGTTTCTCGGACTATGTCGATGAAGGAGGGCCGCACGACGACAAAAAGGGCAAGACACCTGCAGTTTAAGCGATTTAAGGTACAAGTGCCTAGCATATATATGATTAATTTTTTGACTTCTAATCTTCGTGGGCTGAATTTCTTTTCTCTCTTCACAGTGCCATCAACAGGCAGCGTGACCATTATGCTTCTATGTCATGCAAAGACATGCTCATCGTGGTTGGCAACTCACAACTTTTCCCTAAGGTTTATGTACGTGCATAATAATATACTTAGCCTTTTACATAGAAATTTTGAAACTGAAATTAATATCATTTCGCTTTTGCGTATGTCAATATCTCCTTAAGAGTTTAGACAAAGAAAGCACTCAACACTTACTTGAGACCACTTATGCCAAGGGTATTGGTTAGAAGTTATATCGAGGATGGCAGTTTAGAGATCCCTAATCATCCTACTAGTCCATATGTAAACAATATTAATAATATATGTCAATTTGATATGTATCGAGGAAGTCCATGTAATCGATTGTCAAGCATGTTTGAGTTGTATATTGTGAACGACTATGATATATATGTATTGTAATTAAAGCGCTTCGCTCGTGAATGTGATATATGCATCCACCGTGTTTCGCTCGTGAATGTGATGATATATATTGTGCATTCTCAGATTGAGAATTTAATCAGGCTTTTTTGGAGAATTTGCAAAATGGCACACCCAATGGGTCATCGAATCGTTCTTTAAGGGAAGTGATTCGATGACCCCTCATCAGAATCGGTTCTTTAAAGAATCGGTTCTTTAAGGGAACAGCTGGTTCCCGCCGCTGTTCGCCGACGCTGCCATGCCCCTAGAGCTTGCTCTGCTTCGGTCCGGTAGGTGAGAGTAGGTAACGTTGAAATAATTTAGCATGACATGCATGTAATTCGGGGATTAAAAAGTAGATCTGGATGTAATTTTAGATTTTTTTTAGGGCCTGTGCATGACAGAAATGAAATTAGTGATTTTTGGGGGCCTTTCTGCAAAAAAGGATCTGGATGTAATTTGGAGAATTTCCGAAAAGTGGACATGGCTGTATTGTTGATTTTTTTGGAGGGCCTGTGCGGGAAAAATGAATTTTAGGTATTTTTGGGGCTTTTCTGCCAAAATGGGCCAGGATATATTTCAGGAATTTCTAGGGCATCTACACTAAAAATTGGGCACCAAAAGGGATCTAGATGTAATTTTAAAAATTTCCGAGAGAGTCTTCTGGAAAAAGTGGCACCTGGCGTAATTTCAAATTTTTTGGAGGGCCTGTATGAAAAAACCCAAATTTCAAAATTTTCTCAGGGCCTACCTAGAAAAAAGGACATGGATTTCGAAAAGTTAAGATGGCCTTCTCGCAAAAAAGGGTGTAGATGCAATTTCAAGAATTTTGGGGGGCCTTTTTAGGAAAAATCACCTGCCAAAACTGACCTAAATGTAATTTTAGAAATTTTCAAGGGTGTTTGTTCAAAAAAAAGTGGAGCCGGACGTATTTTCGAAATTTTTAGAGGGTTTGCGGGAAAAAACAAAATTCAAAATTTTATGGGCTTTTCCACAATTTTTTGAGGGCTTTGTTCAAAAAAAAAGTGGACTGGGACATAATTTCAAAATTTTCGGAGGGCCAGTGTGGAAGAAAAATGAATTTTAGCATTTTTTGAGGGCCTTTCCGTGAAAAAGGTATGCATGTAATTTCAAGGATTTTCAGGGTTTTTCGCAAAAATAGGGTGCCACAGCACCACATGTAGTGCGGCAAAAATCCGCCCGAGCGATGAGCGCGTGCGAGCAAGACTCTAAAACGTGTTTGTGGCTGAGTAGGGAAAATTTTATTTAAGCAGTATTAAAGGGAGCCAAAAACAGGCAACGTGGCTGCACGCAGAGCGAACGCGTCAGCGGAAATCGTCGTGGCTAGCGTGCACGGCCGCAGACTCCCCCGGGTCTAATATAAGGATTATACCTCCGGTAAAAAAATCTGTGCAACTATTTCTCATTACCTTTTGTTGTTTTGATGTCTCCAATTTTCTAGCTCAAATTAATTAAATGATATCATATTATACTCGTGATTCTCTAACACCCCGTTTGGAAGTTGGAATTGGCCTTGGAATTCAAGAATTGGAATAAGAAGAGGTGGATATTGTTATGAGATAGGAAACCTAAACTAAATATAGTCAGGACTCTATCTCTTCTTAATGTGGTCGAATCCGAACTCTCTCTCACACCGCTATATATATCGGGTGCCCCCTCATTGTAAACTGATGGAATCAATAAAGCGAGAGAGAATTCCACCTCTATATTGTGTGTCTATTGTTCTTGCTTCTGTGATTGCATCTACATCCGGTGATTGATTGTTGGCGTTCGACAACGTTTTACAACACGTTATCAGCACGAGGCTCTACAACAAAGAGGATCGTCGAACGACTACTACCGGCGATTGATCGCCCGATCCGATCTGCAATCAACTCATCATCACGCCGGCATCCACTCGGATTGCCGAAAAGTCCTACGCGACTCTATTCTACGCGATAGTCTAACCGATTTTTCCCGGATCGAAAAGGTATTAAATCATAGCGGTACAGTGATCTCATGTTCTGTTCATCATCAACGATCGGAAAGAAAGAAAAAAAATTTGGCTGCCGATCCAATCTTGTGCGTCCAGCAGACGACGCCGATGGCTCTTCGTCGCGTGCTCCGCTAGCCACCTCGGCTTCATGCCCATGCCGCGCCGCCGGAAGCCGATGCGTTGGCCTGATGCCGCGTCTGCTCGATGCATGTTTTCTTGTCACCGGCTTTCGCACTGCAGCGAGTCTCCCATCGCGCCCGCAGCGCGTTTTCCCGTCGCCATGGCGCCTTGATCCGCGCGTGCCGCCGGAAAGGGAGCGACGCTTCGTCTTCAAACTGGCTCGACGCCTGAAGCGTTGCCCAATCGTGTCTTTCCCGGCCGCCGGCCCAATGCCCGAAGTTGTGGTGCCGCCTCGCGGCAGATGCTCAGATGCTGGTGTGGTTGATCTCGACCTCCATGCTGGCAGCAAAGGGCACACCGGTAGGCCCGTGCGGATGCTTCCGTGCTTGGCGGCGCGCAGCCCTCCGGTGGTGGCCCCGCCCGTGCCCGTGCCCGTGCCCGTGCCCGTCAACACTTGTGGCGGCGCCCTGTCTGGCCAGATCGACTGCAGCGTAGAGCATCGGCAGCGTAGAGCTAGGGTTGGAAACAAAGCCACAAGAAGGCTTTATCTATTCCGAATGGGCCAAATAGCCGCGAGACACATACGGGCCGAGCCAGCAGCCTGGGCCAGAGGAAGTTGATGGGCTAGAAGCCCATCCGTTTTCAAAAATATACAAAACCGGAAAAAATATTATTAATCCTGATAATTGATAATAAATCCTAGAAATCAAAAAAAAATTCTAGGTTGTGGGCTTATGTATTTATTATCTCTTAGCACACATTGATAGTTTCATGCTCTGGGTTCATTTTCTAGCTTTATGCCATGATTTAATATGTGCAAAATATTTATTTCCTGTTATTAAGTAATTCGAAAATTGCTTAGTAATTAACAGAAAATGCTAGAAAATTATGGAAAGAATTGAGCTATCAAATACGGTTTTGAGCTTGATGGCATAAGTGGTTGGGTCTTTGATTTCTATTTGAAGGAATGGATGCATGACAATTGGTGTCTAATGAAAACACACATGAGGCTAGGTTTCTTAATTGGCACTCGGAATCGGGAAGTGCTCCCTCCCTCATGTGAGCCCTAGGGGCGGGTTGACCTGGCCAAAAGTCATGTTGACAGAGGCATTCATTACATGATTTCATACCCAACCAACAAGTGCTACATAAGATGTAATTAGCATTATGCCAAGAATTATTTCACGTTGAAATTTATTCACCTGTTAATTGGTAATTCTGAAAATTGCTGAATAATTAGCAGAAAACCATGAAAATTGCTAGAAAAATTCTGGGAAATTTTAGATAACTATCTACTGAATAGATATAGACCAAGCTTTACTGATTGAAGAGTGAGCATGCAATATAATGATTTTACCGGTAGTAAAAGTCATTTTTGCATAAATAGAAATAGGATATGTTGGACATCGCAAAGAGGGAATTTATCAAGATTGCCCTGAACGGCAATAATTTTCTTACCCGGGCAAATTAATACCAAGATTAATCCGATAAGCTCGATCTTTTCGGAGCTACTGTTTTCCCAGCCTGAAGCTGGTACCCCTGCTCTTCCCAAAAGCCACTAGATATACGGCGTTGCACCTGCCACCCCAATACGAGGATACTACTGTAAATAGTATCACCATGCTCAGTGCCAGAAGTACTTCGAGCTTATATGCATTTGCTAGAAGCAGAAAAATATGATGAACTCCTGGTGAAGAATCGTCACGTACTCCCTAATGGAAGTCTTGCAGTGCCTGAAGCACATGCAAATGATCAACAGGCTGGCAATAGCCGTGGCCGCAGAAAGAGCTAATGGAATAGAGGGGATAAGGGGAAGAGGCAATTCATTATGAAAAAGTAAAGGTAAAGAGTCAAGGACTTCCAGAAGTAAGGCGACAAACTCTGTTTTAGGTATGAATGCATTGACTATTGGTCATGCAACTATTGCATCCTGAAGAATGTGGTAGACCTTTACACAAAATTCACTGGAAAAATCAATAAGACCCGGGGTAAACAAATGTTGAATCATACTTCTCCGTTCAACCTGTTGTTGACACGGGTGCTGGAAAGTGTGATAATATGGTTATTGAAATTATAAGGTTCGAGGGGTCCCAGAAGGACATATGCGACTCATATGGAGACCCGGATTAGTCTCTTGAGTATTCCTTCCTTTGCTAGTCGATGTCACATATTCCTTATCAGTTCTAGCCTAGTTCCTGAATGAACAATTGGTCTACGCTCCTATTGAGCGGTTATCATTTAAAATTGATATTTCCTAGATATTTGTTTAATTGTGCTATGTTGTTCTATATTGTAGAATTTGTTCCCGATGCAACAATTGTTTGATTGATAAATCATATTTCTAATATAGAACAAAGTATAATCCGATAATGGAGGAGACAACTGCCTCAGAAGACAGCTTATGCCACACTAAGTGAATTGAATTATTATGACTATCGCCAGGTTTATACTCTCATAGTTGGCACTAGAAGAATGCCATATTATACCTCGAGTCCAACAGACTCTTTTAAGTTTTAAAATATTGGTCGAATCAAGTTTCCTTACGGAGACAAAGAATGAGAATGGCATGTAATACCTAATCATGACTAAGTTTAATGGGTGTAATTAACGGTGGTTAAAATGTTTCATTCTATTCTCCTCCGGTTATATTATGCATATATAAAACCTGAAGTTTGTGTTGTGATAAAACCCGTGAATATTAAGATCTAGCAAATCGACCGGGTTATCTTGAGTTGAATATTATGAGAAGTATAATTATAATTCTCACGCCATAGCATAAAGATTTTTCTAGAGCCAAGTTTTCTTATGCCCCGTTGTGCTAAAGAAAAGCTCATTCTAGATCTTCTTACCTAAAAAGTTAGAAGAAATCACCGAATTTCCGGAGAAAATTCAAAATGATATGTGTGGACTGCTCAACTCGCTTGCCTCTTCTAAGAAATTTTATGGTACTGATAGATGTTTCTACTAGATGGTCCTATGTAAGTCTCTTATCTACTAGGAACCATGCTTTTACCAAAATATTAATTGTCCAAATTATTAAGTTAAGAGCCTACTTTCCAGAAGAAAGGATTAAGTCCATTTTGAATAGGTAATGTTGGCGAGTTTATCTCAAAGCAATTAATGATTATTATAAGGCTTCGAAAATTAATGTAGAGCATCTTGTACCTAATGTCCACACTTATAATGGCCCCCGCAGAGTCATTATATTAAAAGAACAAAACTTATCATATTGCTTGGCCGCTTCTTGCGAATAATTGCCTTTCCACCGCTTGTTGGGGCCATGCAAGGTCGTGCATATTGCGGTAATAATTCAACTCGCATCAATCAAGATATTATGAAATTTCGCTTCTAAGATAGTGCGTGGAAAAGAATTAAGTATTTCCCATCTCATGAAAATTTAGCTATATCAGATACATGCCAATCTCTCCACCACAACAGACAACCATAGGACCTCACCAGCAGCTTGAGGATCCATGTAGGTTATGAATCTCGTCATATATTAAAATACCTAGAGCCTATGACAGGATTTGTACATGGCTCTAAGACGCTGATTATACTAAGGACATTTTTCGCATTAGGGAGATAAGTACCACATTTCAGAATGCCTAGTCCTTAGATCCACGATCGAAAGATCGAACTTGAAGTTCAAAGGATAATGAATCAAATAAATAAGTTAATAATCGCCAAATGCCTTCACCGGTCATAAGGGAGTGAAAGATCTCATATACATGTAGTATATGCACCGAAAGAGTAGAAATACTCTAGAAGGATATTGAACCTACTCTTGACCCTCATGATAAGAAGAGGGGAGGTCTCAGTGCACGGACTCAATTCATGGAGACGCCCGCAGAAGTAGAGATCCGAATAAATGAGAACACTACCTCGTGATAAGAGAAGAAGCTCAACTCGATGTTGAGAAAATCCTCAAGTGAGCCATCCCGAGATGGTTACATCCTCAAGTGATCCATCCTCAAGATGATAACCCGTGTATATTTTGCGCACAATTCCATGCCGGGAAGTCAGAACACCTGCACTCGGCTGCTAGGGAAATCACGAGGAGTCGGAAGAAATTTATATAAATATATCTCCGAAGTGATGCAGGAGAAATGAATAAAAGAAAGACTACAATTGTCGACATATATTTGCCTCTAAAATTGCTAAAAACTGGATCCAGATCCAAAGTCCATGGCAGAGTGCCAAAAGCGCTTAGAAAGGGTCAAAAGAAGCAATTGAGGCAGCGCTCGCTTAATAAGAGGAAAGTTTTTGGTCTTGTTGACTGAATATTTCCTAAAGTGATTCCTTGCAGGATCAAATGAGTTTTTCATCCAAAAGAGAAATGAAAATACCTAGGTGGTGAGATATAAAAAGCGAGGCTTGTAGCACAAGGGTTCACGCAGAAACCCGGCATCAATTACGATGAAACATATTCTCCTGTGTTGAGTGGAATAACGTTCCGATATCTAATATCAATGGCAGCTGGCTTAAATTTAGAAATGCAGTTGATGGATGTGGTGACCACATATTTATATGGGTCACTGGATTCGGATATTTATATGAAAGTCCCTGAAGGAGTAAAAGTCCCAGATCCTAATAATCGCAACATGTATAGCGTCAAACTGCAGAGATTGCTATACGGATTAAAACAGTCGGGAAGAATGTGGTATAACCGGCTTAGTGAGTTCCTCCTGAAGAAGGGATACTCTAATAATGATGATTGTCCCTGTGTGTTTATAAAGAAATCCTGCATGGATTCTCAGATCATCTCAGTATGTCGATGATCCGAATATCATCGAACCACAGAGGAGATAAAGGAAGCGAAGTGCTTACCTCACGACGGAGTTTGAGATGAAAGATTTGAGTAAAACCAAAATTTTGCTAGGCCTGCAGCTAGAGCATCTCCTAGAAGGAATTCTTATTCACCAGTCGTCCTATACCCGGAAGGTATTGGAAAGGTTTAATATGGATAAATCACATCCCTTGAAAACCCCCATGGTCGTAAGATCCCTCGAAGTGGATAAAGACCCATTCAGATCGGGGATGGAAATGAGGAAGTCTTAGGACCTGAAGTCCCATATTTAAGTGCTATCGGAGCACTCATGTACCTTGCGAACTGCACAAGGCCGGATATTGCATTCGCAGTGAATTTGCTAGCAAGGCATAGTTCAGCTCCAACCAGAAGACATTGGGCTGGTATAAAGACTTTATTTAGATACCTCCAAGGTACTCAAGATCTTGGATTGTTTTTCTAGAAGAACCAAGACTTGACCATGGTAGGATATACGGATGCTGGCTATCTGTCTGATCCCCACAGTGCCAAATCTCAGACTAGTTTTGTGTTTCTCTGCATGTGGTACAATTTGCTTCTGGCGGTCTTGTAAATGATTAACCGGTAGCTACTTCTACCAACCACTCAGAGATTATAGCCCTGTATGAAGCCTCACGTGAATGTGTTTGGTCATGACGGTGATTGGCCATATCCGTAAGTCATGTGGCCTTAACGCCGCCGATACCCCCACAATTATCCATGAAGATAATTCTCCTTATGTTGCACAAATGCAATTGGGTTATGTTAAGAGCAACATCACGAAGCATATTGCTCCTAAGTTATTCTATCCTCACGAACTCCAGAAGAGTGGTGAGATAAAAATCTTACAAACTAAGTCATGTGAAAATCTTGCAGATTTATTCACTAAGTCCTTGCCTAAATCTACATTTCAAAGATATGTTAAAGGCATTGGAATGAGAAGACTTAGAGAGATGCAAAGTTCAGAGGGAGAAAACCCTTGAACTATAACCCTTATTGCGATCCTGAAGATCCTAATAAATCCCTGAAGATAATAAGTTGTACTCTTTTTCCTTTGTGAGTTTTCCTGAAGTTTTCTCACATAAAGATTTTTAATGAGGCAACTAGTGCAACATAGCATGCGAGTGCAATGTGCTCTTTTCTCCATCTCCTTTTTCCCACTGGGTTTTTGAGTGGAGTTTTTAACGAGACATATGCATTACGCGGTATTCGACCAAGGGGGAGTGTTATGAGATAGGAAACCTAAACCAAATATGGTTAGGACTCTATCTCTTCTTAATGTGGTCGCATCCGAACTCTCTCTCACACCGCTATATATATCGGGTGCCCCCTCATTGTAAACTGATGGAATCAATAAAGCGAGAGAGAATTCCACCCCTATATTGTGTGTCTATTGTTCTTGCTTCTGTGATTGCATCTACATCCGGTGATTGATCGTTGGCGTTCAACAACGTTTTACAACAGATATCTCCTGTTTGGATGTCCTTCGGAATTGAAAATGGAATCGTGGTCCATTTACTCGGTATTGGAGGATAACTACCGATAATTCTGAGGAGCTGAGCTCCGAATCAGTAGAAATTGGGCACCCATCCACACTAACGACATATATCAACCCTTCTCGTCTCCTTTATTCTTTCGAGCCACCACCGCCGTCGCCACGTCTCCTTCCTGATCATCGGTGCTGCCACTAGAGTCACCGCCACTTCTCCCTCATCGTCGGCCTCCACCCAACACCTAGATCCAAGAGACCTCCTTGTCATCGGCTGCCAAGTCATCTTCTTCCTCGTCACCGGCTGCCACTTTGTCTTTGTCCTTGTCGTCGGTGCCCTAGAGTCATTTTCTCCCTCGTAGCTAGTCGCCACATCATCTTCTTCCTCCTCGCCGTTGCTGTCACCTCCTCTTCTCCCTTGTTGGCGTCGCCAGCACCCATCGACATCCTTGCGAGGTTGCCTGCCAAATCTGGAGTCGCCTGGTTCTCGCGGGCGCCCGCCCGCGGCAAAGGAGGGGGCACGTCGGCACTTCTTCTCCCCCATCAACTGCACCTCCACCTAACGTCTCAGCAATAAACTACAATAGCAGGTATAGCACAGCTTTTAGCCTATGGCTTTTGGTAATTATATATGGCTTCATAATTTTACTAAAAGCCGCTTAAAAGCTGAGCGGTTGGGAGATTTACTGGTTTTTTAAGGCTAAAGTTGCCTTAAAGCCCCAAAAACGGAGTCTTAACCAAAACAATTTGCACAGTGCTTATCTATCTGACCTTGGTGCGGTGGTCTGTGACTCTCCGTAGCAACTCTGTGGCTTATTGTGCAATGCTCAAGCTGCGAACTCGTGTTGGTTTATTTGACCTTGACAATTTAGATGGCTATGGCTTTTTCTTGATGAGGAAAACAACTTAGCTTGCTGTATGCATGGCGTGCATTGATCAGTAGTCTAATGAGCATGTATGTAGAATGCAAGTTCATGTGATCTCATGGTTCATTGGCAGGGGAAGTATATGGTGAAAGTAGACATATGGTGAAATCATGAAAGTAGACAATCAAGGACGGTTATGATTTGCTACGTAGCATCTTTTTCTACCGTGCTTATTTAGTTACTCCTCCTGTCTCCCAATATAAATCCTTATTATTGAGAAACAGCGTCCCACGATATAAATTCATTGAGGAAATCAAAGTGTAATTATTGCAAATCTGCACCATATACTCTTGCTTTAATATAAAAAAAGTTGTTCAGTATGATGGATCTGAACTTATGTTGCGGCGCTTATAAGACGAGGGTTCTTAGGAAATTATTAAGCTCTCATAAAAATTTTGGATCCTGATCACATTGGAGCAAATTTATAAAATTCTAACTAGGTTATTGTCTCAGTTATGTTCATATTGTTTTTTATTTTTAAATATAAAAATAAAGTTAAATTATTTTGACAATTTTTAATATGATATTAAACTAATAAAGATAATAACATAAAATTTTCAAAGTATGACAAGGCTTGTACAATTTTATAAAAAACTAACAGTTTTTCTGTCAAAATTTTAAAACATATTAAAATTCGGTTTTCAATAAATTTTCATAGAAGATGACTTTCTAAAGGGTTAATGGGCCAAATGCGATTAACAAAAGTTAAATTTTGGTCAAAAAAATGAGATTTCAGTGAGATTTATCGAAATCTTGTTGAAATTTCTGAGATTACTATAGAAATTTTAATTTTTTTTCAAATTTTTTATCCAACCAGTATTTTGAATCTCGTCCTCGGCCAAAATCTGAGATCTAACTAAGATTTCGCGAAATTTCACCAGGATTTGTAACCTTGTTCCCGAGAAGAAGACATGACACAAACGAACTCGCATTAGGCCGCCGTAAATGTTTTGCTTGTCATGTTTATGGTCCTGTTTAGGATAGCTTCTACTTGTATAGGTTTTGGATTCTCCAATAATTAAGTGGGTGACAGCTTTTGATTCTTCAAGAGTTTAGATTTCAGATTCTCCAAGAAACTTCTTGAGAAGTTCATTTCACACACTACTACTGCATCGCTTCATCCATGACGCCCATCATCGCTTCGGCTAGGCGCTAAGTCGGCAAGGATAATATTATCACCGCCGTTCTAATTTAAACCGCAAGGATATATTATCACCGCCGTTCTAATTTAAACCCGGCAGTGATAAGAATAGTAAAATTTTGCAGCATTTAATGGAGGCAATATCATTGCCGGGTTTAGAGTGAACCCAAGCAAGGATAAGAAGATATCACCGCCGTTTATATAAAAACCGGTAGTGATCTATCATTGCCGTTTTTGTTTTTAACCGCAAAGTGATAAGACCATTTTCCATGCCATTTTTACTCCGTAATCAGCAAGTGATCTTACCGAAAATTAGTTAAGATACGATTATAACAAAGCATAATTAGATAAAAATGTAACATATTAAACATTTGTTATTTATCTCTGCGTAACATTTGTAGTCCATAATTACATATAGTCATAATTTCAGATACAAAACATATTAAACCCTATATTGAAAAAATCGCCATCGCCCTCCTCCTCCTCGTCGCCGAGCTACTGCCGGATGACCGATCGGAGTTGAGGCGGTGCTCCTCCTCCTCCTCCGAATCCGATTCGGTGGCGGAGTTGGTCTTGCCCCAACGCCAAAGGAGATCGTCAGCACTGCTGCCGCCGCTGCCGTCGCCTCCTCCTCCTCTCCTCCTCCTCCTCCTCCTCCTCCTCCTCCTCCTCCTCCTCCTCCTCCTCCTCCTCTTTCTCCTCCTCCTTCTTCTCCGAGCCGGATAAGTGCTTTGCCCAACGCGCGCTTCTTGGGTGGGGCCATTCTTGCGCAATGGTGGATTATATTGTGATTGCCACAGATTGATGGATGTGCTGCACATTATATAGAGGAGGAATGGGAAGAACAACGGTTGGCAAAGAATGGGGAGCGCAATAGCTTGCCAAAATGGGGAAGCGCAACAGCTAAGCGAGAGGAATGGGGAAGAGCGACGGCCGAGGTGGCGGAGTTGAAGGTTCATATTATCACCGCCGTTATTAAATTCAACCAGAAGGATAATATTATCACCGGTTATTAAATTTAACCGCAATGATAATATTACCGTTATTAAATTTAACCGCAAGGATAATATTATCACCGCTTGGTTCTAATTTCAACCGCAAAGGATAGGAACAAAGATATGTATAATCGCAATCGCTAAATCATTTAGGCGGAACGGTTCCATATCATCGCCGGTTTTAGATAGAGAACCGGCAAGGAAAGTATTAGTGTCGGTTCAACAAAGGTAACCGCAGAGATAAAGAGAATTGCGCGAAAAGGCAGCCATATCACCGCCTGGATTTTGAGATAGAACCGGCAAGGATATATGACCGGTTGTAGAGAATAAACCGCAAAGGATAATATCCCACTATATATACCCCGACTCCCTTTCCTAAGATGTCCGCAATGAGAGGAGCTCGTTTTGCTCGATTGGGGTGGAGAGGGGCTAATTTTTGCTCTCAAATTTGGTCTAATTTGTCGCTTTCTAACTTCCGATCTAAGGTTTGTGTAATCGCTTAGTTGGATATTATGTTATATATTGTTGTAGGTTGTGATCAGAATTATTGATTGCCTAGTCAACACAATTAGATTTGTAATCTTGAGTTTAGATTTGAAATTACCAACTTTTATGTGTATAGTGATTGCATTTTATTTCGTGTATGTTAATTTAATACTTCTGTAAGTAATGTAAATTTGCTAGACGGACCATTATATATAACTAATAGCAATTATTTAATTGATTTTACAATCGAGATTTGGATATAGATTTATATATAACTAATAGCAACTACGCACTGTGCCAAACGTTCATCGATAAACATGAAGGTCGATCGTAACTTAGTTGTATAATTAAAGATATGCTTTATTTTGTATGAAGGTCAAGCTTCAATTTGTAATATAAACATTTTGTACGAAGGACATGCTTCATTTTGTAATGTATGGAGTATTGATTATTATAATCATCCGTAAAAAGTAAATGTCCAATGGATGAAATGGTATATAATTGATGTAAAAAGGCCATGCATAAAAGGATTATGTTCTCATCCGATACTTGATAAAATATTATCAAATGAGAGAAGAAGAGACAATAGTACTCAAATTTGTTGGACTTTGACCATTATATATAACTAATAGCAATTATTTAATTGGTTTTACAATCGAGATTTGGATATAGATTTATAAGTAATGAATTTGTGAGCACTTATTGATTTACTGAGATTTTATTTGTTGTAAATATTTGTAGATGGATCGAAGATGGATGTATGAAGCGGACCGTCGTGATAGAGACTACTTTAACGGTGTGACTTGTTTTCTGAGCGCGGCTGCGGCGTACAAGTCAAATAAGCTGATGGACTATATTTGTTGCCCGTGCATCGATTGCAAGAATGAGAAGCAATTTTTGAACCTTGAGGCGATCCGTGCACACTTGCTTCGAAGGGGTTTCAAGCCTGCCTATACCTGTTGGACCGAGCATGGTGAAGATGACATTGTGCGTGAAGGGCATCTGATTGATGATGAAGACAACGACTTGACCGCGGTGGAAAATACTTTCGTCGACACCCAAGAAGAAACATTCATCGATAACCATGAAGATGATCTAGAACAGATGTTGCATGATGGGGAGGAGGACCTCACGATGAAAGGGATTTTCGAAGTTTCAACAGATGGTAGAGGATTCTACAACACCCTTGTACCCTGTGGATGCAAAGAGGAGTTCAAAAGTCGCATGTTGTGCCGACGACGCCGCAATTGAAGGCAAGCAATGGTTGGTCCGACAAGAGTTTCACTGAGTCAGTTAGGTTTCTTCAGAGATGTCCTTCAGAGGGTAACGTGTTGCCAAGAACCACGCATCGTGCCAAGCAGTTGTTTGTCTGCTGGGACCGGAAGTGCGTAAAATACACGCATGTCCAAACGATTGCATATTGTATCGCAATGAGTTTGCAAATTTGATGCATGTCCCGCTTGCAAGGCATCTCGGTATAAGCGCGGCAATGACGATATCGAGGGGCAAGTAAGAAGAAAAGACCTCCGACCAAGGTGGTGTGGTATTTCCTATAATCCCCGTCTGCCGCCTGCTTATAACAAAAGGCATGCTCAATTGCTGCGATGGCATGCCGAGGAGCGTAAAAGGATGGAATGCTTAGACACCGGCCGACCAAGCAGGAGGAATATCGACGTAAAATACAAGAAACACTTTGCATATGATATGAGGAATATAAGGTTCGACTCAAGACGGATGGGATGAACCCTTTCGCAACATGAGTAGTCGCCATAGCACTTGGCCGGTGACTTTATGTATGTACAACCTTCCTCCTTGGCTTTGCATGAAGCGAAGTACATTATGATGCCGTTATCGATCCAAGGGCCGAGGCAACCTCGGCAACGATATTGATGTGTTCTCAAACCATCGGTTGAAGATCTTCCGTATTGTGGAACGACGGTGTACGGTATGGGATGAGTACGTAAGAGAGAACTTCATGCTACGGCGTTGTTGTTCAGAATCATCAATGATTACCCCGCTCTTGGCAATCTTTCGCCGACTATAAAAGGATTCAATGGATGCGCATTGCATGGGTGATACAGGAGCCGTGGCTGAAATATCATTTAAAAATGTGTTACATGCGCATCGTAGGTTCCTTCGCAAGGACCACCAGACGCAACAACAAGAGAGCTTTTGACGGTACAAAGGAGATCGCTTCATTCAAACATCGCAACGGCAAAGAGATATTTGCGTCGAAGGATATTAAAATTATCCATGGAAAGGAGCCGAAGTACATCGCCCCGAAGTTCGGTGATACGACTCCTTTGTGGAAAAAGAGATCGTGTTTATGGACCTACCTTATCGGCAAGACTGGATGTTCGACATGCTATCGATGTCATGCATATAGAGAAGAACGTGTGACAAATTTGCTTGGTATTTTATCGACATACCGCAAAACAAAAGATACACTCAAGGCGCGGATGGACTCGCAAGATATGAAACTCGTGAAGGAGCTGATCATGAAGACTGGGTCAAGGAAAAAGTACCTTCCCCAAGATCTTGCTACACTTTAAGCAAGATTGAGAAAATTAGCGGTGTGAGTGCTTGCACGGAGTCAAAGTTCCATCCGTTACTCGCTAATATAAAGAGACTAGTCTCAATGAAAGACTTGAAATTAGTTGGTATGAAGTCTCATGATTGCCACGTGATGATGACACAGATGCTTCCTCAGAGTAATTAGGGTGTTCTCGCTAGAGAAAGTGCGAGACCCAATTATAAAGTTGTGTTCATTCTTCAACGCGATTTCACGAAGGTCATCGACCCGCTGAAACCGGATAAGCCGCAAAGAAGACGTGATCCACACTCTATGCCGCTCGAGATGTGCTTCCTCCATCCTTCTTCGATATTATGGTCCATCTCATTGTTCATATTGTGAAAGAGATACGCTTGGCCCTGTGTTTCTACATCGATGTACCTTTCGAGAGGTTCATGGGGTTGTGAAGAAATATGTTCGTGAATCGACATCGGCGGAAGGGTGCATTGTCAAGGTTGGGGAACCGAGGAGGTCATCGAAGTTCTGTGATCGATTACATGGATCTCAAACCGATTGGTGTGCCCAGATCTCGCCATGAAGGAGGCTACAAGGAAGGGGACACTAGGTCGAAATCGACCAGCATAAATGATCGTGCTTCATTCACGCAAGCACATTTTACGCTTTTGCACCAATCGCTAGAAGCGCCCCGTATGTCGACATGCACAAGAACATGCTACTAAGACAAAACCCATGTAAGTCCGAGGTTTGGATCATGAGAGAGCACAGAGATAACTTTGGAGATTGGTTGCTTAGATACATGATGCATACGCAAACAAAGGCGCCAATTGAGAACGCCGCTAAGGGACCATCATATACAATTTTGACATTTGAAGGATACGACATCAATGGGTACACATTTTATACGAGAGCACAAGATAACAAGAGCACCAACCAAAACAATGGGTCCGTGATAGATGCTTATGACAAAGAATGGCAATATGCGACGCATTACGGATTCATAGAAGAGATTTGGGAGCTTGACTATGGGCCTTGAAGGTCCCCCTCTTCGTGCCAAGGGTCAGCTACCTAGGGCGTGAACATCGACAAGCACGTATCACTACCGTGGACTTCAAATACATCGGACACAGAGAAGAACCATTTGTACTTGCTAATGCCGTTATAACAAATTTTCTTTGTGAGGGATCCAAATGACAAGGAACGCCACGTGGTTCTTCAATCAAAAAGAAGGATTGTGGGAGTTGAGAATGTAGTCGACGAGGAAGACTATAACCGCTTTGATGAGCTTCTCCTTTCGGTGAGAACATCGACCTAGGTCTCATGGAAGACATAGAGGAAGCTACATACATACGCCGCGATCATAACGAAGGCCGGATTGTAACTTAGTTGTGTAATCAGGATATGCTTTATTTTGTATGAAGGTCAAGCTTTAATTTTGATATAAACATTTTGTAATGAAGGACATGCTTCAATTTGAAATTTATGGATTATTGATTATTATAGTCAATCAAAAACAAAGAATGTCCAATGGATGAAGATGACATAGTAAGAGCAAGTTTTTATTGATTATTCCTAATTAACAATTTGTATGAGCCCTAAATAGCTCTTATTTGGTTGGGCTAAAGAAATTCAATGTTTGTATTTGGTTGGCTAAAACAAAAAGCACTTTTCCTTGCCGCAGCAAAGATGTGCTAATTTTCTTGCCGCGGTAAAGAAGTCCTGCCACTCGGGCACAGCAGATAAGGAACATCGCGTCACGGTTGACAAACTAGATCGACACTAATAGCTATATATCACGCTAGCAATACAAACATCACGCACTATCGTTATAATATCACTATCGGTTCAGTAATGATCGGTAAGATTATAATCATCGCTGGGTCATAACGCCAAGATTAAAAATATTATATCACGGCTCAATAAAGTGAACCGCAAGAATAATTATTTTAGTGCCGGCGCTTATGACCCGCAAAGCGATTTAGAATATTACTACCGGTCATTTATGAACCGGCAAGGATGTTTCACTATCACCGCTGGTCTATAATAAGCCGGCAGAGATCATATATCACCGCCGGTTCACGCTTTGAACCGCATTAATAATCCTCCCATATATACATTTCACTCCGCACTTAGCCATTTCGTGACTTAGCCATTTCGCAATTTGTTTGAGTTCTTTCACGCCTAGCCGCCGACGACTCTCCCCACGCCAGCCTCCCTCCGCGGCGGGCGACGCCCTGCGGTGTTTCTCCAGGCGGGCGGGCCTCTCCGCGGGCGACATCTTCGCGGTGCTCCTCCGGCGCGCGACGCTTTCCCGCTGCCGCCCTCCTCTCCGCGGTGCCTCTTCCTCCGGGCGAATTCTCCCCGCCGCAGAAGCCGTGATGATGCTAGGGTTGCCGATGCTACCGCCTCCGTGATGATTCTAGGTTCTCGGCGTTATTGCTCGTGATGATTCTAGGTTGGCCGATGCTATTGCTCGCGTGATGA
The DNA here is from genome assembly GCA_036346375.1 of Guadua angustifolia. Classification (NCBI taxonomy): domain Eukaryota; kingdom Viridiplantae; phylum Streptophyta; class Magnoliopsida; order Poales; family Poaceae; genus Guadua; species Guadua angustifolia. The sequence continues at coordinate 502,290 of JAYEVE010000210.1, forward strand.
TTCTAGGTTCTCGGCGATATTGACAATTGTTCTCGTAAATAAGGCCTTGTTGGTAGACTAACATGCATTGACAATCGATGATTCTGGGTTCTCGGCGTTATTGCTCGCGGATGTTGCTCGCTTGAATATTTTATGTCGGCAAGCTTATTTCCATTATCCCTGCTTGAATATTTTTACACCTTTGCTGGTAATTGATATTTTTACACCTTGTCGGTAATTGGATATGTATGTGTATGTGTTCAAGGATCTACCTTATGTAATCGACCGTCCATTATCCCGCTACTAGTTTATTTGCATACCGATTCATTAGATATATATTAGCATTCAGTTCTCAATTAATTACTCTCTTGTCTCAATAAAGTATTGAAATATTGTTTATTTTCAATAAGGTAAGGTTGTCACAAATTCGTCAAGAAAGCGCAGCGCCCAAGAGACAGGGCCCAACTCATATATTTTTAGAATATTTTATTATAATAATGAATCATATTCACATAAAGGCAGAATGTTACTTCAAAGAAAAGTAGCAGTTTTCAAAAGCACGTTACCTGTCGTTAAGCTTGTATCAGATGGTCTCCGGCAGTTATAAAGAAATAAATCGCATGTAACTTTTTCGTTGCCAAGACTCCATGTCGCCGATGGTCAAGAACGGCCGCAACGCAACGATACGCTGTCGTCGTAGAGTCCATCGGCGCATTAGGTGCCGCCGCTGAGAAGGTCCTGCTCGACGGACTAGCAGCACTGCAAAAGCATGGCCGCCAAGAGAGCATACGATATAATCGGGTGAAGAAAGCGACGATGTGACGTGCTTGGTTGATATGGAACCGTTGCTTTGCTTTTTTTGGTGTGATAGACTACTAACATTCTAGTTGTGGATTTATAACCTTATTTCATTTTTGAAAATCATATTATTGTGGAATAATAATGATTCATTATTTTTATTGAGCAAATAAGTATATGTGAATTGTCAATTGTATATGTATCATGTGTAAGTAGTATATGTGATCTCAGATAAGTATATGTGAATTGTCAATTGTATATGTATCATGTAAGTATATGTGATCTCAGATAAGTATATGTGAATTGTCAATCAGATATGTTCTTTGTTACCGCTTCCTCCGCCCACTAAAGTAGGTTGTCGAGAATCGATCCATGCGATTAAGATTTTCAAATTTAGACTATTAATATATATGTACGCTATAAAGATTATCTAACGATGACAAATGGTGATTACGCCTTATATATGCACAACATTGATATATACGCCAAGATTCATCTCATGATTTTGTTAATTTAAAATTTAGAAAGTTTGCCACACATGGCCTCTCACAATGGACAAGTGCCGGATGGCGTTGAGCCCATGGACCAAAACCCAGAGCGAAGCCCGACAGAGTTCCTCAACCTGGAACAAGTCGAGGCAACAAATGTACATGAGGTAAGTCTTTACTAGGATTATTTCAGAGGATATGCTTCCCGATGAAATTAGAGCAGAGCCAAACGACTAATGAAACAATAAAATGCAGGTCGACATCTAGTGCACCGAGCCAGTCACGCGACGAGGTCCCAAAGAAGATGCGACGGTGAACGAAGGTGATAGTTGAGCTTAGTGCAACGGAGAACCAGCTATACCCGAGTCATTGCTTGGGCTATATCGAACAAAGATGCGGGTCCTCGGGTTAGAGAGAATGTGCCCATCATCTACAAATCATGGACACGCTAACGCTGATTCTCCGTCAGATGTTCCCGGCGACATCAAGGAAACATTGTGACAGAGTTGACAACGGTTTCAGCCTCAAGATCGCTTGAGATTGCCAGAAACATGCACTCAAAGATTATGGGAACCGCATGGAAGAACCGAAGACAAAGCTGAATAAGGAGTACGCCAAGAAGGATCAAACGCCGGATTTTAATAGATTCCCGAGGTTACAGCAATTTTGGGATGAATTCAAGCAATATAAGATATTCGATGAAGCCCAAAGCTATCACCAAATGAACAAGGCAAATTCGACAAGAACATTTACCCCCATGTGCTAGGCAACCGGTGGCTACGTGAAGAAAGTACCCAAGTGGGATGCACGGGAAGAACAAATAGCACTTGATGGAGTTGAAATCGGACGCCTCACATGGCCCCAAGATCAAGCAATCGCCGCTAAGCGAGGGAGCTACTCGCTTGATGATGGTCGCTAAGCTTCGGTTGAGAAAGACGAGGAAATCTCGAGGAAGATCGCGATGCCCACTCCGGTTATTGAGGGCTCCTTCGCCAAGAAGGGAGGACGACGAGCTAACACGCCTTTGGGTAATAAGGAGCACCCGGTCGCACAGAGGGGTTGGCTTGGTGCCGTGGAAAACATCATTCCCAGAGGATGCCTATATGTACAAGCCACCAAAGAAATCCAGACAAGAACAGCTTGAATGAACGGTATGAGAAATAGAAGACCGGATGCATAGAAGGGAAGTCGAATTTGAAGAACAGATGAGAGTGATGCGAGAAATGGTAACAAAGGTCTCGAGCGAACGCCACCACATGACGAGGTCATTAGTCACATGACGAAGTCCCGCCGGTTCTCAAAAGCAGCTTAAGATCCGCTAACCCTCCCGCAGAGGATTCGTGTAGTTTTCCGTGGACAAAATCATAGAGCCGACACGCCGCAGCCTCAGACCGCCAGAAGTAACATTACCATCAAGGTGGTCAAGGGGTGGCTTGGCCATGCAACGAGGGGCGATATTGCATAACCGCCCAATTCCTGGGATACGCCAGAGTTGCAGCTTGACAAATAAGTTGTTGATAGATACCGCAAAGTAGAGGTTGAGATCACAAGAGGAGGGCAAAGTCTTGGAGAAAGCATAGGCGATTCATCGCGTGGGCGCAAGCGTATATAAAGTTTGCCTCAAGATGACAACGACGATGATGTTAACAACGATGACGAGGTGGAGTCTCCATCTAGGAACAGTCCTCCTCCTCCTCCGGCCATCGAAGAAAGCTCCTTCTCCGCTCCAGCAGCCACCCAGAAAAGTCCTCCTCCTCCGCCACCCAAGAAAACTCCTCCCGCCCAAATACCACAAGACACCAAAGAGCACCGCGATCCAGACATTCTACACTGGCCGGGGGAAAAGTTCGTCATCCGTGAAGCTAGCCAAAACTCTTAGCAAGAAACGCACCATATGAAATGACCGACGAAGAAACAAAAAAGAAGTAGGCGCCTATGTAGAAGAGCACTTCAAGAAGACGCCACCACCGCTAAGATTGAAATCGAACTCGCTAAACGGATTTCTTCCGGACTTAGCGAAGGTTAAACAGACAGACGGATAATCAAGCTCCTCAACCTAGCCAACTATCGACTACGATCGATTCTAGGAAGAAATCTAAAGGAGATGGTGGTAAAGCAATTGCTGTCGAAGCCAAAGTGGTGCCAAGGGCGCGCAGCACCGTAAAGTGGCTATTCGTTAATCGGGAAGCTTTGTCAGATCCAAATAAGGAGGTCAAACCGACCACACAATTACGGCGGCTACATGAATGGTACCTGCAGATGTCCAAAAGACACTAAACACCGCTTTCCCAAATGATACAAAGATATGGACTTTCACAACAATGACGACTTTTCTCGGGTTGAACACGTGGAACTATATCGATGTACCAACGAGACGCCTCGACGGTCTATATTAAGAATATGGACTCAGAAGTCTCTTGTATAATTCATGTCAGATATTCACGCATTTTAAACATAGGGTCCGACTTCCTTTTTACGAGAATTGAGACACGTACACTTAGAGCGTAACAACAATGAAAAGATAGGATTCCCGACCCGTGTGGTCAATCGCAAACTTATTGAAGATCCAAGAACAACAAATGATGTTGAGGTGTACGTACTCAAGGCGCCGCTAAAGCTACAACACAAGGCCTACGACTTTTACCCTACAACTTTCAAGACGTGTTTCCCTACCTACTAGTGTCTCATATTTGATGCGCAACACAATGTGACGACTAATTGGCTTCGCAGTTTTCATCGGATCGCCCTTGTCTTCATGTTAGACTAAAGCAACAAAGACTGCCTTGGACTCAATGAGGAAACCGACAAAGTAATACCAAGACTTAATAGACTTGCTAACCGTAACTTGGTCGTTGCATTATTGCTCAAATAATCTTCCATCCCATTGCACCTAATTAATTTTAATGACTACTCAAAACCATGAACAGGTGTACAAACAATACTGCAAGAAGAGCAAACGACATCGCCCATACGTGAAAAATTTCGAATACACACCGATTTCCCATGCTCAAACAACCCCAAGGGAACAATTTATGTGGATACTACGCAATGACACATATCCACGCATTCATCATCGACAATACGGACTACAACGCTAACCGGTATATCGATCATTACATGTTGATCCGCATTTTCTTTTATAAAGACGATGACACTAATTAATGCTTCAATTTCTCCCATGACAACACACAAGCAAGGCACCAAGAAATTGCTTCGACCGCTAAATTTATGCCCTTCAAGAGCAGATAGTCGGGTTCATAATTCGAGAAATTCTCCACACGAAGGGCGTAGTTTTACGACCATTTCTCCATGGCAATAATTAATGAACAATTTAATGCTTCAAAAGTGAATGAACAATGTAATAATTAAATATTATGATGCTTCAATGTATTTCAATTACACTTTAGTGATGCTTCAAGATTATTGTGCACAACGATACCGCATGTAATACATCTATCGCATAATGTATATACATGCTACAACATATACCGTAAAAAATATATATGCAAAAGGTTTAAAAACCCATCATCGCCAGCTTTTGGATATCAAAATAGGACATGAGCTATCACCGCCGGTTAACAAGAAAAAGGGCAAGTGATAGTAGTTATCGATTTGATATTGATAACAATTGGGCATCGATAGTTACTTATCATCACGGATATTATTGAAAATGTGGCGTTGATAGTTAAATATCATCGCCGGTTCTAAATAAGAACCGCAATGATAATATGTTATCACCGCCGGTTGAAAAGTGAACCGGCAAGCGATATTTATTATCACTTCCGGCTTTAAGTATAAACCTACCGTGATAGTGATTATCACCGCCGTTTACATCCCAAGCATTGATAGTCCTCGACTATCATCGCCACTTAGGGTTAAAAGCGGTCCACATCCCAAAGGATGCCGATGTGGACCGGCAAGAATCACATGTTCAGTAGTAGTGACAGCTAGAAAAGTTTTCTACACAAAATCAGAAATTATCGCCTACTTAATTTTTGGAGAATCTAAAATCTATACTATTAAAAACTATCTCAAACAGGACCTATGTCATAGTAATTATGTCTTAATACACATTTCACGTACACTACACTACAGCGTCGTTTTCTAGCAGAGATAGACACAAGTACGCAGGAGCCTAGAACGTGAACACGCAAAGCAATTAATTATTTCTTTTACTAATTAATTACTAGTATATTTCGAGTATATTTAGAGATAACTCAATATCCCAATATCAAATCTATCTCTATCTTGGATTGTTAGTTTTATCCAAGTTTAAGAGTCCACATCTAGCATAACTCGGACTTTTTTTGGCTATATAAGGCCTCGCTTGTTTCAGCCGATTAGAGAAAGCACTTTTAAAAACTAGATTGTAAAAGTCGATTGTTAAAAAGTTAGAGGTTGAAAAGCTCATGGTTGTTTGGTAACCTAGATTATAGTTAAAGTGCAGGGTAATTTTGGTTGAAGTTAGAAAAGTTGAGGAAAGCCGGGGCAATGGTGGGTAATTTTGCTGAAGTTGAGGGGCATTGTGGTCATTTGCAAAAAAGAAGTCGGGAAAAGTCGGGGAAGAGTGGATTGGGATTGCTACAATCCGCCTCCAGATTGTTATAATCTAGATTAAAAGTTTGCTGTTTGTTGCCCTTCCAGCTTTTAAAAACTGCTTTTCACAATCCCCAGCTGAAACAAACAGGGCCTAAGTCACTCCATGTGCACGTTAATTTGAACAGATTAATGGATTGTCAACCGTGGTTTTTTCCTCTTTTGTGAGGTTTTTTCACGTTAAATCTTATCAGATGTTTTTGCTATGCTAAGTTGCTAACCCTAACACATTACACTGGTGGTATATAATAGGTAGTTGGAATCAGATATAGCTATTGATTTATAGGGGTGGGCACTTTTAAACCGAAACCGAAAAACCGAACCGAACCGAATTAACCAAAATTTTGGTTTTTTCGGTTTATGTTCGGTTTTCGCTTTTCAAAACCGAAAACCGATCTCGCTGGTCACCTACTAACCCGCGGACTCGCCGCCAACCGCCCAACCCCTGTCTGCCCTCCCCATTCCATTCCAAGAGTTAGAGAGCGCCCAACCCCCTCGTCCCCACCCTCAACCCTAACCCCGCCTCTCCAAATCCATCCAGTCCCCACCCAAGCGGGCGACGGCGGCAAGTAGATCCGGTCTTCGTTTTCCCCACTTCAGCGCCCCCGACCCAAAGCTGCCTCGCCTGTGCCTGGGCCGCTCTAGGTGGCACCTCCCCGCCGTCTGCCCTCCACTCTCCCGGTGGCGGGGGGCCTCCGCCTCCTCGGCGTGGTTCTACACACTGACGAAGACTCAAGAGCCCGAGTGCCCGAGTGCCCGATCCATGACCTTTGCGAAGGCGACCGACGGCCGGACCTCGACTTCACATCTGCGCCAAGGGCGCCGCGCCCTCCACCGCCTGCCCTCAGTCGCCTCATCCTCCTCCTCAGTGACCCTACCGACCGCTTTGGGCCTTTAGTCAGGCATGTTGTTGCCATGCGCACGTCATTGTCAGGCCGCCACCGCCTCGCTGAAGTGCTGACCGTGCTGGAGTGTTCCACAGTTCCTGTTGGTGCTGGAGACCTGGAGTGTTGTTTTGAGTACAGGCTGACCGCTGCCTGCTGGTTCTGGACTCTGGAGTGTTGTTTTGAGTAGTTCAGTGCTGTGCTTGCTACTTTGCTAGAGCCTGCTTGATGCTTTATGCCTTCTTCAAGTAATCTACATACTTTGAATTTTTGATGTGTGATGTTATATTTAGTATTGATGTGTGATGTTAAATTGAGTATTGATGTGTGAATTTTAGTTGCTTGTCAATTTTAGTTGCTTGTCATTACTCTAAATTGAGTATTGAGTATGGATGTGTAAATTTTAGCTGCCTGTTGTTTCAATGTTTGGTTATTTGCTGAATATCAGTAATCAGTATTGAGAAATGAGAATGTTGCCTGTTGCATGCTATTTCGGTTAACCGAATTACCGAAAAAACCGAACCGAATTAATTCGGTTTATTCGGTTCGGTTTTTTCAGTAATTCGGTTTCGGTTCGTTCGGTTTGTGCATTTGGAAAACCGAAATTTTTAAAAACCGAAAAAACCGAACCGAAAAAACCGAAAAAACCGAATGCCCACCCCTATTGATTTATTGAGGGTATTCCACTACTCTACTGTCAAAAGAAGTGTAAAGCTAATCTGACTTTTTAGATTGAAATCATTGTCTATATTAAATTTAGATCTCTAATTCTGGCTGAGGTCAGCCACACCCACAGCCGAACGCTACAGGTTATTTAATTTTTTATATCAGCACTTGATCCGCTGAAACAGACACTGCAGAATTAGGGCAGTCCCAACCCATGGTTTTCATGAGCAGTGTCTAGAGGAGAGAGAAAACAATAAACCAATGCATAGTTTCTCAACCCATGGTTTCCATGAGCAGTATCTAGAGGAGAGAGAGAGTAATAAACCAATGCATGCACCACAAACACAGTTTGGTAAGCGCGCAGAAACGTCAAACCCCGATTTTACTCGTTTCTTGCTTCTTGGTATCCGCGCCGACCCAGTTTCTTGCATGAGACACGGTTTCTTTGTTTTTCCTTCTCTCCCTTCCTTAATTCCTATGCCACATCAGATTTTTGCTTAGTTGGCAGCGTAATTAATTCTATGGACACCAGCTGAGGTGGAGGGTTGAGACTGCCCTTAAGCAGCTGTCTTTGGGCCGCTGTTCGGCTCCCCTGCCTCTGCTGCTAGCCCGCCACGTGCTTCAACATTTCGGCTCCTTTTGCATTCCTGCCCACTATGACAAAGAAAGATTCGATCGGTTAATATATTGTGTACGACACGTTAATTAATTCACAAGCGGTTTCTAATTGTTTGGATGATTTTAAAGTAATCTGTACTGTAGGTAGATTTAGGGACAGATATATGTATGGGCTACAGAGTGTGACAGATTCAAACGTGTATATGCTCAGCTGTTTTGTTCTGCAGCTAGCTCGTGTAATAAAACAAACGGAATTGTGACGTCTGATTTTTTCGGGCGCTGTAATATTTTTTTCTACTCGTAAAATATTTTTTCCTATGTGTGAAACATTTTTCTTCGATAACAGTAGAAATGTTGATCCGGATCGCTGCAACAATTTTTTTATGCGTGAAACATTTTTTCTACGTGTGAAACCTTTGATAACAGTAGAAATGTGCGTGAAAAAAAATATTGCACACATTGAAAAAAATTACAGACGTTGGAAAAAATATTGTACCGAGTGTCTGATGTAACATGTTGAGATCGGACATCTAGGTGCTAGATCTTCCCAACAAACAAAAATGACATATTGTTCCTGTGGATTCTCGATCGCCGTGCAGCGATCCTGTCTCTTCGAGGCTGTGCCGGTAAGGTAAAGGTAGTGGCGGCGACAACGATGGTGCAGCGTGTGTGCTGTGGCGACGAGCTGCGGACGATGGCGGCGATCTCCAAGCTCATCTTGCGCGTCTGATTCTGGATTTGCGTGGTCGTTGGGCGCCCCGTGCTACTCTTCCGCACCGTCATCCACGGTGAGACCGATCACGCACCGCACGCTTCGACATGAGCATCTGAGATTGCTGCGCCAAGGCACTAGCACAATACATGAGGGGATTTTCATGGCGTGTCGAGTGCTCCCGATGCCTCACAGGCCTATGCACCTCATCTGTCTTTTCAAGGAGAAATGGAACGGCGAACATTTGTCTCATAAGGGCAGTTTTGCTGCTTGTGGGTTGTGAGTGCAGGTGCAGGGGATCACTTCATGATAGAACTTTGAGTAGGTGACCGAGAATCTCTCGTGTGACGTGTGGCTTGAGAATTTTGAGTTTTGCGGGTCTCTTATAGTCATGGCTTTTTTTTACCGGAGTTAATTAAGTTGGCTCCATCTTACCAGAGATGTAGGGCAATAAGCTAAATGCAATAACCACAGCTGCAAGTAGGGCCATAAACGAGTTGAGCTTCAAGCTTGAGCTCAGCAGAAGCTCAAGCCAAGATGAAGCAAACTTAGAGTTATGGTCTGAGTTTGGATCTAGACTCTAGCTAGATCAGCTTGGTCCAAGTTTAAGTAGGCTCAAACTCAATATCCATTAACAATTCAATATGTATCAATTTTCAACAAAAAGAAAAGCTTAAACTCAAGCTCGGTTTGAGCAAGCTAGCTTGGTTTGAGTTAACATGCAGTAATATTCAACAAAGTGATTGATAATATGTATTAAATTCACTGAATCCTAATGAAGCTCAGTTCATTGAAGCGCGGAGCTTAGCTCGTTTGGAGCTCAAGCTGAACTCGAGTTAAACCTAAAGTGAGCCGAACTTAAGGAGCTCGTGAGCCTTGAGCTTTTTTTTTCTGCCCTAATGCAAGGATGCAAGTGCGTTTAGTGTGTAGGATTTCGTCCAATGTGGCTTAATTCTGGCACTGAAGCTGCTTTGTGCGCGGTTGAACGCTACAGGTTATTTAGAGCCTGTTTGGTAGAGCTCCAGATCCCAGTTTCACTTGAGATTTGAAACTTGTAGGTTAAAATAAAGTGAGTTAAGTTTATATTTTTGGCTTAAAATGTAAATAAGATGATCTATCTAAATACTTTTAATGTACTCACAGCTCCAGCTTCATGGATCTGGTGGAGCTAGGAATACCTAGTTCCGATCTATAGATCTGGTGAAGCTGAAGCTCTACCAAACACATCTTTAATCTTCATATCAGCACTTTGATTTGCTGAAGCATGTTGCATGACAACTGACTGATTAAGGAACACGTAGACTACACAAAATCGCTTAGCACTATTAAGGGCTATATATTAATAGAAAACTAGTGAGGTGTTCATGTGTTGCAAGGAGGTTCTAAAAGAGAGTGATACATATCATCTAACGTGATACATGTAGATTATGTACCTCAACACATGATGGATTTGCATGTGTGCCTTGAGGTTATGGTAGAGTGGACAACAACGAGGAGGAATACATCATTAAGAACAGTGGCGGAGCCAGGAAAATTTAGGAGCCTGGGCAAGCTCATAGAGGATGTCAACGAACTCCTTATCGGACTCGTCCGTCGCCGTGCGCCACTCCGGGGCCTCCAACGGCACATTGCCGTGGACGCAGCGATAGCTGTCCGAGGCTGGTGATGACAACGCCGCCACAGTGGGGGACGGCGCAAGCGGAGGGGCAAGGAAAGGAAACTTTAAGCTGAAGACATCGTCAAATGCATTTGCAGTTCTTGTAGTGCTTTAACATTTGCGACTAGCCGGTTCCTCAATGACAGTAATAAATACCGTCTGAAATGTGAATGAATATGCGCCAATAAGAAGTATGAAATATGCATGAAATACCGCCAATAATAGGCGGGGCCGACTGGAGCCGGATGGAACCCAAAATTAGATTAAAATCACTTTTGGCATTTCTTTCAATTCCAATCGGATCTGGTGCTTGTCTTCGTTGCTTGGGTGTCTTTGCTAGTTTGCTTTGCTTCTTATGTCTCGGTTGGGAGACAGCTTTAATGCTTCGCTGGTGCTTCACCACGGGAAGCTCTTCCAATGATGCTTGCGGAAGGAGGCTGGGGGCTCGGGCTCCAGCAGCCGGAGTGGGTCTTGCCAGTTGGCACCGATGAGTGGAGCGAGGCAGCGGGTGGCCGCGCCGCGCGGGAGTGGCCGACGCTAGAAGCCGAGCGGAGACAAAGACGAAGCAGCGGGTTAGATGTCCACCGCCTTACAGCATCTGGAGGAGGCCTTCGTGGAGTGCAGCCATGGGAAGCACTACTTCGGTGGCAACAAAATCGGCTACCTGGACATCGACGCCAGTGAGCCCGGGCAGGCGCCCGCCCTGCCCGGGAGCTGGCTCCGCCGCTGATTAAGAAAGAAACCTGTCATCGGTGCACGCCGAAGCTGAGGTTAGGAGCGGGTTAGAGTTGTACATAGCATGGTGCATCAGCACAGAGCACCTCAGCGACAGCAATGGTGAACCTTGACATCACAGTTGTAGTACTTTAGAACGACAACAAGATCTAGGTTCCTTCAGCGGATCTGGAGTGGGACACCCTCCCCACCAAACCTCGAGGGCATCGTTGCCAACCAGATTGTATTGGGGCCACACCAGCGTGCATGGAGAGGCCGGATTTGGCGTCCTAGCGGGTGGAGCACTGACAGGCAGAGGAGGTACACATTGGTACATGCATCGACACTCGGAAGGAGGAAGATGGTGGTGGTGGGGTCAGGGAGGGCCGGATCCGATGGTGGTAGGGTCGGGGAGGGCCAAAACAGCTGCCGACGGTGGCTGGGAAGGCTAGTTCCGGTGTTGGATGACCTTGGCAGTGCCAGTGCACATTGCAGTAGACTAATAAGTTTGTAGGTCACCAGGCGTGGCGACGTGTCCTCTACTAGTTGATGTTGAGGAAGAAATTTTTGCGGCCTGACCACCCAAGTCCACCGTGCCACCTAATCAAAACCCTCATCCACAGCTGCAACACGTACTATGTCGGTGATGTTGACGAAGAAGCCGTTGCGCTGGCTCAGTGGCTGCCGAATCACGCGGCCAGCTGCTCCACCATCTGGATTGGGGCGAGAGAGAGAGAGAATAAGAAATACGAATTTTTTGCTCTTCTGGCCGAAATTAGAAACTTATTTACAGATTTAGCTCTTGACAAAGTAAATTGCGTAAATAGCCTCTTTACAAAGAGAATTGCTGATCCACAGCGGATTAATTTTTAAAATTTTTTCAGCGATTTTCATGATCCAAAGGTAACGGAATAATTTTTATTATTTTTCTCAGCGAATTCGCTGGATCCACAGCCATGAATAATTTTTTAAATTTTTTAATATTCCCGCCACTCGTCCGCGGATTAATTTGTTTTTAATTTTTTAAATTTTTAATATTCCGCTGGCGAACACGGAATATTTTCCAAATATTTTTTTCCGGTTTTATTTTTCCGGTTTTTTCGCGGTTTTTTCTCTCCAGGTCAGACGCGACGGGCCCACCGAATTGCACGCTGGTCGGCGCGGAGCCGCAAGACGCACGGGCGGGGATTCAAGGCCGGTCGGGTCAAGGGCATGTGGGTCAAGCGGGCAAGCGCCGACGGAAAAAGGAAAAAGCGCGACGTGTCACCGGGAAAAAAAGAAGAAGAGGGGGCCGAGAGGGCCGGTTCGACGGTCGGGGCTCGGGAAAAAAGAGGGGGGCTGGAGGAGGGAGGCCGGTGAAAAATTGACACGTGAAAAAGATAAGTAACGCTATACCGTTTTCGCCGAAAGCAACGCCATGTTGTTCCGCGCCGAAAAGCCGAAAAATCGCATGCGTAGGACTATAAATTCTCATCTGCTCCGATAGTTCCGATAGGTTTCGCTTCGGGAGAAGAACTTCAGCTCAAGAGTGAGAGAGATCGAAAGTCGTAAGAGAGAGAGAGGAGGAAAATAGAGAGGAAAAGAGGTGGACAAGGAGATTTGCAAGTGTATTTCGAGAGGAATTTATGCTATATTCATATTTTGTACAAATTTATATCTTCGATGATTTATTCATGGTTTATATTTTACCGCAGCTTGATCCGGGAGCGTTATTTCGATTACTATCTCGAAGGTTATTTTAAAGCTACTTGGCCGCCGCAATCATCATTGAGCTTTAGAAAGGTTAGTGTAAATATTACTACATTGAAACACTAGAGTGATTCATGATCACTAAAAATAATTGTAGTAAATGTATAACGGAGAAGATGAAATGACAAGATTAGTGTAGTGTGTAGCACACTTAATGGATGATACAATCTGTAAAAAATGTTATATGTTTGGGGTGATATGTTAGCGCAATTAGTAGTATAATGGTAAAACAAAGATGCAATGAACACATTAGTTAATTAGTCTGCAATAAAATAAACACATGTAGATAATGGCTCCATGTTATTTTCTTATAATGTTAGTCGGCGCGTTAAATAAATTCATTTCCTGTCTCATATTACTGGATGCACATGCTTTCGCGGTATGTATGAACAGCCTTAGAGTTGTTACTGAAATGCTCGTAGTACTTTTCGTTCCTAACGAGATGCTTGTCTTTTAGTCTATGGGACCGGAACTATATTAGCAAGTAGTAGTAATGCACAATAGCTAAGACCTCTCGGAAGTTTTTAGCTGTATGTGCTGCTTTGCAGTTTTTTTGTTGTTTAATGATGTTTGGTATTGAGTTAGCCTTTTAGGATTGATCGATGTCATAAAAAACTACAAGGACTCTTATTAATGGACGCGATGTGATGCTTTTGTAACGACATGTCTTAAGCCACTAAGTATTGAAATCTTTTGTTAGACCATTTGTTTTGAAACCTAGTAGCTTTATTTTAACCGTTTAGGACTTAAACTAGTTAGAAGCAGAGGAAATATCATAGATATGCCACATTTTCGGATTAGTACATGGAGTAGCACATAGAATGGTAATTTCGGTGCAAAAAAGTCGACATGAAATGATGGTAGTAATTGAGTAGTAAATGAATTCGTGATGTACGGTAGTATTTCTATGATATTGCAAAGATTTAATAATTTAATATTTAGTGTAGTATTTCTATGATATTAATAAAATTGCAGGATGAATGGTTTAATTTTTAGTGTAGCATTTCGGTGTAATGAAATTGCTGAAGTATCCGAAAAGCCCGATTTATTCTCGCCGCCTTTTGTCGCCTAGGCCTCGACGTAGTAAGGTAATGAAATGATGCTTGACCATTCAAATAGTAACAAAATATGGCAGCAAAGATTAACATCATTTGTATGTAAAATTATGGTGTTAGGCTAAAATTTGTTGGACAATTAAAAAATTGCATTCGAATAGTTAAATATTTAGTGTAGTATTTGTATGATATGAATGGAATATTACGTCAAGTTAGGAATCTTTAGGAATTTAGTGCAGATTTATATGATATTAATAGACTAAATAACAAAGGCATAATTTCTATAACAGATACCACATGGAAATGATGTTTACGCACTTGCTAAATTAATACCGATTATGGATCCGCTAATCGTATGTTAGTGTTTAATGCGCTGCTTATGCTTTTCTATGGTAGGTATTTAATGGCGTAAATCCAAGATTTGTGCGTGTTTTATGGTGACGGCGTTATTCGAGAGGGTCCATATGGGGTGGACCTTCAATGCGGAAAAGAAGGTGATCCGACCGGGTTCGACGGAGATGAGTCTCATCGACCTCAGACGCGCGGCGAGGCGATTCGATCGAGACCGCCCAAAGAAGCTCATAATCGAGACGCAGACATGCTAGATTCGTGGAAGGTTCCTCAATTACATGTGGGTTCTATGCAAGATCGTGGGAGGCACAATGGGCGCGCTAATACATGCAATTCAGATGAACCCGAAGCGCAATACCCCGGCCGGCCGATGGTGTATGTGCGCTTCGGACAGAGGCCAAACCTCTAGTCCACTCGGTGGAGGCGGCGCCGACATCGAAGCTTCCTCCGGGCTATCGGTGAGGACACCGTCCGGATGACATTCACGCGAGTGAAGACATCGGGTCAGATTGGTCCGCCGCATTGATCGCCACGAGCACTGAAGCTATGACGACGGCAATGTCCGATGAAGACGAGGAAGTCGACCGATAGCAACAAGATGACAACGCAGCTCCGGCCGGTGGCATTGTGTCCACCGATGTGGAGTACGGTTCTCGATTGACGACCGGCAAGGACGCTCTCGTGCTTCCGCATTTAACCCGCAATGAGTGGGCCTTCGATCAAGGCACTCTCCGTAGGGCGCGCTCACAAAGGGTGACGCCAGCAGTAATTGCTAGATATGCGGTAAACATCACCGCACCTCACGGGTGTATGTGTCGAACCAGAGACCTACATTGTGAAGTGTACGGATCCCGAGTGTCCCAGAAGATCCGTGCCCAAAAGTTCAAGGGCACGAAGTTCGCAAGCCAGATAACCGCCCCGACGGACCACACCTGTGTGATTGCGAGAGCCGCAGGCTACGTAAATGTCACGCCCAAATATGTGGCCACCGATTTTCACTTGGTCACGGCGGACGGATCTGCTTTCACCAAGATATTGATGGTCGACGTGGTCAACACTGGGATATCTCGTTAGCTACGCCAAGGTGTGGCGAGCGAAGAAGAGAGTTATAGAGATGATGTACGACACGCACGAAGAGGGGTACAACCTTGTCCTCGTGATGCTTCACCGTGATTGTGAAGCTAATCTCGGACGACATCAACAAGATGGATAGGCCACACCCCACCGAAGGGTCCCAACACTTTCATCCTCGACCGCGTGTTTTGGGTATTCGCCACCGCTCGGGGCTTCACGCATCGCCGCCTGCGGCGACCATGGATGGCACTTTCCTATCCGCAGTGTGGGCACCATACTATAGCGGTCGGGCGGACCCCAATGACCAGCTACTCCTTGCGGCCTATGCAATCTTGGAAAGCGAGAACACGGAGAGTCGGTTGTGGTTCCTAGCAAATGTGAAGCAAGCCGTTGTCCAGACCGCCTCAACGTATGCCTCATCGTGACAGCATGTTGGGTTAATGTCCGCCATCGCCACCATGCAAGGAGGGACACAACCACCGCAAGGGAATGACGCCGCCAATCGCTGGTGCATGAGACATCTTGCCGCTAACTCAAGATAGGAGGTTCAAAGAAGAAGGAAATCATGAAGACATTCAAGAGACTCGTGATGCAAAACCAGAGGCGGAAGTTCGAGGCCATATGGAGAGTGCTCGATGAGGAGACCGCTAAACATACGACGCAATCCACGGAGGGTCAGTGAACAACTTCGCAGCAGGGTGCAGCTTGCACGCCCGTAGCTAGAGAAGTGGTCCTCACTGCATGACAACCGACGGCGAAGGTACGCATAATGACAACTAACATGTCGGAGGTTTACAACGGTAAATTGAAGGGTGTTCGGTCCCTCCCAATCAAGGCCATCATGGAGGAGACCGAACAGACCGCTGGATACTTTGTGTACAGGGGATGAATGCAAAGATGCATCTAGACGAGGGAAAGCAGTCTCGAACGTATGCACGCATACATGGAGAAGAAAATAGAGAAAGCTCGCTTCCCACGACGCCCGCACCATGGATGGAGTCAGCGAAAGTTTGAAGTTCGCTCACGGAGAAGTTCGAGGATGGCCATAGCAGAGGCTACCGTAAGCAAGTGTGCACGATAAGGGATGTGGCCACGCGCACATGCAACAAGCCACTATCGTTGTACGCCATGCTCACATGTATATGCGCGGCGGCGCGGTTCCCCGTCACCCACCGTGGCATACATCTCGGAGTACTTCGACGCGCACCATCTGTCGGGACATGGAGTTCGGAGTTTAACTCCTACGGCTTGGACATGCATTACAGGAGCTATGGCCGAGCAAGTCACTTGGTGTCGAATGATGCTTTAAAGCGAGCGGCGTGGATTTGGCAAGGGCCACGGCTAATCCAGAACGATATGGATGCAAGTCACGGAGAGATTCGACGAGCCACACTAAAGTGTCGATATGTAGGATGTTGAGACATACACGAAGAACCGCCCTAATAGGGCCACCGCCGCCCATCCAGAGTGACCGTGACACTAATGTGCCTTGATGTAATTTTTTCCGTGCAAGTAATGCAATACCATGTACCGCTCATGTGATTTCATAAATTTTCTATGTAATATCATATACCGTGCTAATGTGAAGTCACCACATTTTATTTGTTCACATTTCATGTCATATTAGTTTTTTATCTTACCTATATTAATTTTCGCTTATTTTTCCCGCTCTCTCGCAGGATATGGTCGCTTAGTCGCAGACTTTGCTTGATCCGCACTCACGATGCCAAACATCGAAAGCAGTGCTTTGGCCTCTGTGTGTTGTGCCACCGAAGTTTTGTTCTCCGAGCACCGAGGGAGCATTAGCCCTTGACGAGCGGCACGAGCCCACTCTATCGAGGTCAGCACGCTACCGCCCGGATAAGCCGACATCGATCGCTTCACACTTATGACGCCGCTTCTCCGCGCTTGTTGATCGTTGAGGCCGGAGACCCACACATTCCACTTCGTGGGGAGATGACCATCACACTGCATGACGTTTCGTTCATTACCGGCTTGCCTATCAGGGCATGCCGATAGTTCCGCCACCGAGGAGGCCTGATTGGAAGATACGGTTGCAATACATGGTGATCCAGTCCCTGAGAATAGTAAAGGGGTTCCTGCCGGGCTTCGCCGCCACGCGGCGCTACCCCCCTGATGCTCCTGAGAACGTGGTGAGGAATCACCTTGTCGCAGACTGCTTTTCGCTTGGTCGGGTGTTGTTCCCTACATCACAGGAGATTATGTCAACCCCAACTACATCCACATAGCAGAGGCTTTGGCCGACGCCCACCTCGCCAGTCCTCGGCCTCAGCTTTTGGATCACGTCCTCTGCTCCACATATAGGGATCAGGCGCAACTTGCACGAAGACAGGGCGGGAGCCTGTTTTGCAGCTTTGCTACCTATTGCTCCAGATCCGTCTTGGGAGCACTTGTGGGGCGCCTGCATTCGGGAAGAGATTCACCAGATCCGCTTGATGATGTTTTTACAAGGACATGCTAATGACGCCCCACCATGGGTCTACTGGGTGATGCCTTCCTACTTGGGATGGGCTAGGAAAGGCCTCGCAGGTCTACACCGAAGTTTCATGACCAATTTGAGACCTCGTGACGAGAATGAGATCATATGGCAACCCCGAGTCCTCGATGTGTTGCATGCTACAAGACCACATGGAGTTTCATATCGCAGTGTGTTCGTGATGCTATGCGTCTTGGTTGACGACGTGTCACCTCGTGTTCTCACATATGGTAGAGGCGCACTTCTGTAGGGTTATGCGCCAATTTGACTCCACCAGAAATCCCTCCAGCTTGGTCGGCTTTACAAACAAAAGTGCATAAGTAAGTACACTTCATAAGTACGAGCAGTTATTTGTAATTATAATTTATAACCTATAATTTTCATTCTCGCAGTAATCTCGGAAGGGCCAAAGGAGCGATGAGTGGCGCGATATACAAGCATCAGGACGATCGCATGGGAGCAATCCGCCACGCAGAGGTTGTAGTGGAGCATCGGCTTTATGACCCTCACTCCTACGCCGATATTTGCAGTGGTACGCGGCCTCGCACGCTGCGTTCGACTTATCGAGCACCGCCCAAGGCCCGAGGAGGTCTTGCACGAGGAGCGGTTGGCACTCGCCACCCTGCATACACCGCGCTGCATGACAGATGACGCTGCACGGAGATATGTTATATTAATGGCACACATTTGTTGTACTAACCATGTTTAAATGCAGCCTGCCGCGCACCCGCATCGCGGAGGAGGGTTCCACGCACTACAACGTGGTGGCGACATCATCGCTGTCGAAGCCGCTAGCGCGTTGTGCGTTTTATGGTGGACGATGCCAAGGGCATCGCCAGTCATTTACATGTGGGAGTCACAATGATGTCTCGGCACCAAAGACTCGCACATGCGCCGACAGGTGCTCTGGGCCGAGTCGACCGTCCGAGCCACAAGATGATGTCTCGGCAGCCAAAGACTCGCACATGCGTCAGACAGGTGCTCAGCGAGTCGACCGTCCGAGCCACGTTGATGTCCCCAGCAGAGCCTACCAGGATGTCCCTAGCGCCAGACTCGCACATGAGCCGCCATACCATCTCCCCGCCGTCACGCCGAAGCCTTTTCGAGAATAACAAGCCAGACGATCTTCTTCCTCTCGGCAGTACAACACTAACATTTAGTTGTCATACTTCCAATTAATCACGTAATGTGACCAATTTGGTAATGCCATCTCTTCTACAGCCATGAAGCGCGCTATCAATCTCACCGCCTCATCGCTCAGGCCGCCATCGCTCAGGCCTTCATCGCCCACGCAGCACCACGTGAGGTACTTTTACCTTCAACCAAGTTATTATCTATCGTCAATATAATTTTCTAGGAGGTACCTAACATTTTGTTTCAGATCACGTTCTTCCGCAAAGACACGCGAGGGATCAAACGCTTTTCACCGCCGACGGATGATGACGACATACACCGACCGACGGGATACCCTCCCGTGAATTGCCGCCAGCAGAGAGTTATCATTGGGGTGCGTTAGCACCGCCACGCCACCGTAGTGCCCACTCAAATAGGTTGGTTTGCACCGCCGTATGTTTGTGCAACCCAAGTTATTCTCAACATGACGCCGCGCTAAAAGTACGCAGCGCAGGTTTCCGTGACGAAGTTCTCTCAAGCACAACCAGATACAACACCGCAAGTGGCATCGGTAGGTGTTTCGCGTAATTTCTTTCCACTCCTTTTCACTACTAGATCGACTAATCGCAATCCAATGCAGCCTCCAGGTGGGTGGGGACATGTTGAGTTCGCAACACCGGTCCTAGCTGATTGGCGACGCCTCACGCGGGCGTAAGACACACACTACGACTTCTGCGCACCACGACTAATGAGCTCGACCGTTTGATGCTTCCTCAGAGCACCAACTCCGCCATCAAGGTGGTGATCGGACTAGAGTTATGTGTCTTATGCCATTATTTCACTTTTACTATGCCATTACTTGCACCATTCACCAGAATATTGTGAGATTGTAAGTATGTGGTTGGATGTAATATTGCTGTTTTTTATATCCAAAAATAGTGGTTGTGGTACCGGAGAACTGAAAATTTAAGTTATTGGTTGGTACTATATGGTCACAGGATGGATCTTTCGCTGCAACATTATTATTTAGGTGTTTATGCTAACAGATTTTATATGATAAGCAAGTCGTATTTTTATATTTTTCTATAATTTGGTTGTCCATATGCTGAAGTATGTTTGTGGGCCAATTTCACCAAAATTTATGTTTAGACGAGTGTAACAGCCCGAAAATTAAGAACAGTAAATTTATAATATTTAAATTTGATTGTGAATATTTTTGGGATTTCTGAATATTGTTTGCTTTGTTTGTATTTTCTTGGATTTTATGTTGCAAGAAAAAGTAAACATATGAGAAATAAAGAATGGAAAAGAGAAAAGGCAAAAATATAAAAAGTAAAAATTTGGAAAATTAGTCATGAGAACCCTGAGAAAATAAGTAAATCATTTTATCCATAAAATGAAATTTCATATATGGAGAAATGAAGGAATAAAATAAAGAAGTCAACTTTTGAATCAAATTAATACATTGTCAGAATTTGTGAAAAATATTGGAACAGCAAATGGACTTGAGAAAATTTATATGAGAACCTCATTTCTATATCTAAGGCAAGTAAAAATAAAATAAAATAATAAAATGGTTTGAGACTTATTAAAATTAGAAAACTGAAAACTTGGGAAAATGGAAATTTCAATGTCAGAATTTTAACTAAATAATGACTCGAGAATTTGAGCTGAAAATTTTACATAAGTATCTGTAGATCAAATAAAATTGAAAAACAAAATTTCAAAAAAAATAGAATTCATTTGCATTCAAATAAAAATCGAAGACAGAGACTAGAGATTTAAATAGCCATTATTGAAAGAATATTTATAAATTTTTGGTAACTTTATTTAATCCCAAATTTTTACCAGGGGATGGATATAGTCTAGAGACGTTGGTCAAAAAGTTACACCATTTTCTACATTTATTTGACCACCAACAAAATCAGAGAAAGGGAGAATTTCACCCCAACCACCCTGTTTTCTTCAGCCACTCACTGACATGCGGGTCCGTTGGTCTGTTCTGGCCATTTCCTGACATGAGGTGGCACAAGCATTGCCCTCACTGCCAGTGGACCCGGTCCCACACGCCAGCCTCAGTTCTCTCCTCCCCATTCTCTCTTCTTCCTCCCTGTTGCTCAAGCCCGGGCTGATTTCATTCCCCCTCTCTGTTCTCTCTCTCTTTTCCAGTGTCTTCTTCACCTACTCAGGTCCTTGCAAGTTGCTCAAGAGCCCGATTGCTGCCACGAAGACTCCATCGCCTCTCGCCATCTCGCCGCCCTTTTCTTTTGTCGTGTCTGGTGAAGCTCCGAACCGAGACCCAGCTCTACCAATCCGGCTTATCTGCTAGACTCTCATCCATACATAGCGCACTGGGGTCACAGAGGCAGTGCTTTCATCCCCCCCCCTCCACTCCTTCTTGTTTTCAGCAGCCAAGCAACCGAAGCCCCTCCCATTTCCTCCATTGCCAGAGGCCTTCAGAGCTCCAAGCCGAAATCGATTCGAGCAGTAGAACATCCCATTTCCAAATTGCTTCGAGCTATAGCATCCTCAAGCTAAGAGGATTGAAATCCCTCAATAAAATCCCGAGCCCTTCACGTGAAATCGAGCCGCAGCCGTGCGCCCTTCTTCTCCAAGGCCGCCATGAGGGCACCAACCCCAGAACTCTTTCTCTCAAGTAACCGCAAAAATGGATTCCCGGTGTTCCCTAATACTCATACTGCTATCAATTTGGGCTAGTATCTCCTTAACCATCTCCTCCGACTTGCCGCCATTGCCGCCGTTACACGAGCTCGGTGGCGCACCACCCTGGGGTGTCTTCGGCCGAAGTGGTTCCAGCTCCAGGTGCGGTTTGCCAAGATACTTCTTTCTGGCGCTCTTAAATCAGCCGGAACTTCGCCGAAAGGCCGCGCTCAGCCCTAAGCCGCCCGCTTTTCCTCATCGACACGCTGGCCTCTTCGCTGCTGACTCTGCACACTCGAGCAACCGGTAAAATACGTCTCTTCAGTACCAAAGCGTAATCTCGAATTTTTGAATGTATTTTCCAAACCGGTTTATATCCAATCATGAATATATTTCGCATTTTTAATCGGAATAAAGCGTAATAGAATCCTATATTCATCTAAAATCAAGAAGAATTTAAATGTACAAAAATATTTAATTTCTGAATTGCAGAATATTTATTTGAATTAAACTTTGATTAAAACCATAATGTGGTCTTTAATGCAAATCTATGCATAGTAAAGTATGTCATGATAAAACAAATTTTTAGGTGATAAATAGACCAAGATGAATTCAAATATACAAAAATATTCAATTCTTGAACCATAGAACAATTATTAAAATCAAGAATGGAACAAACACTATTATAGACTTTATTGCACACATGAAGAATATAACTTATAAAATCATAAAATAAATGATTATGTGCTTCTAGGATTTTAATAAGCCTAATTATGCGAGATATTAAATATTTGAACTAAGTTAATGTAATTGCATTGCACCATTAATAAACCTTAATATGATCATTAGTAAGAATTATAGCAGAATACTTTATAAAACAATAAATTAATTTATATGCGCCTCGCATCAATAGAGAACCATTTATGTAAAAATATTTAAAAAGAAACTTATCTTGCATTCTTTGATGCAAGAAAGTGCAATCATCGGCAGCAAATAAATATATATAATCTATTGCAATTAAAGCTAAAATAATGCAAAATCAACTTTAAAGCATTTCTAGGAAGGTATACTATTAACACCTGAAAAATGACTTGAGTATCATGTATAGAGTAGTTGGAAATTAAGTCTGAAACTTAGCCGATTTAAGGTTTCAAATATGATCATTTAGGCTATTTCAGTGATAGATAAAATAACTCGTTCAAATACTAAAATTAGTAAAACTAGTTTAGTAATACTCTACAAAGTTTTTGCTACCATATTCTATAAAAAGAATCATATTTAGCTTAGGTTTGCATATTAATCCTGTTAGTTCAAAACCCTTAAGCGTTATCCTCGCACTTCATATTTTTGGCCGATTCCGAATAACGCCAATTTAGCAATGCCACTTAAGCCTTTTCGGCAATGATTATAATGTATCAGCTAAAACCAAAAATTTATGGAATTAGCTTAGGATTGTTATACAAAGTATAAATCATCTTATTATGAAGAAATAACCTTAGTTCACCATAATTTGCATATTAATCTTAATAGCCAAATAACCTTAAGTATTAAGTTTTCTGAACTTTATAATATGAATCGGTAGAAATGAAGAAGTCTATAATTAAGATATTTTTATCACCAGAACCTTCTCAAATATCACGAATATGTTATCAGTAGCCTAAATCAATAAATCTAACTTGCGTAAGACTAATTCTAAGCACATTCAATTAAAGGTGAAGAACTAATCCTTCAAAGTCCAATATGGTCAATTAAGCTTTTCCATTAACTCACAAAGCAACTCATCTAAATCCGAATAATGTGAAGAATAGCTTAGAAATGATCTTTAGGATATAATCTACTGCGATCTAAGAAAATATTCTTATTTCATCTTGCTTTGACTCTAAATCCTAATAAAGCAAAACCCTTAAGTGATAAGAATTGGCAGAAACTCATATCATGAATAGTAAATCAATGAAACTTGCAACTAATGATTAATTCTATTTAATCTAAACTATTTTTGCGTCTTGAATTCGTAAATTAAGATTAATAAATTCATAAAGAGCAATCCCTGTTTCTCGTGCAGAGTTTTATTTGTTCTTGTTATCTATTTCTTTTGCTCTTATTGAAGTCTTTTATTTGCTATTTTCCGTTGATCGACGAGTAGAACCCGGCGTTGTCGATTCCGTCGTCATCGTCGTCAACCGCGCTCCTCGTAATCAATGATTAAGCAAGGCAAGCATCCTTTGACCATATTGATCCTAGTAGTTTATATTCCTTTTGTGCATCAAATGGTTTTATGCATGCGTTACTTTATGTAAATTGCTATTTTGTGGATTGGTAGCTATACCTGTTGTCTTGTGATCCTCCTTGATGATTATGAACATGTGAACCTTGATAACCTTAGATTAAGGTTAGGCATTACTTAATGTCATCCCGGTTATATGCTCATATTATTCATGCTTAGCCATGCTTTAGAATCAATGATATACCGATCAAACCAAGAATTGTTTCCTCGAAAACATTGAAAATGTCACAGTTGGTTGTGGGTACTTTGATTAAAAACCCAAAATAAAACTATGTGTTGATGCGGCGATTATTGGCAATAGCCGGTCAGGTAATAAGGAAATGCACGTAGTGTAGGGTGAAGTGTCGCCTGTGTCACAACTAAGGACCTAACATCGTAGCTTGATCCAAGAAAATCCGTACAAACCACGAGGGTGAGTATGGGTTAGCCATAGCCTATTAACTTATTTGGACATGGCTTTGCTCATTGGTAGGCGGAGCTTGCACAGTATTCCGGTCCGGTCTACACCGACGGGGTATTCGGTCAGTCTACTTGCTAATGTAACGGTGTACGCATCGCCGTGTTTAGAAACGTTGTGTTGGGTGTGTGAATGTGGATCCACGGCTTGGGTGTGTGTTTCTAGTTCTACTGGCGGGGTTTACGCCCCGGCCGGTGTAAAGTCATGTCCGTAATGAACAATGTGGTATGATCGCTCGACAAGCACAATGGCCTATTGGAGGCATGTGTGACCTTGCAAAAGGTGGGTCATTCCTTGTGGGTACAGTTGTACACCTCGCAGAGTTTAAATCTAATTGATTAGCCGCACTCGGTCATGGGTGTCTTGGTGAATTTCGCATGAAGTTAAATGTTTATTATTTTCAAAAGGGTTGGTTTCATTTGTTTTGGCAATCGTGTTTTATGTCAAAGGGCCGACATTGTTGGATTTCGTGAATTATGATTCGCCGCCACGCCATGGAGGACCGTGAGTGTTATTATGCTTTACTTAGTTGTTATCAATCAAATGCTCTTATAAATTCCGTTTGCAAATAACTTGTTTTACAATTCAATTTGCTTCATGCAAATTAACTGTAGTAGCCTTTCCTTTGAAATGGCCTGCATGTATTGTAGGTTTTGCTCAAGTCTTGCTGAGTACGTAAAGTACTCACCCTTGCCTAATTATATGTAGGTGGTTGTGGTAGCGTGGCTTCGAGTCTCTTTTCGTCGCAGGTTGCGGGATTTTCTTCGTCGTGTTCTATCTAGAGTTTATGCCTGGTCAGTTGCCTGCGGGAATGGATGGGTACACTACAAGGCTTCGCTTCTTTTGCTGCTAGATTTATCTGAGTTGTAATATTTATTTGTATAATCGTTTCCGCTTAATTATTATATCATATGGTTGTGATTCCAATTTTTGTAAACATGTGAGTGCTAGCTACTGATCCAGGGAATAGCACAGTAATCACATGGAGGTTCCTGTTCATCCGAACGGGGTCTCACAATGAGTTGTTGTACGCGTCGCTGAAAAGGCTTAAGTGTTATCGAACCTGCACAGTTTGTGGTCATTTAGGGTATTTGTTGTGAATGGATTCAGATGTGAAGCAAGTTATAAATACAATATTTTTGTAGAATATGGTACTACATATGCCAAATTGTGTTCCAACGCTTGGTCGCACCAACATGTGCATTTAGACAAGTAATTGTACAGTCATTGAATAGGCTTACTTAGTTTAGTTTTCACAAAGATTTGCGATTATAATATATATATCAATCTCTCAAACCAAAAGAAGACATTCTAGCGATCCTTAGATAATCAATCTTATTCAACACAACCATCTTCACATTCAATCTTATTCGACACATCACAATAAGTCCATCACAAGATTCAATAGTATTACTCCACAACGATAATAGTACCCATCGCCTTCTTGTAGACAATCCGTATATCGTGCAAGCCTCGGTGAACACATCGCCGAGGTTTCTTGGTGTTTGCGCGCTTGGAGATTTCAGACCGCCGCCGACAAGAGGGAGAAGCGCTGGCGCCCGGCCGCAACGTCTCGTCGGCGCTGCGTTCGCGAAGGCTATGTGACGCTGCTGGCCCGGTCAAGAGAATCGATTCGATTCGCGCCGCACATGGAGACGTAAAAAAGAAAAGTGACCGCCTGTTTTGCTTTGTCTCGTGAATTGACACGCGTTGAGCAACGAAGAACTTCGCAAAACCGCCCCGACTCAAGCTCAATCAATGGAAGCCATGTTCTTTTTCGTAACTCCAATGAGAGCAACAATTTCAATAAGCAAATTTCGAGAGAATTTAAATCAAATTGAAGTAACAACAAAACTACATGCAAAAGAACAGAAAAGTCTCATACCAACACGCCTTTGTATTTCTTCTCGCCTCTTCTTTTGGGACTTCATCACGCCAAGAATCCTTCCGGAATTATGACAATTAAAAGATAGGCACTATCGTAAACAACCGGATAGATAAGCAGATCGTGGAAAAAACTAGATTGGTAAGCATTATGAGAAACAACTCGACACTAATTAAATCTAATTATGTGAATAAACAAAAAATGAAACCTTTTGCTTATGATTTTTGCCTCTCTATCTTCTAATTGCATCTGCTTTTTGTGAAGCGCTTGCAAGTCTTCCTCCATGCCTTCAATATCTTTCATATGTTTATCTTTTGAGATCGAAGCCTTTCAATGTCACCGACATCTAGATCTACATGAATAAGTCGACAAGCATCGATATGGCAAGTGAATCATATAATCAACAAATCTATTAAAGCTGAGATTATGACACATGCCACAAAAGAAAAGGCGGAAGGATTGATCGTGATTTATAAATGCCGACAAATGACCACCGTATTTGATTTGGACCACCGTAGTGGCTACCGAGTCCAAAAGTCAAGAATACCTAACTTTGGTACATCATCTCGCTTCGTGATGTGTTTCATCTGCACCTATATACTACATCAACTACTAGCTTTGTCACACACCTATTACCTTTATCGATGAAACGACAACACTCGCACCACGCCGCCGGCCGAGACGACAACACGCCGCACCCCGCTTTTCAAACTGAAACGACAACACGCCAGATCCCGCCTGATGAAACGACAACACGCGGTTTCGTCGTCGGGCAGCTTTCGCAGAGGGTGACACATCGTAGCCTTTGACAAAGGTTGATGTGTCGTGGCAACTTTTCTCATAAGGTTTCAGGTCGTGCAGCTTAGCAATGAATATAATACCACAACTAAACATTAAAATTCATGAAATTAGTTCAGAAATGCTAACCAAAGTATAGATTACCATATTCTAAAGAAATAACCTTATTTCATTATGTTTTTCATATAAATCTTAATATGCATAAACGAACTCGAAAACAATGAAGAAATCTTCCCCTTGTCCAACTAATGCTTGTCCTTCCCCTTGCCGAACTAATGCTTCCTTTTCTTTTGATATTAGCTTGTAAGTCTGTAATGCTTCTTAGACTAATCATTAATTCTTTGGTTGAACAGAGGAAACTGTGTCTGGGTCGATGTATCATAATGATTTTCAAATGGGAGTTCTAAGGCCAAACGATGAAATAGCTTCTGGTTTCTCAAACCATGCTAGGGTGGAGGCTGGGAGTCCAAACCGGTAGACTCATTTGGGTTTGCAAGACAATGAGGGTTATGTTAGAGAGATTGCTCCTGTGGTTCTGAACCTGGCTAGGATGGCAGTTGAGAACCCATCTGATCGGATCTCTTCTGAGTTGCGGAACCAGATCGCGTTGAAGTTGATACTCTGTCCCGCAATGGCTCATGTTTTCGAACCGAGATACTGCTCGATCAATAGTCCCGCCCGAGCAAATGATGTTATGGTGCAAAGTTGGTAGCCCCGCCATTGTGTGCCATTTGGGTTGCATAACCATATGGAGATTGACAACCCAACCAGCAGATCATTCAGACACCTCCAACAAATGTTTCCATCCCAAGACTCATGCGGGATCTCGCAAGACGGTTCAATAATACCCGTTCCTCAGAAGCCCATCGAGCCCTCAGGGCAATGCCACCAAATCTCGCAACTGTCAGTGGTCACAAAGAAATGCATTGAGGGAGACAAATGAGTCCTCAAATGCTAGCTACCGAAGAATTGGAGTTCGTGAAGATATTTATGATTTTTGCTTACCTTTCTTGGTGAGTTTTCTTGGTTTATGGCTTTTTATGATGGATACCAAGGAATTAGGTATCAATTTAGTTAAGAAGAAATAGTCACCCAAATCGAGTTGAAGAGGACTCAACTCCGGTGGTAGGGGTATACAACCTCACCTCCCACCAACCGATCTAGGCTCGCTCTCGGTTTATGGTTTTTATGGAATGGAAAACAAAGAAAGTATCGCTTTTGAAGTACTGGTGTCAGAATCATTCTCACAAAGAAATGGACTCAAAACATGTTTATTTTGTTCTCTTCCAAGGATGGGTTATGCACCACTATTTTCTAGTGCTTTTTGTTCCCAATAAGTTTTATCTTTGAGGCAAAAGTGTCTTTTATCTGTGTCATGCTGTTGCTAATACCTCTTCTCTTTATTTTACAGGAAAAGATAGAAGATGTACTATCCGAGGACTATATTAGATCCTTAAAGTGCCTGTCCATGGCTCATTTCGAGTCACAAATCTAGAGCACATTTGGTCACAAGTATATAGCAGCTTCAGATAGAGCAAAGGTTATAGAATATCAACCCTCTTGTTTCTCATATTTTACGATAGATCTCTAACAATGGTAAAGATGATGTTCTCCTTCCATAGTAGCACTTGATATATCATTTTAAATGGAACCAGAACTAGATAGAAATTGCACTTGTGCACGGCATATTTTCCCTCAACTTGCTCATTTACTCGTGCATTAATATCATGGATCGCCCGAGGGGCCCGGGACGGCTCGACCGAGGGGGGGACGCCCGCCGTCTTCGCTGGGGCCCGGTCACGCCCCCTGTAAAGGGGAGACATGCCCATCAGAGGTGGATCGGGCGGGGGGCCTGGGGACGTCCTCACATTGCACGAATAGACGACGCACACCACATCCTTCGCAATGCGATGTGACAGCAGGCTACTTTCAGCTTTCTCAAAGTGATTCGACAATACTGCAGACCACTAGCTTACACAAAGACTACCCATCTCAGCCGATAGACGGTGATGTCGTCGTGCAACTTTCGGTAGAGGGTGACACATCGTGCAACATTTGACAGAGGGTGATAGGTCGTGCAGCTTTTCTCATAAGGCTTCAGGTCGTGCAACTTTGATGACGAGTGACACGTCGTGCGGCTTTTCTCAAAGGGTGACAAGTCATGCAGCTTTTCTTAGAAAGTGACAGGTCGTGTAGCTTTGATGATGGGTGACACGTCGTGCAGCTTTTCGCAGAGGATGCCAGGCCATCAAAATGGACAAGTGCTATAATTGTGTGGAGTAACCCCTCACCACCACTATAAAACAGGTCCGAGGGGTAGACATCCAACACAGCCAAACCAAAGAATAAACGCCACCGAATCTACACAAATTAGGGCGCAATGTCGTTCTACCGTCGCCTCTTCAGCAAGCAGAAGTCATCCAGCCCCTAATATCCGGATGAGAGTTGCGCCGACGCCAGCTTCGCCAGAGTTGCCTCGACCCAAATGCGATCGCAACCTACCGCGAAGATGATGCAATCTACCCATGGAGAGAGACGGCCGCCAGGCCACTCAAGCAGCTCGCACTCACGAGGTAAACCCACCGTGTCCACACAATACAGGTAACACTACCATCTCATGCATCGTTCTTTCTTTTCTCAAAGACAAGGACCGTGTTGCTTCTTCCAATGGATCGACGGGCCGAACGACGTGATTACTTAATTTCTCTCCAATCGCCACGACGCCTACCCCGCTTCGCCTAAGAACTTCACCCGGTGGGAGAGGCCGCCAGATATGTCCTTTCCTAGATCGACTGAGCTCAGGCGGTGGGGGGGGGTTAACCAATCGGTGAGTTTCATGCGCCATACTCATGTTAAACTCACAAATTAGTAGTTCTAAACCGCTCATCGCATTACGAGTTCAAAAGGAAACTTGCGAATGTGCTCAAGTCAAAGGAGAAACCTCCTCCGTGGCCACCCGAAAGCCCCGACGCTTATGTAACATGGCTCGAGGCGTGGTTGATACCTTCCACGATGATCTAGCGGACCGGAGATTCTACCGGTGCCCCTTGGCCGAGGATGAATGGTGCGGCTATTTCAACCGGTGGACCCGGAGACGCATCACCCACATCTCATGCTTCTCAGATGGGATAACTGGGGAGCAACCCTCCGTGGTGCCACTACCGCCTGTAAAAGCTGCACTCGAGCACGCCACGATGTTATTCAACGACCAAAGCGGGCATATCGCATGATCGCGGGCACGCTCCGTTGTCCACGGATAAGCCCAACACACACCTCCCGCACCATATAGTGGAGTGCGAGCCAAACAGAAAGCGTCTCGCATGCCTCCGCCAATGTACCAACACACCGAGGTGCAGGAGGGTTCTCCTCTCAAGAAGAAGGGACAAGGGAAGCAAATGCCGAGGTCCGCAAAGACGCAACAAATCCTTGACGCTATGCAGACCAACCGGAACCCGTGGTATTAACATAGGGGCCGAATCGGATGACATGCCCATATGGGAGGGCAGAATCCACATAAAAAGACCAAAAATTATGTCTTATACACCGAGACGCACGCATAGGCCACCCATTCGGCGACAATTTGGAGAACCGCGGATCCCCATAGAGTTCTTTCATAGTAGGGATGAGCTATGTCCGAGGACTAATCGCACAACAAAAACGGGACAGTAATATGCGTAAAATGTTGGACATCCTTCCGGCCGCATCCAGATAGGTTTAACGATCATTTGTTTTACTATGACGAACATTGCTTTCGTTAGTTAGTTCGCAAGCAATTTCGCCACCGCTGTAATGCCCTTCTAATATAATCTAATCCATCGCTTATTTTATCATCCGAACTTTCACCGTATGTGCCCTTCAAATTTTCTAACGTGGTTTGTTTCATTTTTCAATCTGCTCAAACTTGTCGGCCAGCTTTTATCGAGACAGCTTGTATTGTTTGAATTTTAAAAATTCCTCACATCTTAAAATCATTTGAAATTTTTATGGTAATATCACGATTTATCGAAACCTCCATAAAATTTCAAAATTTTTCGACGTCAGAACTTCCGTGGTTTCATGGCCGCCAATGCCTTTTCCGATTTTCAGAACTTTCCATCGGGCAACGTCCGCTATCTCGCCCATACGTAAGTGGTAGCTCGCGTGCGAGGGTCGCCTTGATTTTTCCCCAGATTTTTGGGTCAGATCCGCTTGTCCCGCTGCCTTACGAAACCCCTAAGTGGCCACGATTTACGGGTTTCATGGTCACAGTGCCTTTTCCGATTTTTGCAACTTCCGCCGGGCATCGCCTCGCTATCTCGCCCATATGTAAGTAGTAGCACGCGCTATGAGGTCGCTATTGATTTTTCTCGTATTTTTGGCCCGATTCGCCTCACCCACGGGCTGCAAAACCCTTATGCCCACGATTTACGGTTTAAATGGTCGCGAGTCGCCTGTATTTTTCTATTTAGGCCCGTCGCGATCGGCATGTGTATATTTCGAGATTTTTTTCCAACAGATATTTTTGAAATTTTGAATAAAAATGTATTATTAAAAAACTAGAATCGTAACCAAGCCCGACCGAAAAAGAAAAAAGGAAAAGAAACGAAAAACCTAAAGTAAAAAACCAAAGGAAAAGAAACGAAAAAAATCAAGCGTAAAAAACCAGAAAAATAAAAACCGGGAAAAATATCCAAAATATTCTGCAAGTCGCAGAGCGAATATTAAAAAAATTTAAAAAATAAAATTTAATCCATGAGCTGCACCGCGGAATATTAAAAAAAATTTAAAAAAATTATTCCGCGCTGTGGATCCGCGGAATTTAACGGTAAAAAATAATAAAAAATATTCACAAGACCGGATCGCATGAAAATCGCTGGAAAAATTTAAAAATTAATCCGCTACTGGGATCCGCGAATTCGATCGTTACGGGCTATTCCGCAATTTCGCTCAGACAGAGCTAAACCAGAAATAAGTTTTCAATTTCGGTCAGAAGAGCAAAAAATTCAAGAAATACGGGGAGAGAGTGAGAGAGGATGAGAACATGTGAGAGGATAAGAGAATGTGAA
Organism: Guadua angustifolia; assembly: GCA_036346375.1. Classification (NCBI taxonomy): domain Eukaryota; kingdom Viridiplantae; phylum Streptophyta; class Magnoliopsida; order Poales; family Poaceae; genus Guadua; species Guadua angustifolia. The sequence continues at coordinate 534,371 of JAYEVE010000210.1, forward strand.
TGGGCCCTACATATACTGTGTGCATCAGGGGAGGGAAGACGACATATAAACTCCTATTTTATATTAATAGAGATTTACACGTGAACTTTTTCGGAAACAATAAACAAATGGGATATATTGTTCTCCACTCTATAAAATTTATTATTCTGGTGGCATTGCTGAGTAACATGCAGCCATTCTCGTACTACCCCATCTGATGGTTAGATACAGCAGTGTCATTTCAAGCAGGGGCGGATCCAACAGTATGGCAGGTTGGGCTGCTGCCCCACCTACAATTTACAAGGCTTCTTATATTCAGATTTGTATATACTGTATAGCCCAACAAATTTAGTCTATAAGTAGGGTATAGCCCAACAAATTTATACCTATGTGTGTATATATTTCAAGTTTGCCCCACCTATAATTTCTTCCTGGGTCCGCCACTGATTTCAAGCAGAGATTCCACGGTCGAGCAGAGTATCAAACGATGCGCAGGAGAAGAAGCTGTGCTTTGTGCTGCTACGGTTGTTCTGCATTTCTAGCTAGTCTTCGGCTCCTCTGCTTTGTGCTGCTACGGTTGCTCTGCATCAACACTGCAGCTCCCTGGAATAAGCTGCTGATCCCTGTGCCCCTCCTCCTGTAAGCCTGGCCAATAATAGTATGTCAAGAGCATTGCGATGGATTAATCTTGTGATGGCACGCCAATTTACAGGATGTTTCTAGTTGGTTGCATGGTTTTGAAGTGATCTATCTGCCGAATGCTTTGCGATGAGTTGAAACAAATGCACAGCGGAACAGCGTGTGACACAGGCACAAACGTGTCACGGACCCATTGACCGGCGAATTCTATGGTATATACAGGTTCTGCTGTTTTGTTCCGTTGCTAGCTCGTGCCAACCGGCCGGCGTCGTCTGGTCACAAACTTCAGTATTTTGGACGTGAATTTTCGCCGTGCCGTTGAATTGATATTTTCTTCCCAGCATTGCCGGTGTGATCAGCGGCGGATCTACCGTTGGTACGCGAACGGCCGGAGCATGAGCTCCGCTTGTGTACCTTTGGTACCCTTCTACCGTCTTTAGCGTCATGTGTGTTATTATTCTAGTTCATTTTGTTCTTAAGATTACTCCTTGTACATATTTTTAAGCTTTTGGAATGTACCATCTGTTATTAAGATATTATCTTTAATTATTTATTACTCTAACTTTGTTATTTATCTATTTATGTATCAATTTAGATTACATATGATATTCAAATATATTTTTACTATGCTCACCTTGATAATAACGTCGCACTGTCACCCCCTCCATTTTTATGCAAGTACTTATGGGCACGCCTTTTCCACGAGAGCTAATTGAGTTGGTTTTCTTGTTGTTTCTTACTTATAGCTGCTGATTTCCAAAGATTTGTCAGTCATCTACTAGTATGCGATTCAATCCTTTCGAGGAGAGGCTCCAAGGTCGAACAGGGTACGATCTTCAACATCAAAACACTGCGTAGAGCTTTTGTATCGTAGTAGCGCTTTTCGAGTTGCTGCTGATCGTTGCGCTCCTCCTTTCGTATGCTTGCCCAATAATGCATTAACATTACATTAACCAAGCAGTCCATATATACCTGAACAAACACGGTGCCGTCAGTGTAGGCGTGCGGGTTGATGAACCAGATCAGAAGCCAAAATCAACTTGATCCGGCCGTATCGGCCGAAGCAAGAAAATCTTGATGCACCCCATAAACAAGACCATGTTGATCAAAGGTATTGGTTAACAAATTGATTCCTATCGAAGGAAGAAACCAAACGGCAAGCAGTAACATCCAATGGAGTCGAAGCGAGAAACTGTAAAGATCGCATAAATCTGCCGTAAAGTAACCGCGAAAGCATCGGATTTGATCTAACAGCGACAAGAAGACAAAATTGCATGAGGCAGCGTCCAGAACCGGTACGAAAGCGAACAAATTAGAGCAAGGCGCATCAGATCGTGGCTAACCGCCGCCGCAGCCGTGCAGCGTCCGTACCTTGGAGAGCGGCGAGATGGAGAGGCCGTACGGCGCGAGGCTGGTCGGCTCACGCCCGGCGCCTGCCGACCTGGGTATAGTTGTAGAACGCCACGTTAATTCAGAACCTGTTTCTAATTGGTTGCACGCTTCTGGATTGATCCATGTTTGTTCAATTCTGAACTGAGAAACAAATGTACAGAGCAACAGCTTATGACAGGAACAGGCATCGCCTGCTCACAAACTTCTCTTTTTTTTCTTTTTTTTTTGGTGTGAATTCTCGTCTTGCAGCGTGCCGTGCTGATGGATTGATCCTCCCTCTCTGCGACGCTGCCGGTACGCACATCATGTCATCATAATCGCATCCCATCTTCTCTGCCACCGCCCAGCCAGATCGGCATGCAACCACCCATGGCGCGTCAGCGCGGGGATGCACAGCGCCGCAGCACGCCGGCAATGGCCAGCCATGCCGGCGGTGGCCTTGCGCTTCAGGCCCTTGTACACGGTCGCTTGGCGCGCGCGCGTCCTTTTCCATTTGCACGGTCGGCGGGAGCTTATGCTCCGATCGTAGTTACGTACTAGAAATATCCAAAAAAAAAAAAATCATCCTGTACAAATGCACAGAAATTTAGAAATCAACTTATGAATTTTTGAGACGTACAAATTTTACGATCTATAGAAAAATTACTTTTTTCTAACCAAATTCATATATAATTCGGAATTTAAAACGCGTAGCCTGTGCAAATGGAAAGGTATACAATTTATTGCAACCGCTCATTGGGAACTATGAAATATTGCCCTTGACATAAGTATAGGGCTGGAAAAAAAGCTCATTAGGGTTCGTACCAAAATTTCTTCAATTACAGTAACTCGTTAGCTCGAATTGAAATAACTACTTAAATAGTATATAAAATAATTTTATATCAAACTATGCTAATTTCGAAAAAAACTTGATAATAGCTCGTTAAGCTTGATAGCCAGCCCTACGTAAGTGGCATATATCTGCAGATAAAAATCAACGCTTTCAAGGACTGAGTTTCCGAGAACAAAGAACAGTCACCTTCTCCTGCAACAGCCTCGGAGAAGCTAGCCATCGCTAGTTTAATTACGCTCCTTGAGAGCATGATATGCATCTGTGGGTGAGCAAGGTGCCGTAGCAAAACTCACACCACATTCTTCAACTTCGTTGCCCGTTCAGTATTCAGCAGAATATCATAACAAGAGAGACGCCGACCGGCACATCACGTCAAACACTCCTGATGCCTCGCAAGCTTCGCAAGCTTATACTACATGCTTATCCAACATACATGGAGAAATGAAACGGCAAACACATTTATTTGAGAAATGAAACGGCAAACACATATATGCCTTCTCAAAGGGAGATTTTTGCCCATAGCATAGTGCAGTGGATATTGCGTACACCTTTAGAGTAGCTAAGCAATGGCTCTACTGTGATATATAATATCCTGGTCTGTTAGTATGAAGGCCCATGTAGAGTTGTTGTGGGTTTAATCTTGTGTTGTTGCTTATCTAAAGTGAGTTGTAGTGTTATATAATATCTTTTGAGTTCAAACATAGCATTTCTGAGTTAACCGTTTTACACGAAGCGAAGATAAAAGTATAGGTGGGGTGTTATACATGCGTGGTCCTATCTCATAGTGGGCTGGGTATTTAGCGAATTTTAAACCAGTGTATTACGTGATGTGCCTATGGGAGTTCTCTTATAGGCACGCTCTTTTTATTGGATGGATCGATCTAATTAACTAGGCTTTCCCCAAAGTGGCCCAACAACCTTCAGCTAGAGTTCAGGTGCATTCAGTGCGTAAGATTTGTTCCAGCGCAGTCACAGCTTCATGAACGATCGATCGAACAAGTTAGTTTAAGTTCATATCTTGATGAAGCTGTGTATTGTACGGATAATGGTAAGATTATGACGATCCTACGCGGTCATCCTTCATTAAATGCGAAGTTTCAAGTGCATTTTGTTGCATGTCACAGGTTTATGTTGCCATTAATTATATGCTTACCATAACGATAGCACAATGTGGCATGGACAAATCCATTCAAAAGCTGTAAAAAAAAGCATAGCCAAAACATTAAACTGCAAAATATGATGGTACATACGTGGCCTAGTGCCTAGGACAATCAGCTCGCGTACACTTGCCCCCATTGCTCGACCTGCATCCATCTGCATTTTCTACAAAGAAAAAACTAGCTTTTTTCTCTTAAAAAAGAGAGCAAAGATTTCAAGTTCTCCACATGCATGTCTAGCATCCAGTATCCACACACTCTATGGCATGCATGGCAACTACCATGTGTGTCCATATTCACCTACAGAGCCACATTGAGATACATGATAACCAGCACACGCGTATGCACAGCCTTTGTCGTGTAGCCCATACAAGCAAGCACATATGCAAATACAGATACTTCTTGGCAGGGGCGGAGAGCCTGGGCTTGGGCCTCGGGCCGAGCCAGCATAGATCAAACAGACTACATGAATTAAAGAGAAAGCACAGTTTAAACATGTTTGTTTGGCCCAAACAGGAAATAATCTTACATGAGTTTTGCATGCTAGGCCTTAGGCCATGATCAGAGTAACCCAAGGTCTGACTCCATCCTTAGTTCTTGGTAACTTAATTACTCCAATTTCAAGTAGTCTTTGTGGATAGCCTCGCACGATGAGTGGATGAAGCAGAACATGTGCACCTGGACGATCAAACAGGTTCGCTCGTTCTCAATTGATTTGCATGATCATTGGATGGCAGCAATCTTTTCGCACTACTCATCCAGTGTGTACTGAATTTACATCCCATGGTTAAATAAATTTGTTGCAGAATTATGCAACAAAGTATCTAAACAGGACGTGATGTGATCGTCTTGGCATGTCAAACACTCCCGATGCCTCGCAGTCCTATATGTATTCAACGTGGATAAACTGAACAAGAAATATTTTCAAGGGGAAAATTTGCTTGGTGTACGCAAACGCAAAAGATAACCTCATACAACTGGGAAGATAGGTAAGGGAGACTCGTGTGTGTGATGTCTGGCTTTAAAGCTGTGAGCTTTGCAGTTCTCTTATAGGCACCCACTGTCCACATGAGTTAATTAACTTGCACTTCCCAGAGGTACAGGGGTGTTTGTACCTGTAGTGGACACGCACACGTTTATACGCGTGTGGTTTGCAGTCTCTTCTGCTATAGAAAAGTACTTATATATTACTTTCTTTGTTTCTAAATAAATGCCATTGGTAGGATGTGTGCACTCAAAAGAGTTTGACCACTAACATACAAAAAAGCTAGTTATATTTGGCACGTGGAAATTATATTAGCATGTTTGTCATAAAAAAATACTTTCATAACATTGTATCTTCTATAATTTTTCACTAACATATAATTAAAAAAAGTAACCGTTAAAGATGTGCATTGGAGATCATGTCAATGTTGGAAGCACCATTTATTTACGTGCAGATTGTATATTAAATAATCTACCCCTAAGAATTATATTTTATATAATGTTTACTGATATATAGTAATGATGAAAAGAATTGGTCACGTTAATGTCCGAAGCAACATCTATTTAGTGGTATATTAAGTATTGAATAATCCACCTCTAAATTAAGTACCACCTCCAGTCCTAAATAAGTGACGTTTTAGATGGTACTAGTTCAATGCCCGTGCGTTGCTACGAAAAATAATTTTGGTAACGAAACATAAAGCTCAAACAACGAAAGAAAATTGTGCTACAAGATCAAACATCTATTTCTTCAAATTACACAAGTTTTTATAGTCAAAACTGAAGTCAATCATCAATCATGGGGAACCTACAAAACCTTATTTTGCAGGTTGATGAAGTTGCTAAGAAATCCAAAGCGCAATCACAAGATACATAACCCATTTTTATTGAAATATGGAGAGGCGCGAATTGCAAGTCTTGGATCCCGGGGATCCATGTTTCAAGATCTTCGCTTTTCTTGTCAGCAGTGTTTTGATTATGCTATGAAATGCTTCCCCGTATGAGCAATCAGTTTGGACAAGGAAACAAAGATGGAGAAGGCAAATGAAGAAAGGAATGTTTTTATGCTACATGAGTGTCTTTTGTTTTCAGATGTCGAGGGTGTAGTTGTGTTTGTGTAGACCGAGCTAATATTTAATTAGCTCGGTCCTCAGAATTGATAAGGAGTAATTGTACCTGCTTATCCAAATTCCAATCCCTTATGCAATGCCAACTAAACTTCAAGACAACAGTTTACCAAACCAAAAATCACATCCCATCGACAATCAGTTCGATCTCTTGCCACACCAAACATGAACAAATCTACAATGATTGCACAGAGATAGAGAGAGAGACGCCACCTTGTAACTCACCGCTAAAGTGGAAAGAGGTTCCAAGATGATTATGAAGGTACCACTATGTAAATCAATTGATAGACACAACAGCTTATTAATATGAAAGGCAAAATGAAAGCAGTCAACAAAGTTACGATTAATCTAAAACGATTCTACAAACATACGATAATCATAACATTGTATTACTGTTTTCTACCATTAAAATATGCTTAAAATTCACCAGTACCAACAAATACCTTAGAGATATCCAACTAATTGACCTAAATAATAGATCAATATTGAAGCTTTAGAATGTAGCTCTCCAACTCCTCGATAGATTAATATCCGCCGAGAACCACCAATGTTCAACGCTTTCAAGAAAATATAGTGTAAATTATTATATTTTATTTGATCACAAACTCAAATACTATCCCGTAAACATCCGCCATTTGGAACCCCGCTATAGTCACAACAGAGCACAAAAATTCGACATCGAAACTACTTTGCCTCAAAGATGGACCGAACAAACGCGAATACTAAACTTCCCACTCTACAACCACGACCACATCTGAACTAACTACCTGGAGATACAGAATCAAACAAAATTACGAAATGTTACATGAGCAAATGCAACCAAACAAGCAACCATGGTAAGATCAAATGATACCTCTTCGCCACGACGCCTAGTCTCGTAACCACTTCTCCAATCTGCAGCCTCTGCAAAAATCGAAACTGAATCAACAATCGGAAGAACACAACACATAAGAAACGAAATGAAGAGAAATGGGATTGAATTTGAATCGAAAATGAATCACTCACTTCCCCAAAGCACTTCGCCAACTTGAGTCCCCAAAGCACCGAAAGACTTAGCCCTTCATACAGTCTCTTTTTAACCAGAACGACATGCAAGTAAAGTGTAACATGCAAGGAAATAACAAAAATCAGAAATGGCAGTAACAGATATTCCTTTATTAATTAAGGAAGGCATCCCAGTAACATATATTCTTTTCTTAATTAAGGAAGGCATCCTGCAGAAAAGGAATGTGTCACAAAAGACTTACCCGTAGTCAGCTGGGTTGGCGGGAGGGCGGGGGGCCATGGCGGTGCAGAGAGGGGAGGCCGAGGCGCTGGAGGCCGCGAAGGTCAGGAGGAAGGAGGGGAAGTCGCCGGAGAAGCGGATGGCGCCGAGGTCAAGGACACGGAGGTGGTCGCGAGCGGTGTTGTGCCCCGCCCGCGAGAGCGTTGCCATGGAGGCGGAGGTCGGAGAGGCGGTCGCAGAGGATCCAGATGGAGGGCGGGAGTGCGCCGGAGAGAGTGTTGGCGGTGAGATCGAGGTCGGAGAGCGCGGGCGCGTTGCTGAGCTCGAGGTGGATGGCGCCGGATGGTGAGGGACTCGAGGGCGGAGAAGGCACCCAGATCTGGCGGGAGGCGGCCGCGGGGAGGCGGATGGAGGCGAGGGCGAGGGTAGGGCTCCCCGCGGATGGAGGTGAGTGTTGGGCCGCAGGGTAGGAATGCACACGCGCGGGAAATGGGCCGCAGGGTAGGAATGCACGATCCATTGAGAGAAGGGGATCCAAGGGGTTGGTGGTGGAGGGTGGAGAACGGACCACCACCAACTTAAAATTAGAAGTAGTAGAGATCTGTTTCTCCGAAGATAACTTTCAGTGCTAGCTTCTATTGTAATATATTTAAAAATATAAAACATAATATTAATGAAAGTATTTTTCTAAGAAAATCTACTAATATTAGTTTTGAGTGGCCAATATAAATAGTTATAACTATACTGTTGATCGAAGTTAAAATAGTTCGATTGCATGCATTTTAAGTGGTCACCTATTTTTGACCGGACTGAAGGGAGTACGGGAATGGGATCGTTCATTTTCTCTCAAGACTCAGATTAGGGTAATAATTTTGAGGCTTAATGTGACGGATACCAGATAATAGATCGTGTAGCACCCTCCATTAATTGAACACGCATACACGTCCATGGAGTTCGTAAGCTATGTCATGCAGTTCAATTAATTCTATGTATTAATACAAACACATCAACCCTTTACACTACTACAAAAGGGCTCATATTAGCATATTATAGAAAATTAACAGAGTAATGGATGATTTGTCTTGAGAGTGCTCTTACAGGCATGCACGCACATGTACGTACCCTCTTCCCAAGAGAAAATATATTATATTGGTAGTATATATTGAGCAGTATAAATCAGATCTAGCTATTAAGGCCCTGTTTGGGAGAGCTCCAGATCCTAGCTCCAGCTTAGAGCTGAAACTTATAGGCTAAAATAAAATAAATTAAGTTTATATTTTTAGTCTAAAATATAAACAAGATGATCTACTTAAACACTCTTAATATTCCCACAACTCCAGCTCCATAAATTTCTGGAGCTAGAGATACCCTGCTCCACCAACTCCACAGATTTTGGTGGAGCTGGAGCTGTCCCAAACACCCCCTAATTTGGTAAGATTATTCCTATGTACTATGTACCCTACCATCGAAAGAAGTATAAATAAATACTAATTAACTAATCTGATCTATTTCATTGAAAACAATGACTTGTCCATATTAGATTTAATGTACCTAAAAAAAACTCCCTCCACAAAGGCCTATCGTACATTTATGACTTATCGGGACCAAAACATGCAAGAGTTCAAGTGCATACAATGCGTAAGATTTCTTCCTTTGCAATTAATTTCTATCAAATACTAGATCAAACAAACATGTTATTTAAAATTTATATGACAACTCGGTTTGCTCAAGGAATTTTATTACGCATTTGCGGTGTTAAACTGGCCATGTATGTACTCAGCACCTGGACGTTCGCGAAATTGTATTATGCTTGTGGATTATGGCGGGAGAGTGCAAGTCTTCTGTAGTTGAGAGTGATCCTCTCTTTGCGCCGCTACTGCTATAGTTTTAAAAGTCGGACCAGTGACCGAACCGGTGTGGCTGCCGGTTCACCGGTTGGACCGCCGGTGTTTTTACATAATAGAATCATTCTTTAGAGGTTCTGCTCTATTATTATTATTATTCATTATGCAGTCTAGCTTGAAAAAAATATGCGGTCCAAACTCCCCAAAGTCAAAGAGAACGAGGACCAGATTACCCTACGAATATTGTGCAATGGAATCTGCGGTGGCTAAACTGTCCACCGGCTCTTCGGAAAGGTGTCAAATCCTTAGTTATCCTGACTTGTTGGAATTGGTGGAAAGAACGCAACAATAGAGTCTTCCGAGCGTCGTATGCGACTCATGAAGAAATCCTACAATCGGTCAAGGATGAAGCTTTAACTGGTCGTCATAGGGCTAAGCACCTTACAAAAGTATTACGCCATTCAAATTAGCAAACGCTCCTTTCCTTTTCTCTTTTAATTGACCCTCGCATGCAATCTCTCCGTTTTCTTTTGTTTGGTGCAGCATCCTGCACCGTGTATCCGTTAAAACTCTGTGATTTGCTCTCTTCCTTCTCAATAGTAAACAGCTCGACTGTTTCTTTCAAAAAAAAAAAAAGAGAACGAGGACTTAACTCTTAAGCATGCGTATATCTGAAGAATGCATTGCTGCAAGTATGAAACACAGGTGAGTAGTATGAAACACAACTGAGTAGTGCGTGCTTCTATATTTTTCCTTCCAGATAAGTTGTATAAATCTTGAAGCAAATAAAAAGATAAACAATTAATCATCATCCACATTTCATTCATACTTTAATATTTATACAACTTCAAAAAAATATATATAGAAACACCTCTCAACACAATCAAATATTACATCAACATGGACCAGCCACAAGAATGAAGGATCTCAGATGCAAATGTCAAAACAGAGTTTACCTACAGCTAGCTCCAGGCCCCAGCCGCGATAATGAACAAATTAACCTAGCTCCCGAGGACCAAGGTGAAGGTGTGAAGCAGCAGCTCCGCCGGCAAAGAAACCCAGCCTCACGCGCCGGTGCCCTCGCCGTGAAACTCTGCCCGTCCGCCGGCGCTGCCAGTTGTGTGCCGGGCCGAGAGAATAGGGGGCGGCAATGGTAGAACGGAGAGAGAGAGAGAGAGAGAGGGAGATAGCAGGAAGGAAGCCCTAAATCCACTCATATTCACAACGTTCTATTCTTACCGCTGAATCCACATCACGAAAATAGAGTAAATTTCATGTCTATTTCAAAGAACTCTACATTTTAGAAACTATTAAAAAACTACATATTTTTATATTTATTTTGAATAACTCTAGATTTCAAAAACATTTGTTCTGTGAACTACAGGATATATAACATCTAACGTAATTTGTTAGACACATAGAACACATATGACAGTTACACGCTTTGGTGGTTAAATTTGTTTTGAAAACGACGAGCGCTGTGAATTATATTACAAGATAGAAAGAAGAGCAGTTACAAAGTGCGAAGTTGCTTTGGTGGTGAATTGAAAGTTATTTCCTTCAACCAGTCCACCTCTTCTCTCTGCGCTGAACTAATCTAACCACGACATCCTCGCATCAACATGGATAGTCAAAAACTCCCGACGCCTCGCATGCCTACGTGTAAGGAAATTGCAAAGTGCAAACAACTCTCTTTTCAAACGGAATTTTTGCATGGTGCAAGAGTGCAGTGGATCTTTACACAACTAGTATATATATGTGCGGGAACTCTTGTGTGATACATGCATGACTCGAGTCTTGTGCTCTGCAGTCGTCTTATATAGGCGATATTGACTTTTTTCCTTGAGCTTTTTAATTAAGAAATTTTAATTACAATGCATTATATCGATAATATATGATAGGAAGGTACAGTTCTAACCATTGATTTGTTGAGTGTATTTCTACTATTCTACTACTAAAGAAAGTATAAATAAATACTAGCTAGTATGATCCATTGAATCGAAAAGAATAAACATTTTATATTAAATTTAGTACACCGTAAAAAAGCTCGAGCGAAAACAAATTTCAATACGCAGGAACCAATAGCTTGCAAGGCAACAGCTGCTATTAGTTCGTAAGATTAGCTTCCAGTGCGACATGATTCTTCCTCGGTTCCACGCATGATCAAACTAGTGCGGTCTACGGGTCATTCTCTATTTTTTTTTATATCAAAGCTTGATTTGCTAAAGAGATGTGATTATACAACTACTACGTACCAATTCTGTGCCACACGATCGTTCAGCACGTGTGAAGTCGCATGTGTATTAGGTCATGTTTGGATCTATTAATACTAACAATTAGCTGCTAAAATTAGTTGAAATGGATCTAAACAGCCCAACTAATAGCCCAGTTAATAGTTAGCCAACAATTCAGCTAATAGTTATCTCATTAGCTGGTTCTTCCTTACTAATTTCAGCTAATGAATAGTCAAAAGACCAATTTGCCCTCGGCCCCTCCACTGCGGTATAGTAGCCAAAAAAGATGCAAACAACTAATTAATGCAAAGGTACAATGAACATTTGCATCCACAACCAAATTTTCAACCACCTATTAACTAGCAGATCCAAACAGCTCTAACTAATAATTAGCCAGCTATTAGCCATTAGACAGCTAATAGATCCAAATAGGCCCTTAACGTGTTTGGACAGTGGAGCCTTGCGTATTAGGAGGGTTAGCTTCACTCCTTCACATGATCGTTGACATGATTGGAAGGTTCTAATCTCGAGTTTGCGTTCAATTCCTTTAGGCCAACTTTTCATTTCTGAACGCTGTGCTTACGCTTACACTTCCTCTCCGTTGCTCTGGAGGCAGATGTTCAGAGAGTTGTTTAGCAATGAAAAACTATTTTTTTCTTTTAATATAAGATAGATGAAAGGTGCTTATTTTGTAGCGTCGATGTTTAATTAACAATCGGTATTTAGCATGTGCTTTTGTGTATAACTATATCTAATTAGTAGTTAATACAATATTTAAGCACCCACAAAAGAGATGTTTGTATTAGACAAAATAACTTTTACATGTGTGTTTGATGATGTGGATGTATTCTCTCTTTAAATACTCATGTATAAGCATCTTGCATTATATATACCCTAAGCCGCCTAAATAAAACAATATCACTGCATGCATGTCCGCACGCAACGTGCCAAGTGCCATGAACCCATTGCATCTACTGTTGAGTTAATCTTGTTGTTCAAAAAGTCAGGTCTGCATCAGTTTTGTTTTGAGTCGGACGTTCAGTATGTTTCCGAGTCAGAGTGTTCAAAGTCTGCTTGTCTTCAGTTTAGTATCCGTGTCTGCGCCGGACTAGTAATAGTACTAGGATGTTTGTGTATCTGTTTTGGAGTCGGGTTGGCAAAGTTGCAGAATACAATCTAGATTGTAATCAGAGTCGGTTTGCTGTATGTAAAGCCCTTGGGTATAAATATTAGCCAGTGCAATAAGAAAAGCAGTGAATTAGAAGGCCTGTAACAGAGTTCTTTCCTGTGCTGTTGAGTTTTGCCGACAAGAGGATTAGAAGGCCTGTAACAGAGTTTGCTCTGTTAGTTTCACTTCGTATCTTCAGGTGTGTTTTGCAGCAAGCATCAACTGGTTCAGGGCTTCCGATACAAACAGAGAAACGCTTCAAGGGAGCGCAGACAGCAGAACGCTTCGTATCTTCAAGTTTGAACATCTACCACATTTCCTTCCTTTCTCTCGCTCATTGCGCATAGATGCATGATCACCAGCAAACACGCGCGTGAAACCTTCGTCAGTTGTCATACAGCTCACCTTGGTGAGTAGTGTACCACCAAGCAAGCACTACACAAGTGCAGATAGTTCTCGCCAACTAGATTACCTCACTCACTTACAAGTAGTATTAATTCTTCAAAGATCGTAATTAAGTAGTATTAATTAGTCACACCTAAAAATGGACACATAGAATAGCCTTTTCTCTCGGACAGAGCGGATCCAAAGAATTAAGAAAAGCTAGCTACGGGGTCAACTCTTCAATAGATCAAATTTGTTGATTAAATTAGTTTTAATTTTAGTGATTTAGGATTTTAAGACCTTAAAACTATTTATATTATACTTTTAGTACATTCTAAATATATGTGTTAGATTTATAATGTTATAGAATCATTCTAAATATAGGATTTATAAAGTTAGTACATGTTAAGCTACAGGCACGCATGCCGGTGACCGGTAGCTACCCGCATGAGCGTTGCCACGAACAAGAGAGCACTGCCCGTGCATTGGGATCATGTATGGAGGGTTAAGAGGTGAGCCCTTTAGTTACACTAAATTCAATATGTATTATTCATTCTTTCGATACAATAGATTAGATTAGATAATATTTATTTATATTTTATTTAGCAATAGAATAATAGAAATACTTTTAACATATCAATGGTTAGATCTCAATTTTTTTATGTACCATGTACTACTAGTGCAATGCACTGTGAAATTTCTAATATTCGTCTTAGTTAAAGTTTACAGGATTGGTAGTTGGGCACACCAAGTTCACATAATAACACGATCCAGGAACTCAACGATCAGCACTAAACTGAAGCGGCTGAATGCGGATCGTCGAACACTCCCGATGCCTGACAAGCCTATACTATATATATGTGTACCCGGTATGTAGAAATGGAAAAGGAAACCATGCATCTCTCTTCAAATTGTATGTAGAAATACAACTTCTTTTAGTTAGTTCAAGAGAACTCTTGTGCGATGGTCGCTCGAGAGTTCTGAGCTCTGGAGTTCTCTAGCTTATAGAGGCCTTTTGTGGTGCAAATGCAGGAACCAACCACGTTTTCCATGGCTGCGGCTGCGAATCTATCAGCGCGTGAGATTCTTCCAGCGCATTAATAATTAAGTAGTATTAATTCTTGCTCAGTTCCGTATCAGAGCTTGGTTCGCTGAAGTAATTAATGCGATTGCACCAACAAACACGATCGTTCAGCATTAATGTGTTGCACAACGGTGGCTTGGTTGCCGCTAATTTGATTACCTCAGCACACTCTCCGTATCTTTGCTACTTAAAAGAAAAAAAAAACTAACGGTGATTTCTTTCTCTCTTTCATCCTATCTTTTTCCATCTTCTTTTTTCAGCTCCTCTAAAAAATCTGTAACAAAAACAGAAAAAACAATATACTAACAAACAATATATATAGCAACGAACAAATTTCATCTCTCTAACACTAAAAATATAAAAAGTAGTAAAGCAGTTTAGGACACGTGGCGAAGCCAACAGCACGCAGGTGCGATGGAACCGAGGTGAAGGCAGAGCCAAGAGCATAAGCTAGATAGGCACGACATCGACACGATGGGCCGAAGGTAATACAATTTTTTTATGGGTGTGACTACTATACGGTTGGTGTCGACGTTTGTTGTCGGCAATAATGAAAACAGGGCTAGACGCTGGATCCAAACTCGATGGTAGCACAAGACACCGGATGTATACAGGTTCGGGCTCTCGCGGAGGAGATAACACCCTAATCCTGTGCTCTGGAATTATATGTGGCTAGCTATTGCTAATGAGATTGTATCGTATCTCCCCTCCTGATGCTCCCCCACCCCCCTTTATATAGCGGAGGAGGGCGGTTACAAATGAGAGTCCTAATCGGTTACAAGGTGGAGATTGTATCTCTTTCCTTATCCGTTAAACATGATAGCGGTTAGGATTACAATTGTATCCTCCCTTAGTAGGTTGGTTTCCATCTTCGGGGTTTCCTTGTTGCGTATGGCGGCATGCTTCCTGAGCAATACCCGTCTTCATGTAGTCGGCTTGGCCTCTCCCCTCTTGGGTGGTCCTCACGGCCTGCCATGCAAATACTCGGGGTCTATATATTCCATAGTAGCCCCCGAGTGCTTTGCGATCGAGTTGCCGCCTTCCTGGTTACAGCCCAACTGAGTCATGCTTTACGCCGAGTGCTTCCAGTTCTTGATGTAGTTTCCCGACTGGTTTTCCTCTCCAGCCGAGTGCCATTGTAGGCAAAGAGATCGTGAAGGACTCAATAGAGCTCCACGCGTTGAATTATATCCGATTGTCGCAGCGTACAGCTGGTGGCCCATCATGGGGCATACCGTATCCAAACGATATACAAAAGTCAAAATGCTTTTCTCGCTCAAGGCGAAATTCAGCGCCACTTCCTTTAAATTCATTCGTCGCCGAAGTTGCCAATGTCGTCGTTGAAACATTAGCCCACACGCATCGCATCCAAATTTAGTAGTCCTGAAATGAAATCATATATATGCAGAACTTAGGCCATGTAAAAACAATTCACTCGAATGTGATGTCCGACTGGTTTATATATAATTTTAGAGTTTTTTACTCCTTTTCCTTATTGATTTTGAATTCATCCGAGTGATTTGACTCTTTTTGTTTAAGCACTCTGCCCGACTAGTATAGCCCCTGAGCGTCGGGAGTCGGCTCATGACTCTTTTTCCCAGGCATGCGTTTTGGGTGACTAAAGTTCGCCGTTCATGGGGTCAGAGCTTCACAACTTAGAATTAACGCACTCGGATTCATTTGCAATCGTTAAGTAGAAGAAAAAATACAACTCAGAAAAAGATGTGCGACAAGACATCGTTAGGTGTAGCCCCGACTTCATCGCTTAGTTGTGGATTAACAAACTAGCAAGTCAAGAAAGCCAACAATTTTATTCATAAGGACATAATTGAGTAAAAAGCGTCTCAGCTGCTTTATACTCCATGCGTTGCTGACGATCGTGCCGTCTTTACTCATGGCGTAGGCGTCGACTCGTAGCCGAGCCGTAGATGGCGCCGGGCGCAGCGTGGCTCGTGGTCGCGGAAGGTGGCGCCGGGCGCAAAGTGAGGCTCGTGGTCGTGCCGAAGGTGGCGCCGGGCGAGGCGAGGCTCGTGGGTCGTGCCGGGCGAGGTGCTCGGGCGCAGCGTGGCTCGTGGCCGCAGCGACGGTGGCGCCGGGCGCAGCGAGGCTCGTGGTCGCGCCGAAGGTGGCGCTGGGCGCAGCGCGTCTTGCCCGCAAGCCGGGGTGGCGCCGGGCGCAGTGTAGGCTCGTGGTCGCGCCGAAGGTGGCACTCAGCGTGGCTCGTGGTCGCGTTTAAGGTGGCGCCGGGCGCAGCGTAGGCTCGTGGTGCCGCCGGTGGCGCCTGTGGCGCAGCGTGGCTCGTGGTCGCGCCGGCGGTGGCGCCTGTGGCGCAGCGAGGCTCGTGGCCGCAGCCGGCGGTGGCGCCGGCAGCGTGGCGTGGCTCGTGGACGGCGGTGGCGCCGGGCGCAGCGTAGGCTCGTGGCGCCGGGCGGTGGTGCTCGGGCGCAGCGTGGCTCGTGCTCTGCGAAGGTGGCGCTGGGGCGCAGCGAGGCTCGTGGTCGCGCGAAGGTGGCGCTGGGCGCAGCGTGGCTCGTGGCCGCGCCGGCGGTGGCGCCGGGCGCAGCGAGGCTCGTGGCGTCGCCGGCGGTGGCGCTGGGCGCAGCGTGGCTCGTGGCCGCGCCGGCGGTGGCGCCGGCTCGTGCCTAGGCTCGTGGGTCGCGGCCGGTGGCGCCGGGCGCAGCGCGGCGCCGTGGCCGCGCGGGCGGTGGCGCCGGGCGCAGCGAGGCTCGTGGTCGTCAGCGAAGGTGGCGCTGGGCGCAGTTTAGGCTCGTGGCCGCAGCCGAAAGGTGGCGCCCGAGCGCAGCGTAGGGATCGCGGCCGTGCCGGGCGAGGAGCCGAGGCGCAGCGTGGCTCGTGGCCGTCAGCCGACGGTGGCGCCGGCGCAGCATAGGCTCGTGGGCGTGCCGGCGGTGGCGCCGAGGCGCAGCGCAGCTCGTGGTCGCGGCCGGCGGTGGCGCCCGGCGCAGCGTAGGCTCGTGGTCCGCCGGCGAGGAGCTCGGGCGCAGGCGTGGCTCGTGGCCGCCGCCGACGGTGGCGCGGGCGCAGCGCGGCGCCGTGGGTCATGCGCGGTGGCGCCGGGCGCAGCGTGTCTCGTGGCCGCAGCCGGTCGCGCCGGGCGCAGCGTGAGCTCGTGGCCGTGCCGGCGGTGGCGGTCGGGCGCAGCGTGGCTCGTGGTCGTCGCGCCGGTGGCGCCGGGCGCAGCTGTGAACTCGTGGCCGTGCGTCAAGGTGGCGCCGGGGAGTAGTGGCTCGTGGTCGTCGCAAGGTGGCGCCGGGCGCAGCGTGGTTCGTGGTCGCGCCGGCGGTGGCGCCGGGCGCAGCGTGGCTCGTGGTCGTCGCCAAGGTGGCGCCGGGCGTAGGTGTGAGCTCGTGGGCTATGCCGGCGGTGGCGCCGGGCGCAGGCGCGGGCTCGTGGCCGCTACCAAGGTGGTTTTGGCGCAGCGTGGCTCGTGGTCGGCCGGCGAGGTGCTCGGGCGCAGCGTGGCTCGTGGTCGCTTAAGCGACGGTGGCGCCGGGCGCATGGCGTAGGCTCGTGGTCGTCGCCGGCGGTGGCGCCGGGCGCAGCGCGTTTCTTGCCCGTGTCGAAGGTGGCGCCGGGCGCAGTGTAGGCTCGTGGCGTCGCCGGCGGTGGCACTCAGCGTGGCTCGTGGTCGCGTTTAAGGTGGCGCCGGGCGCAGCGTGCTTCGTGGTCGTGTTGAAGGTGGCGCCGGTGCAAAGCGTGCTCGTGGTCGTGTCGGGGTGGCGGCGGGCGCAGCGTGGCTCGTGGTCGTGCTCAAGGTGGTGCTCGGGCGCAGCGAGGCTCGTGGTCGTGGTCAAGGTGGCGCCGGGCGCAGGCGTGGCTCGTGGTCGTGCAAGGTGGCGCTGGCGCAAGTGTTACACCAAGGCCACCAAGGCCACGATGCTACCCAAAACTCTAAACACTCAACGACAACTCAACAGAATTGTCTAAAAACAACCACTAACCCTAAAACCGGCTGAAAACTAAGTCAGCAAAAAGTTCAAAATTTCGGCATGACCTTCCCCGCTATGAACCAAAAAGGCGCAACACCAAAAACCCTTTTTCTTTGACTTAAACCCGGAAAGACCAAATAAGTCAAAACCCGGGAAACTTACTCCATCAATTCTCCCATCTACAGCAGAAGTACACAACTCCGCTTAAACTGGGAGAATAACCAACACAAGAAAGAATCCATAACTTTCTACGCAAAGCAACCAAAGAGGTGCAAAACGATACTCTTCACTTTACCGCACGATAAGATTCAACCCTTGTCATGCCCACGAACTCCGAAACACAGATAAATCACAAAGCTCCCACGACACAAGAGAGTCACCAAAACGAGTATCTCAACCACGAAAAACGAGAAATTGATTACTCTCCGACTTGCGGCAATGGAACTAGGACTATCCTCACCCGGGGTTATGAACCCACCGGTGCTGACTCTCAACTGCCACACCGACCAACACAGCTATACGACAAAGACAAAATCCCTTTGGTACAAGGAGTCCCACCGGACCCCACTAAGCAATCTACCACTTCAAAAGCATAGCCATAAATAATACCAAAGCCTTATCAAAACTAACAAATAGCATAACAACAAGTATCAACGTAGCAATAATAACAAAGTAAGCATTGTAGCACAATGCAACGATATTCCATCCCTTTCCTACTGTGCATTAGAGTGTGTCAAGTTTTAAATTAGTTAACCACTCTAATTCAGATTTTAAGGTTATTGCCCAAGGCCAATTTTAAAGGAGCGTAAACCTATGCCATGTTTCTAATATCACGCAAAGAAAATTTTAGTTTACTCTAGAGTTACTCACTACATTCAAACACCACGGACTCAAGCCCTCTTCGATACTAATCAGAACACCCCAGCCACCAAGGCCTACCTGATGCTACCCAAAACTCTAAACACTCAACGACAACTCAACATAATTGTCTAAAACAACCACTAACTCTAAAACCGGTTGAAAACTAAGTCAAGAAAGTTCGAATTTCGCATGACCTTCCTAGAAAGAAGGACATCCACTCGCAGATGTAAAAGCAATAAAGATAAATCAAGCATTCAATCACGAAGAGACATTCTAGCAGGTCCTTAGATATCAATCACACATCCGCTAACAAAAGATAAACTACGCGATGACAAATAACATATTACAATCCCACTAAATACAATCGGGCTTTATGCATTAATTAAATGCGATGGCTAATCAAGTCGCGGCGCGTGCTTCTACTCCCAACCCAAATGAAGTCGCCTGCAAGGTACCTAAAACAGAAGCAAACAAGCGTGAGTCCAAGACTCAAAGAAGTGCAACAATAATGAAAGGTAATGAATTAAACTGAATTACATTTACTTAGAACTTAATATAACCATTACTTAAATGAAATCAACAAGGACAAGAAGCAAGAATTAACCCTCACCTTATTACAACCAACTCAAAACAAAACTAACCTTACGATGCCTCAATAAACAATTTAGGATGAGTCCACGACTCAATCCTCGACCATCATTTCCATTCTCATCAATTAGCATTTATCAATTACAACACACAATGCAATGCAATGCATTTATGCTTTCATGCTCAAAATGCAACCTTTTAGCCTATACCGGTATAGTTAGAGGGAACACCCATCGGTGTTCACCCTCGCCTCCCTTCCATCCCAGTGGAGGGGCCTACTCTTACTGACTCGCTCTCATTCACCTCGATGAATGAGACTACAAGGTAGGACTTTCGTATTCACTACGTGTGAACACAGAGGCCCGCATCGACATGGGTTGCCTCTTCCTTTTTATGAATGCATATCATGAATGCAAGGATGCAACATAAATACTCATATTTCAAAGATGCAGCATAGATACTCACTTTGTCATTCGCCATAACTCGACTTACCAGAGGATCAGGCTTACACGCCTCCTTTCTTATCAATATTGGAATGGCTCCCAAATTAACTCAATTAATGCAACAATTATAACAATTTAACACTTTCACCAACATTAGCAACTTCATAATATGAAATATTTCTTAGATATACTCATAATCACGTATATATATATCATTTACGTAACCATCGGCCATTACGTACGCTAAAAGCAAACAAACCAGTAACCCTCTCAATCACGATCGAGGAGATGCACTTGCCTTTAACCTCGGCGAGAAACCGACGCCAATGCGCGCTTAGAAACCACCAACCCTAAAGAACAAAGAACCCAAGATAGGGCAAGGCACAATTGTCACAATCACAACTTAATGTAAATTAAAGGTGCATGGTTAAACAAGAGTATACTAGCACACTCCTCAATATGGGACTTATACATTTCAAGATTAACTATGGCATTAATAACTCTAGGTCCTTCACCATTTTAAGCATAAACATACAAAATTTTGTTTTAGTTATAAACACCACTTTCAGTCTCCAGGATACAAAACAGCAGTAAATGTATCCTTATACTAATACACATCACACAAAAGGCCAATCCTTTGAATTATCTACATCTTAATCACAAGAATTCAGATCCATATACAAAACAAGTGATAGTTGAACTAGTTATAAGGGCATAAGACTGCCCTATAAATTTGGTCTTATCATTGCAGAAGAGACACTCGTGCTAAACACATGCATACCTTGGATGAAAACACAAGTTCGTAACATATGAGGAATCACACTAAACAAAGGCATTAAAGCAATCAGATGCACCCATCGATCTAACATAGACGTGCACACAATTTCCAAAACCTATATACACCTACTACCATATCTCAGTACCATCATAACCAAATCCCATACAGATGCTGTTCTTTGTTTCCATCGAATCCATATCGAGCTATGCATGGTCCAATACACCAACTAGATAGGATTTAGTTTTAAGAGAATACACAATAACTCAAGATCAATCTTGTTCACTTAAATCACCGGGGCTCATAGCACAATCATGATTGAAACTACGACGCATTAAGTTAGCAAAACCAACAGATTTATTTCAGCATATAGGCTCCATTCCAATAATCAAGCACAAACCGCATAACTATATATATACTCACTCACCGCATATCCACATTTCGAATCCCATATAAAGGCTCATCTCCTGCACACCAACACTAATCACAGAACATAGAATCTATGCTTGATTAATAGCCCGAGGATTACGGCTTAAAGGCACCATTAATAATAAAGAAAAGGAGGAATGCGATAAATTAGCAATGCATCGATTCTCGCACTTCCAAGCCCATCTCTCAACTTTGCACACTTAACTCATCATGATATCAAGAACCTAAACCTTCTAGGTATTTCATCAAACACCTAGCATGCACAAGGAAACCAAAATACCACACATTCAAATGTTTGAGCTCTCACCACAAGAAGGCAAGGGGAAGAGAGCCATGTCAGCCGGGTCGCATCTGGCTGGTGGTCATTGCCGAATGTCGCCGCTGGCTGGCGCCGGGCTTGAGCTTTGACACTGCTGCTTACTGCGCTTGTCTGCCGGCTGTGGGGAAAAAGGAGAAGGGCGCCGACAGGAGGGAGTCCAGGGGAGGCGCCGAGAGGAGCTCGAGCCAGGGAGCTCGACCAGGGCAGGGTCGGCTAGGAGGGGAGCAAGGGCGCCTGGAGGGGCTTGGGCCTAGGAGGTGAGGGTCACGGGGGAATCGACCCACTGGAGAGGAGCTGGGCGCCAGGGAGAAGGGGCCTCGGCCAGGGCACGCTGGCTAGGGCCACCGATTGGGGAGGAGGAAGGCGAGCTGGTGGCTAAGCGTACGGAGAAGGAGCCTCGGTTGTGGCGCTCAGGAGGTTTGGGGAAAAAAGGCAGCCCAAGAAATGCCAGCCACAAACTAAGGGAAGAGAGAGAGAGAGAGAGATTAGGAGAAAAGAAATGAAGACCTTCCAAAGAATAAAAACCCAACTTTAAACCCTTAGAGCGAGCCAAATAATTTAATGTCTTGGCGCGAAATGACAATTGCCAGGATAAACAAATTTGCCGTAAAACTATACGGCTTGGTAGAAAAAAACCTCAAACCAAAAACTAGGGCAAACAACCAAAACCTTAAACAAAAGCTTCAGCTGCGCGACGATAAATATTTTTTTTCTCCCGAGTACACATCCTTGAATCACGAGGATGGAATCATTTCCGGCCGACAACCCTAGCAAAAGAGATTTTGTGGTATTACAGCAGGCGTGGCTCGTGGCCGTGCCGAAGGTGGCGCCGAGGCGCAGCATAGGCTCGTGGTCAGCCGCCAAGGTGGCGCTGGGCGCAGCGTGGCTCGTGGGCGCAGGCGAAGGTGGCGCCGGGCGCAGCGGTCCGCTAATGCAAATATCTTCTTTACCGAGTCGGCGGCCTCCGGACATCTTCTTGACCAAGTTGGCATCGCTAACTCCTTTCTCAAAAGCCGCTATGACGATTGCATCTGAGATGTTCTGGATCGTATCCTTACCATGTCCAAATCGGGAAGTCAGCCCCCGGCTTACTACCCGTGAGTAGATGGCCGCGGTGCTCCCCGACCCGAACGGAAGTCCGGATGAAGTATCAGTGAAGTCTCTCCTGGATTGGATCTGGTCCGAGTCCGAGAGAACAAACTTGTCTAGATTGTCAGCGATGAAGTCCAAGCTCCCGAAGCGAAGGTGATGATGATTCCGTTGATGGAGGCTATCGAGCTTGCCGAGATTGATCTTGACACATTCAACACAGCGACTTGCAAATTGTGATTTTTATCTCCAAGATGTGTTCTGAAGAAAAAAATTCCGTCGCTCAGAAGAAAATGACGAGCCACCGGCCGCCAGGATTTGCGCCAGATAGCAAGCAAATTATCTAGTCGCTTTGCATGCATGTGCGGCCAGGGAACCAACTAGTCGGCCTGGAGATCTTTCCCTTGCATGCATGCACGTCAGCTTTGTTTCTAGTCAATGTTCCTTGTTGTCAAGAATATGCATGCAGCCATCAAAATTTCTAGTCATGCATGCACCAATCTACCCTCCAGTTCTAGTCGCAGCCTGTTCACGTGTATTGAATAGCCTCGGTCTCGATCTTCACGGGCGCAAGCGATTTGGTCTTCACGAGTTCCACGGGCTCGCAGGAGTCTGGAGGCGATCCAGAGGCCGGCGCGAGCTTGGGCTAGAGAAGCGAACAGCCGCGCAGATCCGGCTGATGGCGACACCGGCAAGACACGGGCGAAGAAGTCGGCGTTGCAACGTACGGGCGTTGCGGCTTGTGGCTCGGACGAAGCCGCGCAGAGGCCGGGCGAACCAGATTCACGCGCGACGGCGCAAGTCCAGCCGAGGTGAGGCCGGATCAACGCAGTATTCGCGCGGAAGGCGACGGAGCGACGAACGGCGGCGGCGATGAGCAGGATTCCGTTGATAGAGGCCATTGAGCTTGCTAAGATTGATCTTCACGCATCCCCTACCTGGCGCGCCAACTGTCGACGTTTGTTGTCGGCAATAATGAAAACGGGGCTAGGCGCTGGATCCAAACTCGATGGTAGCACAAGACACCGGATGTATACAGGTTCAGGCTCTCGCAGAGGAGATAACACCCTAGTCCTGTGCTCTGGAATTATATGTGGCTAGCTATTGCTAATGAGATTGTATCGTATCTCCCCTCCTGATGCTCCCCCACCCCCCTTTATATAGCGAAGGAGGGCGGTTACAAAGGAGAGTCCTAATCGGTTACAAGGTGGAGATTGTATCTATTTCCTTATCCGTTAAACATGATAGCGGTTAGGATTACAATTGTATCCTCCCTTAGTAGGGTTGGTTTCCATCTTCGGGGTTTCCTTGTTGCGTATGGCGGCATGCTTCCTGAGCAATACCCGTCTTCATGTAGTCGGCTTGGCCTCTCCCCTCTTGGGTGGTCCTCACGGCCTACCATGCAAATACCCGGGGTCTATATACTCCACAGTTGGCCTTAAAAAATACAAAGCTATGGTCGTGCACTAATTCCCTGCTTGTGCGACACATGTTGCACTCCCTATGCGGCAATGCGACTGACGATTTCTTATTCCCATACATCCTATTAGCCACACAGCCATGCAAACAATTTCATAGGCCAATATGGAGCTTCTAGGCATCCTCCTCATGGGGTCCACATATCATAAAGGATATCCATTCAAAATGTTACTTTCAAGTGCTACACCTTATGTAGGGATGAAAATGGAATAGAAACGGTCGGTAAATGGTTATTTTGTTTCTATTTTCACATCTTTTACCGGTAATAAAAACAAAATCGGAAACCCCAAAAACAGATAGTGACGGAAATGGATGTGGAACCGAATGGAGTGGAAACGAAAATGAATGTGAAAAATTCCATAAGAACATAGTACATGATCACAGTATATATGACCGTAAAAGCAATGTAACTCATTCCACCTCCAAAGTGGACACAAGAACAATGTCATGTTCACTGGTATCGCTAGAAATTTTTTTCTCAAATTTGTCAGCTGAAGATTCACTATTTGTAGCTTAGATAAGACCATTATGTCCTCCTCCATATCATTATTATCGATATCCTCTTACTCCTCCAACTATAAAGGTGTAATACCCTAAAATTTGTATATTATTGTTCAATGTTCATTTTTGATTTTCTGATATTTATCCTAGATTTTTTTGTTTATAAAATTAATTTTTTAGTGAAAAATGGAACCAAAATTATACTAGGAATAATTTTCCTAGGTTCAAAATGTTCCAAAGTATTTTAAAGATTTTTTTTGATTTTTTGAACTTGATTTGATATTTTCTATAAAGTCATTTGTATTTTTAAAATTATTTTAATTCAAAAATAAATATAAATTCCCCCATTCTCCTTTTTGGGCCAAGTGGGCCAAGTTTCCGATGAAATTTTTGATTTCATTTATAAGGAATTTTAATTTTCGTTTCTGTTTCTGTTGGAAATGGCTCTCCCGTTTTCATTTTCCAACAAAAAATTTTCATTTCCATTTCCATTTCTGTACTGACATTTTGCATTTCTGTTTCACAAAAAGGATTCTGTTTTCATTTTTCTCCGAAATGATCGGAAATTTTGTTTCTATTTTCATCCCTAACAGTATGCCTTGCTCTAGCGCATGATTCGTTGAGGTGTGTGTCCACTCATTTCCTCTTTTCAACTTCGGAACCTAAAAAGTTGAGCTCCATTTTGAACAAATTCAACTTAGTTAAAAGCATCGCTCAAGAAATTTCAACTCAAAAATTTTCAACGCAAGAAAATTTTACGTTAAAAAATTTGAACTCGGTTTGAAAAATTTTAGTTGATTTCAAAAAAACTTCACTTAAGAAATTTGATCTCGAAAAAATTTCAATTCATGTGGAGGAATTTTCAGCTCAAAAATTTTCTACTCGGTAAAATTCTGAAACCTTTTGATTTGAATTTTTTTGAGTTGAAACTTTTTTATACAAAATTTTTGGAGTTGAAAATTTTGAGTTGAATTTTGAATCAAAACTTCCGAACCGAAAGTTTTTTGAATCAAAAGTTTGGAATTAATTGGTAGGGGCTCCTGCCTGCAGCAGGGGAACATTACAGAGCAAGTGCTTAGTAAGCAGTTTTGTTGGTACAGTGAACCGAATTGATCGGCAGAGCTAAAAATGTGTGTGTGTGTGTGTGTTGCCGGGGGCTTTGATATATGGATGACATACATATGGTTGCAGATGGCTAATTTGGGGGCACTTGGAACATTGTGTAGGCCTACGGATACAGCACACCTAGTGCATTCTACTTGAAGATCCTACGATCATTTGCTGAAATTTGATGCCAAGAAGATAATTACCCAATTGTTGTGGATATTCATTCTGTAGTTTTTCAAACTAGCAAATTTACCCATGCAACTGTGCAGCTAGATATTACAATACAATTATGTTTGATATACAACCCTACTTCCTATAATTGAAATCGAATATCTATATATGTTTAATCTACATCATTATAATTTAGCTCTACCAAAATAAGTGATGGAGATCCTTCTCTTTTGCTTTCGATTAATGTGAAAATTTCTAGGATTTTTTTCTTTTTTAGATTATTGTGATATTTTCTTACCCTTAAAACGAAAAAGGTGCATTGAATATCACCTGTTTGTTTTATTTATATATTAGGCAATCATAAGTGATCTACTCGAGTGTTGGTATAAACCAATTTCGCTTTACAAATTTTGGTATAGATCATGATGGTGATGGCAGTTTAGCTGAAATTAGTTAATCATATATCAACCGGCAGCCGCTTTAACAGGGGATGTTGTTCTCATAGTTCTTCTATGTGCCTTTTTGGGAGTTCCTTTTGTAACTGTTCTTTTGGTTGAACTTGCCGTAACCCATTTTGACAAAAAGAAAAAAGAGTGCTTCTTCTAAATTCAAAGTCCCTACATTCTAGTGCAGCATAGGAAACTAAATTTGGGAATTACTAGTCCAAAAGTAATGTTACATGCATGCACTTTGTATTTATAGGTTTCTTATTCCAATTGCTTTCCCTTATTTTCTTCTGTGGAAACATTAAATAGCCATGTACTATGTTAGTGTCTTCTACTAGGAAAATTTTCTCCTATATAATTTTTATTATTCCTGGGACTTACATATTTTGAAATCAAGTAATCAACTGCTTTCGACTACGGTTTGACAGACACAACCAATTATGCCTTTTTTGGGAATGCCCGTGTTGTGCAATTCTGTTAGACACATTTCAGTTCCCCATTTCAGTCCTTGTTTTATGTGTTCATAACCCATTAACAGTACCTGGTCACCTATAATGCCACTAGCCCCCTTTCTATGGACAATTGAATAATACATATTACATTATTACTTATCAACATGCAAAAGTACAGTTACAAAATCCTCATGCTTTAATTGTAACTGACATAGTATGACCTTAACTTCTAAAAACAGGGAAATATAATGCATGGTGCATCATGCAATTGCTGCTGTAGTAGCAGGTGAATCACAGTAATGATGATCAATTTCCTCAATTGTGCAATGCTGAAAACTTTTCTTTGATGGTGATAATTTCAGCATAAACATTCTCCATTGTGGGTCGATCCTTGGGTGATGTCTCAGAGCATTTTAGGCCAACTTTAGTCAGTTGCATGGCATATCTTTGCATTTCAGCTATTGCAAGATTTGCGTCTTCACCTTCATGGTATCCGGTGAGACTAGGTTCTAAAATGTCACCAATTTTCTGTGGAAATGCAGCTTCCACGAAGTTGTGAAGGTTTACACCATCTTTAAACATATCATCTGTTGGACGCTTTCCTGTCATCATCTCTAGAAGAATAATTCCATAGCTGTAGACATCACCCTCAATTGAGATTTTACACCCCATGCCATACTCTGCATTATTACGCAAAATTGCTTAAGAAATCTTCACTTTACTTGGTTGAAAGATGATAAAATTCTAGTGAATATGGCTGCAAATCATTTATGGGACAAATAATATTGATACATTATATAAGAACAAATAAGAATGAGACACATTCTCACCTGGTGCAATGTATCCGACTGATCCTCTAGGTCCAGCAATGCTTGATGAATTATTAAGCCCTATTGAAGAGTCGCTGTAAAGAAACTTTGCAAGCCCGAAGTCGCTAAGACATGCAACCATTTCATCGTCCAAAAGGACATTGCTTGGTTTTAGATCACAATGAACCAAGGGAGGAGTGCATCGATTATGAAGATAGTCTAATGCAGCAGCTATGTCAACAGCAATTGTTATTCTTGAGCCTAAACTCAATGGTCTTCTTGGGCTTTGTTTGTACGCTTTTGGATATAGCCAGCTTTCTAGGTTACCATTAGCCATGTACTCAAGAATAAGTGCTTTGAATTCATTTCCTGTTGGATCAAAGGTTGAACATACACTAAGCACTCTTATAAGATTCCGATGGCGAATGTTTCTAAGTGCCTTGCATTCTGCAAGGAAGCTATTTGGTGCTTCAAATTGGTCTAATCTGAATACTTTAATAGCAACTATGTGTGCTTGAAAATTGAATTGACCTCTATATACCAATCCAAATCTTCCTGAACCAACAAGACTGGATGAGGAGAAACCGTCTGTTGCTTTAAATAAATCATCATATGAGAAATTCTTGAACTGCTTGGATGATTGGTTGATGAGTTGTTTAGCTTCACTTCTTTTCTTCAGAAAAATGACAGCAACACATGCCAAGGTGACTAGAGCAACTGTAGTAAGTGGAACCAATATAGCTGCAATATATGATGTCTTGTTCCTTTTGGATGGTGATTCCGTGCAAAGTGCTACTTGTAGCATTGTAGAACTTGCACACAGCTTTCTGTTTCCTTGGATGAACACGGCACTTGAATTGGCAAACACGCCACCTTTAGGGACTGATCCCTCGAAGTCATTGAATGATAGATTGAGAATCTGTAAAGAGCTAAAAGACTCGAAAAATTCTGGAATTCGACCAGAGAAGTTGTTTTGGGAAAGATCCACCTCAACGAGGCCTCTTAAGCTGCTGAAAGATATTGGGATGCTTCCTTGTAAAAAATTTACCTCCAGGTGGAGAGATTCCAAAAGAAGGCACTGACCAAGTGTGGAGGGAATCTCACCTGATAATTGGTTGTTAGAAATGCTAATTGAATTCAGATTAATCAATTTACCAATCTCCAATGGTATGTGTCCAGTGAGTTGATTGCGGGACAAGTCTAAGCCTTTAGAAAGAGAGGAAATGGAAAAGAGGTCCGGTGGAATGCTTCCATATAATCTATTGCAAGAAAGGTTCAGTTTTAGCAAATTTTTGCAACCTGCTAAACTTGCTGGTATGTGCCCAGTTAAATCATTTTCCTGGAAATAAAGGTCAGTGAGCTGTTCTAGTTTCCCAATCGATTGTGGTATTTCTCCAGAAATTTTGTTATGGGATAAGACTAGGAAAGTCAAGTTTCGAAGGTTTCCAACTGTGTTAGGAACATTGCCTGAAAGTAAATTGTTATCCATTTGAAGGACAGTGAGGCCGGTGAGCCTTCCCATCTCTGAAGGTATAGAACCAGTCAACTGGTTTTCTGTTAGGACAAGTACCTGCAAGCTTTTAGAAAGGTTGGTAATAGAACTAGGTATTGTTCCCTGGAGGCTATTTCTATCAAAGAATAACATTTTTAATTGTGTACAGTTTCTTAGAGAGGACAAAAAAGTCCAATCTCCGGCTTCAAGTGTATTTACACCCACATCTAGTTGTGTTAACTTGGGCAAGGATCCCAACGAAGGAACAACACCTGTGAATGCGTTGCTCCGAAGAAGTAAATTTTGGAGGTTTGATGCATTGCCCAGAGAAGCAGGAATTGGTCCTTCGAATTGGTTTCCGTCTAGTATCAAGTCTGTGATGTTTGGAAGGGTGTAGCCAATGTTGGTGGGGATTCTCCCAGCAAGTTGGTTGGCACCAAGGCCAAGATAAGTAAGAGACGAGATCATGTAAAGAGCTGGTGGAACGATGCCTGACAAATTGTTGTAAGTCAGGTCTAATACTTGCAAACTTTTAATTTCACTTAAACTCTCTGGAATGCTTCCTTGTAAGTTGTTATGAGCAATCAGCAGCCAAGATAGGGAAGAGAGGTTACCAATTGAAGGAGGGATCTCCCCTGAGAGGTTATTATCAGTTAGGCTAAGGTTTCGCAGTGGTGAGGATGTTTGTGAGAAAGGAGGGATATATCCAGAAAGGTGATTATGTGAGATATATATGTAAGAAAGGGATGTGCTATTGAAGAGAGCAAGGGGTATTCCTCCACTGAGGCTATTATTTCGGAGATCCACATGTATGAGATACTTGCCTCTCCCCAGAAATTGAGGAATGGTGCCAGTCAGCTTGTTGCTACGGAGGTCGAGTGTTGAAAGACTGGGGAGCAGACCAATCTGTGAAGGGATGCTTCCTTGAAGATTGTTATTCCAGATGATAATTTTCCGAAGAGATGAACAGGACGCAAGGCTTGGAGGGATCTCACCTTCGAGGGAGTTGGTATGTAGGTCGATGATCTCCAGCTGGGAACATGATGATATCGTCTCTGGTATCTCATCAGTGAGGGAATTCATGCTGAGGTTGAGGTATCTAAGCCGGGTTAAGCGACCAATCTCAGGGTAAATTTGGCCACTGAGTTGGTTATTGGGCATGTGAATTCTGGTGAGGAAGCTGAGATCGGCAATACAAGGAAATACTTGCCCAGTCAGGTTCAGTGATTCAAGGTCCAATGCAATGACACGAGATGCATGCCGCGTGCTGCATGTCACCCCGCGCCAATTGCAGAACGTTGAAGACTCGTTTCTCCATGAGGCCAAGGCTCCTGAGGGGTCATGGAGTTGAGACTTGAGGCAGAGGAGGGCAGACAGATCATTGTCGGATTTGTTATGAACTGGAGCTGATGCCGCCATGGAATATACATAGGGGCACAGGATCAGGGAGTGGAAGAAGAATCGAACAAGTAGTGGCGACATGGGAGGCTTGTAGATTGGTGCACCAGACATGGGAGGCTCGTAGGTTCTGTATAAGGAGGAAGTTGTTGTGCTGATGTTAAACTGCTTTTGGGCCATGTGTTACACTTCTTATGGTCTGGCATCTATATAGAGGCATCCTTCCAGTTCCATGTATGAGCGTGCGAGGAGGCCAAAAAACTTCAAAAGTGACGTCTCTCTCTCTCTCTCTCTCTCTCTCTCTCTGTATGCCGACGACTATACTGTGCGAAAGAAATAAATCTTCCATCAGCAATTTAGTCATCGCTGGGGCGTATGCCAACGAGAAGGTGGCCTACCGGACGACTATAATGCTGCTAGTAAACAGATGTTACGCTGGTGTGTGGAATCAAGACTTGACTAACCAGGCTTTCGTAAAGAAAAAGTGATGGCGCTCTCTCTCTCTCTGTAGAAATATCAAACCCTAGATGAATACGCGCGGCAGCA
The DNA here is from genome assembly GCA_036346375.1 of Guadua angustifolia. NCBI lineage: Eukaryota > Viridiplantae > Streptophyta > Magnoliopsida > Poales > Poaceae > Guadua > Guadua angustifolia. The sequence continues at coordinate 565,275 of JAYEVE010000210.1, forward strand.
CGCTGCGCACCCACCACAACGTCGCGCGAGGTGAGTTTCCGGGTAATAAGTGAAATTTAAATGTATTAGTGGTATTGTTAGAATTTTTAAAAATCGTAAAAATTTGATCATGCTTTGAAATTTTTATGGTAGCTTAGACATTCTCTTAGAACCCTCCTCAAAAAGTTTCAAAAATTTCCAACATACTTTAGCAGCTCAATTAAATCAGTGAAATTGCTTTAAATGCATTAGCACTATTATCAGATTTTTTAAAAATTGCATAAGTTTGGTCATAATCTAAAATTTTTTGGTAGCTTAGGCATGCTCCCAGGACCCTTCTCAAAAAGTTTAAAAAATCAAATTTTCTTTATGGCTCTGGAAAACCAAAACTAGCAAAATTTAAATGGATTTAGAATTTCTAAAAATCATACAAGTTTAATCATGGTTCAATTTTTTTATGGTAGCTTATGCATGCTCTTAGGACCCTTATAAAAATGTTTCAAAAATTTTCATCATTATTTATTATGTCAATTAAATTAGTAGAGTTGATGTGAATGCATAAGTAACATTGTCGGAATTTTGAAAAATTGTACAGGTTCTTGGGTTCCATACATGACCCAAATCTCTCAACGGGAGCTGTTGGAAGATATTGTGCATGGACATCGTTGAGTCATCTGTCGTGTCTCCAAGCTAGGATTAGCTAAGTCTGGAGTGCCTGGAGTCTTCGTGTCATTAAGAGGAAGGTGATCCGTGCATTTGCGGGCCAGACATGTTACAAATTTCATAGCACGAATGATATAGCTTAGGTGCTTTATAATATCACTACTACAGAACGACACATCACTATCATCAGATCTGCCGGTTCTTAAGTTTTTCAAAAAACGATTGTGATAAGTAACTTCGGAGGGTGTTAGTAATAATCACTATCGGTTTCGAGATTATAAGTGATTGTGATGTAAGATCGACACATCCGAATCGGTTCTCTACTAAAAGTGATAGTGATGTGATGCGGTCATCACTATCGGTTCTTTTCATAGAAGTGATAGTGATGACGCGATCATCACTATCACTTCTACGAAAAGAACCGATAGTGATGACCGTCGCACATCACTATCACTTTTTAGCAGAGAACCGATTCTCGATGTACTACATAGTTATCACTATCGGTTCTTTTTATAGAAGCGATAGTGATGACCGGCACATCACTATCGCTGTTGAAAAGAACCGATTCGATGTGCTCGTGCTTGTCGAAGTGATGGCCGCACATCACTATCGCTTTTGAAAAGAACAGATTCGATGTGCCTCGCTAGGTTATATATACCACTCAGACCGAACTCTTTCTCGTTGTTGCTCGGAGGAGATTTCTCCGCCGCCACCCGAGAAAATAGCTCATATTGTGTGGTTGGAAGCAATACTTGGGTAAGAAAATTTGAAGTCCTCATGGGTGGGTATTAAGAGGGCAAAATTGAAACCCTATCTTGAGGAGATTCCCCTCTTTTTGCCCTCTTTTGCGGGTTTCTTCAAAATGTGATCAGCAATTCTTTAAACCCCTTCAATTTTGCACTGGTAATTTCGATATGTCGTCAATAAAGTTTAGGTTGCACTGGAATTGTGTACGTGCTTTCAGATTTCACACTCTTTATTTGACAAGCACATATCTATTTAATTTTTGTAGTGCGATCTCCTGCTTATATAGAACTATTATTGCTATCATGTGGTAATCAAGTTATTAGAGTTTAGGCAACGAACCTCACGCCTCCCGCTCGAGGGTGCTTATTTATAAATATGCTGAACGAAAGGGCATATTTATAATGAGCGCCTCAATTGTCCACGTTTTTGATAGATTCGAGGATATATGGTTCGAGCAAGTTCTGAAGTCGTGTTGTACAACTCAGAGTAGATTTCGTAGCGTCTCTCGGTGTTCTCCGGATACACACCCTCTTGACCGTTGTCGAGACGTGTATCCGGAGAACAATGGGAGATGTCTGCCAAATTTTCTCCGAGTTGTACAACGGCTTAGGAACTTGCCCGAACCATATATCCTCGAATGGGATTAGACCTAACCTATTTAGAGATTAGGAGTCATCGTTGGTACCCTTGTTTTGTTTAGTTGTAGTAGAAAGATTTGCAAGCTAATGCACTAGCTATATAATTAGATTATTTTATATCATTGTTGATGTTAAAATTTATGTCTCTTATGTAGGGAATTGGAAGCTTTAAACCAGGGAAGAAGCTAGGTATCGATCGGGAGTACATTTATATATCTTGGAACCTCGTCCACTATTTTGCAAAGGTAATATTAATTGAAATGATGTCTCAATATTTAAAATAGCTATAGCTAGTTATCGCCCAGATTTTTCCTTAATTTATTGTGCGAAATTTAATTGCAGATGGACCGTGAGGAATGGATGTATCGTAAAAGCCGTGTGAGTGCTGAATTTCAGAGGGTGTTAAGGAGTTCAAAAAATTGCGAAGACGACATGGTGAGGAGGGTGTAAACTTCATATATTGTCCTTGCATTGATTGCACCAATCAGGAGATTTAACAACTCATCTCAAATTGAGGACCACCGATTCGACGTGGCTTCGTGAGGAATTACACATGTTGGATCCATCACGGGAGGCGGTGTAGTACCCTTCCGATATGCAACGAAGATATGGTGGAACCGGATGACGAAGTTGCACCGATATGTTTGAGGAGGATAATTTGGAGCAAATGTTGCGGGATGTGGAGGGTAATTACACGGAAGAGAGTTTGAAAAGTTTAAAAGCTTGATAGAAGAGCGATGCCAAACCGCTGCTCATAGGTTGCAAAGCGGAATACACCAAAGTTGGGTTCGGTCCTTGCATTGTTCGAATCAAGGCAAAACACCATTGGACGATACAAGTTTCAATGCACTACTAGTTCTTCTATCGGATCCGCTTCCGAGGGAAACGAGTTGCCAACAAGCATTTATGAAGCGAAGAAGCTACTATGTCCCATGGGAATGGAAATAGAAAGGATACATGCATGTCCGAATGATTGCATCTTGTACCGTGAACGCACATCGAGGCTGACGCTTGTCCGGTTTGCGGTGTGCCCGGTACAAACAAAAGAGAAGCGTAACGACAAGAAGCGTAAGAGCCGGGCAACGACGATGAAGAGGTCATCGAAGGTGCACCGCCAAGGTATTGTGGTACTTGCCCATCATTCCCGTCTCGAGCGGTTGTTTGCAAATCCGAGAGAGGCAAAATTGTTGCGCTGGCATTACGAGTCTCGAAGGAAGATGGCAAGTCGAGACACCTCGCCGATTCGGCTCAATGGAGAAACATCGATTGGAAACATGAGGAGTTTGGTGCCGAAATGAGGAACATAAGATTTGGGTTGAGTACCGACGGAATGAATCCGTTTGGTAACATGAGCGATCACAAAGACTGGCCGATTCTTGTGTATCTACAACCTCCCTCCTTGGCTGTGCATGAAGCGGAAGTATATCATGATGTCATTGCTAATCTCGGGACCCAAACAACCGGGAAATGATATTGATGTGTACCTTGCACCATTGATCGAGGATTTGGTAAAATTGTGGAATGAGGGGGTCGTCGTGTGGGATGCGTACAAAAGAGAGCATTTCACCCTACGGGCTATGGTATTTTGCACCATAAATGATTTCCCGGCCCTTGGTAATTTGGCAGGTTACAGTACGAAAGGAACCAAAGCGTGTCCTATTTGTGAAGAGGAGACTGAGAGTCTATGGCTGCCGAATTCCAAGAAAACTGTGTTTATGGGTCACCGTAGGTTTCTACCTCGAAGTCATCGATACCGTAAGATGGATGACAAATTTGATGGGAAGAGGGAAGTCCGTTCGGCACCGCAGCCTATGAGTGGAAGCCAAGTATATTCACGTAGAGGATATCGATGTTCAAGACGGAAAGAGTCAGAATCTGCTCGCCCTAGGACGATTTGGAAGAAGAGGTCAATATTCTAGGACTTATCGTCATCGAAGGAGTTAGATGTCCGGCATTGTATTGATGTCATGCATGTTGAGAAGAATGTCTGCGACAACTTGGTTGGCATCCTGCTGAACATACCTGGGAAGACCAATGATGGTGTCAATGCTCGTCGCGACATGGCCTACATGGGAATCGAGGCCAGACTTGCGGTGATAGAGGAGGATGGAAAAGGTCCGTACATCCTCGCTGCATGCTACACCCTGCCCAAGAAGGAGAAAGAAGATCTCGCAAATGTCTCCAAAGTATTAAAGTTCCATCTGGCTACTCCGAACATTAGGAAGCTTGTGTCTATGGATGATTTGAAGTTGTTGGGCATGAAGTCCCATGACCGCCATGTCTTGATGACCCAAATGCTCCGGCCAGTAATCCCAAATATTCTCCCAGAGGATGTCAGTTGGCAATCACAAAGTTGTGTTATTTCTTCAATGCGATCTCCTACAAAGTTATTGACTGTAACGACCCCCATTTTAGCACAGAATGCGAAAATGGAAATCTAATGTGCTCGCAGTACTAGTCCCTAGATCAGTAGCTAGCACGCACATTTCAACATTTGGAATCACAACCATACAACATATTAATTAAGCAGAAACGAATAAATGCAAAGAATTATTACAACTTAGAGAAAGCAGCAGCAAAGAGGCAAAATCTCATAGTGTGCCCAACCGAACCCGCAGGCAACTAACGAGGCATAAATCCTTAGAAAAGATCGCTTCAAAAGAATCCCGCAACCTGCGATGAAAAGAGACTCGAAGCCACGCTAACTCAACCACCTACATAATAATTAAGCAAGGGTGAGTACTTTACGTACTCAGCAAGACTTGAGCAAAACCTATAATACATGCAGGCCATTTCAAAGGGAGGCTTCTACAGTTAATTTGCATAAAGCGAATTTCATTTGTAAATCAAGTTATTTGCAAACGGAATTTGTAAGAGCAAGATTAATTGATAACAAGTAAGTAAAGCATATGTAACACTCACAGTCCTCCATGACGTGAGCGACGATTCAACAAATCCTGAAATCCATCAATGTCAGCCCTTCGACATAAAACACGGTTGCAAAACAAATGATACCAACCCTTTTGAAAATAATAAAACATTTAACTCATGCAAGTTCACCAAGACACCCATGACCGCGGGTATGGCTAATCAATTAGATTTAACTCTGCAGAGGTGTACAACTGTACCCACAAGACATGACCTTTTCTTTTTGCCACACGCTTCACATCTAACCGTAAGCGCGGTGGCCAGAATGTTCATGATGAAAACCTTTACATTACCTAGGTTAACTTTGCACCAGCGACGGGACGTTGGACCCATACTATGATAGAAGAATTCAGAGCATAGAAATGTTGGAACTTCCCAAGTATGGCGTACACCGTTGTATTGGAAAGTGTGACTCCCAACACCTCGGTGTGGGCACCCCGTCGAGCAATCCTTAAAAAGGAGAGCCCGCACTACTTCGGCCTTCCAAAATGCAAAGTTAAACTAGATAACTTAATCAGTTTAAGGCTGCCCCATCCCAGCACTTGTGGTTTGTACGGATTTTCTTGGATCATACAACACGATGTTCGGTCCTTGATGTGACACGAGCAACACTTCACCCTACACTACGTGCAATTCCTGTCGCACATCCGGCTATTGCCAATAATCGCCCGCATCCAAGCTTAGTTTTATTTTGGGTTTTTAATCAAACTATCCGCAACCAACAGTGCTATTTTCAAAGTTTTCCAGGAAACAATTTTAATCTGATCATTTACATCACTGATTCTAAAGCATGGCTAAGCATGAATAATATGAACGCTTATACCCATGATGACAATAAGTAATGCCTATCCTCGATCTATGGTTATCAAGGTTCACATGTCCATAATTATCAAAGGAGATTCACGAGACAACAGGTATAACTACCCATCCACAAAATAGCAATTTACATAAAGTAAACACATGCATAAAACAATTTGATGCACAAAAGGAATATAAAATACTGGGATCAATATGGTCAAAGGATGCTTGCCTTGCTTATTTGATGAATACGACGAAGACGAGGATTGCGGTTGATGACGATGACGACGAAGCTAGAGACGTCGGGTTCTACGCGTCGAACAACGGAAAATACAGCAAAACACTAACTTCAATAAGGGCAAAAAGAAACAGGGATTGCTCTTTATGAATTTATTAATCTTATTTTACGAATTCAAGATGCTAAAATTGATTAGATTAATAGAATTAAGCATTAGTTGCAAGGTTTATAGATTTTACTATTCTCAACATACTTTCTGAACCTTTATTACTTATGGGTTTTGCTCTATGAGGATTCAGATTCAAAGCAAGATGAAATGGGAATATTTTCTTAGATTGCTGCAGATTATATCTTAGAGCTCAATTCTAGGTGATTCTTTACATTATTCGGATTTAGATGAGCTACTTTGCGAGTTAATGAAAAGGCTTAAATGGCATTGTAAAGTTGACGTTATTCGGAATCGGCAAGATTATGAAGCGAAAGGTTAACACTTAAGGATTTTGGACTAATAAGAATAATATGCAAACCTTAATGAAGTAAGATTCTTTTTACAGAATATGGTAGCACAAACTTTGAATAGTGTTTCTAAACTAGTTTTACATATTTTAGTGTTTAGACGAGTTATTATTTTCTACTGCTGAAGTAGTCTAAATGACCACGATGAATAACGCTAAATCGGCTAAGTTTCGTTTTGAGTTTCTAACTACACCATACATGATCTTTGATTCATTTTTCAGTCATCAGCAGAATACCATCCTAGGAATGTTTTAAAGTTGATTTGGCATTATCTCAGCTTTAATTGCAATAGATAAACTATTTACTTATTGTTATAATTAACATTTTCTTTCATTAAGAACATGCAAATTAAATCTTATTTTAAATGTATTTGCATACATGGATCTGCATTGTTGTCAGGAGACTAACACGAAGCATTTCCTAATTTTGTGAGCTTTTAGGCTTTCATTTTTATTAATGGCCCTATCAAGATTTACTAATGATCATAGAGTAAATAAATTAAACTGAAGTGAACATTTAAATATTTTTGTATATTTAAGTTTATTATGATCCCAGAGGCACATAAAAATTTATTCAATGATTTTAAGAATTGTATTTTCTATGCAGGCAATAGTATACATAATTGAGTTCATTCAAATCTTTAATCTTTATAATTGCTTTGTGGCTCAAAAATCAAATGTTTTTGGATATTTGAATACATCTTGATCCTAAAATCTCATGAATATTGATTTCATCATTTCATTACTCATTATACACAAATTCTCATTAAAAATCATATTAGCACCATAATCAAAGTTTAATATAAATAATTATTCTGCAGATCAAAAATTAAATATTTTTACATATTTATATTCTTTGTGATTTTAGATGAATTTACAAATTTGTCTCACATCATTTGAATTACAAATGCGAAAGATATTCACAAATGAATTTCATTCGGTATGGAAATTGACTTTACGCTTTCATCTGAGAGGAGGCGCCATTTACCCCATCGACTTTGGAGACTTCACGTTGCCGCCAGAGGGGTCCCATGGTCAGAGACCGAAAGCAGGGGAGAGGCTAGGGCTGGCCGACGAAGGTAGCTCCGGCGGTTTTTCGGCGACGGCGACGGCACCAGGAGCTGAAGCACGATGAGGCGCAACCGGTGGTGGAGTCGCTTCGGCCAGAGACACAGCAGGGTGGTGCGCAGCCGAGGAGGGGCGGCGGCCATGGCGGTGACCAGATGAAGAAGACAACCAAGGGTGTTTCAGTTTGAATCGGTAGCGAAATAAGCAACAAGGGATACTAGAGGTTCCGTTTTACCCGTCAATTGAGGTGAAGACAGGCTGAGCAGCACTGCCACCAGTGGTCGGCTAAGAGGAAGACGAGCTTGCGGCGGTGGCTTGATTTCACACGAAGCTCTCCAAATTTTTGTGAGGGGTTTTGATCGTAAGTGTCGCAAGAAGCTATAGCCGAAGCTAATTGAAGAATAGCTGAGTAGATTGGCTGCAATGGAGTCTGAGCCGAGCTCCAGAGCTGCTGGAAATGGCGAACTGGGAATGGAGTTTCCTGCGCTGGTTGAGGAGGAAAGAGAAGTAGTGGAGGAGGAAGTGGAGCACTATCTCTAGTGGTCTCTAAAGTGGCGTGATATCTGAGGCTTGGCTGGCATCGATGGAAGGCTCTAGAATGGGGACCCACATGGCAGTGAAGGTCACGGAGGAGGCAAAGCAAATTGAGAATTGGCTGCCAGCTAAACGAGATAAAGCTCAATGGATAGGTTATCTATCTTATCTGAACTTTTATGAGAAATTTATTTCGTGATGAGTTGCCAGTTATCTGTCTACTGTATAATTTTAAGATGAAAATACTATTCACAGAAATTATAATAATTCTGACAAGTTACAGTGCACATATTTCTGTTTTCCTGATTTTGATTTATCAGACAATTCAATTATTTTTATAACTTTTTGAAACTTTGTTTTTAAAATTAATTTGAGCTAAGTATTCTTATGTAAAATTTTCAGCTCAAGATATTGCTCCAGGATTTTATAAAAATTCTGACATTAAGATTTTCAGAATTTCAGAGCTTCTATTTTTGAATTATTTCGAGGCTTATCCGAACTGGTGAATTCTTGATATTTTTACCGGAGGTAAATCCTGTACAAAGGGTGCTTTGGTAATTTTCTCAGCTTCAGATAAACTTTTAATATTTTTTTCATAAATTCAGATGATGCACTGTTTCTAGTCAACTTTGTCTTTTTCATCATTAATGATATTTTTACCATGCAGTAAAATAAAAGTTACCTGGTAAAAACTTTCACCTGAGGGTTAAAAATCTTAATATAAATTTTTCAAGATTTTACTTTTATCTTTTACCATTATCCATACATAAATTCTCTTTATTGATTTTTCATGCAATGCATAATTCCAAAGAAAATTCAAATAAAAGCGAATAAAGCCAAGAAAACTCAGAAATAACAATATTCAAATTCAAAATATTTATTTTTATTTATTTGCATTTTTCGGGATGTTACATTGACCCGATGTACTAGACAACTTATAGAGTGAGGTGGTGCAGACTCTGTGTCACCTTGAGATGCATTTCCCATCGTCGTTCTTTGACGTAATGGTCCACCTTGTTGTTCACCTTGTCGAGAGATTAAGATATGTGGACCCGCTTTTCACGTTACATGTATCCGCTTGAGAGGTACATGGGTATATTAAAGTCGACGTGAGGAATCGGCCAAGCTCGAGGGTAGTATTGTTGAAGGTTATGGGTGAAGAGGTTATTGAGTTTTGCGTGGACTACCGGTAAAAGACAAGCAATCGGTGTTCCTGTATCTCGTCATGAGGGGACTTTGCTGGTAAAGGAACCGTTGCGGTCCAAACTAATAAGTCAGAGGTTTGATATGTATTGCAAGGCGATTTCACGATCTTGCGTAATAGCGCAGGTTCGCCCATACATCGAGCAAAGATAAGTTGATATTACGAAGAGAATCCACAAATGGATGAGCTTTCCATCGCTCAAGAACACAATGATCGATTCCTCACATGGTTCAAAGAAAAAAGCAGAGGTCTCCTTTAGTGAGAATGTAAAATGGTTGACTGACGGACCAAGATTTAATGTACAGACATGGCAGGGGTACGATATTAATGGTTACACCTTTTACACTGAGAGTCAAGGTGCCAAGAGTACTGTCCAAAACAGTGGTGTGAGTATAAATGCTTTCTCTGATGATCATCACTTGAAAACAGTCTCCCCAACCACAATGAACTCCTACTATGGGCTGATCGAAGAAATTTGGGAGCTCGATTACGGAATATACCAAGTTCCATTGTTCCGATGTAAGTGGGTACGACTTCCACATGGAGTGAAGGTCAACAAGAGAGGCTTTACTATTGTGGATCTCGAGACTCGCCACAAAGATGATCCGTTTGTCCTTGCGAAGCAAGCAACTCAAGTCTTTTACGTCTGCGATCCGCCAATCCGAGGTTGCACGCCGTTTTCATGGCAAGAGATGGATCGAGGAGTTGAAGATGTTGTAGATGAAGAAGAGTATAACCAATTCGATGAGATACCTTCATTTGCGATGGGGCTTGTCTTAGCGGGGATGACGACACACATGGAGCTAATTACATGCAGTAGATCATCATGAAGGGCAAGATTGTAAATAAATGGACTATTATAATGTATGTAAAATAGTTTGCAACGCTTTCAAAGTAAAAAATCCAAGGTGATTAATTGTTGTTTGGAGGCTTCATGGAAATGCATGCAATTTCTCATTATGCTGCACTTTGTGCAATAATTTGTGAAAGAAAATTCCATTTGACGAAATTATTGTTGGGAAAGCTTGTAAATAGTCGAAAGTTCATTTCGGAAATTTTTGTACAATTCAGATTAATTTGAAAAAGTTTTGACTTTTCTACGCTTTTACGCACAAATCATGTCTCTGAAATGAATTTTGGCATATTTCTTGAATGAGGTCGCTTTTTCCAAAAATTATTTTATGAAAAGTTTTGCAAGTATCTTGAAATATGTTTCGCAAAATTTCTAATAATTTCAACAATGTATGACAAAGTTATGGCATTTTTCTCTTTGATGAAATGCTGAAAATTCAGAACTTGCGATGTCCGAAAAGGAATAGTGCAATAAACTACATCGATTGTTCGGTTTTATTAAAAAGTGATACCGATGACTAACATCGTTGTTTTATTAGAAAAGTGATGATAAAGCATCATGTCGCTTTTATTAAAAAGTGATACCGATGATTAACATCGATGTCGGTTTTATTAAAAAGTGATACTAATGACTAACATCGTTGTTCTATTAGAAAAGTGATGATAAAGCATCAATATCGGCTTTATTAAAAAGTGATATTGTTGATTAACATCAAGATGTCGGTTTTATTAAAAAGTGATCTCGATGATTAACATCGATGTCGGTTTTATTATAAAAGTGATACTAATGATAAAGCATCGATGTCGGTTTTCCTTACAAAAGTGATAATCGATATGTGATTATCGATTATCGGTTTTATTGTAAAAAGTGATACGACATCGATAATCCTTCGGTTTAAGTGTTTTCGGTCTAACCCTAAGCATTCATCGATCCATTTGCGACGCGAGCGGTAACCGACGCCGCCGCCCTTACGCCGCTCGACGCTTTCCGACGACTAATACTGACGCCCGCGCCTCGGCTTAGCCTAGCCGCCCATCGCCCGCCCCGACGCCCCATCGCCTGCCCCGACGCCTCGCCACCACGCCTGCCGCCGACGCTGCGCCCATCGCTAACGCCACCCCGAAACGCCCTATCGCTTCGACGCCGCCGACGCCTTATGATGAGTAAATTTTCGATTACTCTCTTCTTGTTCTGCTGCTGTGGGGTTGAGATTGGTATTGCTCTGTGATGATTATAGGGTAGAATTGATATTGGCAATTTATTTTGAGAATAAGGCCTTGAACCGGTAGACTTACATGCATTAGAAGTTTTTGATTATTTCTTTGCTCGATAGTCGATTGTTAATCCGGTTCAGTTTTGGCTTATATGTGACTGTTGCTTATGATTCATCAATTCGGTTAGCTTGTTGACCAGATTCTGTATATGCTCCAGTAGCTTTTCTTGTTCAAATAGCCTACTGATCTGGATCTTGTTGATAAAAGTAATAAACCGCAGATACTACATTACGCCTATTGGGTTAGTTACTTCTTCATTGGCGTGTTACAATAAGCTATATTGACTCGATTAGTATATCTCACTTATATATTAATCTGGATACATACCTGCTCTGAATTTAATTGAGGACTTTACATAACAAAGGAATCTTGATATCAATTCCATTTGTGTATGTTAAGGTGGTAAGGGTTTGAGGCCTTATTCACTCAATTTATTGTCTTGCCCATTCATGAGTAAGGTTGAAGATTTATAATCTTCAAACCAAACCCTAAAATCGAGAGCAATCACATATTATTTCCTCCATACTACCATAGTAGACATGATTCTTTTCATGAATGCCATAGTCTACATAATTTATTTCATCTTCTCAAATATGTTAGTATGGTCATTCTTGAATCATGTATATGTTCTCATATTGTTGTATGGAATAATATATGAAAACTTGCTCTTATTACGCGCTTATTACAACAATTTTTCAATTTGATTATCTCCAATTTTTCAAAAGAAGAACAGGAGTCGACATGAAATTCAAACTCCAATTTTTCAATTTGATTATCTCTTAAATAGGAAATTGGTATTCAGTTTCACAATTCCATGCTCAATTTCCCAAATGACCATATGTCAGCTCTGTACAAACATGGAAATTGGCTGTGAGTCCATCTCGATTAGTAAATAACAACATATTAAGTATTGGTGGATGCAATAGTTAAATTCTAGCTTCGTATTACATTTGAAACATAAACCAAATAACAGATAGTACTATGGGGTTATTTGCAAAGTTCAGATTTACGGTAAGTTCAACTTTTGAAAACTACTTGAGCGCCACGCCCGCGCCACTTTGCCGAGTATATTGCTTTTTATCTGACTTGTATTTTTTACCGCATGTTATTATTATTACCGTAATATGATCTACGTTAGAGTTCAAAATCGTAACATACGTCTCCGTTCAAGAGTACTTGATTATGAATATGCCATTTCAGCATATTCATAAGCAAGCGATCTCAATTGTCCACGTTTTTGGATGATTCGAGCATATGTGGTTCGGCAAGTTCTGAGCTATGTTGTACAACCAGAGTTGATTTGATAGCGTTTCCTGGTGTTCTCCGGATACACACCCTCTTGACTGTTGTCGAGGCGTGTATCCGAGAACAATGAGATGTCACAAATTTTCTCTCGGTTGTACAACGGCTTAGAACTTGCTCGAACCACATATCCTTGAATGGGATTAGGACCAAACCTATTTAGAGATTAGGGGTTATCGTTGAGTGCGTATTTAGTTGGTCAACGGATATTGCATGTTATGTAAACTACTAACTTGACCTTCTTGTGTTGCTATTCTTGCAAGTATCGAAAACCGACCTATTGTTCCCATTGTCTTGCAAGTATTATTGCCATTGCATTAGTACATTAATGCTCAAATTCTCTGTTGATGTTGTGAAATATGAAACTTGTTGGTATAAGTAAACATCTCGCTAGTGCTAAATTCACTTGTCATATGGAATGGGCTTTTGTTTTTTATCCGAGCATATGGAATGGGCTTTTGTTTTTTATCCGAGCATAGGTTAGAGTTTAAGTTGGTCAATAGATAGACTTTTGTTGGAACAATTGCATACTATGAATTATCTGTTGATCCTTTACAAGATTTATTGTCAAGTGCATATAGTAGCTTCAAATTGCTTTCTCTCATGTCACACATATGACCTTATCGATAAGAAAACTCAAAATATCGCAACTAGAGAGCATCGCTCGTCGCCGACAGAGTAGAAAGTGTGCCGAGGGGCCGAGCATGGTTCCAATTACTAAAGGGCCGAGTAAGGTGAGGAAGACCCGAGGACCAAACAAAGGGGCTACAGGGAGAACGCCACAGGTTCTCCGCTTCAATGCAACGCGGGTCTGCATGGGCCCTCCTAAGTACATGGGATGATACCGGTCATTTCTTGGCCAATTGGTGAGGAGAGAGTGCCCATAACAATTAAGGATTGGAGAAAGGAAGTCACCGAAGCGTAAGAATCGGTTGTGGGGCGAGGTTAAGGGTAAATGGATTATAGAGGAGGAAGATGAACCCAAAGCGAGACAAGACGCCTTTGAAGAGGATGGGTGTGGCCTTGAGGCACTTCAAGGCCCTTATGCACAATGAGTGCGTCGCCGAAGGCCGTACACCATTCGAGAGGTATCCATTTGTGACCCCGATGTTTGGGCGGAGTTCACGAGGATGAAGGGTACGCCTGAGGCAGTAGCAAATGAGAGAGAGAGGAACACGTCGTGAGGCATAACATGCACCCGCACCACCTCGGACAAAGCGCTATGAGGGGAAGAAGGCAGAGTGGGCGCGACAAGCCGAGGAGTGCGCTCACTCAAGGACGGTGATGCCTTACTCCCACATATCTAAGGAGCAGCACGCATGGCGGGTATTAGCGAGGACAAAGAAAACCCCTGACGGGCAGCTTGTAGTTGCAAACCCTGCTACCGCTCAAGTCATCTCTACCATCGTAAGACATCTAACTTAGTACAATACAATTGACCCAACTTGTTGTATTTCAAATCTAATTGTATCGCTTATTACAGAAGAGGTAAGCCATCGAAAAGAACAGGGACCTTCTGAGCCAAGGGTCGCAGGACATCCTGTCGTCTCGCGACGGAAGTCCGACCATAAGGGCGGGTGCTTGCCGAGAGGGCGGACACACGAAGAAGTCCTACTTTCAAGATAACGCCATGAAGAGTCAGTATCAAGGTCATAGCAAGCACGTGCGGAGCGCCTCAAGGACACACTAAGGGAGCGGTGAGGAGGAGATTAAGGAGGAGATGAGGGGAGATGATGGCACGTGAGGAGGAGATAAGAGGGGAGATGATGGCACGTGAGGATCGCTTGAGGGCCGAGATGATGGCGATGATTTCCCAGAGTTAGAGCCAGATGCCCTCGACTCTCATAGAGAAGTCTGTGCCCCGACCTAGCAGCTGCGGTTCCAAAAATGATAAGACCGGTCCCCAGCTGAAGGTAATAATTAATTTTTCCTGAGTTAAAGCTACGAGTGTAACTCCCGCAATGTTTTTCCTCAAGTTGTACACTTCTTGCAGTGCTCGCGGCGCCACTCACCATCATGACGGAGGATGGATTTCCGTCGAGGTTGCGCTGAGGTTGCATTTCCATGCAACGAGACCGACACTTGTGCATGGTCACTGTGGGGAAGGGCTACATGAGGTGCGGTGGACTACGCCCACGAAGACTTCTTATCACATGTGCTCGATTTCCCCAACGAAGATATCACCACTCGGGCAAGCACGCATATCGTTCATCAAGTGGCCCACGACGGTGTCGTCTTGGTCAAGGTAAAAAGTCCCTCCACGCTTCTCTACCATTCCAAAGATTACTGCGATAAGTTAAATATATGCGTTTCAGAGGTTCCTCCCGCCTCGCTGCTTTGCTCCGCTCCTGCTCCCGCCCTGCGCTGGTCTGCGCCTACTCTGCTCCTACCCCCACGCCGCCTCGCTTCCACTTCGCTCCAACCGTAGTGATGACAAAGAGCCAGAGTTGACATGTAAAAGGACAAACACGACACCCACAGAACCACAGAGGCCTCCGAGACTCCTTCCGCCAAGAGGGCAAAGGCGACAGAGCCACAGCGCCCTTAAGGTACTGAAAGCCCATTGCCCGACCTCGGAGACTCCTTCGCCCGAGAAGAAAAGTCGCACAGCCACATGTGCACCTCAGTATGATTATAAGGCCTACGAGCATGGAAAGCCCCTGATTGCATCGCATTTAACCGAATCATCTAGGCAGGTGGACTCGCATCCTCCATGGATGGTACCTTGATAAGGTGAAGGGGGAAGAGCATCGAGTCGACTTCAACGTGAAGTATAAAATGGTACATTTTCACCGTGACGAGGATGGAACATTCCCCGTCAGTTTTGAGGATCTATTCCGTGTGTACCAAATGAAAGCCGTCGATATTTCTACTTTACGATCATGGACGCTGTGAGTATCACACCATATAGCTTGCGCTCATGACTTTTATAGGATTTTGCATTATGTTTTCTCACATTCAACACGAGTTGCAGGATAATGAGACAACGAGCCGTGACGAATCTACACGAAGTTGGGTTTGTCGACCCCGAGCTTGTGTCTGCGACCATGGCTAGGCTTCAACCGGTGTTCGTTGCTAGCTACATCAAGGGGGTATTGCATGCTTCGTCGAATAAGGACTTCATTGTATTGCCGTACCACGAGGAGTAAGTAGTACTTTTCGATTCAATTACTTGTACGCACTTAAAACCGTATGTGAACTTATTTCCTTGCACTACATTTTATTTAATAAGCAACCATTGGGTTCTACTCGTCCTCGTTCCGAAAGTGAAAACACGATCTACACATTTAACTTCCTACGAGATCGAAGAGACCGATGGCATCTGTGATCAAGCCTCCTTTGCGGTAAGCACATTATTGTAACCTAACACATCAGGGGAATTTAACTACGTTTATTTATTTTTACTCAATGGTGCTCTCCAATGTATCTGAGGGTTTCTCGGACTATGTCGATGAAGGAGGGCCGCACGACGACAAAAAGGGCAAGACAACGCAAAGATAAGCGATTTAAGGTACAAGTGCCTAGCATATATATGATTAATTTTTTGACATCTAATCTTCGTGGGCTGAATTTCTTTTCTCTCTTCACAGTGCCATCAACGAGCAGCGGTGACCATTGCTGCTTCTATGTCATGCAAGACATGCTCATCATGGTCGGCAACTCACAACTTTTCCTAAGGTATATGTCGTGCATAATAATATACTTAGCCTTTACATAGAAATTTTGAAACTGAAATTCATTTACATTTTTCCGTAAGATCAATATCCCCGGAAGATTTTAGACGACAAAGCACTCAACAATTTACTGAGACCACTTATGCTGGTAATGGTTAGAAGTTATATCGAGGATGGCGATTTAGAGATCTGAAGCATCCTACTAGTCCATATGTAAACAATATTAATAATATATGTCAATGTGATATGTATCGAGTAAGTCCATGTCTTGATTGTCAAGCATGTTTGTGTTGTATATTGTGAGCGACTATGATATATATGTGTTGTAATTAAAGCGTTTACATTTCGTGAATGTGATATATGCATCCTGTTTCGTATTGCGAATGTGATGATATATATTGTGCATCTGTTTTAATCAGGCTTTTTTTGGAGAATTTGCAAAATAGCACACCCCAATGGGTCATCGGAATCGGTTCTTTAAGGAAGTGATTTCGATGACTATAAGAATCGATTCTTTAAGAAAAGTGATTCTGATGACACCCTCATCAGAATTGGTTCTTTTGTGGAACCGATTCTGATGAGGTGTCATCATAATCACTTCACTTAAAGAACCGATTCTGATGAGGGGGTCATCACAATCACTTCCCTTAAAGAACCGATTCTGATGACGTTTTATCACGATCGGGTCAAAACCGATTCTGATAGCTCCACCTCATCACTATCTAAGGACATCGTATCGCCACTAGAACCGATTCTAATGCTAAAAAAGAACCGATTCTGATGTGCCGTTCTGTAGTAGTGTCAATTTGCATTTTCTCATAAAAAAATATTATCTGTTTGATTTTGGTATTTGTTTTCCATCAATATAACATCTCAGTTTTACTAATTTGGTGCATTCTAATGTCAATACAAAGATCAACCCAACTTCAACATGTATCGGGTTGAGTCTTAGAAAAAATCTTAGAAGGTGATACACAGGCATACAGCATCAAATACACCGAAACGGCGTTTCTGATTCTGGTGAGACAATGAGATCACCGATCAAGGGACGATCGACAACAAAAAACGCTTGTGTCAAGATGCAGATCAAACCCCATAACAAAAAATGTGAACCAGATATATACTCTCATTTCTACTTAAACGAACGTGTTTGTCGACCCCCATTTTCCACATGGAATGCGAAAATAGGAATCTATATATGTGCATACAGTACTAGTTCCTGGATCAATAGTTAGTACACACATTTACAATAATTCGAATCACAACCATACATCATTTTTTTAAAGCGGAAGGCACTTATACATTGTATTTTTATAATTCAGAGTATATAGCAGCAGAAGAAGCAAAAGTTTTATAGTGTGACCATCCAACCCTCAGGCAACTGACAAGATATAATCTCTAGAAAGATCGCTTTACTGAAGTTCCCGCAACCTGCAACAAAAAGTAATCTTCGGAGCCTCATTTCTCTTCTACCTAAAAACAACATATTAAACAAGGTTAAGTACTTTCGTACTCAACAATACTTAAGGTGGTATTTTCAAAATGCAGAAATGCAGGCTATGTCAAAGGAGGTTTCTACGGTTAATTTGTATAAAGCAAAATTTAATTTGTAAATTAAGTTGTAATTTGCAAACGGGATTTGTAAAAGCAAGTTTGAATGATATAAAAGTAACAAGTAAGTAAAGCATAAATAATAACTCACAGTCCTCTATGACGTGAGCACCGAGATGTCCAATTCCTGTCAATACCAATCTTTGCCAAAACAGATGAAACCAACCATTTTGAAATTAATAAAACAACTAACTATGTGATGACTTTACCAAGTGCTCATAATCACAGGCGAGGCTAATCGATTAGATTTACACTCTACAGAGGTGTACAACTTTACCTACAAGTCATAACCTTTTCTTTTTGCCGCATGTTTCACGCACCATTGGCTACGTAGTGGCCAGAATGTTCATGACGAAAACCTTTATATTACCTAGGTTAACTTTGCACCAGCCCGATGATGACATACCCTTTAGTATGGCGGCAGAAGAGGGTTGATTCCTTTAGCACAGCAAGTGGTTTCACGCCCCACTGCCCTACTTCTCCCCATATTAAGGCGTGCATCGTTATATTGGCAAGCGTTGCTCTCATCACCGTGGTGTGGGCGCCTTCAAGCAATCCATCACGGAACAGCCTGCATTACTACTGACCTTCTAAAATGCAAAGTTAAACTAGATAACTTAATTGGTTTAAGGCTGTCCCATACTAACACTTGTGGTTGCACGAGTTTCTTGGCTTGAAAACAACACAAGAGTTCAGTCCTTAATCCGACAAGGCGACAATCTCCCCTACACTACGTGCAAGTCCCTTGCACCTCAAATATTGCCATAATCGCCGCATCAAAACCATAGTTTTATTTTTATTTTTAACCAAAATACCAACCATCATCATTATGTCTCAATAACTCTAAAGATCAGTTTATCCAATTTGTTCGTCCCAAATCTAAAGCATAGCTAGGCATGATTATTAAATCGCATATACCAAAATTGACATTATATATTGTCTAACCTTAATTTCTAGGTTTAACAAGGTTCATATGTCAATACTTATCAAGGAGGTTTCATTCATATGTCAATACTTATCAAGGAGGTTTCATGAGACAACAGGTATATCTACTAGTACCACAATATAGCAAATTTACAGAAAATAAACGCATGCATAAATTGATTTGGTAAAACAAAATGAAAATTAAAACACTGGAATCAATATGATCAAAGGGGTGCTTACCTTGCTTAATTGTTATTTACGACGAAGTCGTGGTCGCAGTCGGTGTAGTCGATGACGGGATCAGTGACGTCGGGTTCTACACGTCGTTCAACGGAAATATAGAAAATAACAAACTTTTAGTAAGGGCAAAAGAAGTCCAATGGAAAACCAAATAGAAACTTATTACATATTACAAATGTGGTTTAGGGTTTGGGTTGAATGATGTTATGTTCTCGTGTTTTTAGATGATTATATTTGTACATACATACATATATTGATATCACTTGTGACTATAAGCGATGAAATGGTTTCTTTTTATAGATTATCTATTTTTGTCTTACAAATTCAAGATGCTAAAATTATGTATTTTCATATTTATAGTTTTGAATTCAAGATGCCAAGATTATTTGGATTAGTGGAAACAAGTCATTAGTTAAAGTGTTATGCATGACTAGTGCTTTAGCCTTAAGTGCCTTTGTATAAAAACAATCTTTACAAGTTAGATCTAGAATTCTTAAGTTGTTGGTTGCTGCTGCATGATTATATGGTGATTCTTGCGTTGCGGGTACTTTGGTTAAAGACTTCTAAACTCAAATATTCAGATAATACGGTTCCAGCAACATTATCGTTTAGGGTGTTTGCGTTATCAGTTTTTATATGATAAACAAGTTGTAATTTGGATATTTTTCTATAACTTAGTTGTACATATACTAAAGTGTGTTTCTGAACCAATTACCTCAAAATTTCCACCGAAAAGGCTTAAGTGAAATAGATTTAGTGCAGCTTGTGATCATTTAGGGGTTTTGTTGTGACAAGATTTACATGCAAAACAAGTTATAAATACAATATTTTTCTAGAATATTGTAGAAAATATGCCAAAGTGTGTTTCTAATATGGTCCCATCAAGATTTACATTTATACAAGTTATTCTGTAGGCCGCTGAAAAGGCTTATTTGGTCTAGTTTTCTGCACGACTAGTTCACGAAGGTTGTTTGCAGTGGCTAGATTTATATACAGAGCAAGTCCTAAATAGAATATCTTTTCATATTATGGTAGTACATATTATGTAGTGTGTTTTTGGGCCATTCCTTCTAATTTTTTGCATTTGGCGAGGTATTTTCTGACCGCCAAAAAGACTTCAAATGATTTAAGTTATATGTGATTGCGGTTCAGTTTTCTTTTTAGGTTTTGATAAAGACCTTATAGGTTAATGTGAACATTTTGCGGGCATTAGTTGGTGATGCCTCTAACGGTGTTTTAAAGCTATTCTGTGATATTTGGCTCAGAGATGTTTTCCACATAGTTGAACATTAGTGCCTTGTATTAAAACATTTTAACATAGTACAAATATGAGTTATTTTTACATAACCAGAAATGATATCAATTTCTAAGATCCTAGAAATTGGTTTCACAAATTGAAGTCCGTTTGCAAAAGTTATGGCTATTCGGACATTACCCATATTGAAACTTCGACTATTAAGTAAACATCGTTACCTATGGTAAAACTTAAATGTTTTTGTATATTTGGGATCCTTATAACCTTAGTAGTGTATCCAAACTGGTTTCACCAAAGTTTGAGCACATCTGATTCGCATTTTAACTATTTGATTTCCTTAGGCAAGAGAGGTGTTCTACATTCAATTTTATTGTCCAACCTAGTTCAAATCCAATTGTTTTTGCAAAAATAGAACATTAGTGACCACAGGAGTATGTGAGAATAATTTCATGATTTTAGGTGCTATGGTTTTTATAATTGCTACATGGTACATAAAAGGGACATAAGTAAACATGATTCAAACAATTTTATCTACATTGAACATATACGTTTTTATTGGATAATCTGAATCCTTAAGTCTTAACACAAATTTAGAAATGTATTTTGCTTCATTTGGAACTTCCTAACAAAAGATATAAATAGATGAAGTAAAATAGGGCAAAAAGGCAACAATTATGACTGGTCAAGGACTTAAACACCAAACCGGTTGAACTATACCAAGCACACTTCCTAATATACTTGAGGTATCATGCAGGACTTTCAAGTGAAAAGGAAAAATAGATCAACAGTATTGGCTAGGATTCAAGTTGGGACCTACTGGTTCAGGAACAAGCATTTAAGCACCGCCATGTGCTTACTTTTGACAAGAAGGGGTGCAAAAATTATTTGAGTCTACCTTCATTTACCCTAAAGCTCTACTCATCTGGTTGACATATGCATACATATATATGTATACATACATCTTTGTACTTGAGTCATATCCCATTCATGAAACAACTCAAGTCCAGATCATTTCTTAAATATTTTGGCATACTTAGGAGCCCCACTGACATTTTAATCTGTAGAAATCGGTTTTATTCATTTTAATTTATTTTACACAATATATGCTTTTTGACTATTTAAAGTATTGAAAATAACTTGGAATAAAAAGTGATTCAAACAAAGTTTAAATTCAAATATTTTTATTTATTTGGGTTTCTGGAAGTCTAAGGATTCATTAAAATTGGTTTCATTTAATTCTAAGTTTATTTGTGAAATTTTTATGCATAGCATTTCTTTAGGCCTTTTCTTTAAATTTAAATTTCATAGAGGTGAACTCGAGACGGTCAAGAGAATGCAATGAAATTGATTCGGATGGAATGATCTACTAAGGCACCCGAATTGAATTCATCCCCAAATGTCGTGACGGAGTCTAGGCTCCCAGCAGATGCTGGTCTTGAGAGGGGGCAGGGACGAGCATGAGCTCTCCTGCCGGAGTGGCGACAAAGTTGAGGACGCTGAAGCGGATTCAGCTCCTCGGGCTAAGCCGTCGTCATGGTGAAGGAAGCCATCAAGGAGAAAATGGGAATCCGGAGATCACGAAGATGACGCGTGAAGCCCCTACCTGGCGCACCAACTGTCGGTGTTTCGTATACCGGCAAGTAAATTTGTAAATTAAGGGGTCACGCGTTCCCTCTCCTTGAATGGTTAGACTCAAGGAGCCCAAGACGTATACTGGTTCGGGCCGAACGTCCCTACTTCCAGTTCGTGTGGTGGTTATATATTTCTTTGAGTGCGTAAGATCGCACGATGTTTCTAGCGAGGCTAAGGGCGGGCCTTGGCGTCTCGTATGAGTGGGTGATGTCGGAGCGAGCTAGAGCTGTTCGTTCAGAAGAGCTCGTGAGTGCTTCGATCTTGTGTACACTACTACGGCGAGGCTTATATCGGATACTGCGATCACGAGCGGTTTTGAAAAACCGTCGTAATGTGGAATATCACGCACGGTTATGTACTCAAACCGTCAAGGCGTATATCATGACGGTTTTATATTACGATAAATGCGTGATACAAGAAATATCACGAGACGGTTTCTAAATATAACCGCTGCATGATGGCTCTGATACTCATTACGCAGCGGTTTCAAGTAAAACTGCTCGTGATTTCCGAGATGGTTATATAACACAACCGTCTGTAATATCTATAGTAATCATTACGAGCGGTTATATTTAGAAACCGTCATGCGATATTTAGTTATCACTGCAGGCGTCGTAATATAAAACCGTCTGTGATAATACCGTCTCTCATAAAAACATAGCCTCCATCCATCCACGCCGTTTATAGGGTTTGGTTTCTATGCTAAGTGGCTCTTTGTGGAAGTGAGGCGATTTTGTGAAAAAAGCCATTGATTTGAATGGTGATATTAGATTCATTTGATTTTGGTGATCTAAGGTTAGTAATGAGTTCTCTAATTGCATGCGATCGAATTCAATATCTAGGTTTGTTAGGACGTAATTAATTTAAAGATTGTTTGATTAGATCTAGTTTAATTGTAGCTGGATCCATATGTTGTTTGTGATATTTGGTTAGTAATGTGTTTTAATTGTATTATATTCAACATCTATCTTGATAAGGAAGGAATTTGATGATTTTTTAGATCTAGCTTGTAGAACCATGTGTTGGTTGTTTGATGTATAAGGTTAGATAGTAATGGTTCTATTTGCATAATATAATATTCGATCATGATGTAGCTATCTAGCTTGTTAAGGATAGAATTTAAAGATTGTTTAGATCTAGCTTATAGATCAATTCAAGTCTTTTGGTGATGTAAGGTTAGTAATGGGTTCTAATTTCATTATTATATTGAAGATTAATTTGAATTGTGTTAATTATTTCTTTGTGATGTAATTAAGATATGTAATTGCATAATTAGTTTAAGAATGTGTGCATACGCCCTACACAGTGCACTTAATATTTAACACAAAGTGTTACATGTGTAGCGTAGATGGATCGAAAGTGGATGTCTGTTGAGAACCGTCATTTGAGTCTTTGAGTACCTTAATGGCGTCTCCACTTTCAAAAGAGCTGCGCAGAGGAGGATATGTTTAATAAGGGGTGCAATTCATGTCATGTCCGTGCATTGATTTAAAATCAAGATGTTTGAAACTTCAGTAGCAGATCGAAGCAAACTTGATTGAAGGGGTTTCAAAAGGGCTATACATGTTGGACCGGTCATGGCGAAGAGCATAATATCTGACAGAACAGCAAGTAGTGTTAATATCATCGGCGATGTCAATGATATGTCGGATGATCATATCGATTGTGCCCGATGAGGACGGGTTGCACGATGACAATTTGGATCGAGATGCTTACGCGATGCGAAGGAAACCTTGATGACGGGGAATATGGGCAGTTCGGGGCTTAATGGAGGACTCGGAGAAACCTTTGTTCGCGGGGTGCAAGTTGAAATACACAAGGTTATCATCCGTGCTTCAACTACTCAAATTGAAGGCAAGCAACGGTTGGTCCGACAAGAGTTTCACAACATACGTTACATCTATGGGCGGACATGCTTCGGAGGAAGCGAGTTGCCGACAAGCACCTACAAAGCCAAGCGTGTTCTTTGTCCTTGGGAATGGAAGTAGAAAGAATACATGCATGTCCAAGCATTTGTATCTGTACATCTGCAAAGAGTACACAAACTTGCATAGATGTCCGTGTGCAACGCATCCCGCAAGTACAAGCGTAAGAGTCATTCAGATGATGATGGCGAGAGCATTGAGGTGAAAAAGGTCCTCTGCTAAGGTGGCATAGTATCTCTGTAATTCCCCGTTTGAAGCGTTTGTTTGCGAACCCAAAGGAAGCAAAACTGTTGCGTTGGCACTTTGAGGAGCGTAAGAATGATGGAATGCTAAGGCACCCTACTGATTCCATCCAGTGGAGAAACATCGACAGGAGCTTTCAAGAATTCGGTGCGGATCCGAGAAATATAAGGTTTGGATTGAGTCAGATGGAATGAATCCTTCGGTAACATGAGCGGTAGGCATAGCACTTGGCCCGAAATCTCTGTATCTACAACCTTCCTCCTTGGTTGTGTATGAAGCGGAAGTACATTATGTTGTCTCATGCTTATCCAAGGACCGAAACAACCTAGGAGCGATATTGATGTGTACCTAGCTCCATTGGTGGAAGATCTAAAAAACACTTGTGGGTTCTTTGGGGTACACATTATGGGATCATTATAAATGAGAGAACTTTACTTTGCATCGCTTGTTGTTCTCGCACCATAAATGATTAC
Source organism: Guadua angustifolia (assembly GCA_036346375.1). Lineage (NCBI taxonomy): Eukaryota > Viridiplantae > Streptophyta > Magnoliopsida > Poales > Poaceae > Guadua > Guadua angustifolia. The sequence continues at coordinate 589,993 of JAYEVE010000210.1, forward strand.
CTGCCCTTGCTAACTTCGTCGGGGCAGTACAAAAGGAACCAAAGCTTGCACTCACCGCTTAGATGATACCGAGAGTTTATGGTGAATCACTCCATAAAACCGTGTACATGCGTCATCGTAGGTTCCTTGGAGGAATCACCCATATCGCAAGATGAAGCAACTTTTGACGGAAGGAACGAAAATGGTTCAGCTCAAAGGCGTTTGAGCGGAGAGATGTTCATGACATTGTTAAGGATTTGGATGTTGCGTAGGAAAGAGGCGTAAATCAAGTACGAGTGAAAAGAGCATGTGGAAGAAGAGATCAATATTCTAGGACCTACCTTCTCGGGTGCACTAGAAGTTCGCCCTTTGCATCGATGTCATGCACGAGAGAAGAATGTGCGTGACGTGATTGGTCTCTTACTCAACATTAAGGGTAAAACAAAGGATGGTATCAACATGCGGCTTGACTTGGTCGATATGGGCATAAGACCTGAGTTAGCACCGAAAGAGAAGTGATAAAGGCCGTGACGGTGGCGCAATTAGAAGTATTTTGCGGTCAAGTTCGAGAGACAATCACTAGGTTGTGTTATTTCTTTAAACACAATCGCTCGAAAGGTCATCGATCCCGAAGGACTACATGCTCACGCAAGCCGAGGTGGTGATGACTCTATGTAATCTTGAGATGTATTTCCCTCCATCATTTTTCGATATCATGGTCCATCTCATTGTTCACCTTGTGACAGAGATAAAGATATCTTGGGCGGTGTTCTCTCGTAGCATGTACCCGTTCGAGAGGTACATGGGGATTCTCAAGTCTTACGTCTGGAATCGATCTCATCCGGAGGGTAGCATTGTCGATGGTTATGCAAGAAGAGGCCGTCGAGTTCTCAAGGTCGATTACATGGCCCGAGTCGAACCAATAGGTGTGCCTCGATCTCGCCATGAGGGAGGCTCGAGAGTGGTATCGGGACCATCGGAAGAAAGCAATCACGCTGATTCGGTTGCGTATGCTCGAGCCCATTTCACGGTTTTGCAACACATGGCTGTAGTGTCCGCCTATATCGTTGAGCACAAGCAATGGCTAAGGCAAGAGAATCCAGCACGGCAGGAGTCTTGGATCATGAGACAACATAACCTTCAATTCAACAAATGGTTGAAGGAGCGACCTATCACCGGAGCTCGTCGGATGACTCTGTTGACATGGTTGGAAAAAGGACCAACTTTTACGGTTGTCACATGGAAAGGATATGACTTAAATGGGTACACATTTTACACGAGAGATCGGGACATGAAGAGCACAAACCGTAACAGCGGTGTCGCATAGATGCATTCAATAATCTGCATTGGGTTGACGAGGAGCTCCTACTATGGGTTCATAGAGGAGATATGGGAGCTCGACTACGTACTTTTCAAGATTCCCCTATTTTGGTGCCGTTGGGTCCACCTCCGGCCGCGTGAAGGTTGACAAGAATGGCATCACTCTGTGGACCTCGAGCGTGTCGGATACCAAGATGAACCATTCAGTTTTCGCTAACCAAGTTGTTCAAGTCTTCTATGTAACCGACCGTCCAACAAGAAGCGCCACGTAGTTCTTGAGGAAAAGGAGAATTGTCGGAGTTGAGAATGTAGTAGATGAGGAAGAGTACAATCAATTTGATGAGTTGCCACCTATCGGAAATGACATCCACGGTCCCGGAAGAACAACATGAGGAAGCAAGCTACACACGCGTCGATCATCATGAAGGGCTAATTTTCATACAAAAGAATAAGCATGTGGTGGGCGTAGTTATGAGAAGGGTGCATTGTCATCATGCTTACTAATTTTCATGTGTAATAATATTACATTAATGCTATTGTAAAGATGATACGACCCATCATGCTTTGTACATATGATTGTGATGATCTTTGTAAGTAGCTTTAGAAGCATCTGAATTATGTATATAGGATTGTGATGATCTTTGTAAGTAGCTTGTGAAGCATCTGGATTGATGGAAAAGATGCAAGTATAAGAGCACGTATTTATTCCTTAATATCAATATGATTCCAAATACATGATTCAAAGATGGCCATTAGGACATAATTGATGACAAGAAATAAATTATGTAGACTATGGCGAACAAGAACGAGTAATCATGTCTACTTTGGCAATATGGAAATAGTTGTATGTGATTGCTCTCAGATTTTAGGGTTTGAATTGAGGATTAGAATCTCCACTTCAACCACAAGATAGCCTATATTCGTTAAAGACAACTTTCCCGAAGATACAACAAAGTGGCATGAGACAAGAGTCGATTGGCCTGAGCAAACAAGTGAATGTCGATGAATAAAGTATATATCACGTGACGGTTCTTTAACATAACGATGCAGTGATGTTATTGTCACTGCACGGTTATGTTACCTAACCGTCATGATATCTCAACATCGAGAGCGGTTATATTATATAACCATCCGTGATGTCACCAACATCACGCACGGTTCTCGTAGTACAACCGCTCGTGATATCTAAACATCACGCATTGTTCTATTATAGAACCGTCCCGTGATGTCACCAACATCGCAGCGGTTCTATTATAGAACGATGCAGCGATATCTAAACATCCTGCATCGTTCTATTATAGAACCGTCGCGATTTCTCAATATCACGAGCGGTTCTATTATAGCACCGCTCGTGATATCTCTTCCTGATCGTTATATTATAGAACCGCCGATGATGTGCTCTCCTCTATATATCTCCTCATGTGCAGAGCTCATTCACAGCGCACCAAAGCCTAACCCTTTGAGGCGTTTTGCCTCCTGGCGGCCTCCCCTCGGCGTCCTCCCCTGGCGTTCTCCCCTGGCGTCCTCCCCCTCGGCGTTCTCCCCTGGCGTCCTCCCCCCGGCGTCCTCCCGGCCTCGGCGTCCTCCCGGCCTCGGCGTCCTTCCCCGGCCTCGGCGTCCTCCCCCTCGGCGTCCTCCCCTTCGGCGTCCTCCCCGGCATCGACGTGCTCCCCCTCGTCGTCCTCCCCTGCTGCGGCGTGCTCCCCCTCAATCGTGAGTATTTCTGGGGGACTAGCCATCGAGCTAGAGGCCGTTTCTCGTCTGGAAGCCTTTGCTGGCCATTTGCTCTATTTTTCGGTGTTGCTCTGCTAGTTAGTGAGTTACGGGACACTTTACGTGATTATTCTCGGTCTTGCAAAGGGCGGTCGATCTGCGGCTTGGGGACCTTCGTGTGGGCTTAATGTTCATGATGATTTAGGGGATGGAATAGACTAATTGTGACAACAAATCTTAGCGGATCAATTTCACTTTCATATATATATATTTGATTAGTGTGAGTTCGGCGATGATTGAGGTTCTTTGGAAGAGTGGTTGATCGAGAATCGAGTTTTTGATGTTGGTTGAAAAGGTCTTTTCTTTGGTGATCAAGGATGATGTTTGTTTTACGGTTGTTTAGAGCCCGATGCTGATAACTAGTTAAAATGTCTTTGTTCTGGTTGGCTAGGAGCGATGGTCTTTATGGTTGTTTTTGGTGCCCCATGAATTAGTTTGGAGGTACGCTTGGGTGGTGGTTTAGTGGAGTTTTGATTTATTGGTTGTCTGGATCTTGATGGTGGCGGGCACGCCTCGAACGCTAGACTTTATTGAAATCATTCTATTCTGGAATAAAGCGAAACCTTTTGATCTAAAAATATATATATATATTTCATTAGCTCTATTGCAAACTGTCTTTATATGCTTAGTTAGTGAATATGCATATAAGATAACCAATTGAGTAGATTTATACTTAACTCATCAAGTATTAAATCATTATTGAGATAAAGTTGTCACAATCTAGTCTATTACTTGTCCATTGTGGCGAGGAGGGCCTTTTAAGGCAACCCGACATCGAGAACATTCAAACAATCAATATGAGCTTTATGCTAATTGCTTTATTTCGTATCTGTACATGTTCGTATGTGAGATCACGAGCTTCTGTTCTATTATTCATTAAGCGTCAAATGGTTGAATCCATATGTATTCTTCGCTTATGCTGTTGTGTGGATGTCCTAGTTTTAGGGGAGGTCTTTGCAAATTTTTATTAAGTTAAGCAACCTCCTGAGTTCGCTTCTTTTGCTAAAGGCTAATAACAAGCCATTTAGGCTAGTTCTTTTAAAAGGCTAATAACAAGCCATTTAGGCTAGTTCTTTTAAAAGGCTAATAACAAGCCATGGTATCCACAAACTCATTCACTCTAATGTGATTTTATTTGTTCTTCACTTTTAGTTAAATGCGAAACTATTTTAACTTGTAAAGAAGATGTAGTCCTCTAATCCATAAATCGAAGGACATGATGTGCCCTCAAAAGAAGAATCGACCGCTACTGCAAGAAGGACCAAACAAAAGGCCAGCAGACCGATATACCATTACGAGATCGATCCAAATGATGGGGCCCTAGAAAGCCAAAAAAAAGCGGCGAATGCATTTGAGAGTATGTGGGATAGTAGCAGAGGAGCGGGTTCGATCACGCTATCTTCTGGAGGTTGGTGACTATTGAGGCTCGCAATGCCTTGCTAACGAAATTCTTTCATCGTTCAACATTCGGAAGAATCCGCTCCCCTAGTGCGACGGTATGCCTTTGCTAGCGGCGAGAAAGGCATGGAAGACCTTCAAGCATCGCTTTTAGTAGACTCGTCAAGAAGGATCTGGTTCCATACTCGAAGTATGGGTTCATTGATGAGGACACGTGGGGGCGTTTTGTTGGGATGAATACCACAGATGAATTAAATGCGTCCGATGAAACAAACAAGGCCTTGCAAGCAAGAACACTCACCCCACAGACTCGACACTCTCGGCTACTCACGGGAAGAGAGCGCAATGGGGCGGGGAGGGCGAGGAGGTATTGCGCCATTTCCGCCGATCACAGATCAACGTGCGAAGGCGGCTAAGAAGCGAGAGCGAGGTCGGATGCCCGTCCTCATAGCCGTCTCCTTTGTAAACCCGCAGACGAGGAAATGCGCTAGCGCAGTAATATATAAATCGAACTACCAATTTCGTAATTAGTCAATGACTTCATAAGTGAAATAACTTGTGCGGATCTTGCGAGTGGCGTTGAGTACACAATCGTGCGATGGCTCTTTTTCCCGAGATAGAGAAAGATGCTTCATCCATAGCCTTGGGAAACAAGAACACCCTAGTCGTACAAGAGGCAAAAGGTGTTTTTGTTCCATGGAAAAGCTGGATTCCTAAGCGACTTCCACATATACCGAAGTAAGAAGAGAACTAAAAGCGAAGCGCGAGTCAAATCTTATAAAGAATTTGGAGGACAAGTTGAGAGGAGAGTTGAGAGAAGAGTTGAGGGAGGCAGAGAAGAATTTTATGAAAGGATACGAATCCTCGAGGAAAGGCTCACCAATCAAGAAAGAAATCTGCACAAGCCCAGTATGTCATAAGTCAGTCACCCCCTTGCAGTAAGAGCATTTGTGCATCCGTTCCTCCAAGTGACAGAGATGAACATAAGCGGGACTTATCTGTATGTGACATTAAGGTTGTACAGCGGTGCAATCTCAAGTGAGAATTAGCAATGGCACCGTTCTCTGGCGATTTGCTTGGGGCATGGCGTATCTATCCCAAAGGGACCATGGTGCAGCAGTACCATCATAGCGGGTTTCACCAAGGTCAATGTGGGCGGGGTATTTGATAGTTTCAAAATTGTCGATCTCTGAAGCCGCCAAGCAGCGAGATCGTGAAACTTGGGGATGCCATTGGCACATTCATCCAATGGCCTAGCGGCGACATCTCCTGCTTTCGTCCCTTCGTCATGCAACAACCGCGACGATCCGATTCGCCTATTGTATCGCCGTCGATCGGTTGGCTACCAAATCGGCGATCGTAGAAGCGAGACTCCACTTGATGTACATAACGTTGACCTCTTTCCTGCCCATTCCTCTCCGTTAAGAGGTTCATACAAAACAAAAAGAAAGGCAAGGGCAAGCGAGAAGAAAGAAATGCAAGAACAAATCGACTATCCATCTGCTGAGTTGGCTAAACAATACAAGCTAGGAAGCCAGATTACTAACGGCAGCGTAACTTCACTTAGTATATCTTGCCAACAATTGCATAAGTGGTACACCCAAGAATTTGGAAAGCGAGGCGTGAGCATTACAACAAGTATCAGCGTTAAGTCAAGTATGAACATCTATTCAACGACTCGTGAGGGGCTTCTTCACGGTCGATTTTACGGACTTGTTCCATCTCTACAACCTCGGCGCCATCGGCCGCCGCACTCATAAGATCTTTGGACCTTGTAAGTGTGTGCTATCACGGTCTACATTAATCTAATAGTGATAAATGTCCTCCAATATATATATAATTACGCGCTTTGTATATATAGATACATGCAACAGGCGACACGGAAGAAACTATCGATCGGTTTCCTCGAGCCACATATAGTCTCAAAGCAAACAATGGATGATGATATAAACATGGTCGGGGAATCGTCACACAGGCATTGCTAGCACAAAAGATAAAGAACTCATACTTATACCCCATAACCCGGGTAAGTGCTACCACATGCTATACTTTGAGTGCATCTTGTGCACACAACTCTGTTTCATTCATTGTCCATTGTGATATACTGTGTAGGTTTCCTTTGGGTTCTAATTGTAATTGAACCAGCCACAAACGGGTTAAGTACCTTGATTCCGCACGTGGCGGAAACCACGACTTGGTACCTATCGCAAAATTACTCAGCAGGTAATCACGTTTCCTCCGTACATGGTCGTGTAAGTTGTTCGAGTTTATATTGCTATTGGAATGGCTTAGGCTAACCTTTTGCAATCTTGTAGGCGTTCAAACACGTGAAAGATTGGACTAAACTACAGCATGATTTGAACTTTCGGTATCCGCTATACACAACAATTCTATTTCAAACCCCTAATAGTGACTCTAGAACTAACCGTAGGTTTTATTTGCGATGTGTGAGACCCCATTACGAGAGCAGGAACCTCCATGTGATTCTTGTGCTATTCACTGGATCGATAGCTAGCACTCACATGTTTACAACATTCATACCACAACCAAAGCCAAGTTTTGATTACATCACTAGTCACGATATTAATTATCTACGAGTATTATTACAACAAATTACAAGCTGCGGAACATAATATAAAGCTTAAGTTCAAAAGTAGGAGTAGTATGCCCAACCATAAGCCCACAGCATCGACTAGGCAAAATCCTAGGAGAAACCGCCATAATCCCGTGACACCTTGGAAATCTTGGCGTCTTCTAGCATATCGCGAGGATATTCTTGAACAATGTTGATAGCAAGATTGAGTACATTTGTACCAAGCAAGACTTATAATTGTATCACAAATGCAATTAAGTATACATGCGAAGTGATTCAAAGGAATAAGCTCTAAGTTATTTTGCATTTTGCAGAAAGAATTTAAATGTATGATCATAATAGATTACAAATCCAAAATTTCCCAAGGCAGCATAGTAATTTCATAATTCATCAGAAAAATAACCATGTTCCATGTCTTAGCATACCAAATGGCATAAACCGCACATATCGATCCTTGGACCAAAGCAGTAGTTGTTAAAACAAAACTATTCCAAACCATTTTGGAAAATGTAAATCTCTAACATTGGAATGACTTCACCAAGTGCCCATAACGCATGGTGACTAATCGATTAGATTTTATACTCTGAGTTATGCAGACTTTACCCACAAGGAATGATCAACCTCTTTTGCAGGCCAATTGACACACTTCCTTTGGTGTCTGCAAGCAAGGAGATCATCACATGCTTGAATTACATCATCTAGACATGACTTGATCCGGCAGGGGCGTTATCCTGCCGGAGGAAGCAACACACACACAACGTGGTTCCTTTCCGCGTGTACCCACACACACACCGTTTTGTTCATGACAAAGGCGTACACCGTTGCATGGGTGGAAACCCTCCATGAGACCAAACCGGAATGCTGTGCAAGCTCCTTACCAAAGAGCAAAGCCATATCCAAATAACTTAATAGGTTCTGTTGCCCGTCCCGGCCCTCGTGGTTGCCGAAATTCTTGGGTCGATAAGCGTCCCATTGCTCGATCCTTAATTTGACAGGCGACACTCCACCCTACACTCGTTACAAAACCGTATTGCACTTAGGCTATGCCAATAATGCGCCCATCGAAACCATAGTTTTGGTTTTTCGGGTTTTAATCAAATATTAACAACCATTTTCAGGGTAATTGCCATTTATAAAAGAAATCCTTTGTGAAACACCATGTCGAACTACTGACAAAGCTAAGCGATTATATTATTTAAATCGATTATACCCAAAAGCGACATTAAGTATGTCTAAACATACTAAGGTTTACAAAGTTCACTTGTTAGAAGATTGAGGCAAACCATAATTTCGGGCATAATACTAATTCTACCCCAAATTAGCAAGTTTTATGGGAATTATGCTCATGCACCCATTTAAAACAAAAACAACATAAGGTAGGTAAATTATTTGGTTCAACATGTTCAAGGAATTGCTTGCCTTGCTCTTCCTCTGCTATATCCAACTCTGGGTCAGCAACTGCTTCTTCCTCCTTGAAGGTATCACCGTCTACACGTCGCATCGAGGGAAACAATAGCAATTAAGAACTTGCAAAAAGGGCAAAAAGAAAATTGATAGAAAAAGCAAATAAAACTCCACACAAGATCAAAGAGTATTTTTGTGTATTATTTAATCCTACTTTTTGAATTTAAAATGCCAATTTATGTATTCTTTTATTTCTATTTTTCGAATTCAAGGCGCAAAATAGATTAAGTTTATAAAGATGAATTCATTGTTTACCAGACGATATTTTTCATCCTTTTCTTAGGATTCAAATTGAAAGCAATATTTATTTAAACTTTTAGTTATTAATAGCCAACTTACATCCTATTACATCTTGCATATATCATATATGTATATATGCAAGTATAATAACATATTTTAGTTTATGCATTGCCTATAAGTATTTATACTTAACTAAGGTTAACATTATTTTCCTTAATACCATTTTTATAGTCTTTATTATTCATGAACTTTTCTTAATTATAACTCTGTTTACATACATGAATATATATGTGTGTGCATATACATATATATACATATATACATAAAGACTAGTGTGAATTAGTGAGATTAGGCATATGTTTAATTATTTAGGAATCTTAAAAGTTGTGTTTAATTATTCCATTTTCAGCACATATCAAAATCAGAAAATCATATCCTTTATAATTATTGAAATTCATCTATTTTTCTTAAAGCATTTCAATTTATATATTCTCATTCTCTTTTTAGCGAAATAAAACATGGATTTATTTGATAAAGCAAACTAACTTAAAACATAAATATTTTTATATATTCAAACTCATTTCAGAACAAGGATTTCAAAAGTATTTAGTTTCATTTATTACGATTAAGTCTAATTTAATCTTTTCTTAACTCATAAATGCTTATTTAGGTATTTTCATTTTAGAATGTCACACAGTAACTCTTTCAAGAATATTTTTGCATATTATGATACTACTGGATTTTAGATGATTTTACAAATTTATTTCATAAAATTGAACAATATTTCAAAAGTTATCACGGTTTGAATTTTAGCAGAGTTGAAATTCCAGTTTTAATTGCAAAATCGTTTTCACCATTTGGAAGCGTATTTCTCTCCAGCATGGGCTCAATTCAAAACCCAGTTGTGACATTTCGGGCCAGGCGTCGGCGACATATGCAATTTCGGTATCTTCCTGCTTGGCCGTGAATCATCACCGGAGCAATGAAATGAATCGGACCATTAGCTTCACCTCGCCAAGGCGCATCTAGGGGACCAACTAATTCGAGTAGAGGTGGTAGGGAAGCGATGCACCACCATTGAGGCGAAGCGAAGCCGCAGGCGAACTCCGGCGATTCTGGCCGTGAACCATTCATGAAGAAGAAGTACTCGGTGAGCATCGGTGAGGGTAGGGGTTCGTTTCACCTTGATTTGGGTTTGGAGATACACGAGCAGGCTGCTTACAGCGTCGCCACGGTGAAGA